>OZ059846.1:16982316-18182316 GCA_964057195.1 Orthosia cruda | reverse complement strand
GTTTAACTGCAACGACTCCTTTAGTAGCTCTAAATAACTATGTGTGCCACTATTCGAAACACTATCTCAATCAGAATGACGGAATTGCTGTTTTATGCAAAAATAATCTCCAGGTTGCTATAGAGGAGCCTTCTTTTCGGGAAGCAAATTGTCTGCTTATCCACATAGGTAAATTATATACAATCTGTGCAATATATAGGTCTCCATCTTTTTATAACATTAGTAATTTTTGTGAGTCTTTGGAAAAAATTATGCAAGGATGCAAAAGTCCCAATTGTATTATAATGGGGGATATCAATATTGATATCTCTGCCGATTCCAAGGATAGACGTGCAAGCGACTATTTGGATGCAACTGGCTACTATGGCTTTTATCCGGGACATCATTATCCTACTCATGACCGTACGTGTTTAGACCACGTTTTGATAAAATCAAAAAAAAAGTAAGGGTCGTTATATGCAGCTCGGGTATAACTGACCATGACACAATTATTGCTGGTATCGCTAAAGAAATTCAACGCTCCTCATACGACTCAAAATCTAAAATTAAAATTGACTACACTAATTTGTCAAAAGCAATAGAAAACATCAATTGGAATTTTATATATAAACATGATGATGCAAACAAAGCATTTGATGATTTCGTGGATACATTAAGTAAAACAGTTCAAAATTATTCTACTACTAAACCTATTCGTTACTCAAATTCTATCAGAAAACCCTGGATGACTAAAGGATTAATAAAATGCATCAGAAAAAGAGACTTATTACATATGGAAGCAAATAAAAAAACTAATAAAGATAATTTCACAATACAGCAAAGGTATAAAAACTACAGGAATATTTGCAATAACTTGATACAAAACCTAAAAAATGAGCACGACAGAAAGACTTTAGAAGATGCAAACGGTAATAGTAAAAAAACATGGACAGCTATAAAAAGCATATGTAACATAAAAAAGACACTACTAACAACTTAGATCTAATACACACATGTCCCGACCCTAAAGTCTCTCTAGATAGAGCTAATTATTTTTTCACATCTGTAGGGGAGAAACTGGCTGCAAAAATACTTTCAAGTTTTGATAAAACTAAAGCTGAACTGGCTTTGATAACCAGTAGTTTATATACCAACCCTTCCCCTATTAAATCTTTTTATGCAAGCCCAACTGATAGTTATGAAGTCAATAAAATTATCTCCAATCTCAAAGACGCTTCAGCACCAGGATGGGATTGCATTCCAAACAAAATTCTCAAACTTAACAAGCTTCATCTTATCCCCCCGATCGTTTTTCTGTGTAATCTAAGTATCTCCTCTGGAATAGTACCATCTACTCTCAAAATGGCAAATGTCTGTCCAATTTTCAAATCTGGTGACAAGACTATTGTATCCAATTATCGCCCCATTTCTCTTCTCACATCGCTCTCCAAAATCCTCGAGAAGATTATGAATACCAGACTACTAAGCTATCTAGAAAAAAATGGCATTCTCTCAGACAATCAGTATGGCTTTCGCAAAAACAGGTCAACGGAAGATGCAGTTACAGATATTGTAGACTTTGTTGTCACCAAACTAGATGATGGTAACAAATGTACTGGAATCTTCCTTGATCTTGCGAAAGCCTTTGACACCGTCTCTAGAAGTATTCTATTGAGGAAACTTGAAGGCATAGGTGTCCGTGGCACTGCTCTTGAGTGGTTCCAGTCTTACCTCAGTAATCGCACGCAGAGGTTAATCTTAGGCAACAACTACAGTTCTTATGCCACTCTTGACTATGGTGTGCCGCAAGGTAGCGTACTGGGGCCTACTCTTTTCATTATTTATGTCAACAGCCTTTGCTCACTGTCACTCACTAAAGCTAAAATTTTCGCCTATGCTGATGACACAGCTATAGTATTTTATGATAGGACTTGGGAGTCTCTATACGAGGCAGCTGAGTCTGGCGTGAAGCAGGTTGCCCAATGGCTAAATTGCAATCTGTTGACACTAAATGTAGGTAAAACGAAGGTCATTAACTTTAGTGTCAGCGCAAGAAACACTTGTCCAAGTAACTTAGCCATCAAACTGCATACCTGCCATAGTGACACAGATTCGCAATGTTCATGCCCAAGCTTTGAACTAGTAGAGCACATAAAATACCTTGGTGTCTACATTGACAAAAGCCTCACCTGGACTAAGCAAATAGAGCATGTAAGTGGTCGTGTTAGGAAACTGCTACATGTCTTTAAGAAAATGGGTCAGATTGCAAACATGAAGATCTTGAAGATGATTTATCACACTCTGTGCGAATCTCTTCTAAGTTACTGTATAGCTGCATGGGGGGCTGCACTAAAGACGCATTTCATTAGGGCAGAACGCGCACAACGGGCCGTTCTCAAGGTAGCTTATAAAAAACCAAGGCGATTTCCAACAAACACCTTATATCAAGAGACGGGTACAATGCGCGTGCATTATGGCCGTAGCCCTAAGGTTCCATAAAGATGCTCTAGTCAATGTGGACTCCAATGTACATTCCCGAAGGAAGCCTAGATGGCGTAAGCCAAAGCGTAGACTTGATTTTGGGAAAAGGTGTTATCAATATATGGGGCCACACCTTTATAATAAGATTAATGATAAAATTAACATATTAACCTTGACAAAATCAAAATGCAAATCAGGCATCAAAACTTACCTAAAAGGTCTGGATTACGACAACACAGAGAAACTATTAAATACTTCGTAAAAATAGAACTTATTTTTTCTATAATGTTAGTTTTGGAGACATACCCCACACAAACACACACACACACACACACACATCCACGCACCACATCATACAAACACACACACCACACACATACACCCACACATACAACACGCACACACACTTAATACACGCACCAACGCCACTTGACTCACACTTTTGCACACACTGCAAGATACCATGCATCCCCTTATTTATTTATTTTTTTGTTTAACTTATCCTTTTTGTTACTGCTACAATAAAACTGTATTTCTGAACAATGATGAAAGAGACTGGCCTCCGCGACACAGGGAATCCTAGTGTGGAGATCAGTGATGTATCTGATATAAAATGTATTTTTCTTGAACAATAAAGATTATTATTATTATTATTATATTCGGGCATGCCAACCGGGTACCCGGATAACCGTAAAAACCAGATAACCGACTGATTTTAAACCCGGTTTTTAGGTTTTTGGTTATGTTTCTCCTATGTTATTGATTTAATAATACTTTGAATTTTCGCAAATAAAATGAAAAAACGATTTAACCGGTTTTACTGGCTTTGCAAACAAAAAGCCCGAAACAAACGGTTTTTGTAAACCACCCGGTTTTTGCATGCCCTAGTGTCTATGTTCCTTATTCGTTATTCAAATTTTGTAATTGGTTCAGCTTTGTGGTTCTATGTTTGTTTGCATCGAGCGAAGCATGAACTTTTTTACGTTTTTTGTAATTTAATTGTTATCTACACGTCTTAATTTAAATTGTAAATTAATTAATGCTTAATTAGCGTTATGATGATTACGGATTACTTACCCCCGATTTCTGAATTACCTACGCATTTGAAGTTGAGTATTTGTCAAATTCTATTTTAGCCGGAGAAGAGAAAACCTGTCAAATTTTGCCACTGTTTTGGCTTTGAACTCAAAATAATCAATTCAGAAATCGGGGGATAATCTGATTAAAGCTTGAGACTTGCCAGTTGGCATGCACTGTTCTCAGTTAGGGGTAAAACGCTAAAATGAGCTTTCGACGATGCATGATAGCTTTTTTTGTTAAGTTTAAAAATATATTGTAGACACTGAATGATTTGGAGTTACAAGGGAAGTACCTATGGAGATTTAGATAAGTTAGGCTGCACACTTGTGTTTAAGTTAGAAATAAATACTACGCAAGGGAATAACATTCTCGGTGATTGGATAATTTGTAGCTATATTTGCAATTACGCAGGTATCTATGTAGGTAGCAGAGTTGGATTTAAGGAAGTTCAGAATTTAAAAATAAATATTAAAACAATTTGGACAAATTATGTAAGTGTTGTCCATTGACATCAATATCTTAACTAGGTACCTAGATCTTTGATCATTTTCAACAGTGGTCAAGCACGAGCCTATAGAAAGTACAAAAAAAAACCGGCTAAGGGCGAGTCGGACTGGCGCACGAAGGGTTCCCTACCATTATCGCAAAAAACGGCAAAAAAACATGTTTGTTGTATATACGTTTGTTCAATATTTATATATTCTATTTTTAGTATTTGTTGTTATAGCGGCAACAGAAATACAACATCCGTGAAAATTTCAACTGTCTAGCTATCACGGCTCATGAGAAACAGCGCGGTGACAGACGGACAGACAGACAGATGGACCGCGGAGCCTTAGTAATAGGGTCCCGTTTTTACCCTTTGGGTACGGAACCTTAAAAACATAAAATTCCTTGGGTCTGGTAGCAGAACATCATTTGAATCAGATTTTCACTTCCTTCTCATCATTATACCTGCACTATAGCTTCCTACCTACTTGTCGGTAGGTACTGTGGAGACTTAGCTCATGGTGGCTCAAATGATAGACAAAAATTACTTTTAACTTGTATTGACTCAACAACGTGCCTGAAGACTAAACAAAAATATCTTCAAATGTTTTCTTAGCGTTCTGATTTCAAGCACCTTCCAAAACTAAATAGTTATCCGTTGCCAGTCTTATAAGGCAAGGAGGTTCGAACCCTTACTGTTATATCATCTCTTTGTCTCTTAAGATACAGGTTATCCTAGTTTAAGAGGCAGGGTTAATCTATTAAGTACAGTTTTTGCAACATACAATTCTGTGTCATAATAATTCTACCTATTAGTTGTAACATATCCTCATTTTAGTTGTACCAAACTGTAATTTTCCGTGAATAAAAAAAAAATATTATCTGTGGTCACTGATAATATAATACTAGCATAATTACTGTACCTACTTATTCCAATAGACACAAACGTTCAATGTCGATAATCCGTACATGATCGTCAGATAGTAAGCTGCCAATGGCTGCCCTTACAATATCCACGTGAATTAGATCAAATTAATCGGCGAACACTTAGCTAATTGGCGGGCGGACGGCGAACTGGCGCCTCTAATATATCTGTGGAAACGCGACAAAAATGCTGATTCAAATAGTTCTGTACGAAGGCCAATAAGCTGGGGTTTAATGAGGTAAGTATTTAAAGAATAAATCAAACTTAACATTACGGTGGAAATATGTGTATACATATAAGGATCGTAGCAGGTGGCGTTCTGTAGATTCTGCCTACCCTCATGGCATAATGGGAGACTAGCGTGACTTGTTTCTACGGCAGACTTGGTACATAAAAAACCGGCCAAGTGCGAGTCGGACTCGCGCATGAAGGGTTCCGTACCATTATCGCAATAACGGCAAAAAAACACGTTTGTAGCATGGGAGCTCCACAAAGTTTTTTTTTTCTCTTTTTTTTTTGTATTTGTTGTTATAGCGGCAACAGAAATACATTATCTGTGAAAATTTCAACTGTCTAGCTATCACGGTTCATGAGATACAGGCTGGTGACAGACGGACAGACAGCCAGACAGACGGATCGTGGAGTCTTAGTAATAGGGTCCCGTTTTTACCCTTTGGGTACGGAACCCCAAAAATCCTACATACCTAACCTAACTCTACTATTAGTTCTAATTCCCCGGCTTTATTACTTTAGTAGATTTGGTGTGCGGGACGGACGTGATCGATCAAGGCCCCAGGCTGACTGAAGGTTGTAAGGCTTCAGCTTGAACGCGTTGACGCCCCTTGCACCTATTGTTCAGTTGTCTTCGAGCAAGTATTGACCCTGCAGTGGTTGGAAGGCTGCCAAGGATGTTGAGGGGAAGGCGTGATGTCCAGTTCAGAAAAAAAGTCAGGTTTTCATGTCCAAAAGCGACGTCTCTTCATGGTCTCCGTTACGCAAAGTGACGTGGATTTAATATTTCGGAAATAATGGCTACGATTAGGACGGTGCCTCAGCGCACTATCCTACCACCACACTTTACCGTAACGAGGACCTCAAAACAACGACCGCGCGTAAACTTTAATTAACAAATTAATACCTTACGGCTAGTCGCTGAAAACCGACAGAAACCCCCCTTCTACTGAACCGATTTTGATGAGACTTGTGTCTCTGGATAGGTCTCGAGAAGACCTTCCCTCCGGACCTGGGTCCAGGTTCCTATCTGCTACCTTCACGGAGCCCTTGCGTTGAGAACGCCTAATAAGGGGAATTTCAGTCAGTTTGTAGCTTTATATGCTACTTTACAATACAATGGTGCACTTTAGTGCCAGGGTGCCAGCGAGGGACTTGTAGCCCTACTCCTGGACCGTCGATCTGTGACAGTTCCACAGCTTCATCTGTCACCTTCACGGGCACAGCCACGTGAAAGTGCGAAAACATAGCTTCAGTGCCTGTTTTCGGCATATTTCGTGAGTTTGTACTCGAGCTGGTGGGCGGATCTGCATTCACCAACCGTCACCGGATAGCCCTCGCGATGGGCTACCCCATGGTGGAAGTCAGGTGGATACAGCTCCAACCCTCGATCCAGTATTCACTCTGATGTGGTCGATGATGCGAGAAAACCATGGAACCTCTTACTATATTAAGTCGGTTAGTTCCCTAACCACCAGAGCTAGGCTCCTTCCAAAAATGTGGTTGGGAAGCTGGAGAATTGGGCTATCGAATGGTAGTACCCTGATGGGTGTACCACCAGCCCTTCTGGGACTTCTGATGCCGGGAAGCGGCCGAAATAGCAAATATCGTGTTGTTCCACGGCTTTAACGCCTCTGTGTGTGTATGTGTAGCTATATATTAGCTATGTGTTGTGACTGAGTCCAGGCGTGTGCCCGAGGGTCCCCAAAGGTAATGCTTCAGATAGCATATCAATAATCCTTCAGGCACCAAGTGTGTCTGAAGGTAGTGGGCCCTCTGGCAGACGCGTAGAAACGTCCATGCTGGCACATACAGACACATTATTTCAAGTAAGTAATATCTATGTACTAGAATTACATAGATGCCATCTATATATAGGGCCTGGACACAGTTCCAGGTCACCTAGAAGCGCTAAAACGCTTATAACCAAAATTCTATTTACTTACTTGAGCAAAAATGCATGTATTTACCATCTCAGAGTGAAACTGTTTTAAACCTGGCTATGTACTGTTATTATGTACAATTTTTCAGTCATAGCACCAAGGTATACTATCTAGAACACCTAGGTGGTGTTTCCTAACAAAATAAATGTGTAAGGTAAATAATACGATTGGTAGGTGGGCAGAGCGCACCTATCGATACTTGCGACCCGGCCATTTTCGGGGGGTCCTAAAAAACGTAAACAAATATTTTTTATTTGCTTAAAATACTACTTACACATTTTATCTATAGTATATTAATTCTAATTATACTAGATAACTATATTTTAGGTACTATAGGCTATTATAAAGCCCTCAAAACGCTATTCTAAAATACCAAATTTGTCTGCTTACGCGCCAGACTATATATATCGTGCACCGCCATCTGACTGCTTATTTCGAACTAAAACGTCATGGCGGTAGGTCGTGTTTACGGAATTTGACTTGTTTTGATTTTGCTTTCTTTCCGTAACTACCGCATTTAGTATGTATGTAACGATTCTAATTTACTCTTTAGACCCCATATTTACTTAATACATACTCATATACACTAAAACATAATGTTTAGTGCCTCAAAAAGTGGTCGAAATTTTATGTTTGAAAAAACTATAAAAGAAAAATTCTCGTCTAAAACTTTTTAGTACGAGCTCGCGCGCTGGGGTAAGCAGACGTATGTTTTGTTTATACTATTTATATCTACAAAACTATTCTAACATTTTTGTGACGCCTCGTCGCGAACATCTCTCCCGCCGTGCAGTGTTGTGTCGACCCGATGTGTTGACGCGGCGCTGCATCACGCATAGTGAGCGACGCACGTCGGCAGCGCGCGTGCCACGACGCTCAGCGACACGTCGCTCAGCTCTCGCCGCGGGAACTCTGCTACGCTCATTTCGGTAGTGGAATGAGCTTCTTCACCGGACGCTTTAGAGTGCCGCCAGTGGTGCGCACCTCAGCGGTCCGGACTTCTCCATCAGGCCCAGGGTATATGGCCTGGATGCGGCCTCGCGGCCACGTGTTGCGTGGCAGCTGGCCGTCAGCGATAAGGACGGGGTCGCCCACCAGCAGGTCAGGCCCGCGGCTGTGGGGCTCCCGCCGATTTTGGAGCTCAGGCAGGTACTCTCGCACCCACCGGCGCCAGAACATGTCGGCCAGGATTTGTGACCGACGCCACATCTTCTTGCTGTCGATGTCTTGCTCGGTGAACACGCCGGGGGTTGGTAGTCTTGCCGACCCACCAAGTAGGAAGTGGTTCGGCGTGATAGACTCGTCATCATCGCCGTCAACTGAAACATGTGTCAACGGGCGACTATTTACCGTGTACTCTGCCTCACAAATCAGTGTGGACAACACCTCTTCATGTGGGTGTTTCTCTGTGAGTACGGTATACAATGCGTTTTTCACGCAACGAACTAGGCGCTCCCATGCGCCTCCCATGAAGGGCGCTGATGGGGTGATGAAGCGCCAAGTGATGCCTCGGCGACTGGCCTCCTCACGGAAGGCCTCTCGTAGCTCTCGATCGGCACCATGCATGTTGGTGCCGTTGTCCGAGTGTATCTCGGTTGGACATCCTCTGCGGGCGGCGAATCGGCGCAGCGCTAGTATAGCACTGTCTGCGCTGAGGCTGGCCGCTATCTCGAGGTGGACAGCTCGCGTGGTGAGACATGTGAACAAGGCTACATATCTCTTCTGATGTTGGCGACCGACGGTTACTGATAGTGGGCCGAAATAATCTAGCCCCGTATACGTGAACGGCCTCTGATGATGAGCGAGGCGCGTTCGCGGGTGATCGCCGGTCGCTGGCACTGGAGCTTGTGCCTTACGTATTCGACACTGAAGACATTGCGACAGTACTTTCTTCGTCGTGGGACGCATCCTCACGACCCAATAGTGCTGTCGCACCTCATTTATTGTAAGTTCCGTCCCGCTGTGCAGTAGGCTGCGGTGTGTCCAGTCTATATAGAGCTGTGTTATGTGATGGTCGCCGTGTAATATTGGCGGTCGCCTCACATCTTCTGTAATCTCGTCCGTGGCGGCTATACGGCTTCTTATGCGTAGTAGGCCATCTACTAGCTCTATTTGCAGCGAATGTAGTGGGCTATTCTTGTCCACTACTTCGTGCTCGTGCAATCGGGCTATCTCCTGAGCGAACGATTGCTGCTGTGCGACTCGTATGAGTATTTTCTCAGCTTCTTGGAGAAAACTCGCTTCAATATACTGCTTTCGGACTTGTGGCGCTATATATGACGGCTTTGTTGCTGCAGTCGCTGTCTTCTTTTTCTTCCGCCAGTCCGTGTCCTCTTCTGCGTTCTTCTGTGTTCTCTTATAGAACGTTTTCTCTGTTTTCTGTTTACAGAGAAAAATAAAACGTAGGACAGTCGCAGTCGCACGTAATAGCCGCTCCCATCTTGA
Organism: Orthosia cruda; assembly: GCA_964057195.1. Lineage (NCBI taxonomy): Eukaryota > Metazoa > Arthropoda > Insecta > Lepidoptera > Noctuidae > Orthosia > Orthosia cruda. Next base: position 18,172,743 of record OZ059846.1, on the reverse strand, counting down.
AAAATTGACGGGATTAGGTATAGCTTCTATGAGCTTCGAAGTGTATGTATGTTTGGGGGTTCTGTCCTCCGAAACATCTTTTCCATACTCGTTGCTTGTGACAGTGAGGGTTCTTTCTTCTCCTGTCTCTTCAACCATTGGAGGCTTCTCTGATGGCCATGAAGTGGGGTCTTCATATAAAAAACTAGGGCCACAGAACCACTCGTGATTCGAATCGAACTTGTGTGGCACGTCACGAGTTGCTATGTCGGCGATGTTCAATTTTGTTGAAATCCATCGCCAATCCTCCACTTTACTGCCTTCCTCTATGGCAGCTATACGATGAGCTACGAAGGCTTTATAGGTTCGTGCTCCTTTTCGTATCCATGACAGAACTGTTTTGCTGTCTGTCCAATACGTGACCGACGATCGCTCATTGTCGTGCTCACGTTTCACAGCTGCAGCCAGACGGGTTCCCATCACCGCTGCCTGCAGCTCGAGGCGCGGTATCGATTGTAGCTTCAATGGTGCTACTCTCGCCTTGGCCATGACTAGGCTCACCTTCTGTGAGCCTTCTGCTGTGGTGGCTCGCCAGTACACAGCTGCTGCGTACGCCATCTCGCTTGCGTCGGTAAATACATGTATTTGTATTTCATTGGCATCACTATACCCAGGATAGCATCTTGGTATGCTGATGCCCTTGAGCTGCCGCAGGTTTTCGATCCAGCTTCTCCACTGAGCTGCTTGATCGTCTTCTAAAAGCTGGTCCCAATCGATGCCTCGCCTCCATGCCTCTTGCAGTATTTGCTTGGCTCGAATCGTTACGGGTGAGGCGAGTCCCAGCGGGTCGTACAGTGACATGACGATCTTGAGGGCCTCTCTTTTTGTAGGGGCCTCCTTCTCTAGGATTCCTGGCGGCAGTCTCGCAAGCGTTAGGTTGAAACCTAGCGTGTCTTCACTAGGTCTCCAAATCAGGCCGAGAATTTTCTCCGTGCCTGTCGCCTCTCCGATGTTCACAACCTCAGCGCAGGTTTGTGTCGGATCTAGGTTCTCTAGTAGGCGCGAACTGTTCGATACCCATTTTGATAGGTCGAATTTCGCCTCTTGGTGAATTTCCTTCACCCTGGTCGCGACTTCTGTCGCTTCTTCGACCGTTCTATAGCTGTCCAGATAATCGTCCATATAATGGTTCTCAATGATAGCTTTTACTGCTACTGGATGCTGTTCGATGTGCCTTCTTGCGTTCCAATCTTTCGCAAAGATGGCGGTGCACGGCGAACTTGCCGCGCCGAAAATGATGGACGTCATGCGGTACTCTTCTGGGGCTCCCTCTCTCCTGTTGCCTCTCCATAGGTAACGAAGTGAGTCTCGGTCTTCACTCCGCACCTTCACTTGCATGAACATCTCGGCTATGTCTCCAGAGATGGCCACGCAGTGTCTACGAAATCGCATCATGACGCCGGGCAGCGACTGCAGCAAGTCCGGTCCAGTTAGCAGGAAGTCATTGAGTGACTTTCCTCTCGATTTGGCAGCGGCATCATGTACTATACGAATTTTCTCTGGCTTCATTGGGTTGAAGACATCGAAATGAGGCAGGTACCAGGTCCTTCCTGGCGTGCTTGATTTGGGGGCCCTTTCAGCATATCCCTTCTCTATTAGGGAGTCCATCTGTTGTGAATATTTCACACGAAGAGCTGGGTTTCTATCCAGCTTCTTTTCTATAGAGACCAGCCTTGTAAGGGCTGTCCCATAACTGTCGGGCATTTCTATGGCTTCTTCCCGCCATAGCATAGAGGTTTCTATGTGCCCGCTGTCGAGCCGCCTTATGTCGCGGTTCAAAATATCTTCTGCCCTCTTCTGAGGGTCAGAAGCTGGCTTTCTTGGATTAATAGCCAGTGACTCGATGGCGAAGAATTCACGGAGCTGCTCGTTCAGTTCCGCATCTTGCCTTGACCGTCTTCTGTCGCGGTCCGATGCGTCTTCTGCCCTCTTCTGAGGGCCAGAAGTTTCGCTGGCGAAGAATTCACGGGGCTGTTCGTTCAGCTCCGCATCTTGCCTTGCGTCAACGGTCTGAGTGCCGTTGACTTGGTTTAACCGCCTTTTGTCGCGGTTCGAAGCGTCTTCTGCCCTCTTCTGAGGGCCAGAAGTCTCGCTGGCGAAGAATTCACGGGGCTGTGTGTTCAGCTCCGCATCTTGCCTTGCAACGGACTGAGTGCCGTTGACGTAATGCACCCGCTGGCCCAGTGTTCTGGTGTGTGCACCATGCAATGTCCAGCCCATCATGGTCCTTGACGCGATGGGTTGGTCTCTTGGTCCCCTCCGGACCTCAGTGGCCAGCAGCAAATGCCAGTTGTCCTGTCCGACGAGTATCTTCGGTACTCCCGCCGGATATGTAAGCTCAGACGTCAAGTCTTGAAGGTGCCTGCATCGTGCCAGGTCCTTATGATTGACTGCCTGTGGAGACAGGTTGAGCTTCGAAATGGTGCGCGCCTTGAAGGGCACCCGATTCTTCAACTGGCTTGTGAGAACGACCGTTATTCGTCTCGATAGTGGAGTATCGATCCTAGTGTGTCCTATGGCATCGATCTTCAGTGGCTCAATTGGGCCCACTGCTCCTACTCGCTGAGCGATTGCTTCGTCGATCAGCGAGACGGTAGACCCATCGTCAAGGAGTGCGTATGTGTCTGCCTCTCCCGCCGGTCCAATAACCCGGACCGGTATCATCTTCAGGAAGGCTTTACTTGAGGCAGTTCGCGAACTGGCTACCGTCTCCTGAGACTCCTTCTTCGCTTCTGGAACAGCAGGCTTCCTTGTCCTGTCTGTCTGAGGCTTCCTTACCCTATGAAGAAGTCGGTGATGAGTAGCTATGCACCCCTTGAAGCCACACTGCTTCTTTCCGCAGGTGTGGCCCTTACGGTGGTTCCTTAGGCAGCGAAAGCACAAGCCATATTGCTTGGCTAGCTCCCATTTCTTGTCACATGTTGCGTCTGTAAACTTTATGCAATCAGACGAGTAGTGACCCTCTTTGTCGCAAATTCGACAGTGGCCTACCGGCTTCGCGGTAGCTACGTGCGTCCTCTGTGTGACGCGTTTTCCCGCCACCGAGTCCGTTTCTTTAATGTTCTCGGGCGGTGCGAATGCACTGCAGAAGTGAGCTTGCTCTGTTATAAAGTCGCTGAAGAGTGACAGGTCTGGCAGCGACTGATACTTTTCCGTGTACGTCCTGTACCATAGTACACGTAGAGAATTGGGCAGCTTCTCAGTTAGCTGGCGCATCAGCTCAGCGTTGAGTAAGTAGTGTCCCTTCTTGAGGGCCCTCAAGGTGACGACTCCGCTCCTGATCCGACTTGCAAAGGTGCATATATCTTTGGGCTGTTCGCTGCAGCGTGGCAGCCCTCTGAGTCGGTCGGTTTCAGCCTGAGCTATTGAGTCGGGACGTCCAAATTGTAGCTCCAATTCTCTCATGATCTCATCCGGTTTCGCGTTCCCGATGAGTTCTGAGCTCACTGTCTCCAGTGCGCGACCACGCAAGCTCCTTCTGAGTCTTGCTGTGTTTTCAATGTCGCTGAAGTAGGCAACAGTTGCCTCGTAAATGGCTCGAAAAGTCAGCCATTCTGTGTGAGCTCCACCGAAGTTCGGCAGAGTCAACATAACCTGCGACGCCGTTCGGTTAGGCGTCCATGGTTCGATTTTTCTGTCGGCTAGCGACGCTATAGCGGTTGTCAACTCCGTTAGAAACGGACGGAGTGACTCTTTCGCTTCTATTTGCCCTGGTGGCTCCGTCTTGGACGGTTCGATGTTAGCCCTCGTCTTTGGTTGGTCTATATGGGTCTGGGAGTCCGCTACAGCGTCGCCGCTCGCAGGTGGAGGCCTATCTTGCTTCCCATTGGCGACGTCGTCCTCCCTCAACGGTGTGGGCTCTGGCGCCTCTTCGAGCCAGGAACGCACGTACTCTTCATTCGAGTCTCTGTCATCCATATATTCCGCTTCAGAAGGTTCTTCTTCTGCTCTCTGAAGGGCTAACTGTGCAAGCTCCAACTTAATCTTTAGTAAGTCTTCGCGTGCCTTAGAGATTTTTCTCTGTGACCGGGTCGTCTTGCTTGTAGACGGCGGTCTCCTATGTTCATTACGGGCGTCACCCCGGGTAGCCATTATTTCCTTATGTACAAAGGTCTTGTCTTGGATCCTTTGTTTTTCATCAGAAGGCTTCAGTGTTCCTTCTGAAGATCCTTCTTCTCTCGATGCCTTCCTGCATGTGCTCGGTTCCTGTGGTTCCTCCTCTTGGTGTGTGGGCGTATTGTCACCTATCTGTGACACGGTTGGGCTCCTGTTCGGTACGGACTGTTCAGTCCCATCAGTCGTTGTCGGCGAGCGTGGGGGCAATTGATGGTGTATACCTGCACCCGGTCGCTCCATGGCGACTGTCCACGCCTCAGGTCTCTTGTCCTGCGATCTGGTTATCGGCATTCCGACTGGTCCAAAATGTCAGCTCGAAACGGTTAAGTCCAACTCTAGACTTCAGTACGATTGGGTTAAGTCTATTTTCGAGCTTCCAAACGGCTATGTCCAAGTCCAGTCTTTGCTTCAAGACGTCGACGACTCGAAACAGCTAAGTCCAAACTTCAAGTTTTTTCTCGAAAAACCTAAGTCGTAACTCCGGGTTAAGTCCAATTTAAATCGTTGACTCGAATAGGGTTCGCTTCCTTTTTCAAAATTGAAAAAATATTTTTAAACTCCGGGTTAACTTTTAACTCCGGGTTAACTCTGGCCCTCTTGACTCCGGGTTATCCTTCAGACTATAAGTTTTTATTCAGTCTTCAAAACTATAAGTCCCAAATCAGCTTCAAAACTGCTATGTTGACACGACACAGGTTCACTATATTACTATCGACCCACAAGGGGTAAGCACTTGAGTAAGTTTTCACTGTACTTACTGTTTTATACGTGTCAACCTGTCCAGCAGCCTTCAAGGATGACCAGCTGGTCTGATACCACTCGCAGAAACTTCTGTCTAACACTTGACGTTAGTAGTCAGTCCAGACTCCAGCTATCGAAGGTCCAAGCTTCGATTGAGAACTTCTATCTCTTATATGACTATTTGTTTCCAAACAAATTCTAAGTCAATAATAAGTCTTCAGCTATAACGCTTCAGGAAATTTACAGGAACTATTTTTCGTTCTATTTTTTATAGAACAAGTCGCCCACACGACTATACAATATGCCTCTGTGTGTAAGCCTCCTCTAGGATAGCGCTTCAGCGATAATCCTTCAGCCGTAATCCTTCAGGAATTCTATGAACGTTTGTATGTTCGTTCTATCTCCTAAACAAGCTTTCGACACGCTATATATGAAATTTCCGATTCTGAAATTTCAGCGATAACTCTTCAGGCAATCTACTTGTTCCTTCAGGATACAGTTTCTATGTATTCTCAGATACTACTGTTTCTCAGTATGCAGGTTACACAACAGAGGCAACTCAAAATTCCGTCTTTTTGCGACGGTAATCTAATCGGACGAAATGCTTCTCTGGAAGCAGCTAGGCACCACAGGAAACGGCTCAGGAAAGGCAGTTGCGTCCCAGCAAAAATGGTTATGTTCTAGAGCTAGTCCACGCGTGGGTCCCAAACCACACGTGCACTTTTCACTCCGGTAGTCGCTCTAGAAGCTTCTACTAACCAAGGTCAAACGTACGCGCGCCTTTTGACGACGCTAATCTCCCAGTTACTGGGTTTCTACACTGTTTTTGACTGTTAAAGAAATATGATCTTAACCTCGACACTTGTAAGGTTTACGAGGGGGACGTCAGGTTTCTTTATTCACTGGAACTTTTCTCACGAACGTAACGTTACGTACCCCGGTCGGTACTTTGTGTAGGTGTGTACTCTTACCAGATTTATATTGAGGGTAGATACGTTCTCAGCAATGGTCGTCAGGCTTCTTTGTTCTCAGGAATTTTCACTGGCTTGGGCCTCGGTTTTCTTTGTTCTCAGGCACAAGCTTCACAGGAACGATACGTTTGACTTTCGATAAAGAAATAGGAATGTAACCCCACTTAACAAGGTTACGGGACGTCTATCTTCTTTGTTCTCAGGAACGGGACAACGGTTTTCTTTGTTCTCAGGAACTAGGCTCTTCAATATTGGCCTGTATTTTCACTGGAACCCAGGACGCCAGGCTTCTCTGTTCTCAGGAACGGGACAACGGTTTTCTTTGTTCTCAGGAACTAGGCTCTTCAATGTTGGCCTGTATTTTCGCTGGAACCCAGGACGCCAGGCTTCTTTGTTCACTGGAACTAGGCTCTTCCTATTGGCCTGTATCTTCACTGGAACGCTGCGTAGGTCATTTGCTCAAAAATCCGGCTCGACAGGACCAGCAAATGTGCGGGACGGACGTGATCGATCAAGGCCCCAGGCTGACTGAAGGTTGTAAGGCTTCAGCTTGAACGCGTTGACGCCCCTTGCACCTATTGTTCAGTTGTCTTCGAGCAAGTATTGACCCTGCAGTGGTTGGAAGGCTGCCAAGGATGTTGAGGGGAAGGCGTGATGTCCAGTTCAGAAAAAAAGTCAGGTTTTCATGTCCAAAAGCGACGTCTCTTCATGGTCTCCGTTACGCAAAGTGACGTGGATTTAATATTTCGGAAATAATGGCTACGATTAGGACGGTGCCTCAGCGCACTATCCTACCACCACACTTTACCGTAACGAGGACCTCAAAACAACGACCGCGCGTAAACTTTAATTAACAAATTAATACCTTACGGCTAGTCGCTGAAAACCGACAGAAACCCCCCTTCTACTGAACCGATTTTGATGAGACTTGTGTCTCTGGATAGGTCTCGAGAAGACCTTCCCTCCGGACCTGGGTCCAGGTTCCTATCTGCTACCTTCACGGAGCCCTTGCGTTGAGAACGCCTAATAAGGGGAATTTCAGTCAGTTTGTAGCTTTATATGCTACTTTACAATACAATGGTGCACTTTAGTGCCAGGGTGCCAGCGAGGGACTTGTAGCCCTACTCCTGGACCGTCGATCTGTGACAGTTCCACAGCTTCATCTGTCACCTTCACGGGCACAGCCACGTGAAAGTGCGAAAACATAGCTTCAGTGCCTGTTTTCGGCATATTTCGTGAGTTTGTACTCGAGCTGGTGGGCGGATCTGCATTCACCAACCGTCACCGGATAGCCCTCGCGATGGGCTACCCCATGGTGGAAGTCAGGTGGATACAGCTCCAACCCTCGATCCAGTATTCACTCTGATGTGGTCGATGATGCGAGAAAACCATGGAACCTCTTACTATATTAAGTCGGTTAGTTCCCTAACCACCAGAGCTAGGCTCCTTCCAAAAATGTGGTTGGGAAGCTGGAGAATTGGGCTATCGAATGGTAGTACCCTGATGGGTGTACCACCAGCCCTTCTGGGACTTCTGATGCCGGGAAGCGGCCGAAATAGCAAATATCGTGTTGTTCCACGGCTTTAACGCCTCTGTGTGTGTATGTGTAGCTATATATTAGCTATGTGTTGTGACTGAGTCCAGGCGTGTGCCCGAGGGTCCCCAAAGGTAATGCTTCAGATAGCATATCAATAATCCTTCAGGCACCAAGTGTGTCTGAAGGTAGTGGGCCCTCTGGCAGACGCGTAGAAACGTCCATGCTGGCACATACAGACACATTATTTCAAGTAAGTAATATCTATGTACTAGAATTACATAGATGCCATCTATATATAGGGCCTGGACACAGTTCCAGGTCACCTAGAAGCGCTAAAACGCTTATAACCAAAATTCTATTTACTTACTTGAGCAAAAATGCATGCAATGTATGTTATTTACCATCTCAGAGTGAAACTGTTTTAAACCTGGCTATGTACTGTTATTATGTACAATTTTTCAGTCATAGCACCAAGGTATACTATCTAGAACACCTAGGTGGTGTTTCCTAACAAAATAAATGTGTAAGGTAAATAATACGATTGGTAGGTGGGCAGAGCGCACCTATCGATACTTGCGACCCGGCCATTTTCGGGGGGTCCTAAAAAACGTAAACAAATATTTTTTATTTGCTTAAAATACTACTTACACATTTTATCTATAGTATATTAATTCTAATTATACTAGATAACTATATTTTAGGTACTATAGGCTATTATAAAGCCCTCAAAACGCTATTCTAAAATACCAAATTTGTCTGCTTACGCGCCAGACTATATATATCGTGCACCGCCATCTGACTGCTTATTTCGAACTAAAACGTCATGGCGGTAGGTCGTGTTTACGGAATTTGACTTGTTTTGATTTTGCTTTCTTTCCGTAACTACCGCATTTAGTATGTATGTAACGATTCTAATTTACTCTTTAGACCCCATATTTACTTAATACATACTCATATACACTAAAACATAATGTTTAGTGCCTCAAAAAGTGGTCGAAATTTTATGTTTGAAAAAACTATAAAAGAAAAATTCTCGTCTAAAACTTTTTAGTACGAGCTCGCGCGCTGGGGTAAGCAGACGTATGTTTTGTTTATACTATTTATATCTACAAAACTATTCTAACATTTTTGTGACGCCTCGTCGCGAACATTTGGAATTTCCATTTTAAAACAATTTAAGATGCTAAGTAGCTGTATTATTTTTATGAACCAATTCACTGGCAAGAGAGTAGGAATCAGCAAATGATTTTGTGGGTCCAGAACCGTGTGTAGGCATTTCGACCTGTCTCGTAAAAGAAATATGCAGGGAGTTTGCAGATCACAGAAATCAAACACATTGGCTGTCTAATACTGGTTTGGAACACTCCAAGAAATTCTTGGGCTCTACGTTCAAAGAACGGGAATGCATTTGCATATGAGCAGGCGGCAAATCCGCTACCTGCTTGCTTAGGGCCTTTACTGGCCAATTTGGAACCAACTACAAGCTTATGAAGATGGGTCTAACCGCGACACCCATGTGCAGGTTGTGTGTGGAATATACGGAGCATGGAGCACCTCCTGTGCACATGCGATGCACTGGCTGGTAAGCGAATGAGTCTCCTAAGGATAGGATATCCAAGACCAGAAGACTATAGGCTCATATCTCCTAGTCTCGTTGTAAAATTCATGAAGAAAGTTTTCAATGAGATTAGGGTGGAGTAGGTTTTATAGCGGACCACAAAAAGATCCCAATGCGTTATTTCTCGGCCCCTTTACAAGTAAGATTAGATAAGATAAGTAGCTTTATTATTTTTATGAACAACGTCTTCCGTAGGATCAAATCTTCCCATTCTCCCCTAAGCTTATGCATGCCTATAGTTACCTACACACAGACGTTAAGTTCCCCAGTTTAAAAGTTCAAGTTCCTGTGATTTGCCAGAAAGTCCACACAGTGACTTATTAGACTATTAGCTTCTGCCAGCGGCTTCGCCCGCGTGAAAAGTGTTTTCTTAAAGGAACATTATGCGTCGTGGTGGCCCTGTGGCTAAGACCTCGCCTCTCGTGCTTGAGGTCGTGGGTTCGAATCCAGGCAAGTACCAATGTGACTTTTTCAACTCATATGTACTTTCTAAGTTTATCTTGGATATCGCTGACAACGATGAAGAAAAACATCGTGAGGAAACCTGGACTTATAGTGAGTTTAATATTAGATTGTGTTCCATTGGTGTAATTAATGCAAGGCTTTCCAGTGCGAGGATAAACTAACTAATAATACCAGGATGGAAAGTAGCCTTTGTGCTATTCCAGACGATAATCTATCTCTGTGCCAAATTTCATCCAGATTCGTTCAGCCGTTCTGGCGTGATTGAGTAATAAACATACATCCACACTTCCACACACACACATCCATCTAAACTTTTACACTCCATCATAACATAAGTGAAGCAAAGCAGATTCTACAATTTTCAGAATTTATTAACCCATCTTGGCTTCTGACATCTGCAGGTTTCCGCCTCAGGTCTTGGGTTGGTAGTTGACACAGAGTAGGTAGTAGGTACTAGTAGGATATGCAGGAGCGGCTTGATTAAAAAGTTACAATTTAAAGAATGAGGAGGTCACTTGTCTATGCCATATTTTTACTAAAGTACGATGTAAAGAGATCGTGTACCTATTAAATAAAGTCCAAATCAAAAGCGCAATATGTTTTTGAAATGATTTAGAACTCTGAGATAAAAATAATAAAACATAAATAATAAACTAATTTAGTCTAGAAGCGTAGACCGTGAACAAAATATGGTCGATGATAACAAGATGAATAAAACATATTTTCCTTAAAATTATGATATTTCTTTTGTTATATCCATGTGCCATCTTTATTTTATGAATACGGTGTTCTAAAAGCGATGACGCCATGTGCACGTTTTATTTTTAATTAAAATGTTGTTGATTTTTGTACGTGTGCATTGTGCGTAGCTGAATACATTTTTATGTTCGTGCCTTTGATTCAAATTTTAAAATGGTCAGATGTGGAAACGGAAAACTACTACGGACAAGGGGCTCATGTGCTCATGGTAACATCTGGACTGGTTCTACTGAAGTAAAAATGTCTCAAACGCCGGGCACCTTTCAAAAGTTTCGCCTCGTAACGAAAAGTTCCACCTTTTTTTTCGTTCTCGACAGCTGCAAAGTTTTAAGGTCTAATTTGAAACCAGCCCGTAGATTAGCAGTTCTCTCTATCAGCTAATTGGGCCAATCAATCGCCCAGGACTTTCATCAATAAAGCTATAATTATTTAATTGGGGTCAACCGCTGGAACCAACAACGATACATGGGAATCAGGACGGAAGTATGAGGAATTACGGGATACGGAATTAATAGACTGTGACAGCATAAAGATTTATATTGTCTTTGGATGTGTGTGTCAAGGCAAAGTTGGTCCGGTTGATTTGTTGAAAATGTTGGTACCATTTAAGTAATTTCATGCTAGGCATTTGTAAATTAATTAATCTTCCTTCCCTTTTTTCATTATTTGGAGTCGCGTCTCCTCACTTTTCTGCGCCAAGATATTCTGTCTTTATTGGACCACAGAAAGTTGGGTCAATATAGAAGTAGTGAAGACAGTAAGTGAATTAAATAAAATTGGTATTCAGCGAACCACTACTTAGGTAGTTCTTCTTTACAATTAACCGGTCGACACTGTTATTAACTTAAGAGTACTTCACTAATGTTATGGTGCATCACTAGTCAATAGATGATTACTCTATGGTCGAAGAGGATGGCGTTGTTTGTCTGGGCTGTGTTGAGTCCTGACCGTGTTTAATGTGTTACTATTACCGAATAAACTACTCGTATAACAGTTTGTCTAATTACCTACGTCTTATTGATTATAAGTCTGCATACTTCTGTTAGTCGTCACCTCAGTATAGTCAACGTCTTTCTTGCCATAATATCTTCGACATGACTAGTTCTTATAATTTGATGTGTTATTTTTTGAGTCATTACAATGATTGATATATAGAGACCCAAGAAGTGCTGGTAGGTAGCTAACTTACAATTTACGGTCTACCTAAGAAACTAGAACACAGATTTTAAATAGAATTCCAAAACACCTACAACACGAATAATATTAGACAAAAACCGATCTACATGGTTCCAAGTTGATTGCTGAGTCTGTCAATTAGTTCTACCACGTTCGACACTGATAATGTGAACTCAGGAAATGAAAAACTTAACGTTATCGCGAATGCAGTCTAAGAATCTGTTGAAAAAGTATATGAATCAAATATATCATTAAAACTTGAGAAAATATGATAAATTACCAATAAAGTATGCTATCGGTAGCTGGGTCTGTTTTTGTCGAGATTTTTTGAATTGTATCTGTTCCTACAAAGAAAACTGGCTTTAACCGCGGCCATTTTGAGAATTTCCATTGAAAGTTGGACTTTATTTCTTGAGTGCTAGATGTTGTTAAAGATTTTATTAGATGTCATTATTTGTTCCTGCCCCTCAAGTAATGACCAATTAGTGCAAACACTGGAGTTATCTTCAATGAAGAGAGATTCTGTTACAATGATTTTTTTGTTCGGTGAACAAACTCATGAATGAAGCGACGTGGAACGCGTTTCGTAGACTAGTTCTAGTGATTATTACTTGTTTATAACTATAAAGCGATATGCTTCGATACATGCTAAGTATATAACAAATTTAGAGAATTATATTCTAGAATCTGACGATACGATCTTCGTTTATAGTTTTTCTTACTCTTACAAAAAAATTGTTCTACCTAACTGCTCAAGTTTTGTGGGTTTCTTGTTAATTCAAGTTAGTTCAAGATTTATTTCATAATTTCTCGTTGTTTTTCCAGGTTACTCATCATTTCCTTCAACCTTTTTACCAACTATGTTAGGGTCGACTTCCAACCAGACCGCATGCAGCCTAACCCCGTGCGTTCCCTCATTGTCGAGACGGGGGGGGGGGGCTCAGTAGCCGTGGCTAATTAATCGGTGATTTGAAGAGGAACCCGAGGAGGGGCCGCTCGTCAGGGCTTTTGCCGATTAAGCTGACGATGTAGCGGCCAACAAGTAGGTTGTGGTGCCGCTTGGTAGTAGAGGCGACATCGCAACTGAGGCCGGACGCGATGACGTATATGGAGCTTCCTAGGGCCGCCCATACGATATCGCGGCTGAGGGTTGTAGGCCGCGGCGGGAGAGGAGTGTCGGTATTGCGGTGCGGGGTCGCCGATGATGGTGGACGCGGTGGAGCCGCAGTGGAGGTCACTATCCCTTGCGGCTGAAAAGTGGTATGTAACGGGGCCACTGACCTGACTCGTCACAGGGGGACCAAGGGTGCATTTTACGGGGTCGTCTGGCGCCCATGTGCTGGTTTGGTCCCTGGGGTGGTCACGGCGTGCAATGTGTTCTGGTGCGCCGTGATACGGGGTACCCCCCAGAGGAGGGACCGTGACGGAAAGCCGCGGCGGGTTCGCGGTGAGTGCTAACGCGTGCCCGTACTTCCGCCATAAGCGGCACAGTAGGACACCGTCGAGTTTTAGTGGACGTCTACTGCTGGACATAGGCCTCCCCCAGGCGTCGCCACATTGACCTATCCCGTGCGTCTCGCACCCAGCGGATTCCCGCAACCTTAACCAGGTCATCGGTCCACCTAGTGGGAGGCCTTCCAACGCATTGTCTTCAGGTTCGCAGTCGCCATTCCAGAACTTTTCAGCCCCATTTGCCATGCATTCTGCTAACACAACGGATTGCCTAATAACTTTTGTTCTCCTGCGAATATCCTCATTTCTAATTCGATCACGCAAGGAAACTCCGAACATAGCCCTCTCCATTGCCTTTGGGCGACTTTAAGCCTTCTGATGAGGGCCATTGTGGGCGACTTGAGCTCGTTTGATGGCAGGCTCGCCCTCTATTAACTACACAATACACATAACTGGTGAAATATGGGTGTAGTATAAATGCACCTCTGCTTAAACCTGCAGGACATACAGGTTTGATGCTAAGTTACTATGATTTATATGATCTAAGCACTGATTTTTAAAGACTCTCAAAGATATAGTTCCTAAGTAACTTAACTGAGCGGTGGCACTTTGAATCGCGACAAGTAAACCTCCGCTGGCTCAGTACTGGGTCACTTTGGACCCGGTCCCAGGCACAGATTTAGTACGTCATACGACATCAAACATTATTATTGATTAATAATACCACCTGCCTGTAACTAGCCCACTGTAGGGCAAGGTGCTCTTCTCTTACAGAGAAAGCAGTCAGCAGTTTTTACTACGCTTACTCATGGCGGGTTGGCGTTTTCAAACTTATAGTAACAAATAACCATTATGACCACACAAACAATAAGGTATTAACAATCAATTATCAAAGTATCGCCTTCTGGAAACATTTATATGTAATTGGATCCCATTAATTTGAATGAATGTGTACACTTCGACACCTGCCCAGATTTAGAATAAACGTCTTTATTGATAAGTACATAAGAGTTCAAATGTATTGTCAGCTCGCTTTTGTAGTTAATTTTAATGTAAACAGTCTCTTACATAACGTTGGGTCCAGTGGAATTAGCCACTTTAAGTTTTCCATCGCTTTTCATTATAGTCAACTTTATCTTCCTGCAATAGAGTTGAGGATTGCCCGGCTTTAACTTCATGGGATTTCTGCTAAAATGGTAGATAATATCAACGTCGGTTCCATCCTTTATATGGGAAATCTGCATCATTCTTATGCGCATGAGACTCGATGAAGATCGGATCCGAGTGTAGGCACCTGGGTGAGTAATGATCAATGTTATGGCCTAATTGAAATGTTTATAGACACTAAATCTTAGATTCAATGAAGTAGGCTAAGATAGAAGTTATTCGTGAGCTAATCACGATTGTTTAAAAGGTTGTGTTACGGTTTCTTACTAAGTGGATACAGTGTCAATACCTCTTGAGGTAAGCAGAGTAGCTATATACCTACCTGTAATAGGGCCCTACTAAGAAAACATAACTCCTGTTCAGTCATCATTCACACCATCTTGTGGCAACTTCGATATTCAAGGTAGCTAAATGAGCTCTTTTGATTCAGATTAAGACAGAACAAGACACCGAAGTTTGCTACGGTGTGTCTTGTTTTTGGGGTCGCTGATAACGAATACGGGGTCAAAACCAAAATCCAAGATGGCGACGATGAAGATATGTAAATATTTCGTCATGGGTGTCGTTTTCGCAGTCGTTCTGAGCTATTTTTACGCTCAATGAGCGTTTTCGATCCTTGAACATAACATATACTAGGAACTGGGACGTTCAAATCTCACTTGTGTACCTTTTACACCTTGTCATTTATTTTGGTAAAACAAAAAACTCCAAGTGTCTAGCACAGGATGTTACAACACTGACTTTTTGCATACGAAATCCATTCTCAATGTAATTTTAAAATATGTAAATTTTCGTCGACATCATAATGACTTTATGGTCAAAACTAATAAAGCATTTCCGTTGTAGACGAAAATAGTATGATGCAAAAATACAAGAAAAGATACGACGTAGATAATTAAATATTAGGCTATATATGGAGATCACTGTGGTGGCCCATTGGTTACGGCCCCAACTTATGAGTCGGAGGTTGTATTCGAACCCAGGCAGGCGAATTACTTTTGGTAATTTATTTCATCACCTCTGCTCTCAAACGGTGAAGGAAAACATTGCGAGGAAACCTTCATGCAGCCTGCAGAACTAAAAATTCGAAGACATGTGACGTATATCTAAAGACCCGCTGCCCGCAAAATACTTAATCTACCACGCGGTGGGCCAGCGTTAAGTATTTCCCATTTCCTCTCACAGAAAGGAGGATTTCATCCTCAGTGGGAACATTACAGGCTATCTATACCACTGAGGTAATTATATGTACTACGTACACACATTCACTCAATGATCTTTACCGAGATTCTTAAACAAGATAATTAGTATGTAACCTGTGTTAACATCGTAACATCTAATGAATCCATCATTAGCTGTATCTAGGATCTTTGTTGTTAATGATTCAATCTCAGTATCCAACTTATCATTACCATCGAAATCCCCACCACGAAGACATTAATATGGTGGTATTGCCATATATGGAGCGGCGATCCCCCGGCAGTCGTGACTCTTGTTTGTTGAGTCATTAGATCTGTAAACTTCATTTAGTTTTCGATTTCGTTTAGTTTACTTGGAAACAATTTTAGAGTAGGTGGCTCATCTGCTAACGACACGAGTCTAATATATAAATACCAGTTTGAATAAAATAGTTACATGGTTACATATAAAATGCTTTAAAATTGAACGAGTAAAAATATCCATCTTAAAATGAAAAAGAGGGACCAAATAGTAGAACAGATACATAAAACGAAATTTCTGGGTATAACACTGGATGAATATTTCACCTGGAGGGAGCATATCGATGAAATATGCATAAAGATTAATAGGTTTGTTTTTGCTCTAAAAAAAGTCAAAGATGAGGCATCCAAACCAACTGCGCTAATGGTATATCATGCCTATGTTTGCTCCGTCATCCGTTACGGCATCATTGTCTGGGCAAACTCCTCTGAACTTTGTAGAGTTTTGTTGGCACAGAAAAAAAACACCGCACCATTTTTTATATGAACTGGACTGATTCCTGCAGACCAGTATATAGAGCACACAATCTCCTCAACGTTCCTTGTATGCATATATATGAAATCGATAAATTTGTAAAAACTAATTATTCACTTTTTAATACAAAAAATAACAATAATAAACGAAAAGTTACACAGTTTGTATTAGAATTGCCTGTGCCCAGAATCGAATTATTTAGGCGTAGTTGTGTTTGCATGGCCCCTCTTATTTATAATTATTTACCCTCTTTTATAACCAATCTCCCTTACAGAAAGTTCTGTATAGTTTTAAAAAAGTGGCTCATTTGTCACAGCTTTTATTCTATATAAACAAATATCAAAAAAAAATCTCCATGTTAATCTTATCATTTTAGGAATGAATTGTAGATTATATTGTTATTAGCTTCTTATTATAAGGACCTTATCTTAATATTTGCATGCCAACTTATGGCGAAATATGTCATTGTGCTAATAATTTATTTATACCATCTTTTGTACCGCATTTAATACAAATAAATGGATTTGACATCAAGCTTTTCCAACTATATTGGGGCTTCCATTCTAACTGGATCCAGTGTTAGCTGGATACCTACCACAGCTTTATTGCGTAATCAATTCTGCAAGGCAAAAGGCAAAGAGAACAATCGACCAATCTCGTAGACGGAAATCCACATAACTTCTTTCATGTGAATAGAAAAAGATTTCTTCTTTCTTCTTTTAAATCTGCAGTATTTTTCATGGAGCGACTGCCTATCTGATCTCCATAACCGAGTTACTGATACTGACTACCCTTAACGACAATCGCTACCGGCTTAACTTTGATGCACGACAGAGTGTCGGTAATGGTTAATAATCCCATCCACAGAACGACTTCTGCAAAGCATTGCTTAACTTTCCTGATCGACCCGTGGCTTTTATTATTTATTCTCACGCCACTCTATCCGTCGGCAACGGAAGGACTTTTGGGGCATCTTCAGGACCCCGTTTCGAATAGAATGGGTTTTCTTTTGCCCATATTATGACCAGAGATAAACAATTGTCAACTTACAGGGAGCCTTGAGAAATAAAAACCACGTATTTAAGAGAGAGTGAAGCGAGCTCTAAAATTTTAGGACATCGCCTTGAATATGATAGATTCTCTAACCTTACAATCCTACCGCACAGTTCCCATACCACTGCAACTCTTGAAAGCCAGAATCAACAGTGGCGACTACCAGAAAAGCGCCGAGGCAATGAAGCTCGACGATGTCCAGGTCCGATGTCCAGAAATTAATCAGAAAAGAACCTTTATAGTTAAATTCAAGAGGCGCTTTTATATTTTTGAAAGTTTTTGTATATTTTATTGAAAGCTAAGGGGGTTCAAGTGCATCTCCTTGCACCCGGCGCCCCTGACTATCAATGCGTTTTATTTTGTTATTGGTTTTGCGAATACCTATTGTTCACTTATTAGTTAGGAATTTCATATAACTTGATTAAGTCTCAGGGCTGGCGTCTATTTGTGATGGATGAGTCGTAATGCGTACCTAAGCTTGTGGGATTTAAACTTTGGTAAATAAACTGTTCGCTTTGTGTTTGTTGGATTAGGTCATTTTGGTCAAAGGCTTTGTTACTTTTGTTGGTTCAAAATATTGTTGCATCATTGACAGAATTATGGCAAATAATGCCTACTTGCGGTTTGTGCTTTACAAAATATCACATGTCATCTATAGGAGATGCTCTTGTAATTGTAATGACTCGTCCAACTTTTTCAATAATGTTGTCTGTGCCTACTTTAACGGCAAGCGGCTTAGCGATAATTTCATAATTAATGGTAATTTATAACTTTGTATTTCATATTTATAATATTTAACATATATTCAATTGTATATTCTTAAAAAAAACAAAAACGAACCTTTATACACATTTATTCAGCATTGCCACGTTTCCCGTTGACATCGATGTGGACGCCCTTTTCCCTCTCCCCTTTGTATTTGTATATAGGTTTGTTTTTTATTTATTTTTTAGATTATTTATTTATATATCACATGTCATCTATAGGAGATGCTCTTGTAATTGTAATGACTCGTCCAATTTTTTCAATAATGTTGTCTGTGCCTACTTTAACGGCAAGCGACTTAGCGATAATTTCATAATTAATGGTAATTTATAACTTTGTATTTCATATTTATAATATTTAACATATATACAATTGTATATTCTTAAAAAAAACAAAAACGAACCTTTATACTTTATTCAGCATTGCCACGTTTCCCGTTGACATCGATGTGGACGCCCTTTTCCCTCTCCCCTTTGTATTTGTATATAGGTTTGTTTTTTATTTATTTTTTAGATTATTTAATTGTATTTAAAAAATACCAATATCCAATGTTGGTAATTGCTTTCGTTCTGACGTTTCGACAATATTCTTTGCGTTCTTTACGTTGTAGAACAAACGAAATTGTCTAACTTAGAAAGAAATGTTACAGGAATTTCCTCAAAATCTTCCTGATTGTGATAGACAAGGGTTTTGCAAATGGGGTGGGCTACCTTGGGTACAAAAATCTAATAATAACAAGATTCATGCAGTCTCTTAATCTCACAAACTTGAGTCTTTGTTCTCCTTAAAATAATCTCACAAACTTGAGTCTTTGTTGTCTTGTTTCTTGGAGTCTGTGTTTCCCGATAGCTACAATCTAGGGGTCTTTAAGTCAAGAGTGAATAGGTTACTTCTAGGCAAGCGTGCTCCACCATCGACCACATCATCGCTTACTATCAGGTGAGATAGTGGTCAAGCGCGAGCCTATATTAGATATAAAAAAAAAAAAAAAAACAAACGTTGAATAGCATTAATCAGCTTCTGAACTTTAAGATTACGAGTGAGTCAGAGATTTAAAATAAAAACCGGCCAAGTGCGAGTTGGACTCGCGCACGAAGGGTTCCGTACCATTATCGCAAAGAACGGCGGCCAAAAATTTAGGTTGGTTGTATGGGAGCCCGACTTTAAATATTTATTTTATTCTGTTTTTAGTATTTGTTGTTACGAGTATAGCGGCAACAGAAATACATACTCTGTGAAAATTTCAACTGTCTAGCTATCACGGTTCATGAGAAACAGCCTGGTGACAGACGGACGGACAGACAGACAGATCGTCGAGTCTTAGTAATAGGGTTCCGCTTTTAACCTTTGGATACGGAACCCTAAAAAGGTAACATTATACAATTCGACTTACTTTACTTGTGACCTCTAAAGGTGATCTTTCATATTACTATTATAATATTTAATTTTACATTACTGTATCCAAAGCTTTGGCAATGCGAGGTAGAGCTAGTTGAATCTTCAATCGATATATGGAGCTGAATAGAATTGTGGTCCACCATATTTTATATTGACCAATGAAAATAGTGATAGTTATGGGACAAATGTCGATAGATTCTCGTGGTTCACTCTTCCGAATATATTTTATCCATATAGCGCGAAGGGAAACCCTTCACAGTCCCTGAAGAGGTGGTTATTGCCAGGTTGCAAGAAAACTCACTCAAGGAAGGTCTCATAGCATAGCTACTTTCTGTGCTATTCCAAATTCAAATACTAAGTAGCATGGGCGTACCCACGGTGTGGCAGATGGGGAAGTCTGCCCCACTCTTCATTCTGACTCGAAACTAAAAATGTACTCTTCAAGAGAGAAAACTATCAGATGAGTACAAATAATATCTCTTGCTTAACTGCATCTTAGATAGATAGATAGAAGGGCTTCGCGATCCAGTATCGCGAAGCCCTGGTTGGTTTTGCTGCCCTGAATCACCGGTCTGTGTCTGTAGTTTTACTATTTTTCGAGTATCCTTACCTTCGCCGCATCCCTAAGCAAATGCTGGGTACGCCCCTCAGATCAAATAAAAAGTCAAGATGGAACGTTGCAAACAACAAAGTGAAGCCGGTTCAAACTAAGCCTTGCCGTATAAATACACAATTATACGCTCACACGTATAACGAAACTACCCTTTAGCTTGTCAGTTGAGCTTTATTATTTGATCTGTAAACTCGAAGGACAAGCTAAGACCTAAATTCGTTGTACGTGAGTGCGTGTAATTGTGTATTTGTACGGCAAGGCTTAGTTTGAACCGGCTTCACTTTGTTGTTTGCAACGTTCCATCTTGACTTTTTATTTGATCTGAGGTACGCCCATGCTAGTACTAGTAGGTACTCTAGTTCCATAAACACCTCAATCATAGAGTACAGCAAAAAATAGAGTTCGTTAGCATTGTGCCATGGACTGCGGGCCTAGGCCTCTTAAACGCTCACCATTCCTAATACGACTATGTCAGGTGGACCGACCCTATATGACGACCACGATAACTTTACCATCGACGAAACAATACTCAAAGGAAAATCAACCTTATTGAATGAATCATAAAGGTTGGGTGATGGATTTTGGATAGTAAAATAAATTGTCATCAAAGACACGTCGTGTGCAAAAGATCATGATCAATAGTTCATATTGTATTTCTTTATAAACGTCAACAAAAATGAGCGCATGCCCATATATATAGAATTGTGGAACATAATGTGACATGGCACACGTATGATACAGGTTTGGTAAACCTTGGGTTTCGTGGGAATGTTACGGTTTTCTATTTTTCTATGGCATTGTTAGCCTTTTGGGCTTACACTAATTAGTTTGGTGACTGTCTCTTAATAAAGCTACAAACATCTGTAGTTATTAATGTCAAATTGCATGGGGAAATACAAGGTAGGTGATGTAGGTTGACGAACCCTGTCAATAGCGGAGTTTTACAGGTATTTGTTTCTGATCTGATCCTCTTCGACAACCACTAAGTCCTCTCTTTGGCCTGCAAGCTGCTCTACCACAGACAATAATCTAACTCGATAACGCAAGTCCCTCCATCTGTATGAAAACCAAGCGTGCCACTTTATCACACACAACTTAAAAACAATTTTTTTACCAATGAAAGAAAACATTTCCAATGGCTCTGCCAAATTTTTCTATACAGTCTTTAGCTTAATATGGCAGAGGCATTTTTCTAGATTTCGGTGGAATTCTGGTGGCGATAATGCTAAATAAAAAGCTCAAATTACGATTACTTATCGTAATTTTACTCCGTTTTTTAGCACGCGAAGTACATACAATCTTAGATTTATATCTGTGTGCTTTACCTATTTAAACCTAATAAATTAATAATTTACTCACTAAAATTCAGTCGTGGATAAGAAAATCTGAACACTTTTAATTTTGAACGAAAACTAACGTATCCGAAAGGTGGTTATCCAACTTGAGCTTAGAAGGCATTCTTGTCTGTGGTATTTCAATATGATTAGCGCCAATGAGTTTTTGGCGGGCTTTTTCGGGTGAAGTTCAACGGCTGTTAATATTATTTGCAGATTGATTCCTAGTGGTTATTGTGATATAAAATTGGTGTAGTTTTGTGTCTCAATTGTCTACGCAAATGGACAATATGTGGAAATCATTGACAGAAGTGATCTCGGGATAGTGGAGCGGCGAATTTTATTGTATTATTGACTACCTCCGCAAAGCTTACTGGGAAGCCTGACTCGATATAATTTGCTGCCAAATACTCCAAAAACATTAGAATATGTTACATCCGCATTCTAATGCATAATAAAGAATATTAAAACCCATTTATACGTGGCTAAAAGGTCCTAGCAACCAGGCCATAAAACTAATATAAAAAAAAATATCCTTAAATGACAGTATTTTTAAATCACTTGATTAGTAAAGTTAATTCGTCGATTACCATACTAGCTAAGAGTGCTGTTTACGTAACAACAAAAAGCAGGTAAATCCATAAATCGAATAGTGTGGGGTGGCATTTTTCTTCCATTGAGTTTGCAGGGTGGCATTTAACGTGGCAATGCTGTCAGCGTTCTAAGCAGTTTGCCCAATGATAACGATGATGGTATGATGTGCAATACCAGCTTGTTACAGCCCCAATGCAGCGCAAAAGCCTCTTCTCATAAAGAGAAGGCACGCATTAATTAAACTTATATTAGATTTCAAACTTATATTGCCTATAGTTCAGGTACAACCTCACGATGTTTTCCTTCGTCGATGTCGATTCATAAAGAACATCACAGAATTATAAAAAAAAGAACAGAGCCAAGATATTAACTTACTAAAATTGCCAATCAGCCAACATAAAAGTACCTATGAACGTGTCACTACTTATAATCGATATCAAGCTGTCAAGAAATAACAACACTACATTGACTTGATAATTGCTACCGTAATCATTTTACCCGCCATATTCGGAAATTCGCGCTCAAACATTGTCAACAGAAAAATATATTAATGTCACTATGGTTTTTATTAGCCAGTTATTGTCTAACAAGAATTAAAATGGAGTCATTTCTTAGAACCCGATTATGATTGAAAAATATGGGTAACATACTGAATTGAATATTCGACTTCCCAGAAATATCTGGACCTACATTGATGCCCTGGAGGAAACCAACAATTAAAACTATTTTCATTTGATGGAACTTTTGCTTTTCAGGGTTTATTTTTTCCCTTCCTTTCAAACTTGGTAATGCCAACCCATAATGTTTTTTCGTTGTGTTAGTATTGGTAAAGGATCGTATTCTATAGGAACCTAACGTTTCGTAAGCTTGGCTAACTAGCTGTATTCAAAATTTAGATTCGCAGCACGTGTTTCGTCATCTACGAGGCGTTGATTGACACACGATTAACTATCTGTTTGCACTCTCTAAACTTAAACAGGATTACGTATGTGAGATACTGTGTTTTATTAACCCCCGACGGAAAAAGTGCGGTGTTATATGTTTGACGTGAGTATTTGTTTATCGGTTTGTCTGTCTCATTATAGCTAGCTTGTAAACGAAAGAACTGATTTTGAATTAGTTTTTTTTTTTATTGGTGACTTTGTCGAGAGTGTTCTTATCTATGTTTGATGAAAATCGGTTCAGTCGTTCAAAAGTTATGCACATGAATCGCGGGGTTCTCGCAAGATATCGACGATAGGGAAAGGGGGATTTAGGTAATATTATTAGTTTATCTACTGATTCGACGTTCTAAGTTCTGGTATCTTTATTTAGTGTAGGTAGTCATCCCTTCATTTCATAATGTCAGTATTTTTTTGTGATATGCGCGTGTTTTACGATGAAGCATGATTCGATGGCGATGGTCGACGATGAAGCACGCTTGCCTAGAAGTAACCTATTCACTTTTGACTTGAAGATCTAGGTAGTAAATGCAGTGTGGATTGCTTATTGCCAACCTCGGCTCTCAGATTATTAGAATTGCTGTTCTACTTCAGATTTTTCTACCTTATTTCTTGCTACAGTCCTGCAGTGATATTCTTATCCTCGATTTCGGAATTTGTGTATTTTGCAAATGCTACTTTAGCCTTTGTCAAATTTTGGCTTACATGACACGTTCTTAACTTAATTAAGATACTCTATTCAGAAACCGGTTCTTTAGAGTTTTAAACAAATGCTTAAGAATTTCTTAGCTGAACTGTACACAGAACTCTAAATAAAGCAATAAACCTATTTATTTAAATTGGAAATAACGTGGTAATAACCTATTCAAATAGATAAACGACCACTTTAAAACTACGTGGGACAAATGACGAATTTCTTAGACGAGGTGTTAAGTAGATAATAGAAATTAATATGACTGCTTCGGTAATGCTGGTAAAAACGTAACACCTCCTTAGCTTCCGTGCAGTCTGGCAATAAAACCAATTAATCTCATTCATATTTATAAGTTCACACAAAAAGTCATACTTAAAACGAATCTAATTGATTCCCTCGTGTGAATTTCTCGCATGAAATGGCAATAAGCAATGTTTTCTGCCATTAGGGAGTCGATAAATATCTTCTAGGTAGCGCTTAAAGTATTCGTCACCCAGCAGGCGTTAGGAAGGTAGACACGGTTTTTGTGTGCTGGAATCTTGTATGGCAATTACTAAGCTACAATGTCTCGCTTAAATATTTGCTTATTTGTAAAGGGGTGTTTATGTTGACAGATACCTTTTTGTTTATAAGTGTGGTCTGATTTTGCATGTTTTGATAACGTAGCTTCACCTAGTTATTCTACGATTTATGAACATCTTCATTCCCAAACTCTTTGTTCCCAACTTAATTGCCTGTATGTCCTGTAACATAACTTCCACTGTGATTTTATGTCTTGACGATAACGTTTAATAAGTATTTCAGAAGTAAATAATAGTACATTATGGTACAAGTGTGTAATGTTGGTGATTACCGCTGAGGCGCCATTGAGACCCGAGCCGTTAGATGAGGGTCTTAAGAGAGACAAGGACGGTAATCATCAATACACACGTGTATCATACGACGTTTTTCAACACACTTGTGAAGAAAATAATACTAAAAAATCATTTCCAACAGTGAAAACGAGTTTTTGATTTTTTTTTCGGAATAGCGGGCAAAATTAATCAGTTTTCCTATGCGCGCGCATCTAACCATGGCCACAGATTACTAAATAATTACTACCATGGCGATCGGCCATAGACTAAAAATAATGAGTTATATTTTTTTGGCTTTTGCGAATAGCGTTTTAGCCACGTACAAAATGGGGAATTTCAAGTTTTCTTTATTACAGACAAAAACAAAAGTTATATTTAAGTGAAAGTTTTATTTATTAAACACGTACAAGTTGAAATTATCTATTTAAATACGAAGTTGCATGAAATGTGTTACATTTGTACTATTGAGCACGATCTTTTTTGTATCGAAACTTTTTTAAGAACAAAGCAACTCAACCAATAAATTTAAAAAAAGACTCTTTATCTCACTTGTGAATAATAGTAATGAAAAAGTCACAGTTTGATAACAGGTGTCATTATGTGCCTAGTTGCGGTGAAATTAGAGCCACTTTATGAGCAAGTGTGTTGAAAAACAATATAGTTTATTTATCTTATCTTAAACTAACATGTGCATCGTATTAGTGTATTATACAAAAGGTACAGCTACTTATTATGCCTTAGCTTGTATTTTGGGAAACAGTGTTCAGCCGCAGGAAGTATCACATAATAAAATACGAATACATTGGTTTGAATGTCGATGCAGTAGACTCACAATATTCTTAGGATAACTTTCGGTAGTTCTTATTCTATAATCTTATTTTTAATTTTATTTAAGTATAACAGATGTGTGTGAGTGTGTGCATGTGTGTGTATGGTGTGGGTGTGTGGGTGTGTGTTTTTCAGGATAAAACGTATGTCCGATCAATATTGAAGGGATCAATGTTCAATTAACATGACTTAACATTACCTTAACTAATACATATTATAAAGAGAAACCCGAATTTTGTGAGCTTGTTCAGACGTGTAGTAAAGTCTAAACCTATTTGAAAAAATCTTATGCCAGATGGTTATATACTATACATTATTATGATCCAGTCCCAGACAAAGCCGGGGCCTAGTCTGTCTATAAAACAGAAAAAAATAAAACCCAGATACGTTATGCTTTACGCTTTACAAACCAGCGGGCGGTGGCAGTTAGCGGGGCGCTCGCACTAGTTGCAGTGTGAGAAAAATGTCCTAACCCTCACCTAGATAGACAGGCGCCGTCAGCGCTTCGCCTGTCCTTTACGCAGTACTACCTATTATATATTCTATCCTACAGTACCTACTATTATTTACTGTCCTTTATGGCACTATTTATTGCCGAGATAGAGCGTGAGATATGACGCCTAATATAGTCGGGGTATGTGATGATGGTGGTTTTTGTTTCTTTTCATAGTTACCTATTTGACGTATTCCACATGGGCCACCCGTTTTAACGGCACCTGAGGTATTCCACATAAGGAACCTACCGATATTTTTCGCAGGTGCCAAAAGTGGAATAATTTATTAATTAAAAATGTTCCACATTTGGTACTTACGTTGGTCTTTACCGGTAATGATTCCAGCCCCGCAAATACTAAGACTTCTTCATGATCCTGTCCCATTTGGCACCTACGGATCACTAGTACCTATTGATTCGTAGGTGCCAAATGTGAAATATATAAAAAAAAAACATTTATGGCACCTGCGAAAAATATCGGTAGGTGCCGTATGTGGAATAACTCAGTTGCCCCTAACTCAGGTCCCGTTAAAACGGTTGCCCAATGTGGAATACGTCACCTATTTAGGTGATTTAGTTTAATACGAGAGTGATATTTTGTAGTTGCATGGCAGGTGGATTCCCTAATCGACAAACTTCAAAGGATGTATGATTCCTTGCTTTTTGCTAAGAGATTTTTTATCTGGACTAGAGAAAGTCTTGTCTAACTAAGAAATGGGGCAGCTACTTTTTTGTAAAGCACAGGAAGCTCCAAATCATCCAATGTCCAAGAGTCTTTGTTTTCGGGCAAAGCATCTTTTATTATTAATTTATCACCGTCATTATTTTATATCTGTAGGTACGCCTTTAAGATTAAGTTCCTACCCACTCAAAGAGACAATAACCTTAAAAGTTCAACAAAAATCAGAATCTCTTTTAAAGGACCACCAGGAAAAGAATCAAAATTATTTATAAGACCCGAAATATACCAAAACGGGTGAATTGTATCGTTGAATAAGTATTTTTGCGTGCCTTTTCTTGACAAAAGCGCGTTTCGACGTCCCACGCTTCCCGCCAACAGTGCTTGACAAAAATGTCGTTTTACTGCATGTGTGATGTCAGGTGACCTTGCAAACCGCACGTATGAGGCGACCTACACGATTTTAGGCTTATTAATCGGCTTCCATCTCATCTTGGATAAAAAAAACTTTCTCTGAATGTGTAGTTATTTTTGCGGACGTCTTGTCATTGCGAGCTTGTGCAATGTAGTTTTTACATGGCTGTGATTTGTTGAGATAAATTATATGTCTTTCTTTTATGAATAACAAAGCTTTAATCTTGTTTTATAGTGGATGTAATAGCAGAGGTCGAGAGACGAGTGTGGAGTAAGCGAGCGAGAGGGAGGCCAGCAGTAGGACCTTACACGCTTGATAGATAGGACACACCAGAAAAGAAGAAAGAAGTCATGTGATGCGATTATTTAATTTTGTGGTAATTTTCGTCCCAGAAACTGGGACCAAATATTTTTTTCAACACACTTGCTCATAAAGTGGCTTAAATTTCACCGCAATTAGGCACATAATGACACCTGTTATCAAACTGTGACTTTTTCATTACTATTATTCACAAGTGAGATAAAGAGTCTTTTTTTAAATTTATTGTTTGAGTTGCTTTGTTCTTAAAAAAGTTTCGATACAAAAAAGATCGTGCTAAATAGTACAAATGCAACACATTTCATGCAACTTCGTATTTAAATAGATAATTTCAACTTGTACATGTTTAATAAATAAAACTTTCACTTAAATATAACTTTTGTTTATGTCTGTAATAAAGAAAACTTGAAATTCCCCATTTTGTACGTGGCTAAAACGCTATCCGCGAAAAGCCAAAAAAAAAGATAACTCATTATTTTTAGTCTATGGCCGATCGCCATTGTTAGATGCGCGATACGTAGTATCTCTAAGTAGTCTGTGGATGCGCGCGCATAGGAAATCTGATTAATTTTACCCGCCATTGCGAAAATAAATTCACAACTCGTTTTCACTGTTGGAAATGATTTTTTAGTATTATTTTCTTCACAAGTGTGTTGAAAAACGTCGTATGATACACGAGTGTATTGATGATTATCTTCGGCTCTCTTAAGACCCTCACCTAACGGCTCGGGTCTCAATGACGCCTCAGCGGTAATCACCAACTTTACACACTTGTACCATAATGTACTATTTTCTCTTCAAAAGACCAGTAATCAGCTTTTTCAAATCTTGACTCTTTACGCAGCCTTGCAGTGGCAGTTGAAGCCAAAGATTAATATGTAACACTACGGTTGAAGCATGCACGCTAAATCTAAAGCTGGCTGTATTTGACGTTGGTATTCGTAGCAAGACCAATAAAATGATTATGCTTATCAAAT
This sequence comes from Orthosia cruda, assembly GCA_964057195.1. Lineage (NCBI taxonomy): Eukaryota > Metazoa > Arthropoda > Insecta > Lepidoptera > Noctuidae > Orthosia > Orthosia cruda. The sequence continues at coordinate 18,144,772 of OZ059846.1, read as the reverse complement.
CAATTAAATCACCTATGGCCCTAACTGTTATGGACAGCATCTATGATTGAGAAGACAAGCCCCATAAACATAGTCTTTTAATAGCTTGAAGTGCAAAAATATTTTTATTATGGCTACACTAATGTATTTACTTTACCTAAACGGCTAGCGTTGTGCATTATGAGCTAAATTGACATTTATATATTTTTCCTTTAAAAATGACTCACTATTTTAATTACAGAGAACTGTTTTTATTTTAACTCATTTAGTTTTAATGGTTATCCTTTAATTCTGAGTATAAATACCGAGGTATTTACACCTAGTTACATTGGCCTACAGGTATGATTAACCCATTCAACTATGGCCTGATTTTAAGTCACTAATGGTCTAATTATAAAGACACATTTAAGTGTTAAATGAATGTTTTGCTTGTTTGTTTATGTATAGGAGCATGTAACTGGAGGTGTTGTGACATTACAGTAGGCATAAAGCAACAACCGTTTATTTTACCTCTACTGACGGTCAAGTTATTATGTTATGGACCAAGTGATTAATACGGCATTATTCATAATGCCCGGACAATTTGAAAATGCCCAATATGAGTAGGCAATACGATAAAAACTATTAAAATAATTAAAATTACTGGGCTTTTTGAATAATGCCCATCACATAATGGGCCGGGTAATAAAAAGATGTTTTTTTAAAATGATTTTAGTGTTATCATTGATTTTAATATAGGCTAGAGGTAAGTACGATTACTATTTAAGCAGCAAAGTCGACGGGGCACCGATGTGTGGAGCTCCTATTTCTGTCTGTATGGTCTAAATTTAAAAAGTCATTAGTTGAGGTTCTGTGAGTTTTTATTTTTAAGTTATTATATAGTTTTATGTTTCATATTTAATTTGATAGTTTATTTTAAAAGTACTTTGCCCTCTGTAAGTAAATTTTGCTTCAGTTCAGTTTACCATTATGTTTTTATTTTAATATTATTTAACCTATAAAGTGTTTGTAAAAAGTATATATAAATTTTTCTACTTTTGAAGATTTTTTTGCCGTCTGGTTTGCCATAATGTTGGTAAAGCCCAGGATAATTATTATATATAAGGAGAGCTTTTTTATTTTCATAAGTATGTCATGTTTTGATTTGTTTTTTCTTTTTATATGTTTTAAAATTTACAATAAGAGTTTATATTTTAGTTTATATTTAGTCGATAATCCAAAATGCATGCTGTGGCCTCCTATAATTGAAGGAGTGCACTTGTAATTACATCATATTGATGATTTTTTGTATTTTTTGTGTACATCTTTCGTTGGAGGTCCTGAATAAATAAATAAATAAAGCAACCTAACATGAAGGAGATGACGGGAGCTCAGTTCGCTCGTTCACTTCAGCTCCCATCATCTCCTTCGAACCTAACCTATCCGTTTCGGGGTGCCCTAAGCTCCCGAGCCCGCTTCGCTCGCTCTTGGACTAATTCATTGAACATAATTACGAATTGCCCAACCGTTCCGTAGCAATATTCATAATGACCAGAAAATGTGATAAATATAGAAGTTTAAATCAGTATTCATTACATTGCCCGGTTTGACTTGACTAGATTCATAATGGCCAGGCATTATACATAATGCCCTTATTAATTACTTACCTCAGTTTCCCACCTTAAAATTATCGGAGAATTAATGTGACAAATTGTCAAGCACGCGTTATCTGCTGTAATTAGTTAAATTAATTTTCAACAGCCAACCACAGAAAATAACGCGTGTTTGACAATTTGTCACATTAATTCTCCGATAATTTTAAGGTGGGAAACTGAGGGTAAGTCCATGACAATGATATTTTGCAGCACGAGATAAGCTTTTGATATATTAAATAAAGTGCCTGGATTATTGTTTAACCTTTTTCCTTATGCTTGATTAAATACAAGGTAAAACACAAAGGTTTTAGTGGCTACCATCCTGTAAATACTAATGGCAAGTTAAAATGGGCCACGTTTTTTTTTATTTACGGTTGCGATGACCAGTTGAATTCATGACGAACAGGCTTTAAAATAGCTCAAAGATAACAGAAGTTTGAATACCTATCTTAGAATCTAGGTTTGCAAGTTGGTACTTGGTACCCAATCTTCTACTTATTCGTTGTCTTCCTTTCTGAAGGTCGTGCCCGTCTTGAAAAGCTTTGACGGAGTCAACGACGAGCTGCTTCCAAGCCATCCTGTCTTCGGCTCTTCTCATAGCAGTAGTCACAGTGAGTCCCGTAATGGCCCTGATTTAGTCAGACCAGCGAGTAGGTGAACGTCCGCGTGGTCTTTTTCCATCCACCTTTCCCACTACAACCAGTTTTTCCAGGTTGTCTTGCTGTCTCCGGGCGATGTGACTAAAGTAACTTAGGACTCGTTGGTGGAGAGTCTGGTTTTGATGTTCAACTGGTCGAGAATGGACTTATTCGTGCGCTTGGCTGGCCATGGTATGCGCAACATTCTTCTCCAGCACCACATCTCCAAAGCCTCTATCTTTTTCCGATCCACAGTGCGAATTGCTCAAGATTCCAAGCCGTAAAGAAATATCGAGAATACCAGAGTTCTCACAAGTCTGGTACCCAATACAATAAACAAAATTAGTGTCCATCTAAGCCAAACTTTTTAGCATTTCATTGTCCTGAAAAGGCACGAACGTTCTCAATTTGGCAATGCCAATGCTTTAATCAGTGTTCCTTCTACGTACAGATCATGAATAACTGTCAACGTGAATACAAAATCATAATAATATGTGATCATGATTCGCAGCCCGCTTCGCCGTCACGTCAGATAATCGAATAATTCAGGGATCTGTCATGGCTGCCGTATTTGGCGGGAAATCAATCCGCTTAAGCCCAAATGGGCATGCGCTGGGATACTACTCTTTGGTTCTTTAATATTGCGTGTCATGGTGTTGCATAAGTACTGCATTTTTATCTAACGCAACGGGGTATAAATAACTAGGTACAAGTTACGTGATTATGTATGTTTTTAGTTGACTTTAATTTGCTCTTACATAAACAGTGTAGGTTTTTTTGTTATAGATTGGCTGACAATAAAGATAGACGCGCCCGACATTGACCTGGTGGTCCAATATAGAAAGAGAGCTCAAGCCAGCCCAGTTGCCCGAACAGACAACCCAAGACAGAACAGCTTGGTGCAGAAAAAGTAAGGAGATCAAACCCCAGATAATGGGACCAGGGAAGGAAGAAGAAGAAGGTAGCTTGGCTGAAGCTTGTTTTAATTGTTGAGGGTAGTTTAGGTAGGCGTAGGTCCCTACATACATGCCTGTGACGTTTTTTTGCATACCAGTTAGTGTTAATGAAAACAAGTAGGTACTTAAATTGAAAATTAAAGTAATAAGTTTTAGCCTTTTCGTCACCGTATACCGTGTAGTTACCTAGATACAAAATGTATGGACTATGGAGGCATGGAGTTAAAAAATGAGACATTCAACTACAAACCCAAACAAATGGTAAAACCGGTTGTAACCAAAGCTACTCCTAAAGTGATAATAACTTACGATCTATCGCTGTTCTCGTAACTCGGCTTACGTGATACCTGTTTCCTAAAAGGGATGATGGAAAATGATTGGCCTAGGTACTAGTCTCAATTTCTCAGTCTCCGCAGGGATGTGCCCCAACAGGCGTTGCACAGAGGACAGAGGGGCTTCCGGGGTGGTATTTAAAGAGGTTACGGGGTTTCAAGTGCTGATGGTGATCACCGGGGTGGTTTTAGTGAGGTACTACCTACGTCTCAATCACGATCAGTTTTCCGAGTGCGCAGATATTTTTACCATGAAGCGTTTATATCAGTTCGTTTAAATCTGGTTTAAGTAACATACATCGATTTTTTTATTGTCGTCTGTACTAATATATAATAATATTATAAAGAAGAAATATTTGTATTTTTGTATGTAACGAATAAACTTAAAAACTACTGGACCGCGCGATTTCCCCCGAGTGACATAGATTACTTTTTATCCCTGTATTCCCACGGGAACGGGAACTACGCAGATGAAACCGCGAGGCGTCCGTAGGCTGTAGTTAATTTAAATGGTGAATGAATTACTACTTCGTTGGTTTAGTGGTCGGGTCGAAAGCGCTACTGCTGAGTACGAGGTCTTAGGTTCGATTTCTTGATTGGGAAAATATTATGGGTTGTTTACCTGAATAAATAATCCAGATAAACAACCCAACTCAGTAGCAGCCTGAAGTCTGGGTTTGTGCCCGGTTGATGATAAAAGACTCACCGTTCTCAAATCCTCTATTATATAGAATTCATGGGGCATAACTGGCAGAATAAAACTGGCCTACACTCACATTTCGCCCTGCCTGATTCTTTAGGGCATATTCTAGATATGAGCAAATAAAATAACTCCTGTTAGATGTTATTTTTAACAAGCTTTATACGCTTTTATTAGCTAGGTTTTTTTTTTAACTATTATTTTTATAGTGCTATAACAAGAGGGCGAGCGAAATATTTACTATTTAACTCAAAATTAAACCTAATTAGTTATACCAGTTAAATTGGATAAGATCCTCCAACAAAATGAAAGACCGACACTTGACAGTAATAAAAAGTGATTACATTCGTCTTGGTACAGTAGGTACCTAGTGGCAACTTGTATCGAAACAATGAGAGAGATCGATGCGCGTGGGCACTGGGCGGCAACATCACTTGTAAGGCGCAGCTACATTGTACGATATTATTTCATTTAGCTTTAGGAAAATTCTTCTTTTTATTTTCTTGTGAGGATGTGGCCACTTTTGGTAACCCCACAGGCCACTGACTTGGTTATTTCAGACTTACATCTATACCAATATTATAAAGAGGAAAGATTTTTTTGTTTGTTTGATTGTTTGTTTGTTTGTACCGAATAGGCTCCAAAAGTACTTGACCGATTTCAAAAATTATTTCACCGTTGGGAAGCTACTAATTCCCACGGGAACGGGAACTACGCGGGTGAAACCGCGAGGCGTCCTCTAGTTAACTATATAAGTCTGGATTCTTCACGATGTTTTCCTTCACCGTTGCCTGTGATGTCCAAGATAAACTTAGAAAGTACATATGAATTTGAATAAGCCACATTGGTACTTGCCTGGATTTGAATCCAAGACCTCAAGCACGAAAGGCAAGGTCTTAGTCACTGGGCTATCACAACAGAGATTTTAGGAACATTTTAAAGAATAGACGATCAATCTGCTTAGCCTTCTACCAACTATATTGCGGTCAGCTACCCAGTCTATCTGGATTCAGCTGGATATCAGAATTTTTACATGAAGCGACTGCCTATCTGATCTCCCCAGCAACCAGTAACAGAGTAATACGAAGCCACACAAGAGTTCAGCAGCTGCAATTAGGCTGCAGGCTTCCTGGTTACTCGTAACGACTATCAAAGATCTACAAATGGCATGACCAACAGCTTATCGAGCTTTCCAAGGCACGGAGAAGCTCTGTATGTAAATAATAGTCACCAATCTACGGAACGCCCTTGGCAAGCGTTGCTTAACCTCGATGGAGGACCCGTGTGGCCGTTATTATTTATTCACGAACTCACGAGCTGCAAGAATAGATAGATATACTTCTTGAAATTACTACTGTCATAATAGAGAGTCTCAAGGCCCGGAGATAGATCCAATGATTTTTATGGATTTTGGTTCTGTTCTGTCCCGCTTCTGGGGAAAGGTTTCCCTCCACTCTTTTCACCTTTCCCCATAGAGCAACCGCCGGAGGTCCGTGTTACTGTATGCCTTTCGCGAGTCTGCGCTTCCTCTTTCCAGTTCTGGCGAAATTATTTTCTCAAGTAAAGTTCGCGACCTCGTCTCACTGTCTCAGAACAGCATCTCTGTGCTACTCTGGCCCACTAGAGCTAATATATTATGTTGTGTCTGTTGTATTTGGTAATGAGCCCGCTTTTGAATTTGAACTCGTCTGAAGGCAAGCGATGGATGAGGTCTATGGTGGAACGAGTACCTATGCAGCAGATGTCTGGTTCACTCTTGCTTTGAAGGCTGGTGGTTGCTTTGGATGGTAGAAAACACAGCAACTGGCAGAGTGCCTAATAAATGTGGAGGCACAAGCTTGTAGCGGTTCCAATTCTTAATTAAATGTCTTACTTAGTCAAAAGTACTAAGTACCTACTGACGGATGTACTAGTGATCGAAAACCTCGTGGGGCCTGATTATGTTTCTTCTGCGAGCGAGGAACCCGTTGCACTGAAGAGGGACTTTACAGGAGTTACAGGTCTTAGGTTAAGGTATACTTACCTACTTAAGTATAGTGAAATTTAATATTTCAGTTGTATAAATGGTGAAATTGATTGAACTTGGCCGCTCATCAGCAGCCTCATTGCGTCGATTTTTCATAACCTGTGCCCTTTGCCTTGCGGTATTCATTACGCAATAAGGTTGCAGATCTCGTTTGGATTTTACTCGAACTTGGGCTTTTTACAAATATGTTTTGGTAGGATCGTCTGCGATTTTTTTGCAGAGATAGGTATAAGGCACAACAGAAACTGAATACCTACTCCCCTTATAATCTTTACAGACACAATACTAAAAAAATAACTTTTTTTGTTTGGATTTAAATGACATTGACACTTCTTGAATATGGAACTAGAAAATGCCCGCCAAATTCTCAATTTATCGCTGTAAAAAGTTATTTCGCGGCAAATAAATTTTAATCACCTCATGTGACACAGTCTTTACAGCCACAAGGTTTTAAGACGTTTCTTTTTGTCGTACGATAATAAATCGGCCAAGCCCACGCTTCCGCAGCCTATTATTTACATAATCAAACGATCATTCCGCATCGGTTGGCAACTTGGACTCGGGAAACAAAACGGTAATAAAAAAAATGTTTTTAAAAGATTCGCTGGGTGGTTTTCGATGCATAGTAGCGTAGGCGGATACTTTAAAACTTTACGATTCTTTGTCAGTTGTGTTGCTTGATCGATTTAAATTAAACTTTTAATGTGTTTTAATAAAGTTAAATTATTTAATTTATTGGATTATTCTGGTTCGTTGATTTGTGTGTGGAGATGGTGCACCGGTAGGCAAAGTTTTTGAAAAAAAGTTCGCTATCGCTACCCTAATTTATGTACTGTCCAGTTTATTACTTATGTTGACTAGGGTAAATTATGCTATAAGTATTTGTTATGGTTTAGGTACTCATTAATAAATATTGATATGTACCTAATACTCGATCCCTAGTTGCCTATTTTCCTTTAGTCGGGCTCCACCTGCTAGGTGCTAAATCGAGGTTAATTAAGCTATGCAAAAGTGAATCTTTTTAATTTTTTTAATCTATCTCATCGAGCACATTATACGCCGCAGTGCCATAGACTACTTAACCAAGTTTTATCAGAAAATTCAATAGACAAGTACCTACAGTTAGTTACGGAGTTAAAAACAAACACATGAGGTAATAACGATAACAATAATTAAAATTTATTAATAGTAATAAATAAATCTCAAAATATATCTCATACAAAATAAAATATAGTTAATAATTAATAGTATGGCAAAAGGAGAATTAAATAGTAGGTACCTAATTGGAAATAGTCCGGCAGTGTCAGCACTCACAACAACACTATCACGCGAATGTCCGATCGATGTAGTCGCAGTCGAACTCCGCGAAGAACGAGTCGAAGGGAGACAGCGAGTCCTCGGCGAACTCGGACGGTGTCTCTTGTTCCAGCTCCGTGGAGAACTCTGACAGCTCGGAGCACAGCGGCGAGGGCCAGCGCTCCGGCCGCGTGCCGTCCTCGGGACCGGCCTCCCGCAGCGCCGTCGACAGCGCCGAGATGTAGCGCATCGCCAGCCTCAGCGTCGTGATCTTGGTCAGCTTCTCGCAGGGCACCGGTGTGCCGGTGATGGCTGCCGCTGGGACAGCTCGTCGGAGAGTTTCAAACGCGCGATTGATCTCTCGCATGCGGCTCCTCTCGCGAGCGTTGGCTGTTTTCCTCCTGTACTTGCTGAGCGGCTGCGGCGTGCGGCGCGCGCGCGGCTCTCGGCTGCGCGCGGCGCGCGGTCGCAGCTGGTACTTGTCGTGATCGGGCATGGAGTGACGCCGGCGCACGACGGCCGCCCCACGCGAACATGCCGCCTGCGCCCGCGCAGCGACGCCGCAAGAAAAATACGCTCACTCCGCCCACTTGCCCCGCTCCGTTCATGTACAGTCGCGCAGGGAGCCTTTAACATTGCATTGTATTAAAATGAAACCTACACAGTTACGATAAACATAAATTATGGAATGAATGAGGTGTCAAATGTGACAAGTTATATTTGTAGCAAGAGATTTTTTATCCAATTCTGTTCCTGCAGAAAAATAAATTAAGTGATCTTGATTTATGATGATCTTATTTTAAAATATTCAGTTATCATATATTACATTCTGGTTTTATAAAAACCGATTACTTATTTAAAGAAAAAAGCGGTTGTTTTAAAGTAATAATTTGTGTGCATAAAGTACTTTATAAATAAATAAATACATAATGAATTTGATACCTAATACTTACTTCATTAACCGACAATCTTATCTAATAAATGGGATTATGTGCTCTCACTCGCGAGCTTATTGTATTATCTAGAATATCTACACTTCAGCGTTCCCCTGTACCTTGGTCACAATGAATGAACAGCATCGCAGCTACATATCTCATTGGGTAATGGGTAGTAATCCGATTGATATCATTTGCATATTCGATTCGGCGTTTCCGTTCCGAAGGCTCTGCGTGGACTAATTGTTTACCGACCTTGCCGAAGTACTCGACTGTTCCTGGCTCTACGTGGGTTATGATCAAGCCATGTGTAGGCGATCATTGGTGACGCAAAGTCTCATTATGTAATGCTACTACGTACTTGCATAGGCTGCAATTTGGCCCTTTGCACTTTTAGTTAGGCAATGTTAACGGCCAGTTTCTTTTTTGCATTAATTACGCCCACTGACATCTAACTTTGTGAGAGGAAGGAATTTATAAGCACTTATTTCTGTGACTAACGTAACTAGATAGTACAATTTATGAATAAGTAATAATGTTCTAAAATAATACTTTTAAATAAGTATTTATAAAAGTGACGAAATTATTATAATAAAAATTACTATAATAAAAAAATACAAAAGTAGCTGCTACACTGGCTGTTTGCTAAAATACCCGATCCTAGGCATCAGCCAATTAAAAATTAAAAGGAGAAAATTAAAATAAGGCGGAAAAAGCTAAAAGCATAATAATTGGAATTAACGGAAATACCTACTTAGCACTGCAGTTTTATCTTTACCGTTGTTTTATTCGTGCCATCCGTGACTTAATTTTCGTTAGCAATGGAGCTACAGTGTAAATTGCTGCTATACATTGACAACAGGAGTTACTTAAATGACATGAAAGAAAACTGCGTAAAGTTCTTAGAACAATTAACTGCGAAAACCTTGTGTAAGTTCCCGCCATTACGGATGATATTAGAGTTTGACGTCATGGACTTAGCTGACGCATTTCCCGAGCTAGAGGAAATTTTGATCACAGAACCAACAAAATTTCAAAAAATGTGCACCGATATTTTATTTGCATGCCTACAGGCAACTGATATCGAGGTAAAGAATAGTATAGAATATGCTCAGGTGGCAGTAACATTACGTTTGAAGAGTGTAGCCAGTCTTAATGTATCTAATCCTCGCCATTATAAAGGTTTGGTGACAATCGACGGCTTACTGCTAAGTTTTTCGAAGCCAGAGAGCTATGTTTACCATTCCGTTTGGTCGTGTCCAGAGGAATGCGAGGGCAGTGAAGTTATTCTACATTATATACCAAAACATCCACCTAAGTGCTATATGTGCAAAAGTATTCTCTTTGAAAATAGTGGATTGAGACGATGCGGAGAACAAGTGGCTGCTACTTTCAAAGTAAAAAATCGAATTCTGCCAAAAACATTTTTAGTTATTGATGATTTATTCCCGAAATTAAATCTTGGTATGAGATACATTTTGCACGTTGTTGTAACGAAAAAGGTTACAACAGTTTGGTCTCTAGAAAATATAATTCATTTGCCTGCACCTTTAACTAGTTCCATTCCTAATGATGTAGAAAATCTGTTCATAGCATGTAAAGGAATACCTTGGAAGTTCATATACTGTCTGGCTTCAAGTATAGGAGTGAATATTTGCCCTTTAAATTGCTTTATGCACCTCAAGATAAACCTGTTATTAAGTCTCACGAGTATCAAGGCAAACGCGATAACGGGCGCAAGTATTGTACATGTCATAGTAGGCGGTTTTGATACCAGATATGTTGGAGAAATAATGACTGAAGCCGCGAAACTTGCAGACAGATCTGTGATTTTAGGGGCATCTAATTCAGTAACGTCCACTGCACTGATAGGCAGTTCCGGCGGAGTGTGCGTCCTGCCATTACCCCTCCACATCTACCACCACAGACAAATTTCATCTGTACTATCAGCCATTGAAACAGGAGATATCAATACTGGCACTGGATTAACAAAGCTAAAATCAGCAGTTTGGGCGCAAGGAATGGATTTTAAGAAGATGATACTTTTCAACGTAGCAAGTGTGTTTGGGAACGTCTGCCGCGGGGACTGTGGCGAATATTACGATGAAATAATTGAATTTGTTCTCCAGCAGGCCGTTGATCAAGTTGGTGTAAGTAAAGAAGAAATACAAACACTAAAAAATGTGGCCAATTATATCGATCTAGTAGCGGGAATCGAGGTTGATTTAGATGATGCAACGGAGAATTTGTTGCAAAGTTATTTTTTAGCAGCTCGTAAGGAGAATACGAGATGTGTTTCAGCTGGCAGCATGAGTGCTTTAGTAGCTATGTGTCTCACTTCGGCCAGGCTGTGTCGTAGGAAAGTTGCTAATATTGACGACGCAGTATTCGCTATTTGGCTACACGTCAGCGGCAGCCCCGAGCCGCGGTTCGCCCCCGATGAATACTTAGAAACCCCGGCAGACGTGAGAAAATTACAAAAAATAATAAACAGCTTCAAAGATTGGTTGGAGCAATTTACAGGTAATTGTTCGCTTTGAGATTTTCCTGCTTAGCTAAGACAGGTGGCTAGCTTTTTGTTGTGGTTAATTTGTTGAATGTATGATCTTATTTAATGTAGGTAGGTATCCAGTATACTTACTATGATTAATAAAAATAAAGTACTTAGGTATTTATCGCTTTTTTTTTTAGTTTTAACAGACATTCATTCAGAATATTTGAAGATATCAACAAAACAATATTATAAATAGCAATTATAAATTTATTTTAATTTTTAACATACATATTATGATTTTGACTAGAACACAAAACAATGGTTAGTTACTATTAAATCCCTGATACAATCAATTTATTTAAAACGTAAGCATTCTCACATGTTAGCAACACTGCAAATACAAATCAATAGATAAATAGGTACATACTAATATTAATAATATATTTAGCACCGGATAAAACATCCTACATACGTTTGTTTTATTCCTTAATCTATCTTATCATTTAAAAATAAGGCACATTTTACGTCATAAATCGCAATCTCAATGATTTTATCTAATCCAAAGGTGAAGCATCATTCAAAAAGCTAAAATCTAAAGTAGATTTGTTTAGCAGCTCTTTTTGTGAATTAATTTTAATGGACAAATTAGTTTGACTCTTTCTTAATTTTATGCTGTCCTCAATAAGAGACTTCAGTGCATCATCATCTTCTAACTTGTTTGCCACTTTGATGCAATGGTTAGACACAGGTTCTCCGATCTTGAAGTCCTTTTTCTCAAAAGAGACCACACTGTATGGTACATTGGAAAAACCATCAGCATCTTTAACCACAAGACTGATTGTTGACCAAGTGCACTTTGTTAGTTCATCTAGCACATTTGTTAAATCAGCTGCCAATTTATTAGTGTTGTCTGCTGCATTCAACACAATATCATCAATTTTGGAGAATTCTGTGCTCACATCCATTAGTTTCAATACAAAGGCTTGCTGACGAACTTCCTTCAATATGTTGCTTCCTACTTTGAGACACTTGTAACATACACTGCCGATGTCTTTACATGATCTTTCCCTCCCGCGGTTTGCAGATTCACCTTTTTTATAAGCTAGATACTCTTTATAAGCATTAGCATACACAGCTTGATAGTTGAACTTAGTAACAAAGTTGTTGATGTCTGCAGTGATTGCTTCATTGCTGCGTCTGGTTGCAGACTGAAGCCGCACAGTAAGTTGGCTCCATGCAGTTTGCAATTTTTTTATTCTTTCTGTAATGTCATCAGCATCTTTAAATATTTTGTCAAAATCACCAAGTACATTAGATCCATTAGGAGTTTCTTTTAGTGCACATATGTGTGTTTTGCCCGAATCCGTCAACTTTTTCAGAGTCTCTTGTCGGGCAAGCAGATTACCTAGATTTTTGTCAACTGAATTATGTTTAAGTAATAATTGTTTGCCTTCATACTTTAATGACTCAGCTCTAACAAACAAGCCATTGATAAGTGAGTCATATAATTCCATTTGAGAAAGGACAAGAAACATGGCATTCTTATACAAATTTTGGCTGTTTTTAAAGTTATATAAAGCATTTGGGTTTTCCAAACATCTTTGTACAGCCATTGGAACTATAGGCTTTACATTTTCTTTGAAAATGTATGTCTTATTGTAGAGGAACAACATGACATTTTCATTCCAATACTTCACAATATACTCTTCATCTGCTGGCTCCATATAGTTTATCTGGGTTATTAAAATTTGTTCACTCATAGGCATCCTAGTATCATTGTAAATCTTAGATTTAAGCATAAGAACAGTAGTAGTATCATCTACTTCATAAGCTAGTTGGGACAAAGAGCCCACAGAAAAAATCTTGACTATTTTCTTTGCTAAAATCTTTTCAAGGACATCAAAAATGACTATCTTGCTGGCAGCTTCCCTTTGTTCACTTGGTAGGTTGAATGTAACTCGAGAGGGAGTGTCTCTGCCTCTCAATTTGGGTTCCCATTCTAGAGCAATTCTTAACCACTCTTCAATCAGGGCTTTGAATGGTTTAGATATATAATTCTCTGGGAAAACCTCATTGGAATATTCTATGTCACCGTGGAAAGATTCATACACACAAATAATTTCATGGGCCTTCTTCTTAACATGTGGCATCCATTGTACAGGGGCCATGAATGGCAGGAATGGTCTTCTACCACAAATAAGTTCAAACACCACTAAGCCTAATGACCAAAAATCAACTGAGTTACTGTAGGTTTTGCTGTAAATAATTTCTGGTGCTAGATACTGTAATGTTCCTACTAGACTGGCACATACAGAGTTGGAATCTATTTCTTTAGCATAACCAAGATCTATTAGTTTGTATATCACCTTTCTTTGGCCTTGAACAGCAACATTGGTTTGTACTGTGTCCAATAAATGCAAGACTATGTTTTCTGGTTTGAGATCTCTGTGTGTTATTTTGTTCTGATGCAGAAAATGCATAGCATTTCGGAGATCACTGAGGATTTGCCTGATTTGTTGTTCTTTCAGGCCTGAACAGGACTCTGGTTTGTTGAGCACCTGCCGAAGGTCGCCGCCGCTGCAATATTCCATACAGAGAATTGGCAGGCGCGACGGATTGGCACGCTCCAGTCCAGTGACGAACTCTGGAGGCAAGTCTTTTGTACCCACAATGTTTGGGTTTCTGCAACTTTGTAACATCTCTACTTCCTTCGTCCATCGTTCTCTATGTTTTTCTGTAAGTTCATTACCCCATTGGCAAGTCTTTATCGCAAGTTTCTCATCAGTTTTTTTGTGTTTCCACAGCACGACAGTTCCGAAACTTCCTTTTCCAAGTTCTCTTTCTTTTATCCAGTCACCGATAAAGATTATGTCGTCCATTTCTTACGTATTAAACTAGGCAATACAACAGAACAAGAAAACACAAGCCAACGAATTAGGCTACATATAAAAATAACTTTACGTTCAGTTTACACAGAAAATCACGAAGATGATCAAGAAACTTTGTTTGATAACTAGGTTTTTTAAATGCCAAGTAATTAAAAATATCCCAACGTCTTATTAATTTATTTTAATATTCAACTCTTGCTGTACTTACCATGTTAATAAATAAATGAAATTTAAATAGTATTTCAATTTCTTCTACTTTAAACTGTATTTAATAAATATTTTTTTCCTTGACCGATTTATTTCAAACCGAAACCGCGCGATGTTAAAAACCTTTTTTCCTCTACGGTTCCATTTCAAGCAAAATATATAACAAGAAAAATATTGATGACAAGAAAAAATATACCATAAACTATTTAAATGATTTAATTATTTTGATTATGAATATTAAAAATAATGAGAATTTATCATTACTGAGAAAATCATCACTAAAATAAGTCAAGCGTCAATGATCAAAGAAGGCATCATGCATGGTACGCATAGAAAAAAATTTACTCTAGCGAGGATTATACGACGTCCAGACCGTCACGTCAAAAAACGTAAATGTGAAATGTCACATTGGCTGTCAGAATATGCGATGTTTATTGATAATTTAGTAATTTTTAAAGATACTGTTATTAATTGCGTATAGCTTTTTAGCTATAATGTTAGATATAACTACGTCGTGCCGGACTTGTATGAAGGATAATGTGACTTTGGTGGACTTGTATGAAATAGTTGAAATTGATGAAAATTATCTTCAATTAGTTGAGTTACTTGTGCAGTGTACCCCAATTGAGGTATGTAGCAGAGAAATAGTGTAATATTTAGTTAACTACTGTGTTAGTGATGTATTGATGTACTTATTTTTCTTAATAGGTTTCCAAGGAGGATGGGTTACCTCAGCAACTCTGTGATGCCTGTGTCAAGGTACTGCAACTTGCATTCTCATTTCGTAAGCAGGCGGCGAAGGCACAGGATGAGTTTAAAAAACTCCTAGAAAGTAACGTAAAAACAGAACCCCAAGATATAGATCTCAAAACAGAAAATGATCATGATTATTTTTCAACTTATGAAGATTTCAGCTTCAACTCTGATTTTTCCAAAACTGAGATCGAAGAAAAAGAATTTACATGTACTAAATGTAACAAACAGTTTACAAAAGAGAAGAAATACTTGAAACATTTAGTAGCACATGAGAATTTATCACTAGAATGTGACATTTGTAAGAAGTTATATCCTAATCAGACATTGTTAGACAAACACAGAGCGAAGCATGTTAAGAACATGTGTTTTGATAGTAATCAAAGTTTTCCAAATGAGACGCATTTACTCGAACAAAATATGGTGGAAAATACCGAGGAAATTGAAGTTAAAACTGAAGAGTCACCATTACTTGTGTTACAATGTGCACATTGCAGGTTAACATTTACAAAGCAGAGATCACTCTCAATGCATATGAGAAAACATAGAAATAAAGTTGAGAAGAAAGAATTTATTTGTGATACTTGTGGCAAGACTTTTGCCATGAAACACTTGTTAAAGCGGCATGTGGTGATGCACAGTGAGGTGAAGCCCCACAAGTGTGAGAAGTGTTCCAAGACATATGCCAGACGTGACCAGCTGATCTCTCACATGTACTCTCATAAGGAACACAAGCCTTATGTCTGTGAATACTGCAAGAAAAGTAGGTTTTTTTTTTATATTCTGCAATTTTTATATATTTATTTGAACAAGGCCAACGAACAACACTTTTGAACGTTAACAATTTAAATTTACAAGTAATACAAATTGTTTCTACCATGCATTTGGAAAAGTAGCTTGTTATGGAGAAGAACGCACAAGAAACTCAATACTTACTAAATACTTGTAATGAACTAAAATTGAATTGACACAAAGTAATAATTTATTTATTTATTAAAACTGCATACAACATACAGGTTTATAGGCAGACTAAATACCTGAAACATTCTCTACCAGTCAATTAAATAATATGTAATGGTCTTATAAACATGAAATTTTACTCACTCTATAATAGTGAACTCAGCCTAATGCTCCATGAAAGACAGACAGTCAACAATGTGATCCTATAAGGGTTCCTTTTTTCCTTTGAATGATCAGAACCCTTATATTAGGATGGAATAGATGGACCTCCTTTTGTGACGCAGTTGGACTCCTATTTGGTCCATTGTGCATCTCTCCTCTCTGTGAAGGTATATACCACGCGGGCCCAGTGCAGTTTTATGTCACATGTCTTCGAATTCCAATTCCCAAGACATTCTGGTTTCCTCATGATGTTTTACTTTTCCATTTTGAGAGCAGTGGTGATGAAATAATTTACACAAAATAAAACACCTGCCTGGGTTCGAACCCACAACCTACAACTTGCAAGTCGCGTCCATTAACACTGGCCCATCACTGCTGTATTATACTATAGGTCTTTTGCATTGAGAATTTGAGAGTTTGTATCATGACAATTTTCAATATGTAGTGAACTTCAAATATCAAACATTTGTCCTTCTGTCTGCAGGTTTTTCCCAAATGTGCAGTCTGAAAGACCATCTTCGTACTCACACTGGGGAGACCCCATTCCTGTGTTCTGAGTGTGGCAAGGGCTTCTCCAACAATTCTAACCTGAGGCAGCATATGATGAGGCATTCTGGAGTCAAGCCTTATGCTTGTAACTTGTGTCCTAAGACATTCTGTACTAAAGGTAAGATTAACATATTTTCTTTTAAAATAGGCTCCTAAATATGTATATTCTGGCAATCTCTGAACAAATTACGGGGCCAGGTTGGTTGCTGCAGAAACAACCTGCCCGAATGGCGTATCCTCCCCACCCATTCCAAATAGGGTGGGGGTGTAGAGCCCTTTCACAGGATATGCATCACTCCCTTTCCTGCCCTTAAAAAAGTGTGTGTATGTATTTAGAAAAAAATGTTTTGATTGGCCGAAAATGCACTAACAGGCGGCTCTCTTAGCGTCTAGTTAGAGCCTAGCCTGGCGACTAGTCTCCGACCGACATTGGCTTTGGCTTTGGCCGTGATCAGCAAAACCTTCAGCTTCGGCCAAGATGGGCCGAATGTTCTAGCAAGTGCCGAAATTGAACGAACTGTTACGAATGCGCGAGAGCCTGATAGAAAAGCCTCCAAGGGTCATATTCCGTTGCGGTTGCCAGTCACCATTGCCACAAAATAACCACATCAATCTATCTATCATCTCTAATGGTCATAACTGCTGAAGAGAACCATGATAGACCACAAAAAATATCAAGTCAAACACAAAACATAAATTGTTTTTAAAATCTCCAGGCCAGATGAGGTCCCACGTGTCCACACACACCGGGGAACACCCTTACAAGTGTGAAGAGTGTGGAGCCGCCTTTACGAAGCAGAATTCTTTGAAGAAACACTCTATGATACACCTGGCTATACGGCCTTTTGCTTGCGATACTTGTAATATGAGGTAAGACATGAATAAAATGCATAATACATATATTATGGAAAATATACGTACATATATTATTTTCAATATATATGTACGTGTATTTTATCTATTTTAGTATGTTATATAATAACTGGTTTTATTTTTAACCCCCGACACAAAAAGATGTTATAAGTTTGACGTGTGTTGCTGTGTATCTGTGTGTCTGTCTGTGGCATCATAGCGACCAAACGGGTGAACCGATTTTAATTTAGTTTTTTTTGTTTAAAAGGTGACTTAATCGGGAGTGTTCTTAGCTATGTTTGAATAAAATCGGTTCAGACGTTCAAAAGTTATGGGCATTTTACTGTTTGAATCGGGGTGTTTTCGCAAGATAAATTTGTCAGGGGTTTTTTAAATTTTGAAATTTTACTTGTTATTATTAAACAATGCACCTGCCATGTTACCACCCTTGTTGTCTCTTCACCACTCTTGGTTGATTGGTAGAGAATACCTAAGGCAGTCTTAATAAATAAATAAATGATTTATGAGTACTTCAGACGTCTTTATAAAAAGGGGCAATTTATTCGGTGATACACTGCTATTATTTATTTTTCAGCTTTTTACTAATATAGTTGTAAGTCTTACTAATGATTATTAAGTCTTTGAAACTTGAATAAACATTATTCTTTTCTGTCTATATTACCTTCACACACATGATGAAAACTAACACAAATTTGATCTGAAGCACAATATTTTCTTTAGTATGGCAAAATGTTCAGCAGATTTTGTGAAGTGTGCAGCATGGCTACTACACTGGTCACCGCTGATTTACAGGGCAGGCTGTAAATCAGCGGTGACCTTTCTGACATCACTTGTTATAATAAATAACTTAATAAATATTATTTAATAATATATAAATATTATTATATAATTTAGGGTGAGTAAACACTCACCCTAAATAAATGACGTTAACTACCCTTAATACTAAATTATACATACCCAGAAGAATAAGTCGTATCGTCGTAGTCATATCTATTTTCATCACAGACATAAATCCAACTAGATAACTCCCTCCATCTGTATGAAAACCAAGCATGCCATTTTTCGCACAAAAATGTAAAAACATATTTACTTACCTTGAAAGAAAACATTTCCAATGCCTCGGCCAACTTAATCTATAGTCTTTACAACTCAATAAGGCAGAATTAGGAATTTTTCTAGATTTTCGGTGCCGATAATGCTAAATGAAAAGCTCAAAGTACGATCATTGATCGTAATTTTACTCCGTTTTTGACACACGAAGTACATACATACAATTGCGTCATCTAGTTAGATTTATATGTGTGTCTGTAAAGTTTGCTAAGTGATTTAATTTAACCATGAATAAAGCTCGAATAATCATGTTTATTTATTTAATAAAGTACATCCAACAAAGCATACACAAATAAAATACATGTTAATATACGCATATTTTTACATTTCATAGTGTAGCCTTAAATATAAATAAAAGATAGTGTGTAGATATAAATAAAACAGATATCAGTATTTTTTTGTTATAGCAATGTGAATTTTAAGAGCATTCATTAAGTTTAAATTACAATACGTAACGCGCACCGTTGGTGTTTTCTTCATTTTCGTCATGCGCAGTTTGAAATGATAAGTGCTTCATTGTCACTATCACTGCATATTATAAAATAAAGTCCCCCGCCGCGTTAATACCTACGCGATAAACTCAAAAACTACTGAACGGGTTTTGTATGTGATTTTCACGAATAGAATGAGTATGAAACAAGGCAGATTTTTGTGTTTTGTCACGGGTGAAGCCGGGGCGGGTTGATAGTAAATTATTTTTCTCAAAAATGGTACGTAACATTGCCATAACATCTCTAAAAAGTATCCAGAAAGTGAACTCTACCGGAGACTTATTTACAACTGTCCAGTAAGAAGCGAGATTTTAAATTTGGAATCTCGTACTGTCCAGTAAGTATGTAATTTACTTACTGGACAGTAGGGCATCCTCTTTAGATCTGCTTAGTACCAGATACAGATTACATTTTAGCCATTATAACATGGTTATAGGAGGGAGGCTCCAAATATATATCTATCTCTCTTTTTGTTATGACATTTTATGAGATAGATATATTTTTGGAGACTTAAACAGCCATTTTATAGTCTGTGATACTTGTCGAGTATAGTGTGGGATTTTACGTTTGTATTTAGTAATTTGAGTTTATAAATCATGTTGGATTAAAACTTTCCATTCTAAAATTAACATGGAGTTTCAATAATTTACATTTTTTTACTAAAACATTCATGTAATGTAAAAATAGAACAATGTTCAAAACTAAACGCAATCTTTTTAGTAAACAAAAACAACGACTGGCGGGATTTCACATTCAATTGCGACAATTGTGTTTTAATTAAACGAATTCGTTGTTAAACTTTCTTTAATTTTTGAAAAAAACATTATACAAGCCTCAACCAATAAGAAAGCCATCCTGGCCTCGTATATAACCGGACCTCACCTGCGGTTCGGTCCGGTTAACTCATACTTGGCCAGGAAGGCTTACTTACTGGATTCTGCAGTAATTTACTATTACTTTACCAATTTTATTCTCTATGCTGGTTCCTACGGAGGGCAAGAAATGAGTGTCTGGACAAAAATGGGGCTCGGCAAAGTACTACAATTGACCAGCTGTGGGCCATTACTGGTTAGTAAAAAAAAACTAACGGTAATAACCATGTTTTTGATTTTATCCTTCAAATAAGTTCATTAGCGCAGTCTTAGACTACTAGGGCGTGCGGTTGGCGCAGTGGTTGAGCGATTGACTGCTGCGCTGCGTGTCGCGGGTTCGATTCACGGAACAAATATTCGTATGACATACAGATAGTTATTCCGGCTCTGGGTGTTGTGTATGTGAGTTTATATGTTTGTAAACGCACCCACGGTACAGGAAGAAATTCCTAGTGTGGGGCAACGTTTTTTTTATCTCCTATAGGCTCGTGCTTGACCGCTATCTCACCTGATGGTAAGCGATGATGTGGTCGAGGGTGAAACACGCTTGCCTAGAAATGACCTTTAAAAAAAAAAACAGGAAAAGACTAGCCCTTATGTAATCTTACTGAGTAATTTCACAATTATTTTTCTAGGTTCACGTGCAAAGACCACTTGAAGCGTCACACTAGGATTCACACTGGCGAGAAACCTTACAAGTGCAAGTATTGTGAGCGGGCGTTCTCTCAAAGCAACGACTTGGTGAAGCACACGCGGCAGCACATCGGCCAGAACATATACCAGTGAGTACTTCTATAATAACTAGCTAGCTTCGTCCCCAAGGGCACATATACTCGGTATAAAAATTAGCCTATGTGGTATTCCAGAGTATAATCTATCTTTGATATACCAGTGAGTACTTCTTTATTCATAACTAGAGGACGCCTCGCGGTTTCACCCGCGTAGTTCCCGTTCCCGTGGGAATACAGGGATAAAAAGTAGCCTATGTCACCCGGGGATAGAGTAGCTTCCCAACGGTGAAAGAATTTTTGAAATCGGTCCAGTAGTTTTGGAGCCTATTCGGTACAAACAAACAAAAAAATCTATCCTCTTTATAATATTGGTATAGAATAGCTAGCTTCGTCCCCAAGGGCACATATACCCGGGATAAAAATTAGCCTATGTGGTATTCCAGAGTATAATCTATCTTTGTGCTAAATTTCATCCCGATCCGTTCAGCCGGTTTGGCGTGATTGAGTAACAAACATACATCCAAACTTTGTCGATTATAATACTAGCTTCTGTCAGCGGCTTGCATCCGCAAGTGTGAAATAATAGTACATTATGGTACAAGTGTGTAATGTTGGTGATTACCGCTGAGGCGCCATTGAGACCCGAGCCGTTAGGTGAGGGTCTTAAGAGAGCCGAGGACGGTAATCATCAATACACACGTGTATCATACGACGTTTTTCAACACACTTGTGAATAAAATAATACTAAAAAATCATTTCCAACAGTAAAAACGAGCTGTGAATATTTTTCGCAATGGCGGGCAAAATTAATCAGTTTTCCTATGCGCGCGCATCTAACAATGGCGATCGGCCATAGACTAAAAATAATGAGTTATCTTTTTTTTGGCTTTTCGCGGATGGCGTTTTAGGCACGTACAAAATGGGGAATTTCAAGTTTTCTTTATTACAGACAGAAAATAAATTTATATTTAAGTGAAAGTTTTATTTATTATTCACGTACAAGTTGAAATTATCTATTTAAATACCAAGTTGCATGAAATGTGTTGCATTTGTACTATTGAGCACGATCTTTTTTGTATCGAAACTTTTTTAAGAACAAAGCAACTCAAGCAATAAATAAAAAAAAAGAAACTCTTTATCTCACTTGTGAATAATTGTAATGAAAAAGTCACAGTTTGATAACAGGTGTCATTATGTGCCTAATTGCGGTGAAATTAGAGCCACTTTATGAGCAAGTGTGTTGAAAAAATATTAACCGGAAAAAACTTTTTCACAAAAAAAATTACCGACTTCAAAAGCAAAAAACTAAAATAACTTTCGTTTCAGAAGTCGGTGTCTTTGGTACCTCTTGTGTTTATATTTTATTTCTCTCTTTTTAGTTTTAGTGCTCCATCAGTCCATTACTAAAAATTAGCAATTTCTATAGTAAGGTACCTAAAGGATTGCCAATAGACCCATAATAACTCAATTTACACATTCATGCTTTTTGTCGCTAAGGACTTCCGCAGGCTTATTACGTATTTTTTGCAAGAGCAAAACGATAGCGATTTTTACGCAATAATTGCTTTTCAATACAAAAGTTTTAGAATAGTTATAAGTTTTTTTTATAAAAAGTGCATTTGACAAACAGCGAGCGATTAGCAATCGATCGTATAGGACCTACCATACCTACACTGCAGGTAATTCCGACTTTTATGACATAAAGCGTTTGATCGCTATCGTTTTGCTCTTGCAAAAGATACGTAATAAGCCCGCGGTTGTATGCTCCATATCTTGAAAACTACTGGACCGATTTTGATGAAACTGCACTATTCCCTAAGTTGAGAGATACACAAACAAACAAAAAAAGAATGACCACGATCCGATAAGTAGTTTAGGAGAAATGCGTGGACAAACATACTTACATACAAACAAACATACATACACTTATGAAATTTGACAGACGTGTTTAGTTCCAACGATATTACATTCATACATATCGAATTGATTACCTCCGTTTTTTTGAAGTCGGCTAAAATTTCAACGCTTGCTTCTTTTCGTTGCAAAAGAAGCCCCAAGTATACAGTTTCTTTTACTGAGAATAACCATTAAAAACAATTTTCAAAATTACAGATGCACAATATGCGGCTCCCGGTTCCGTCTACTATCAGAACTGAAGCTACACTATCCAGTGCACTTCGCAAACGGTGAAGAGATCAACGACCCGCAAATCTCTATCAAAGACAACACGGAACCAATCACCAACGAGGTCCCAAAAGAACTGCCTATGTTAGGACCAAAACCTGAATATAATCTCTTGGCCTTCAAAAGTGATAAAGGTATTCACCCTCTACTGTTGAAACCGCCGGCGGTTGAAAAAGATCTTCCAATGTTGGGTCTGAAGCCCCTGGAAGACGTTGAGGGTGATCCTGTGCGATCTTGTGCGGATTCGAATAGATTTGTTATTACTATCAACAGTTGTGATTTGAATGGAGTTGTCAATGGTATTACAATTAAGCTGCCGCCTAAAGAGAGCTAGAATTAGATTATTTTTAAATTATTATGTTTAAAAATGTACAACATATGCCTAGCTTTTTGGGGTCGGCTTCCAGTCTAACCGGATTCAGCTGAGTATCAGTGTTTTTAATCCCCGCCGGAAAAAGAGGGGTGTTATAAGTTTGAGGTGTGTTGCTGTGTATCTGTGTGTCTGTCTGTGGCATCATAGCGCCTAAACGGATGAACCGATTTTGATTCTGTTTTTTTTTTTGTTTGAAAGGTGATTTTGTCGAGAGTGTTCTTAGCTTAGCATATTTGAATAAAATCGGTTCAGCCGTTCAAAAGTTATGGGCGTTTTACTGTTTGAATCGGGGTGTTTTCGCAAGATAAATGTGTCGGGGGTTTTTTAAATTTTGACATTTTATTTGTACATGGAGCGACTGCCTATCTGAATTCCACAACCCAGTAACTGGGTAACATGATACCTCTTGGCTAGACTGGTGTCAGATCTCAGGCTTCTGGCTACTCATAACGACTGTCAAAGATCTTCAACTGACAGCCGGGACCAACTGCTTAACGCGCTTGCCGAGGTACGGAGGAAACTCGGTATGTAAAGATGGTCACCCATCCACGGACTGACCTCGGCAAGCGTTGCTTAACCTTGAAGATCGATCCGTACGGCTGATATTATTTAGCCACGAGCTGTCACATGTCTTCGAATTTTTGGTTCTAAGACATGCCATTCATGTAAGTTTTTCAGTCAAGGGTTTTCTTGTTACCCAGCTCCTTGTAAAGCACTTGTACTTGGCTGAATCCGGTTACGACTAGAAGCCGAACCCAACAAAGTTGAAAGGCATATTGATTGTTTTTTTTACCATCGAAAAAATTGTTCTGAAAATCAGCGTCTGCATCATTTTTGAAGTACAAATGTTAAAATGTTGAAAATTGGCAGATCCTCAAGTAATTTTTGCTCCATTGGCATAATTGCTGCAAGGCGTTCCAGGGCGATAATAAAAGAATAAATAAATAAATGAAAATTAGTGTGTTGCATTGCATTGCGTCGTCGAAGCCTCAGCCTTAATAATAATAGTAAATAATATCTCTATTACGAAAAGGAAATTCGATGTTAGACCACAAAAATGGCCTATTGTACAAAATATTTGCAAAGGGACTGTGTGATTGTCCGAAGAATCTTAAAAGTATCGTGTTAAGTATAATATATTCTGTTATTTTAAGAAAAAGGGACAAATTATTTAGTATCGTAGCAGGTGGCGTTCTCTAATTTCTACTTACCCCATGGGAACAAGGCGTGAAGTGTGTAAGTAAGAGCAAATTAATATTTTCTGTTGGCTGTCTGAGTTGGATATAGAGGTCATCGAATCTCAAATCGAGGCTATAAATTAAGATTAGGCTAAAATATTATTTGATACTTAATAATTTATTACAAAAATATTCTCAAAATTGTATGAAACGATCGAAATATAATTGTGTTTAGCTTATTTAGAAAAAACAAATCTTAAAATCTTAAGGGTAAACAAGTCAAAAATTCTTCCATACAAACGTAGTCTAGAGATTACTCCACTGTTTGACGATGTACTTTCAAAATAAGAAAAGATATCAATTTGTCTCATCATTATCTAGTCCTGTATGGAACCGAAAAAATAAAAAAATAAAATATTTGAAAGTTATGAGCGTCGAAAGTTCCATATTTCAACACTAATTTTAACGTATCTTTGGGCGCAAATAAATACCATAAGAAGAAGGAAAATTAAAAAACGGCCTCCATACAGGGATAGATTAGTAATTCAACAATCCAAAAAAAAATATTTTGATCAGATACATTCAGTAGTTTTTTCATGATATCTAGACTCCCAAAGGTCTGTTTATAAAATTTCGCGCGCTCGTTTTCGTCCTAAATCATCATCCATTTCGATAAAAGATTGCAGAAGTGCTAATTCGTACGCGAACTAGCTTCTTACTGCTCATCACAGCATCTATATATTTCGCACGTGTTGTGGGATGAGATAATGCTATCTCATTGCATTTTAACCTCGCGCACAAAATAGTTCGTGCCGTCGACTAGTTTAACCTTAAGATGGAAGATTACTGTACAAATGTATTTAAATATAGTTAATAAATAAACAATTATGTAAAAAGTCCTACTATACCTATACTCCTGTCAGGAGGTTCCTCTCTCAGGAGCCCTGACCACCGGTAGCTTGGATCCTTGTTCCCGATACCGGTGGGCTACCATTTTTGGAAAGGGGTAGTAAGATTGAAATTGAAAAATATATTTTTATTATATGATGTAACTAAAAATTTACAGTTTTCGCAATTATTCCTTTAACTGTGCTATAAGACGTTGCTTCGTACCAAATTTCAAGATTCTGAGTTCACGGGAAGTACCCTTTAGGTTTTGATTCCCTTGCGAGTGTTGAAAATTTGCAGAAATTTGCTGCATAAACGGCTGTATCTTTAGATTGCGTTGGCTTAGAAGTTTGATTTTTTTCACAGCTTTAAGGGACAGTTAGACTTGAGTATTTGATATAAATTTCAGCTTGATACCTCATCGCGTTCCTGAGAAAAAGGGTCTTGACAGACAGACGGACGGACGGACAACAAAGTGATCCTTTATGGGTTCCGTTTTTTCCTTTAGAGGTGCGGAACCCTACAAATGGAAAAAATATGTAAATATAATTAATAAATTAAATAATAAATATGTAGAAGTTTGTACTAAAATGCTCTTGCTCTCAATTCACGTGTTCTTAGTTATAGATCTTCTGCCGATAAGTGCCTTCACATTTTATATGGCATTTTATGTAAATATTATTAAAATTAACTCAGCTGCTTCTCCAATACTGCAATGGCCTTAAATTATAGTTAATAATGTGTAGACCAATGTTTTACTTATGTCCTTTCTATTAGAAATTTATTATAAGTGCAATTTATAAAGACATTTTCATATTGGGTTTTGTTATTGTTTGTAAGTTTTTTGAGTCCAAGCTGCTTCTAGGGAATATGCATGAATATTATATGATTAAGAATATAATTTAATAATAAAATTGAAAACAGAATCAAAATATATAAAAAAAGAAACGAAATATAACAATTATAAGAAAATATATTTGTCCCTCTCGCAACAAAGCTGTTTTCTATGGCAGCTGTATAGCCGTCATGGACTGAATTATCAACTAAGTTGCTTTACAACTTCGACGCTTATGAATCTATTTTATTGCCCGACTGCCGAAGGAGGGTAATGTGTTTATCAGTCTACGAATGTATGTATGTATTTTTGTTTGTTCCTATGTGGCGTTCTAGAGACGAAACGCTTTGGCCGATTTTGAGTATTCTTAAGTCAATCGATTCGTCTTAACCTAAAAGGGGCCCATTTTTTTCTCTTCCAAACCCATCGTGTGGGGTAATAAATATATAACACTTTGTACATAATTAAAAAAAAAAAAAAAAAATATGTTAATTTATATCAAAAACCCGACTGCTTAAGAAGTGAAAATCTGGTGATACATCTGGTTTTGGTGAGCTAGCTCGCGAATATGTATCCTCCGACTGCAGAGCATGATTTTCTTCTTGTTTACTTCTTTTTAGTTCGCTTCTTAAGCAGTCGGGATTCTAAATGTTTGAATTCTTTCATATTCGTTTACCAGAGTTTCTAAGTATTGCATTTAGCAAATTAAAAAAAGTACGTGCATATTGCCTATTGTTTTATGCGACTTTTGTGGAACCCGAAAGGAGTTTAATGTTGGTGTTTTTTGTTGTTACTTTTTAAAACAATATTAAGTCCTAGCCTAAGGCACTAAATTTGGCACATCCAGTTTCGGAAAAGTTCGGCAACACAGAGCATCGTCTTTGTCACTCATACTTGTCTTTAGATTTTCGGAAAAAGTTCGGCAACACAGAGCATCGTCTTTGTCACTCGTACTTGTCTTTAGATTTTCGGAAAAAGTTCGGCAACACAGAGCATCGTCTTTGTCACTCATACTTGTCTTTAGATTTTCGTAAAAAGTTCGGCAACACAGAGCATCGTCTTTGTCTTTATATAGCTGAACGATCAAATATACTATAGGATGACGTAATACGCAGCACCGTCGAACAGATTCCGCTTTCCACAACTTTCAGCAGATGTCGCCACTATCGCTTGTGACTTTAACAAGATAAAACCTTGATTACCTTTAATTAAGTAAGGTATTGATTATTTTATGTTCACTGTTGTGGTTCAATAGCCCGGCTAGCCGGCTACCCGGCTGCTACTCAATATTTAAGTACCTATTATTTCATTTTTAAGCTATTGCATAGCTTCTATCGCGGGCCTTGAGCGCGGGGACCGAATCCAGAAATTCCGTAACGAAAAAACCTCACGCTCCCCACTCCGACGGGCACGGCGGTGATACTTTGACTTTTAATAAGGTTTTTGAATTCTGTGGAATCTTAGTGGTGAGGGGCAGGGGGGCGGGGGGGGGGGGGGGAGGTTTGTTGCACGTGTTTTCGATTTCCGTGTTGGTATTTTTAGAATGAAATTTTTTTTTGCGGGGAGAGGTAAACGGTTAAGGGGGGGGGGGGGTTTATCCTATCTTGTTCTCCTGGATGAAGTAGCGGGGGGCAGTGGGGCAATTTTTTTGTCAGAAATGCGCTAACTCCAACCGTTTCTGAGATATGAGGGTTTTAAAATTTTTGTTGGTCGTAATTTTTTTGCCTTTTATCGGTCTCTCTGAGCTGTTTCTGTGACAATGGTGATCAATGTGGCCCTTATGCTAATGAGAATAAGGGTCACTTTTGCTTGTCAAAGAAAAACGACCTTATTTCAATGTGAATAAGGGTATTTTGGCTTTGTTTTTTAGAGTTTTATTAATCGTAAATAAATACGGGTTTGGCTCGCTACGTTTTCGAGTTTTTAACGTTTTTAATTTTTTTGACGCATTTTCCAAGACTGGATCTAGAATAAATGCTATGCAATAGCTTTACCGCGGCAGTCCCCGAGTGCCACACGACTTTTTTTTTAATAATTAAAATGTAAGCAGAATTCTTGATCTTCTTTGTGACGTTATCCTTTTTACCTGACTGAAGAAGGAGGGTTATTCACTTGTATATCAACCTATATATTTTATTAATATTATTTGCTTACCTGTAGTCTACATATAGCAAATTATTGTCATTTAGTATGACCCTTTAGTTACATATTGTGGGGGAGCAACGGGCTCTAAAACTAGGAAAATAATATTGATTATTATGAATCATTGATAAATTCATTTTAGTGTGATATTATAATTCGAATATTTTATTTAAATTTAATATTAATTTGAGTTAACTAAATATCCTACGTTTATGATTTTAAATACATACGTATATAGGTATTATTTAATTGTAGAAAAATGACCTGAATTCATAGATATATTTTGATGACATAATAAATGTTATTTAATACTGCTATGGACTTTTAATTGTTCGCCTTTTCCTTTTTTGTGAACCATTCGTTTCTCTAAAAACTAGATTTTCCGAGTATTTCACTATCTCCTTTTATGGGTTTCAGTTAACTAATCACACGGATACCTTTGCATATTCTGTATGCTTGCATCATTTTGAAGTGCCAATCCAGACAATAAAAAGATCATTGTGCTCTAATGCAGCATAGTAACACATACCCATTAATTAACATCCTCAGATGTGTCGGCTCTTACTTTGGGAGATATAATGAGTTATTTTTTTTTAGATCGAATAGTTTACGAAAAACTGCCAAGAAAAAATAGCTAGCTCTTGAACTATACCTTAAAAATGGAACTCATTATAGTTTCTAAACTAACTCCCGACTAAATCTGTGAATTGCGACTAATTAGTGACTAAATTTGGAAGAAAACAGATGTTTGCTAGGTGCACTAGATTTTGAGATATAAATGAGGCCAAGCAGGGGTGATCCTCCCCAGATCGCTCACCTATATATCCTTATAACTTTTGAACCAATTTGACATTTTTCTGATATTTTTAATTTTGCGACTAATTTCGACTAATTAGCGATAAATTGTTTATGTTATCAAAATTTAAAACCCTGGTGGTGGCCATTCCTGAGAACGCCCGCCCGGTGTTAGTCACTTTACCCAGATCACAATAAGGTTGCCCCCACATACATAAATCTAACTAGATAACGCAAGTCCCTCCATCTGTATGAAAACCAAACGTGCCACTTTTTCACACACAATTTAAAAATAAATTTACTTACCAATGAAAGAAAACATTTCCAATGCCTCGGCCAACTTTTTCTCTACAGTCTTTACAGCTCAAAACGGCATAAAATGGCATTTTTCTAGATTTCGATGGATTTTCGGTGCTGATGCCAAATGAAACACAGAAGTACCTATATACCTACATACAATCGCTATTTAGATTTATATCTGTGTTTGCCCCATTGTTTTGACGACACGATTGGCGTAGTGGTTGAGCGGTCGGCTGCTGCGCTGCTTGTCGCGGGTTCGATTCCCGCACGGAACACATATTTGATGGCTTAAGGATAACTGGTTGTTCAGGATCTGGGTGTTGTGTATGTAAGTTTAAATGTTTGTAAACGCACCCACGATTGGCCACGATACAGGAAGAAATTCTTTCCAAAAAGTTTTCTTAAAGCAAAAATAATGATTTTATATGGAATTTATTATAATAGGTACTTGGTAACACAATAAGCTAATAGTTCTAACAAAGCGAAATTATAAAAATAACGCCTATAATCTGAACTTTTTGTATATATTCTGCTTCGGGTCGATGGCACGATAGCAGCTTAGATTTTTTTGGCCCAAATGTTCGCCATTTCCACAACGTTGGTCTTTACTATCGTCGTGTATACGCTGCCTTGTATCAAGGAAAAATACCACGTTCCTGTTGTATAGGTGACGGGAACGAAGCCGCGGGATAAGCCTTTTAAAGAAGTCTATGCCAAGTACGATTACAAAATGAAGCCAAAAGAGTATGTGAGGATCGTAGCGAAAACATACTATATGTATGGTAAGGACCGTAGCAGGTAGCGTTCTGTATTTTCTGCCTATCCTCATACGAAAAAGTGGTTAATATATGTGTGAGATGATTTCCAAAGTTTCCAACTTTACAAACTCATTATTAACTTAGCTTTGCTCAAATAATAACTTTGCGCATGAATATAAAATGAGCATCCTCGAGAATCATTGTTAGTTGCATCTAAGTAGCACTTAAACCGAGGGCGCTCGACGGAGGTGCGTCATCCTACGTGACCCAATAAGGAGACGGGAGGCTTAGGATTGCGACACACCACGTCACTGCTCGCATCGGTTTTATTCGGAAGACAGTTAATGTACAAGCCATTAGCGAACTGGGGGGCCCAAATCTTGAGTAGCCTTTTTAAATCGAATCCCAATCAAGCCACAGTTTTGAGTTGGCGGGCCCCTACGTGTGCAAAATATAAACGAAGGGTGTCGAGACAACATTTTAAAGGTCGCTTCGCTCGCTCTTAGGTGGGCGGGTTTTCGTTCTCTTGTCTCAAGCTTTCTGCGTACCGGAATGAGGGGCCCCATTGTGTGGCTGACTCTGGCTTGGCCAGCATCAGGGATTTTAATTTTGATAACACTAATATTTAGTCGCTAATTAGTCGCCGAATATCAGATTTAATCGGTCACTGGTTCAAAAGTTAGAAGGGTTTATAGGTGGCCGATCTGGAGTCACTCCCCCCGGCTTGGCCACATTTATATCTCAAAAACTTGGGCACCTAGCGAAGATCTGTTTTCTCCCAGATTTAGTCGCTAATTAGTCGAAATTAGTCGCCAAGTCACAGATTTAGTCGGCATGTAATTAAAAAGATTTTAAAGTAATAAATTTCTCCATACATTGGTACAAGCAAGTACAAAATACTTTTAAGTAGTTTCTAGACAATACCTATGATGTCTTAGGGTAGAATGTTTGTTTCGAAATATAAACCTAAATATAAGTTATTCTATGTTATTATATACCAAATAAGGAAAGCAGTATGCACTACCTAGAAACAGATCATCTACAATAAATATAATGTAATTATTTATCGATCAACATGTGGCACTCGCTAGCAGATAGATCGCTGCGCTCCTGTGAAGTCCTGTGCGCTCCGTTTCATTTATGTATGGTAAGTAAGAAAGAGATAGATGCGCGTGTACATACGAACTTTATAGAGCGAGTTGCCCGTGACGTAAGTTAAAGTCAGCCAGTTTACAGTGGAACTGGTTAAGAATAGTTAAGAACTCTAGTAATACCGGTTTTGTAATAAATTAGTGTGCGTTTTATATATTTATCAACACACTTGCTCATAAAGTGGCTCTAATTTCACCGCAATTAGGCACGTAATGACACCTGTAATCAAACTGTGACTTTTTCATTGCTGTTATTCACAAGTGAGTTTTAGAGTATTTTTTTTTAATTTATTAGTTGAGTTGCTTTGTTCTTAAAATAAATTGATACAAAAAAGATCGTGCTCAATCATCATCATCATATCAGCCGCAAGACGTCCACTGCTGGACATAGGCCTCCCCCAAGCGTCGCCACATTGACCGGTCCCGTGCGTCCCGCATCCAGCGGATCCCTGCAACCTTCACCAGGTCATCGGTCCACCTTCCCAGACGTTGCGTTGGAAGGCCTCCCCCTTCCAACGCAACGTCTTCCGGTTCGCGGTCGCCACTCCAGAACCTTTCTGCCCCATCGGCCATCCGTTCTGCGAGCAATGTGCCCTGCCCACTGCCACTTAAGTTTGGCAATTCTTCGGGCTATGTCGGTAACCCTGGTTCTCTTGCGGATCTCTACATTTCTGATTCGATCACGTAAGGAAACTCCGAGCATAGCCCTCTCCATTGCCATTCTGATGAGGCCCATTGTGAGCGACCACGTCTCAGAGCCATAGGTCATAACTGGCAACACACACTGGTCATAGACTTTCGTCTTGGGACACTGTGGTAAGTTGGACGTGAATGATACCGCGCAACTTCCCGAACGCTGCCCAGCCGAGTCGGATTCGACGGTTGACCTCTTTCTCGAAGTTGGCCCTACCCAACTGGATCGTTTGTACCAGGTAGACATAGTCATCCACAACTTCGAGTATAGAGTCTCCGACCCTGATAGGAGTGGGTGTGACATGGGCATTCAACATCACCTTGGTTTTGTCCATGTTCATCCTAAGACCCACTCTTTCGGAAGCTCTACTGAGGTCATCGAGCATTGTATTGAGGTCCTCTATATTCTCAGCCATGACCACTATATCGTCGGCAAACCGAAGGTGAGTGATGTACTCGCCATTGACGTTGATGCCTAGCCCTCTCCAGTCCAGAACCTTGAAGACATCCTCCAGTGCAGCGATGAACAGTTTCGGAGATATGACATCTCCCTGCCTCACACCTCGCTGCAGAAAGACAGGTTCCGAGGTCTGATCCTGAAGTCGAACTGACATGGTGGCGTTTTTGTACAAACACTTCAACACCTCGATGTACCGGTAGTCAATTTGGCACCGTTGGAGAGACTGCAGCACAGCCCAAGTCTCGATCGAATCAAAGGCTTTCTCGTAGACCACAAACGCTAAGCAGAGAGGCAGGTTGTAGTCTTCGGTCTTCTGTATAACCTGCCGCAGCGTATGTATGTGGTCTACGGTGTTAAAGCCTTTACGGAAACCGGCTTGTTCAGGAGGCTGGAAATCGTCAAACCTGCGCGCGAGACGATTCGTGATGACTCTTGAAAACAGCTTGTAGACATGGCTAAGAAGTGAGATGGGCCTATAGTTCTTTAGTAGGGCATTGTCGCCCTTCTTGAAGAAGAGTACCACCACACCTCTGCACCATGCCTGTGGCGTTTTGCCCTCGAGTATGACGGAATCAAACAGCTTCTGAAGGGCCTTAAGGACCGGTTTTCCACCCACCTTCAGGAGTTCGGCTGTTATTCCGTCTTCACCCGGCGCCTTGTTGTTTTTAAGCTGTTTAAGAGCCATCCTAATCTCATACAGGCTGACGTCCGGAATGTCTTCGGTATAGTGCCGGGTCAATCTAGCTCTAGGGTCTTTTGCTAGATTCGCGACGGGTTTACTGGTTGACGTGTACAACTGCCCATAGAATCTCTCGATCTCTCTCAATAGCTCCGGTTTGGCGGATACGATCCTGCCATCGTCGGTCTTCAGTTTCGTGAGCTGGCTCTGCCCAATAGTCAGATCTCTTGCAAATACCTTGGAACCCTTATTCCGCTCAATCGCGTCTTCAATACGCTCGGTATTAAAGCGGCGGAGATCGCTTTTCAAGGACTTTGAGATCCGTCCATTGAGCTGCTGGTATTTCAACGCATCGTCTGAAGACTGCAGGATCATCTCACGCCTCTCCTTCATGAGCTTGAGAGTAGGATCAGAGAGCTTTTTGTTTATATCTGTACGGCGGGTCTTGAAAAACTTAGACCCAACCGTATGGACAGCTTCCACGAACCCATCGCTGTATTCGTCCACGGAGCTCCCTAAGCACTCGAAACGATTCTGGAGTTCGAGCTGAAAGCTCTCGGGGTTTTGGATCTGGGTCTGTGCTGGACGGAGCGTAGACTTCATCAGTCGAGACCTTTCAAGCTTGATATTAATGTTCAATGTGTCTCTCACCATGCGGTGATCGCTCCCGGTTTTCACCGAATTGATCACAGAGACATCATTGAACATTTGCTTCTTGGTTGGCATGTGAAGTCGATCTCGTTTTTAGTTGCACCACCGTGCTCAATAGTACAAATAAATTAATGTACCTATTGCTTGCTCATTTCATGCAACTTCGTATTTAATAGATAATTTCAACTTGTACGTGTTTAATAAATAAAACTTTCACTCAAACATATATTGTACGTGGCTAAAACGCTGTCCGCGAAAAGCCAAAAAAAGAAACCTCATTCTTTTAGTCTATGGCCGATCGCCATTGTTAGATGCGCGCGCATAGGAAAACTGAATATTTTGCCCGCCATTGCGAAAGATTTTTCACAACTTGTTTTCAATGTTGAAAATGATTTTTTAGTATTATTTTCTTCACAAGTGTGTTGAAAAACGTCGTATGATACACGTGTGAATTAATGATTACCGTCTTCGGCTCTCTTAAGACCCTCACTTAACGGCTCGGGTCTCAATGGCGCCTCAGCGGTAATCACCAACATTACACACTTGTACCATATCTGCTCTCATATCGTAATATTCGATTTTTAGTCGGTGTCTTCCGTAGGTACCATTTTTTTGCGTTATGGACACCGACTTCAAAAAATAAAGTTATTTTACTCTTTGTAGTTTTGTATTTGGAAGTCGGTAATATTTTTTTGCAAAAAAGTTTTTTTATTTTTCACTATTTAGTTGTACCTACCTAATAGGCAATTTAGTAAGGTAACTTTAACGCCAAAATAGATTTCATGAAACTTGAACATAACCGGTGAAATGAGAGATCTGCGTACCCCTTAAGAGCGTACTGGCGTGATGTTATGTTATGAACGGTATAAACAATAAACAGACACGCGATTACAGCAATCCCCAGAGATTTGGCGTTATTTATTGAAGAGTTCTGTTGTATATCTTCGAAGTTCTTCATCAGATCTTCACCAAATTAAAATGGGACCAATTTCGGAACAAACTTTTACAAAAAAAAAAACTAACATAATGTCGAACATAGAACTTCCTCCTTTTTGGGAAGTCGGTTAAAAATGTATAATGGTTCCTTCAAACAGAAAAAACAATTATTCTTTGCAATCAATTCTACGTCAAAATATTGGTCATGGAAAGATTCATCTCCTTTCCTTTTCAGAGTGTGCAATACGTAAAGTAGTTTTTGTGAAGGTTCCAAACCGTTTCCTTTGTCGAATTCACTGACGCAATTCGGCTGCAGAACATTTCTGCCCCATCGGCCATCCGTTCTGCGAGCAATGTGCCCTGCCCACTGCCACTTAAGTTTGGCAATTCTTCGGGCTATGTCGGTAACCCTGGTTCTCTTGCGGATCTCTACATTTCTGATTAGATCACGCAAGGAAATGCCGAACAAAGCCCTCTCAATTGCCCTTTGGGTGACTGTAACTCTGATTAGGCCCATTGTGAGCATCTACATTTCGTCAAGTAGAACATCCTCAGATAGATTTTGGTAGGAATATTTAAAATTCTAACATCTGCAAATAGGTATAGATATCTATTATAATTAGGGTTGCCATCTCTAAAATCTGCCAACCAGGGCATGGAGCGTGAAAACCCCAGATTTTTGAGCTTACAACCCGGACATTTAAGGTCAGACCGCACTACGCGTAAGCGGAGCGACGCGACGCGACACGACCAAACATACTTTGTATGAAATTTTATGAGATAAAAAACTTTTTGCAAAAAATACTACCGACTTCCAAATACAAAACTACAAAGTGAAAAATAACTTAATTTTTTGAAGTCGGTGTCTTTCGTAGGTACCATTTTTTTTGCGTTATGGACACCGACTTCAAAAAATTAAGTTATTTTTCACTTTGTAGTTTTGTATTTGGAAGTCGGTAGTATTTTTTTGCAAAAAGTTTTATATTTTTCACTTTTTAGTTGTACGTACCTAATAGGCAAGTTAGTAAAGGGAACTATTTCGACAGAATAGATTTCATGAAACTTGAACATAACCGGTGAAATGAGAGATCTGCTTACCCCTTAAGAGCGAACAGGCGTGATGTTATGTTATGAAAATGTTATAAACAACAAACAGACATGCGATTGCAGCAATTCCGAGAGATTTGCCGTTATTTATTGAAGAGTTCTGTTGTATATCTCCGAAGTTCTTCATCAGATCTGCACAAAATTAAAATGGGACCAATTTCGGAACATACTTTTTCAAACAAAAAAAGAATTTTCAAAATCGGTCCACAATTGACGAAGATATCGGTGAACATACACAAAAAAAAAAAAAACAAACATGAAGTCGAACATAGAACCTCCTCCTTTTTGGGAAGTCGGTTAATAAACCGCACTACGCGGCAGCGGAACTACGCGACGCGACACTTTATCTCATACAAAATATACTTTGTCGCATCGCGTAGTTACGCCTAGTGTGGTCGGACCTTTTAACAGATTTTCATTTCATAACTTTTTTAAACTCAATTTAGTTTAAATAAGTTATGAAAATAAAATCTAGTGACATATTTTTTTTTTGCAAATTAATTTCAACTGACTTCCAATTAAAAACACTACAAAGTGAAAAAATATTTCAATATCGGAAGTGGGTGTTTATGATGCGCCATTTCTTCGTTTTTTGACACCGATTTCCATTATTTTTTTTATTGTATTGTAGTTATTTTTCTCTTTCTGGTGTGTTTGATTAGAAGTCGGTTGTATTTTTTGTAAACACGTATCATTTTTCACTTTTTTGTTGTGGCACCTAGTTAGTGGTCAATTTCTATAGTAATCTTACCAATGTTATAAACGCGCTTAAGTCGTCACACTCTAAGAAGTCCGTTGACGTTTCTCATTTTACATGCCGCGATAACTTTCTACGTAAGAAAATAAAAAATAAAATTCATAATCCTAATGTATTACTATGTTACCCATACACTAAGTGCATTAAGTGTACTATTTTTTTGCAATATAGGCAAATAAGATATTAAATAATATATGACCTAGTAATTTATTATTGTAACTATAATTTTGCATGCCTAAATTGGTGGAACACGGTTGACTGCGCATTCACCTGACACCTGGAAGTGTATTTTTAACCGACTTCCCAAAAAGGAGGAGGTTCTATGTTCGACTTCAAGTTTGTTTTTTTTTTTTTTTTTTTTTTTTTTTTTTGTTTATGTTCACCGATAACTCCGTCAATTGTGGACCGATTTTGAAAATTCTTTTTTTGTTTGAAAAATATGTTCCGAAATTGGTCCCATTTTAATTTGTTGAAGATCTCATGAAGAACTTCGGAGATATACAACAGAACTCTTCAATAAATAACGGCAAATCTCTCGGGATTGCTGAAATCGCATGTCTGTTTGTTGTTTATAACATTTCATAACATAACATCACGCCAGTTCGCTCTTAAGGGCTAAGCAGGCCTCTCATTTCACCGGTTATGTTCAAGTTTCATGAAATCTATTCTGGCGAAATAGTTCCCTTACTAACTTGCCTATTAGGTACGTATAACTAAAAAGTGAAAAATAAAAAAACTTTTTGCAAAAAAATACTACCGACTTCCAAATACCAAACTACAAAGTGATAAATAACTTTATTTTTTGAAGTCGGTGTCCATAACGCAAAAAAATGGTACCTAGGAAAGACACCGACTTCAAAAAATAAAGTTATTTTTCACTTTGTAGTTTGGTATTTGGAAGTCGGTAGTATTTTTTTGCAAAAAGTTTTTTTATTATGTACTGTGTTGAGCAATAAATGAATTTGAATTTAGTTCTATGTTTATAATTTTAAGTAAATTAAAATTAACTTTTAAAGTTATACAATCTTGCCACTAATTTTAAGCCTTCATATGTTAAATATTGTTTAAATTCTTTTTTCCTACGCTAAGCATATTTTTAGAGCTCCTACAGCCTGCGATACAGGATTACCTAGTACAGGCATCTTACATTATTATACCTACATTAGTTATCTAAGATTAAAACTATGTTTTTACCTTTTCTAATTTCTGAATAAAGATTTATGTTATGTTTATGTTTTGTGGTAGATATTATCCTAAATACCTCATGAGAACTGTTTTAAATACATGTATACCTACTAATCAGTGTAGGTAGGTATGTGTCGCTGTAGGATCTCGTAATTCGTGTGTTCAAGAAAATACGGTTGCGTGAAAAATCGGACTATAGTGTACCTAATGGTGCATTACGCCATCTGAATATCTGACTGATTCTTGCGACACTAATTTAGTGTATCGCGAAGACGCGAATCGAATCTCCCTAAATCGATTCACAATACAGTTCTAGTAGTGGAATGGCAAAATACGTTCTCGTATGTTAGTTTTGTAACCGCAGGAGGTAAGAAACGCAATTAGGAAAAGAGCGTTTGCATCCGATTTGAATCCGAATTTGATATAGGAGTTTGGTCTGAATGGAAATGTAAAAATTCTAAATTCGGATGGACGTAATTCGTTCCTTTGGTGCACATTTCCTCGCATACAAATATGGCTGGGTAGCCCGAAGGGGCTTATATTTCTTGGACTCGGATTAAATGCTTTGCATAAATATTCAAAGGTCAACGTGCACCAGATACACGGTACTAAACAAGTTACTAATTTTTATAATCATTCACAGTCTATCTTCTTTAAGTGATTGAGAGAAATCGAATGATGTTTTAAATTAGTTGCTTCGAGCAAGCTTCTGGCGAAGAATTTATCGCATCATAAATTCAACGCAAGTTAAGTGATGCGATTGGCTGTTGAAAAGCAAACGTGAGTTTGTAAAATTGTCACATTAATTTATCAATAATGTTGGTTCCTGAAACTATCTTGTATCAATTAAGTGGATCTATCACGTGCTACGCGAGCCTACGTGCTACGAGAAAGTCGCGTAGCGCCGCGGTGAGCACATCGTGCCAGCTACGGCGTAGCAAACACGTAGTAGACAGTACCTATAGGTACATAGATACTACCTACTGTATGCGTTTTGATAGAATTATACCTTCCTAAGTTTTATGGTAATTAAAATTAGAATAATTAAACGTAACAATAATGTGTTTTTTAATAGTTTATGTAGAAATAATTATTATTATTTATTGTACACAAAACATAAAAACATACAAATACAATAGGACAGTTTCTAATAGTGTTTTTAATATTGCATGAATCCATCTGTGGCGTCTTCCAGAGCCTTCCATATCGTGTATATTTTCTGCTGTAAAAGTCCAGTTTTTGTCAGCGAACGTCTCTAATATCTCGTCTTTCCAGCAGCGTGCCTTTGGTCTGCACCTGCGCCTGTAACCGCAATTTTAATTACTATGAATTCAAATAATCTATTATTTAAGTAGAATTTTAATGACTTGCACTTATCTTTTACTATTGTTTTTAGAAATAAAATCAATTAGTATATTTACAAATATTATGCCAAATGAAAATGAATTTTAAATAAAGTCAACGCAATTAAGTAATAACTGACCTTAAATTAATAAATTTTATTATGTTTAACGGATAACGTAGCTTATTTAGTGTTATTTTATTATTTTTAATTCACCTTTTAAACGTATCAGCTTTTATTCTATTGAAAGTTATTTACAATCTTTTTTTACAATTTAAAATTCAATTACATATATATTATTGTTTGCATGATATATAGAGGCCTTTTTGGTAAAATTTCGTATTTCGTTTAGCTGTTGGTCCCGGCTGTCATTTGAAGATCTTTGACAGTCGTTACGGGTAGTCAGAAGCTT
The DNA here is from genome assembly GCA_964057195.1 of Orthosia cruda. Lineage (NCBI taxonomy): Eukaryota > Metazoa > Arthropoda > Insecta > Lepidoptera > Noctuidae > Orthosia > Orthosia cruda. The sequence continues at coordinate 18,105,360 of OZ059846.1, read as the reverse complement.
GAGATCTGACACCAGTCTTGCCAAAGGGGCGCCGTGTTACCCAGGTTGGGTTGTGGAGGTCAGATAGGCAGTCGCTCCATGTAAAACATTGTTGCTCAGCTGAATCCGGTTAGACTGGAAGCCGACCCCATAGTTGGGAAAAGGCTAGGCAGATTGATATGGTAAGATTAAAAAATAATTTTCGTTTCTTATCACAACATATTGTCATTTATAAAGGGTATTAGAATTTCGTTTTGTCTTGTTCTGTTATTTTTTTTCCGAGATGTTATCAAGTAAACTAGGTAGATCTTGCCGTTTGAAGTAATATTATCCATAACTAGCGGACGGCTAAAGGTTTCACCCGCGTAGTTCCCGTTCCCGTGGGAATACAGGGATAAAAAGTAGTCTATGTCACCCGGGGATAGTGTAGCTTCCCAACGGTGAAAGAATTTTTGAAATTGGTCCAGTAGTTTTTAAGTTTATTCGTTACATACAAACATACAAATCTTTACTCTTTATAATATTAGTAAAGATATAATTTTAATGTAAAGAAACACATCTACTTTATGCAAATATAAACAATTCTTTCCAAAGTAAAGAGATTACTTCATTGTTTGTTATTTGGTCCCAGTACAAATCCGGGCAGAGGAAAAACCGTATCCGTGTCTCAGCTTCGACCTTGGCCTATCAAATTTTCCCTTCTCCGCGACCAATCAGTCGGAAAACGCCACCCGAACTGAGTCGTTCTCCAAAGACTTTGATATTCAAAGATTGGCCAACCGTTTGCTACGCCACATTTGCTACGCTGCCTTGCTACGCTTTACTACATATCTATGACGACAAAAGTTTGACTTAAAATACCATAATATTCATATTTTTGTATCAATACTAAAACGTATTTCAATTCAAGAACAGACAGCATTTACCAGTGCTATAAAAAGGCATCGAAATAAAACTTATGTCAGACAAAGCCAACATTCACCCGTCAATTCTTTAACATAACCATTTCAATCATCTAAAAGAGCCATACAATACGTCCATAACACCTCTAAAATCAATTGTCGATATCTACAATCCGGCCTCGCTGGTCCACGCATAATCTATGCACCGCTCAGTGGGGCAGGGCGGGCGACCCTTATCAGTGCGCAGCGGGAGCTTGGAGCCTTCGCACGGTGAGTACGACCTCTTTTACGTCACCGTTTTTCTATTTTCTTTTTATTTTTCCACACTAGGCTGTATGTAGTACGTGTTTCTAAGACGTTCTTTATTTGAAATTGGAAAAAAATATCAGTGTTTGATCTTTTGTTTCGTTTGACGTTTAGTTTTTTTTTATTGGAGTACGTTTTATTGTCCCGGCCAGTGATATTGAGGCTGTAACTTTTGTTCTCGGATATTAAGGAGTTTTGATTTAGGGGTTTTGTAGGGGGAAATTAAGAATTGTGAAAATAGAGTTCTTCAATGTGAATTATTTTGTATTTACTAGTGTACCTGGTTTTGATATGTTAGTAAAGCGTGTTGTATTTAATAGTTTTCAATTAATTAATAGGGTTCAAATAGAATCATCGAGATCATCCCTATATATCTTCGGTTTTTTTTTACTTATCGTGTGAAAATACTATCGTTTGAAATTGAATTTTCCTTTTTTATTAGATTTATGTGCGGTAAGAAGTTTTATTTTATAATTATCTTTTATAGAACTTTCTAGTTTTATTATTTAAACAAATGTACCAAATTATCCTCTTCACAGCATTTGTGATTTTGATGACTTTTCGATTTTATTTTGTAACACATAACTGTAACACCTGTTACATACCTGTTACAGTATTCGAGTGTAAATATGAAACATCTAGGTTTAAGAAGTGACAGTATTTTTCTAAAGCAATGCAAAGTTATCGACTTTAAGTGACCATTTTGTATTAAAAAAATCGTAAGAATATTATTGGTTGCAATGAAATTTGTACTTTGTCATGTTATGACATAGAGTTCGTTTTAACAAAATTAGTAAATGTTTTAATCTTTTGATTTAATTTAACATTTATATAGAATTGTTATGTGCTACATTATAGCCAACATAAAATGGCTGTTAATATTTTCACTATCCACAGTATATTACAACGATGTATACGTGAAAGATTGATAGATATTGGAAGCGTCCGTTTAATACTCACTTTACTACGCCAATAACGATCCCTTATTGGAAGATTTTGCGAGCAGGCAATTCATTTTCAATAAGGGTTCCGGACTTAGTATTCGGGTTACATGGAGACTTTTTAAAGGTTATTTGTTTTTTATTTCCTTTGATTTTGTATTTAATGTTTTTATTTTGTTAGTGATTTAATAATTATGTTGTAATTGTGTTGAAAGTTTGTATGGCTGTTTGTTACTCAATCACGCCAGAACGGCTGAACGGATCTGGATGAAGTTTAGTCGGCGCATTTGCCCGCGACTTCCTCCACATGGAAATATAAAATGTAGCCTATATGCTATTCCAGACTATAATCTATCTCTGTGCCAAATTTCATTCAGAACCGTTGATTCGAATTGAGCCATTCTGACGTGATTGTGTAACAAACATCCATCTATCTCTAAGCTTTCGCATTTATACTATTATAAATGTGGATATACAATATAAATAAGTCTATATCTTACTTGTATAGGAATCAAAAGTATTGTCACTATTTCTTTGACTCAAAAACTTCAGAGTAACAAACAATGTTTCATTCTTCTCACTACATTCAAAGCACTGACCTCTATTATACAAGTACGCTGGACTAACATTTATTAATTAATTACAGATCAATATTTCATTTCAAAAACATAATATACAAACTATTTCGGTAGCAGAAGCTTAATATAAATTAAAAGAAAAATGCCAAATAATAAAACGTTAATTAGATATTCTACAATAGTAGCTGTCATCGCGATGGGTAAACTAATTGTCACTTTCTTATTAAATCGATAATATGTTTGTTGCTAAGGAAATATATATTTAAACAAAATTCGACCTTATTATCTTAGAATGTCTTTTGTAAAATACTCTTAGTATGGGTCATAAATCAATCTTGTCGACTCTCCTTACAATACCTATACATTATATACCTTGTACCAATGATATTCAAATAAACAGATACGTTATACACTCACAAAACAATTGAAAAAAGTGTGCCGCACATAGCGGCAGCACACATACACGCTTTTCATTCATCTAACATTAAAAAATATTTATTTTAATCAATAAATAAATAAATTACAAATACACACGATGGCATTAATTTTATTTTGTTTTTGTTTCAACAAAGCCTATCGCTCTTCGCTATGCGTGACATAAACTAAAGATTAAAGGTCACAATTGTGACCTATTCGAGTCTTCAAAATGAGCGCGCTCATAACATATCTGTTTATTTGAATATCATTGCCTTGTAGAGTAAAAAAATGATAAAGATAAACATCTTGATTCGAAGTCGTGAGCCCGTAAAATCGTTCGATATTATACTAAGAAGTACAAAGGAGGGGTAGTAAAGGGATCTTCAGGAATATCAATTTCCCCTGTGCTCCGGTTCTTATACAGTGTCCTTATTTTATTTTACTGATAGTTTGTCAGAAAGAAGAAGAAATGAAATGAGAAGTCAGAAATGGTTTTCTTTGCAATTGGGTCTTTTACACTATATATTGTATTTGGAAAATATTTGGACTGACTCTCCTTGACTCACAATAAATTGACTGCCAACAGGGGTCAGCTAATAATTCCAGAATCAGGTTAAGCACATTTCCTTACTTCTTAAATAGGAAACAACATAGTATGCCAGCCAGTATGGTTTTTTTTAAGTCACTGATAAATACCGTGCCCCATTTCATAATAACTAATATTAAATTGCTTCAGTAGTTTCATAATCACAGAAGTTCAATGGTTTGGAAATTGGCTAAGCAGAATTACTAAATGTATTGCAATTTAGTATATCTGCTATGCAAACAAGACGATAAAGCTCAGTAGATAACGGTTCATTTCGGGGAGTTTGCGAGGGAATTGCATGATTTAATTCAAGAAGAAATAATAAGATGTATGGAGATGCGCCATCGGTACATAATGGACATCCCATCCAATCGCACTAAACGGTTTGGGAATACTGTCATTATACCTACCTACAGCTAAGGAGTGCATTTCCCTGCCGGAGTCTGTGTTGTCCGATTGCTACAATCTAAGGGCTTAAGTCAAGGGTGAATAGGTTACTTATTCTAGGCAAGCGTGTTTCACCTTCGCGCGACCACATTATCGCTTACCAGCATCAGATGAGATAGTGGTCAAGCGTGAGCCTATCAATAGAACAGTAAAAAATAGGTTGGGTATGGGACCCTGTGACTAATGCTACTGCTACACCTGGGTTAACGTTAGTGTGGAAATGCGCCATACATACTAAACGCGTCAAAAAGGAACGCCTTAAACGAGTGGGTCACAGACATAGATCTAATTAGATGACGCGATTGTATGTACTTCGCGTGATAAAAAACCGGCCAAGTGCGAATCGGACTCGCGCACGAAGGGTTCCGTACCATTATAGCAAAAAATGGCATAAAAATCACGTTTTTTGTATGGGAGCCCCCGTAAATATTTATTTTATTCTGTTTTTAGTATTTGTTGTTATAGCGACAACAGAAAAACAACATCTGTGAAAATTTCAACTCTCTAGCTATCACGGTTCTTGAGATACAGCCTGGTGACAGACAGACAGACAGACGGACCGCGGAGTAATAGGGTCCGTTTTTACCTTTTGGGTACGGAACTCTAAAAAGGGAGTAAAGTTACGATCAATGCTCGTAATCTGAGCTTTTCATTTAGCATTATTGGCACCGGAAATCCAACGCTTTTTATGCCATATTGAGCTGTAAAGAATGTATAGAAAAAGTTGGCTAGGGCATTGGAAATGTTTAAGTGTCATTGGTAAGTAAATTTGTTTTCAAATTGTTTGTGAAAAAGTGGCACGCTTGGTTTACGTACAGATGGAGGGACTTGCGTTATCTATTTAGATTTATGTCTGTGGAGTGGATTTACGGGAGTTCCCCGACAAAAGCGTGTTAACGTTATCAAAATGGAGATAGAAGCTGCTGCTCTGGTGTATTATTTGAGTACTATTAACCCCTTATATATTAAATATATAACATATAAGATATACATATAATTATTTAAACCACAATACACATTATAGTAAGTTATGAAATACCTGCCGACGAAGATATTTCTGCCTCTGTAAGCGTGTGAGGAGAAGTTTTCAAAAGACAGAAAGATGAAAGGCGACTGGAATGGGGTGGCGCGTCCCTTTCTATAATATACCTACGGCGTTCGCCTTTTGTTAGACACCACATTCTCTAGACAATATTCTCTCCGACAGACTAGTGCATTATAAACTTAGCTTGTAGATACCCTCCCGTGGGACTTTCCTTAAGGTTTCCCTAGTCGACGACACGAACTATTTTGTGCGCGAGGTTAAAATGCATGCTATCTCATCCGTGCGAAAGATACTCGTATAGATGCTGTGATGAGCAGTAAGAAGCTATTTCGCGTACGAATTAGCACTTTTGTAAATTTGTATCGAAATTAATGATGATTTAGGACGAAAACGAGCGCGCGAAATTTTATAAATATACCTGTGTGCCAAATTTCATCCAGATTCTTTCAGCCGTTCTGGCGTGATTGTGTTACAAACATCCATCCAAACTTTGGCAAACATTGATTTAATAAAGAATATTTTTTGGTTTAAGAATATTTTAAAAGTACTAAATTTCATTCTTGATGTTACAGGTTGGGCAAAAAATCATGGAGCAAACAAAATTGGGAAAAAGCGAGACAATTCTTGTATTTGTATGATCTGAATCTCGAAAACGACTCAAACGATTTTCATGAAATTTAGTATGCAGGGGTTTCGGGGGCGGTAAATCGATCTAGCTAGGTTTAATTTTTAGAAAACGTCGTTCTCTATATTTTCACCCGAGCTCGGTCGACCAGCTACTAGATATATAATCTAACATAGAAAAATACATTTTCAGGCTTTTAGAAGACTTTGCCCAATGGCATTATAATTAAAGATATTTCCACGTCTTTACCGGACTACTTTGAACCCATTAGCATTCTTTTTGGGGGTGAAAGTGCTCATGAATATGAACTTTTACTTAGGGACCAACTTTGAAGTACAAAAAAGTATTATTTCGTAAATTTTCATTAGTGAGTAATTATTGCGTTTTTATTACCCGACGACGAGGTTAATGTTTTTCGAGCGTATTATGTATGTCCATTTCTATGGCACGTTCTACAGCCCAAACGGATTGACGGATTATGACAGATGAGGTGTCATACTTGCAAAGCTTGAACGATTTTTTTTATTTTTTATGATTGTTGTTTTTAACAAAAGGAAGGGGGCGTACGCAGCTAAAGCCTAGTTTTTTGATCCATAGTTAGCTCAAGAATGGTTAAATATGCTAACCAATGGTTTCAAATTCGGTAAAACGCGTTTATTCGTCAGTTGTTAGCCTCACAAATGGTTAAATAAGTTGGAGCGTTAATTATTTCACCATTTTTAAGACCAACAATTGGCGAATAAACACGTTTTACCGAAATTTGCAACCATTGCTGCATTGGTTAGCATATTTAACCATTGGTTGACTTAACTACGGGTCAAAAAACTGGGCCTCAGACTAGTTAGACGTTAAGAAGAACAGTTTATTAAGTTGTAAAAAAATGCTAAACTCAAAGTCTGTCTGCAACCATTCAATACATTTTTATGTCATACTTGATAGAAGTTTCCAAACATTATCTTAGTAACATAAACAAATAGTTCAAAGGTAAAATGCACTATGAAGACCTTTATATATGTAGTCAGTATTATCCGAATCAATTTGTCCCCGATATTGACAGTACAATCGATAGGACTCACTTTGGTAATAAGTTTCCCATCTAATCTTGTGTCGCTAAAATTTCAATTTTGTTTGTGTTTTAATAAAGTTCATTCTCCTATGGGAAAAGAGAAAAGTTTAGTGCATGAGGGGTATCATTATGAATATTGACTTTTTAACCGACTTCCCAAAAAGGAGGAGGTTCAATGTTCGACTTCAAGTATGTTTTGTTTTTTTTTTTTTGTATTTTCACCGATATCTCCGTTAATTGTGGACCGATTTTGAAAATTCTGTTTTTGTTTGAAAAAGTATGTTCCGAAATTGGTCCCATTTTAATTTGGTGAAGATCTGATGAAGAGCTTTGGAGATATACAACAGAACTCTTCAATAAATAAAGGCAAATCTCTCGGGATTGCTGCAATCGCATGTCTGTTTGTTGTTTAAAACATTTCATAACATAACATCACGCCAGTTCGCTCTTAAGGGGTAAGCAGACCTCTCATTTCACCGGTTATGTTCAAGTTTCATGAAATCTATTCTGGCGAAATAGTTCCCTTACTAACTTGCCTATTAGGTACGTACAACTAAAAAGTGAAAAATAAAAAAAACTTTTTGCAAAAAAATACTACCGACTTCCAAATACAAAACTACAAAGTGAAAAATAACTTAATTTTTTGAAGTCGGTGTCCATAACGCAAAAAAATGGTACCTACGAAAGACACCGACTTTAAAAAATTAAGTTATTTTTCACTTTGTAGTTTTGTATTTGGAAGTCGGTAGTATTTTTTTGCAAAAAGATTTTTTATTAGAGTTGAAGTTAATGTTCTGATGTTTTGTAATAAGTTAATGTAGCATCACGTAAAATTATCGGTATCGGGTATCGTGTTACCCAGTTACTGGGTTGTTGTAGAGGTCAGATAGATTGTTTCACCCGTATCCGGTTAGATTGGAACCCGACTCGATGATAGTTCGGAAAAGTCTAAGCAGGCTGGTTGTATCACTTTGAAAGTCAAAGTCAAATATATTTATTTCAGCTAGGCCATTAAGCGACACTTTTGAACATCAACAATTAAAATTTACAAGTAATAACAATTGATTCTACCGTCCTTTCGGAAATGTAGCTTGTTATGGAGAAGAACGGACATGAAATTCCATACTTACTCTTTTACAAAATTAAGTGTTTTACAATACATATTTGCATAAGTACATACATTCATAAATTCAAATATAATAAAGATATAAAGTATTAACAGTACTCACACATGTGCTATGCAATTATATAATACTAGAAAAAAAATTGTTAATACAATACAAATATACTCATACAATCTTCAGCAGGTCCAACAATACTTCAATACAATAATGTTCTGTTATCACTTTTTTTTGGAGCAGTACTAGCATTGAACCAAGCATTTTTATCAGCGATGTAATCTCCCAACTTATAATATGCCTGCCTGCATAGTGTGCGTTTTATATAAGTTTTAAATTTCGTCTCATTCAGTTCTAGAATGTGGGGAGGCTTTGGTACATGCAAGGTAATTATGTATGTGCAACGATATATACGCACCTACGTACTACACAAGTTTGAACAGACTGAAGGTAATTCAAAGCTATCCAAAGGTTGTTTGCATGGGCGATCCCACAGGCGTGGTGGGGCACCTACCCAGCCTGACTTAAAAGCAAGAAGTCTTCAGAAAAACACTGCTGCGGATCTATAAGATAGGAAATCATTAATGATGTCTTTTTAAACTCGCCAGATTTGGTCATAACACTCGTAGATATTTGAAATAAGGAATAAATAATACCAGCCTGTAACTGCCCCACTGTAGGGAAAAAGCTCTCTTCTCATACTAAGAAGGCATGAGCGTTGATCACCATGCTTGCTTTAGCCGGGTTGGCGAATCTAAACTTATATTAACTATTAAACTAGCAGCCTTATTGCGTAATGAATTCGGCAGTGCAAAGGGCAAAGAGTATGAAAAATCGACCAATCCAAATCCAAGATTTTGACAAAATTTCACTACCCAAACAAATTTTAGCAACCTTTTTTTATACCAATGCAATATTTGGAATAATTTTAGTACGCACATTTTCATTTGGTCAAATTTTTACTTGGCAGAATATTACTAAGGATAGTGTCATTAAGGCATTTGGTCTTTAATTAAATGATTTATTACAGCAAAAAATCTTTAGACAGTAAAAATCCCCCCACATCCGGCTCCCAGGGTATCAAGAACCTAGCTGACAGAAAGGAGCGAGCGCAGTATAGCGCGAGCGACGACATTTTTGGCAGAAAACGAGAGACAATTAAAAATGCGAGCGAAGCGAGCGCGAGCGCGACGAGCGCAGCGAGGTGCCAGAAAAAAAAAACAATATATTCATAGACAAGTAAAGTATTTATGCTACTTTTATATGCAGCTCAAAATGATTTTTTTTGCTTACCAGAGGGTAAGCAAAAAAAAGTGTGATTACCAAAATTTTATTAAACAGGAGCAGCTTATTGCAGCTTATATAATTAATATGCTAAAGTGATAATTTGTCAATTTCTTTTCGATGAAACATAGGTAACCCAATTTTTTGACATTGACTAAGCAATTGACTGAATAGAAATGGTAAGTTGAAAATTGACGATAATATTTGGCTTATTTTATTTTGCGTAAAATGTGTTATTCCAACTGAAATATTTGACCACATGAAAATTGGTAAAAGCACAAGTTGGTAAACAAGTTATTGTTTAAACGTTCACTTACCAAACATTAGGTTTGCGTTACAATTTTTTGTGAATAGATTTTTTGCTAATTAATAATATGGCAAATGAAATAATGCGAAACAAATTTTGGGCAGTGAAAATTTGTCAAATTCCTTTCGGTCAAACAAGGGAGACCCGGATTTCCGTCTATGTGATTGGCCGATTTTTCATACTCTAACTTTCAAGTCGGTGTCCATAACGACAAAAATTGGTACCTACAAAAGACATCGACTTCCAAAAAGAAAGTTATTTTTCACTTTGTAGTGTTTTTATTTGGAAGCCGGAATAGCTCCTCAATTTGTATCAAGCGCAAGTTCGATCATCATGGAGTACTGTTCTCATCTCTGGGACGGATCAAATGCCAAATGCCAGCTTGATGCACTAGAGTCAATCGAAAAGCGGGCTAAGAAGCTCATCGGCAATGAGGCACTGGTCGAGACGAAGCTCAGAGCCTTGAACACCGTCGCCGAGTTGCCAGCTTGTCGGTTTTTTATCGGTTTCATTTCAGCGAGTGTGCGATGGAATTGCACGGTCTAATTTCACCTAGCCCGTTTCATGATCGGACTACCAGACGTACGGTGATGCGCCATTGGTACATGGTGAACATCCCACCAATACGCACAAAACGTTTTGATAACACTTTTATTATGCGTACAGCTAAGGAGTGGAATTTCCTGCCGGACTCTGTTTTTCCCGACAGCTACAATCTAGGAGTCCTTAAGTCAAGAGTGAATAGAAAGAGAGAGTGAGAGTGAGTGTATTTCTAGGCAATCGTGTTTCACCGTCGACCACATTATCGCTTACCAACAGGTGAGATAGTGGTCAAGCGCGAACCTATAAAAAAAGCATAAAAAAGAAAAAAAAATGTTATATGCTTTTATTGACTTTAACATGTCCCGGTGTTTTTAATCAAATATTGCAAGTTAAATATCATCATTTCCGAGTGTCCCATTGAGCTGAAATTTTGCACACGCGTTTATTTCTCGTTACAATGCATTTTTTTTTTTTTTTTTTTTTTTAAAAGAACGTTGCCCCACACTAGGAATTTCTTTCCTGTATCGTGGGTGCGTTTACAAACATATAAACTCACATACACAACACCCAGAGCCGGAACAACTATCTGTAGGTCATACAAATATTTGTTCCGTGCGGGAATCGAACCCGAGACACGCAGCGCAGCAGTCAATCGCTCAACCACTGCGCCAACCGTGCGCCCAATATTTTTTAATAAAAAAGCTAGTTTAAAAATATATTTCTTTAATATGGAAGATTGTAATTAACTTCTAATTAAAACAGTCTAAGGGCTCATATAAAGCTTTAAATACCACGTTGAACTCAGTCCTTGTCAAAATTTTCCGACTAATGGTTAGCAATATCGTCTCGTAAAGGCCTGAGGGAGCGGGAGAAATTCCACCCATTCCCTCTCTGGCCCTCCCAGCGACAAAGCCTATTCAATAAGGACAGCGAACTGCAAAACTATAGACTCGACTATTTTACGGATGAAGAAGTTTCTTCTTTAAGTTTTATTTTTAATTAATTTCTTTGGAGTTTGTTTTTTACTCGACTGCGGCGAAGCTAAAAAAAGGAACTTATGATTTTAGCAGTCTTTGTGTGTATGTATTTACGTACGTTCTATTCATCCGGTTTTGATGAATAAGGTGTCAATCGACTCGTTATTATGGCCCGGGTAAAATATGTTTGTCGGGTTACAGCTTTTAAACTTTTTACTTGTTTTTATTAGTTTTGTGAAGGATCTTGAATTAAGGTATGTTTGGTAATGTTGTATTTTTTCTTAAATACAGTTCACTTTTATAGTTGACTAGCTAGTAACCAGAGCATTACGGTCGCGAAGGCAGTACAATTACACAAATAAAATATTTTGTCCTTGCGGACTTTTTATTACTAGCAAGAAAACTAGTTTTGTATAATTTTATTAAAGTTTATTCTCTAATAAATAAAGTTGGCTCATTTCTTTTAATTATCAGTTTTTCCGGTCTAAATATTTTACTCCGTATAACTTATAGTAAGATGGCTTACTGTAAGCCTCCCTACAAGTGCAAGTAATAAGTTGACAAAGTTATAACGCAATCGGATGAACGGTATGACAGCGCGTAAAATACGAAAATTATTGGCTTTTTTAACCCCCGAAGGAAAAAGAGGGGTGTTATAAGTTTGACGTTTGTTGCTGTGTATCTGTGTGTCTGTCTGTGGCATCACAGCGCCTCAACGGATGAACCGATTTTGATTTAGTTTTTGTTTTGTTTGAAAGGTGTTTGTGTCAAGAGTGTTCTTAGCTATGTTTGAATAAAATCAGTTCAGCCGTTCAAAAGTTATGGGCGTTTTACTGTTTGAATCCGGATGTTTTCGCAAGATAAATGTGTCGGGGGGTTTTTAAATTTTGAAATTTTACTTGTTACAAGCTTTTATTTAACTTGTATGTATATAATGTAAGTATGTTCGGGTCAAATCTTGCAACTGAATTTTAGAGCAGTTATCCTCCACCGATGAAGATGAAATTTTGCATACATGTTTAGTTTGGATGACAATGCATGGATAGCTAAGTGACGTCATTCTAAACCCAATATGGTGGACGGCCCAAGATGGCGGACTAGTTATTTTTTGTGCACTGCCATGATATGGGTATCAAATGAAAGGGCTTGTTGAGAAGAATATGAAGAAAGCGTGTTCGGCCTGTTTGTATTATCACGCCAAGGGAACATATAGCGGGGATAAAAAGTAGCCTATGTGCTATTCCAGACGATAATCTATCTTGGTGCTTATTTATTTAACTTATTTAATATACAGGGTGTTTGGAAGGGAGCTGTACATACGCCTAGGGTAGAAACTAGGGATAGTCTGCTACCTACCCCCGCCCATTATATTGACCTTGGCCTCAAGGTTTTTTTTTAATTTATTATTATTTTTTATTTGACTTTTTTATGATTTTTTGACTAAAACTACCTGTAGCTCAAAATCTATCCATGGGACCGGTCGGCTAATGGTCTTGTTTTAATCGTTAGAGTCTTAGGGTCCTGCAAAAAATTATTTTACACCAGAAAATTGTGGAGAAGAAAAGTTATGGGGCCTGAAGTACCGTAGTAAGGTAAAGAAATAATTTTAAGGGCAACTTTCTATAGGGTTTAAAAAAAAACTAACAGAGTTGGAGTTCTTTTGATTTTTTTAAAACATCCTCAGTCCATGCCCTTTCTAACGATATGCTAAAAGTGTAATTATCACTTTTAGTTTTAAAGTTATTAATTAATTTCCGCAACTAGGGCACTTCAAGCAAAAATTTCAACTAATGAAAATTAAATGTGTTCGATCGTAAAAGGATGGCAAATGAAACAAAAAATTTGGTAATGACTAATGTCATTAAATTACTAATTTTAATTAATTACAAATTTTGTTCAAATTGATGACCATTGACCTGTAAACATGCTCGGCACCTCTTCCTCATCTCCACGGTCACCGTTCTAAGCAGCAGTTCCTCGCGCATTGTATCGAATGCGGCGTGGATCCTGTTAATTAGAACCTCCCTTGTTGGTACTTCTTCTGCGTACACCAACTCTTTCGCCCTTCCCCAGACGTAGAAGTCGAGTGGGGTAAGGTCAGGCGACCTTGGGGGCCAGGGAATTGACCCACCCCGACCAATCCAAGAATTAGGAAAGCAGTTGTCCAGAAGCTCCCTCACTGCTAGGCTCCAATGAGCAGGACAGCCGTCGTGCTGGAAGACTATGGGCCGATCTTCGTCAAACACTTCTTCCGCTAAATCAGGCAAATCGTTTTCGAGGAAATCTAAGTAGTTTTGCCCGTTTAGGTTGTCTGGCAAAAAGTGCGGCCCTATCAACCGATTACCGATGACGCCTGCCCATACGTTCACGGAGAACCTTCGTTGAAAACCTCTGTGCCTCTTGACTCTCGGGTTTTGATCTCTGGGTGCCCAGTGATGGAGATTGTGGTAATTTACAATTCCTTCCTTGTCAAACTTGGACTCGTCAGTCCAGAGAATACTCCGTAAAAAATTAATATCTTCCACGTCCGTATGGAGCAAGTGGCGGCAAAACTCCACCCTTCTTGCATAGTCGTTATCCTCTAAGCCTAAAACAATAAAAATATCAACGTTAGCGGTTTCCTTATGAATTAGTAGCTATGTAACATTGATTGCTATCTCTGTCTTAAATCGGAAATTAATTAATAACTTTAAAACTAAAAGTGATAATTACACTTTTAGCATATCGTTAGAAAGGGCATGGACTGAGGATGTTTTAAAAAAATCAGAAGAACTCCAACCCTGTTAGTTTTTTTTTAAACCCCATAGAAAGTTGCCCTTAAAATTATTTCTTTACCTTACTACGGTACTTCAGGCCCCATAACTTTTCTTCTCCACAATTTTCTGGTGTAAAATAATTTTTTGCAGGACCCTAAGACTCTAACGATTAAAACAAGACCATTAGCCGACCGGTCCCATGGATAGATTTTGAGCTACAGGTAGTTTTAGTCAAAAAATCATAAAAAAGTCAAATAAAAAATAATAATAAATTAAAAAAAAACCTTGAGGCCAAGGTCAATATAATGGGCGGGGGTAGGTAGCAGACTATCCCTAGTTTCTTCCCTAGGCGTATGTACAGCTCCCTTCCAAACACCCTGTATAGTAATATTTTCTAAGATTCTTTTAAACGTAGTACTTATATAGCAAGCCCACCCCACCCACCCCTCAATGAAAGTAATATTTCTTACATACATAACCTCGTGTCGTTTATGTTGGTACGTAAAATCGATAGAATCGAATTTAATTAATTGGTGTGTTCCCTGGTAACATTGGAATTGTCCATTTTTAACCCCCGATGGAAAAAACTTTACTTGTGTATCTGTGTGTTTGTGAATTTGTGTAGGTATTTGTGACTCTGTCTGTGGCTTCATAGCTCCTAAACGGATGAACCAATTTTTGAAAGGTGACTTTATCGAGAGTGTTCTTATCTATGTTTGGTGAAAATCGATTCAGCCGTTCAAAAGTTTTACTGTATCAATCGGGATGTTTTCGCAAGATATAGTGTCATAATTACGTGTTCGATAGATTGACAATCGAAGCGTATCTACTACTAGATAAAATGTAGGTCATTTAAAAAGCTTGAAATATATATATGCCTGGGTTTTTAAAATTTTACTTGTTATAAGATTTTGTTTACTTTCCCTGTCACGGTGTCTGTAATAAAATTTTGCAAGTAAAATTTGACTCACTTCCCAGTGTTAGATAGAGCAGAAGTTTTGTACACAAGCTTGTTTCTCGTGACGATGTAATTTTATGCATAAAAGCTTTTTTTAATTAATTTATTAATTGAATCCAGAAAAAATGATCTTAATATCATCACCTAGAATAAAAACGTAACATATGTATTAAATGAGTGCAAAGGTCTACAAAACAACAACAAACTCGCAACTCATGTAGGTACCAGTTGACAACTGCGCGGCATGCCTTACGCTTCAGAAAGATATGAAAAATATTTGACACGTATTTTTTGCTTTATTTATCATAAAATATCATCAAATCTCAATAAAGAGTATCCAAGTTGAGGAGTGGGAACTTCTAGGTAAAAAGTATTCCATGCGTGACGTCACACGAAATTTGAACGCTCTGTATCATTGTCATTTTTTGTTTACGCGACAAGAGAAAAAATACATGTCCAATATTTTTGGGTAACTGACGGATTCCTAGACTTTTTTAGGAATCGACCCTATTTAGAAGGCAAACTAAACTTCGTGCTACGCGCACTTTCGTATACGTAGCGCGTAGCACGTAGCCCGTAGAGCGTAGCACGTATCGGTAACACGTAGCGCGTAGCATCGTAGTAAGTAGCGCGTAGCACGTAGCGTCGTAGCTCGTAGCACCGGAGCGTCGTAGCTCGTAGCACCATTCCTGCAAGCGACAGGGCGTATGAAATGATTAATTATTAAACCCAGAGCCTCCCCGTCGCTAGTCCCTGACTAGACATTTGTTTATCACAATAGAACTTCGCTTCGTTAGTTGTGGGGTGAATAGAACTCGTAGTATGTAGTTTGTCTATGTAATAGTGAGTTTGTGTAAGACTAAGGCGATTTCTACATTTTCAATGTCCTTTTGAGTTTTCAGAAATCTCTAACTTAAAGTATTTACCTATTTAAATTCACTTTTGAGTTGTCAAGAATTCGTCAGTCAAAAAGTCAGTCAAGATTGAGTATTTTTAACCACCGACGGAAAAAGAGGGCTGTGTATCTGTGTGTCTGTGTATCTGTGTATCTGTGTGTCTGTGTATCTGTGTGTCTGTCTGTGGCATCATAGCGTCTCAACGGATGAACCGATTTTGATTTAGTTTTTTTTGTTTGTGTCGAGAGTGTTCTTAGCTATGTTTGAATAAGATCGGTTGAGCCGTTCAAAAGTTGTGGGCGTTTTACTGTTTGAATCGGGATGTTTTCGCAAGATAAATGTGTCGGGGGTTTTTAAAATTTTGAAATTTTACTTGTACATGTACATCTCTGCAACGTTTAATCTGAAGATTACTTAAATTCTCCATTAATGCTATAATAAAAATAATGCTGAAAATAAAATACACGTTTTCTAGGCACTGGCTAACGGTCAAGGCTTTTAAAAAGATCTCTTACTTACCAAACATAAATTGAATGATGTTTTTTTACTGAATATTGTAAAAAAAAAACTCTTCACTTTGTTTTTCTTGCTGATGTGCATTTATGTGTCGAACAAATGTTTTCTCTATTCTATATTCATTTTAATGAGATTATAGACTATTTATACCTTACTAGAGGACGCCTCGCGGTTTCACCCGCGTAGTTCCCGTTCCCGTAGGAATACAGGGATAAAAAGTAGCCTATGTCACCCGGGGATAGAGTAGCTTCCCAACGGTGAAAGAATTTTTGAAATCGGTCCATTAGTTTTGGAGCCTATTCGGTACAAACAAACAAACAAACAAAAAAATCTTTCCTCTTTATAATATTGGTATAGATTTAGAACTAAATATTTATTTTTCTCGGCACCTGGTTATTTTCCCTCGCACCAGCTTGTCTTTCGACAAAGGCCTCCTCCAAGGCTCTTCTTCTTCTCCAATTGACTCTGTCCCTCGCTACCCGTATCCATTCTGGACCTGCTATTTTCTTGAGATCGTCTTCCCATCGCTTTACCTGTCTTCCCCTACCTCTTTTACTTCCTCTCGGGGACCATTCCATTTTTTTGTCCATTTGACTTTATTTTCTCTCAGCATATGTCTTGTTCAACGCCACTTCAATTTTCACCAATCTATAGTAGATAATGTTTAAAAATGGCACATTTTCATGAACATCGATTTAAAATCCTTTTCACGACTAAACGGCTGAACCTATTTAGATGAAATTTGGTATACCTTGAGACCCTGGGAAGGGCATATAGTTTTTATCTCGGTAGTGTGTTCCCTTGGGATGATAAAACACTTTTTATGCGGGCGAAGGCGTGGACAGAAGCTAGTGTATTATATAACTAGGTACCGCCTGCGGTTGCGGTCGGCTTGAAAGTCGAAAATTATCCAAAAGGGACAAACGCCCGTAATAAAAAAATGCCCATGTACTAATCCAGACCATGACCCATCTGTGAGTCAAGTTATATACGAATCCTTTCAGTCGTTAAGGTGTGGAAAGTAACAAACAGACAGAGTTACCTTCGCATTATATTTAGTTTATTATTTTTCTTTTTAGGGTTCCGTACCCAAACGTTAAAAACGGGACTCTATTACTAAGACCACTGTCCGTCCGTCTGTCTGTCTGTCACCAGGCTGTATCTTATGAACCGCGATAGCCAGACAGTTGAAATGTTCACAGATGATTTATTCCTATTGCCGCTATAATAACAAATAATAAAAACAGAATAAAATAATTATTTAAGTGGAGACAAACGTATTTTTTTTGCGATATTGGTACGGAACCCTTCGTGCGCGAGTCCGACTCGCACTTGGCCGGTTTTTTATTTGGTATCTGTGCGATCACAACGATGAACTCCCAGCCCCATTTGTCTCGACTTAATGAAGCGTGGCGATTACGGCAGTCATGAATTCATTATCAGTGGCGGTCTTAGGGGGTGGCGAGCAGGGCAATCACCCGGGGCCTCGCTCTTGCAGGGGCCTCGCGCCGCCACCCAAAAAGCTTACAATTTAGACTTTGCAAACATTTGTACATAACAATAAAATAAAGTTGGTAAAGTATTTCATCATTATCATCAGTCTTTTAATGTTCCTACTGCTGGGAAACAGGCCTCCACTCGTAGAGGGAGTAGGCTATAATTCACTACGCTGGCCCAGTGCGGATTGGTAGATGTCACATGACTTTGAATTTTTGGTTTCCTCACGATGTTTTCCTTCACCGTTTTGAGTTAAGTATTTGATAGCAAAGAATTATTAATAATAAGTGCCAAGTTTTGCAATCCTCGTCTACCATCACTTTATCACATACATTGCAAAAAAGGGCCTCGCAAATATATGCCGCGCGCCCGGCACCTCGCAGCGGTTAAGGCCGCCCCTGTTATGATAACAAAACCCTGACTCACTGAAACCTCCGTAGTCAGTGACGAGGCAAAACCAAGTTCGGGTTTATGGGTCGGCTAATGACATGTTAAGTAAAATATTTATTTGAATGCTTTTTTGGTTTTGTCTTTTCCGCTTGCCTGGGCAACCCGGGTTATTATGTATGACATATTGTTAATTTAACCACGTGTTAGCTACAGACTCTGAGTTAAGTTTCTGACGCAAGTGAGCCTTCGAGGATATTACCTCATAACTATGTAAAGTTATATCTTCTTATTAAATGAGGCCTTAGTGCGAGTTTTTTAACTTTTTAACGTACTCGATAGTATTAACGTAAATGTGCTCATGTTTCAATATTTGTATACAAAAAAAATGGTTTCCCATTCCTGTCACCAGGCGGCACTTATCCAGTTTCAATCAAAAACCTTATACGTATTTCTTTGGTTTCAATACAAATTGACGTTTACGTCAACGCGATCTAGTACTCGAACTTTGAATTTGGCGTTGCTTATCAACTATGCCTTAATCCATTTCTCCTCGTTGTAAGGCGCCAGTCGTAAGTAAAAACACAATGAGATGTACAATTATGTATATAATAGGTAAATAAATGCAACCGTGAGGTGACGTCGAGTATGCATATTATTGTTGGCGTATCCATATGAACTGGCTCGTGTGATACATGAGTTCCTAGTTCAAGAGCCAGGGCAGCACTGATATTTTTGTAATGAAAGTGTGTTAAATAAATAATAATAAATAGTGAATGTTTTAAAAATGTAATAGCCTGCCTCAAAAGTATATATATTTTCGAAACCACTTTACTTAAAACTCAACCTACATATTGATATAAAATAATAATTTTTCTTTTGACGCTTCGTACCTATAAACATAAAAATATATCGACTCGATACGCATCACTTGGTGGGATGACAGGTTATATCACTCGTGTATTCTAGTGGTTCTAGGCTTTACTTTACAAATTGGCAGAACAGCCGATATCGGCGTAAAAGGTGGCCACTTCTTTTGTTTGAAAAATGTTATCATTGGCGTCTCAACAAACGCGCCTAGCTGTGAAGATGTCTTCTTGCTCTGTCATATTGGCAGGACAGCCGATATCGGCGTAAAAGGTGGCCACTTCTTTTGTTTGAAAAATGTTATCATTGGCGTCTCAACAAACGCGCCTAGCTGTGAAGATGTCTTCTTGCTCTGTCATATTGGCAGGACAGCCGATATCGGCGTAAAAGGTGGCCACTTCTTTTGTTTGAAAAATGTTATCATTGGCGACTCAACAAACGCGCCAAGCTGTGAAGATGTCTTCTTGCTCTGTGGCCTATACATTTTTCTTTCTCACCGTGATTTAAATGATCGAAATAGAATAGTGAGTAACTAAAGAAAATATTAAAACGTATTCTTAAATAAATAAAGAAAGATAGTAACATATATTGTTAGTTTCTAGATCCACCATTCCGTAGGAACAATACCACTATAAGCTGGTCTCGCATATTATTGAAACTACGTACTATAATAATATGATAATTCATGTATTTTCAGACACCTTAGTCCATAATATTACATTCATAAGCATTACATAAAAATTGATCCATTAGAAATTAAAATAAAATGTCATTCATTAGCATTAGCTCCCAGCTCACAGTTGTAGCTTTACCATCAACATACGGTCGACTGTACGTACAGTGTTACATTATTCATTTGATTTCGTTACTTCACTGTATTCGGGCGAATGAACCGGGGTTATTGGCTCTACCAAGGTACTTTATACGACTTGATACAATGAAGAAAGAAAATGGTATTTTGCCTTTCGACTAAACTTCCACATTTCACAAGACATTAACATTATAAGCGGGATATTTACCATGTTTACTGTTTGTAGCTAATTGCCGATATTTCGGTGCTGTTGCAAGCACCATGATCACGGATAAACTGAAGTTATTGCAAACAGCAAACATGGTAAATATCCCGCTTATAATGTTAATGTTAGTGACCATAACAGTTTAAAAACTTATTTCGCAAGACATGTTTAAACATAACAGGTGAAATGTGGTCCCGTGTAATAGGGCTGGTTACCATCAACAGGGTAATAGACTTTTAATGTTCTTACTGCAGGGACACAGACCTTCTCTCTGTGAGAGGAAATGTGCCGTAATCCACCACACGGGCCCAGTGCGGGTTGGTGGATGTCACATGTCTTCGAAATATTGGTTCTAGGCCATGACGGTTTCCTTACAATGGTTTCCTTCACCTTTATGAGAGCAGTGGTGATAATTTACGCAAAGTAAAGCGCCTGGGTTTGAAGCCACGACCTGTAACATGTAAGAGCGGGCTCATCTGAAACAAAAATCAAACTGATGTTGCCAAAAAGAAAAATTGTAATCTCTTTATTTCTTGATCTCGTTACATAAATTCTTTCACTGATTGAAAGCTACACTGTGAAGGATTGCTATAGGTGATTTTAATCAAACTCCTTTGGTATAGGTCACCAAATGGTGGACCGCGATCCGGATCCACTGCCGACCTTTTTTGTGCGGACCTATACTAGATAGATTCCATCATCATCATCACAGCCGAAAGACTTCTCCTGTTAAACATAGGCCTCCCGCAAGTGTCGCCACATTGACCAGTCCCGTGCGCGTGTCGCATCCAGATAGTTTCCAAGATGAACTTTCCGATGAACATCTACAAGATTTATTGACAATAGCCGGCACCAACTTTAGTTAAAAAAAAGGCTTAGTTCTTACTTTTATTCATTATATATTTTGTTTATTATTAAAAAAATATGTATAAGGCCTGGGGTTGGATTGGTTAGTAGGCCTTCCGAACCGCAACGGGCATATTATCTTTTACAAAACCCAAATAAAAGTAATTGGTGACCCCTGGTATAGGCAAACCACAGGAGCGAAGCCGAGGGTAAAGCCAGTCATCTTGTACCCAATAACATAGTGGTTCTGTAAATCAAAATGAAATTGACCTGCCAGTATAGATACTTAAAATTGACCTCCCAGTATAGATACTTAAAATTGACCTCCCAGTATAGATACTTAAAATAGACCTCCGAGTATAGATACTTAAAATTGACCTCCCAGAATAAATACTTAAAATTGACCTCCCAGTATAAGATTTACGTGTAGTAGTATAGGGTGTCTTAGAATGTTTTAGTTACAGGCTAAATTAGTGGCAGTAAGTGGTGGGTGCGCATTTATCAACAATTGTTTTCCATAAACAAAATATGAAAACTGCTCCTTAAATTAACAGTAAATAAAACGAGTTTGAACTGTCGCTAGTGTTTTTTTAAGTATGAAACATGAAAAACATTTTAGGACACTCTATATAATTATAATATTGTTGAAACTATGAGATAGGATAATAGATAGCTAGGGTAGAATAATTACATCGGCACATCGTTCGATAATGGTCGGGAGAGCTCGGGATTGAACGAGACGCTCACCTGGCACACCCACCGACGCACTAATATATCACTAATGTATTGCTAATATATGGCTACTTTATGTTGCCAATAGTAAAAACTTACGAGTTACAATTATGGCTTTTATGGTTTGATAGTTTCAATGTTCGTATGCAACCTTTGTTTTTTTTAGGGTTCCGTACGCAAAGGGTAATATAACGGGACCCTATTACTGAGACTCCGCGGTCCGTCTGTCTGTCTGTCTGTTACCAGGCTGTATCACATGAACCGTGATAGCTAGACAGTTGAAATTTTCACAGATGATGTATTTCTGTTGCCGCTATAACAACAAATACTAAAAACAGAATAAAATAAATATTTAAGTAGGGCTCCCATACAACAAACGTGATTTTTGTGCCGTTTTTTGCGATAATGGTACGGAACCCTACGTTCGCGAGTCCGTCTCGCACTTGGCCGGTTTTTAAATAAAGCTTTGCCCCACACTAGGAATTTCTTCCTGTAACGTGGTTGCGTTTACAAACCTAGACTTTTATTGCAACGAATTTTGCCGTCAATTTTTTTGCAGATGTTAGCTATCAATATCATGCAAATAAATTAAAAAAACCGGCCAAGTGCGAGTCTGACTCGCGCACAAAGGGTTCCGTACTATTATCGCAAAAAACTGCTCAAAAAACACGTTTGTTGTATGGGAGCCCCACTAAAATATTTATTTCATTCTGTTTTTAGTATTTGTTGTTATAGCGGCAACAGAAATACATCATCTATTAAAATTTCAACTGCCTAGCTATCACGGTTCATGAGATACAGCCTGATGACAGACAGACAGACGGACCGGAGTCTTAGCAATAGGGCCCTGTTTTTAACCTTTGACCTTAAAAAGAAAAAAAATCTGCTGCTCATATTGAATCGAGTTATGCGAACCAACAATATACTGAATAGTCGATTTTTGACGGCTGGTAATATTTTTGATGGTGCTAATAAAATCATGCAGAGAACTAAAGAAGCGATCATTGTACCGATAGTCGTGTCGGCCAATGGCTTAATAGCCATGAGCCTCGACCAACACTTTAGGAGGCTCTCGTTAGGCGGCTGGTGCAAGAGCCTGATCCAGAAAGCACACGGACACGGCTCGTATTATCAGGAGGTTCCTCTCTCTGGAGCCCTGACCGCCGGTAGCTTGGATCCTGTTCCCGCTACCGGTAAGCCTCTATTTTTTATATTTTTATAACGTTCTTTAAGAAATAATAAAAATGTAATATAATAAGAATATAGATAAATAAACGACATAATAATATAAGAAATAGGTTGAATAAAGGACATATTATAATATAATATCAGAAAGATAAGTCATAATAACTTTGCTAGTCGAAATAACTCGGTGGATCTAACCTATGTAATCCATAAAACTTCCAACTTCCTATATGTCTGCTTTATCCACCTTCATGCATAATTTACCGAAACCGCCGATCTCTATTGCCGAGAATTTTTATCTAGGTCGCGGACTTCGATCATTGATATTGGTTTATTACTTCTAGTTGAAAGAATCGCCACTGACATTCAACGTGGCAATTCTGTCAGTATTTTTAGGCACTGCTCCCATTGATAGCGAAGTGTATATTTATTTTTATGCACTATGAGCAAGCACACTCTCTTTTTAACCGACTTCCCAAAAAGGAGAAGGTTATCAATTCGTTTTTTAAGCGACTTCGCAAAAAGTAGGAGGTTTTCAATTCGACTGTTTTTTTTATGGGTTTTTACTTAAGAACTTTTTACTGGGTGAACCGGTTTAAATTTCAACAAGATCTGATGAAGAACTTCGGAGATATACATCAGAACTCTTCAATAAATGACGGCAAATCACTCGGGATAGCTGCAATCGGATGTCTGTTTATTGTTTACATCATTTCATAAGGTGTTCCTGTTTTCATTTCTTCGTTTTTTGACACCGACTGCCGAAATTGAAGTTATTTTTCACTTTGTAAGTTTATTATTTTTCACTTTTTAGTTGTGGTACATAACATCACACTATCACGCTCTAAAGGGGTACGCAGGTTGAACAGTTCACCACTGTTTTTGTCTAAGTTGCATGTTTCTGGGTTAATCTATTCTGGCTTCACTTTGGAAAATTGGTCCATTATGAACCACAACTAAAAAGTGAAAAATAAAAAAAACTTTTTAACAAAAAATACAACCGACTTCCAAATAAAAACACTACAAAGTGAAAAATAACTTCAATTTCGGAAGTCGGTGTCAGAAAACGAAGAAACCAAAACAAGAACACCGACTTCCGAAATTAAAGTTATTTTTCACTTTGTTGTGTTTTTATTTGGAAGTCGGTTGTATTTTTTGTTAAAAAGTTTTTATTTTATGTTTGTTTTTACCTCAGAACTTTTAACTAGGTGAACCGATTTTGATGATTTTTTTTTTATTTGAAACTGGTGAAAATCTGATGAAGAACTTCAGCGATATACATCAGAACTCTTGAATAAATGACGGCAAATCACTCGGGATAGCTGCAATCGTATGTCTGTTTTGTTGTTTACACCATTTCATAACATAACATCACACTGGTACAGGTGTGAACAGTTCATCCGGGTATGCTCTCATTCCACCGGTTTTGTTTAAGTTTCATGTTTATTGGCTTAATCATCAACCCCATGAAACTTAACCGTTTATGTATTCTGGCATTATTTTGGGCATTATAGGCTGTAGTAAGCTTATAGAACTGGTCCATTACGTACCACAACTAAAAAGTTAAAAATAAAAAACTTACAAAGTGAAAAATAACTTCAATTTCGGCAGTCGGTGTCAAAAAACGAAGAAATGAAAACAGGAACACCTTATGAAATGATGTAAACAATAAACAGACATCCGATTGCAGCTATCCCGAGTGATTTGCCGTCATTTATTGAAGAGTTCTGATGTATATCTCCGAAGTTCTTCATCAGATCTTGTTGAAATTTAAACCGGTTCACCCAGTAAAAAGTTCTTAAGTAAAAACCCATAAAAAAAACAGTCGAATTGAAAACCTCCTACTTTTTGCGAAGTCGCTTAAAAAACGAATTGATAACCTTCTCCTTTTTGGGAAGTCGGTTAAAAAGAGAGTGTGCTTGCTCATAGTGCATAAAAATAAATATACACTTCGCTATCAATGGGAGCAGTGCCTAAAAATACTGACAGAATTGCCACGTTGAATGTCAGTGGCGATTCTTTCAACTAGAAGTAATAAACCAATATCAATGATCGAAGTCCGCGACCTAGATAAAAATTCTCGGAAATAGAGATCGGCGGTTTCGGTAAATTATGCATGAAGTTGGATAAAGCAGACATATAGGAAGTTGGAAGTTTTATGGATTACGTAGGTTAGTTAGATCCACCGAGTTATTGCGACTATATTATTATGTCCTTTATTCAACTTATTTCTTATATTATTATGTCGTTTTT
The DNA here is from genome assembly GCA_964057195.1 of Orthosia cruda. Lineage (NCBI taxonomy): Eukaryota > Metazoa > Arthropoda > Insecta > Lepidoptera > Noctuidae > Orthosia > Orthosia cruda. The sequence goes on along the minus strand of OZ059846.1, from coordinate 18,080,330 downwards.
TATCTATGTTCTTATTATATTACATTTTTATTATTTCTTAAAGAACGTTATAAAATATAAAAAATAGAGGCTTACCGGTAGCGGGAACAGGATCCAAGCTACCGGCGGTCAGGGCTCCAGAGAGAGGAACCTCCTGATAATACGAGCCGTGTCCAACAATACTGCTTTCTGGATCAGGCCCTTGCACCAGCCGCCTAACGAGAGCCTTCTAAGGTGTTGGTCGACACTCGCGGCTATTAAGCCATTGGCCGACACGACTATCGGTACAATGATCGCTTCTTTAGTTCTCTGCCTAATTTTATTAGCACCATCAAAAATATTACCAGCCGTCAAAAATCGACTATTCAGTATATTGTTGGTTCGCATAACTCGATTCAATATGAGCAGCAGTTTTTTTTTTCTTTTTAGGGTTGCGTACCCAAAGGGTAAAAACGGGACCCTATTACTAAGACTCCGGTCCGTCTGTCTGTCTGTCATCAGGCTGTATCTCATGAACCGTGATAGCTAGGCAGTTGAAATTTTCATGGATGATATTTTTTTTTAGTGTTTTCATTTGGAAGTCGGTTGTATTGTTTTGTAAAAAAGTTTTCAGTTTTTTTGCTTAGCGTCGTGCCTAATGTTCTATTTTTTTTAAACTTGTTTAATTACTCAATAATGTTTTTTGGTGGTCAAAAACCCTTCTCAATTCTTACAGGTATTATTTTTCCGTGCCATCCAAGTCTTCTGCTAGCACGTGTTTCTTTAGTTATGGATCCAAAGAAGGACTCTTCAGGCTTTGATGGATGAATAGAATACATTTGATTTACTAGTAAAACAGTTCTATAAAATTATTGTTAATGATGAGAATAATGGTGGTCTTGATTTAACAGCGTTTTAAATTTCAAAGATGGCGCGCTTCGTGACTATAACCCCGGATATGAGCGAGGCTGTTATACAGCATCTGCGGAACAACTTCTTCGCTGATGAGCCCCTGAACAAGGCGGTTTCATTGTGCCAGCGTGGCGAGCCTCACGCAGCTCTTGAGAGGCTCTGCGCTGTCACCATCGCTGATGGACTTTCACTTGCTGCAATTGAAGGAGATACGGTCAGTATCCACTAAAACTAAAAGCACTATAAAGTAAAAAATAACTAAGTCCGTGTTTCTGGTGTCATTTCTTCGTTTTTAGCACCGACTGCCGGCAATTACCGACTTTCCAACTTAATGTTTTTTTTTGTATGTTTACCGATTTTCCCGTGAATTGTGGACTGATTTTGAATATTATACTTTTTTGTTTAAAACGATATCTTCCCAAATTGGTCCCATTTAAATTTGGTTAAGATGTGATGAAAAGCTTCGGAGATATACAACATAACTCTACAATAAATGATAGCAAAGCTCTCGTGATTGCTGACATCGCATATCTGTTAATTGTTAATACCATTTCATAACATAACATCACGCCAGTACGCTCTAAAGGGGTACGCAGATGTGTACAGTTTACTTTGGTTGGTACATTCTCATTTCACCGGTTATGTTCAAGTTTCATGATATTCGGGTAATCTATTCCATTGAATATCTTCGAAGCTCTTCGACAAATCTTCTTTATATGCGACCAATTCGGGATCACACGCTTCCAAAACTTAAACAAAAAAATCTAAATCGGTCTACAATTGATGGAGAAATCCGTCAACATACATTATCCCACTGCTGGGACACAGGCCAAAGCCAAGGTCTCTTCGAAAGCGGGCCACCAAGCGGGCCCAGTGCGGGTTGGTGGATGTCACAATATGTCTTCGTTTTTTTGGTTCTAGGACATATAAGCCGGTTTCCTCACGATGTTTTCTTTCAATGTTTTTAGAGCAGTGCTGATGAAACAATTTACACAAAATAAAGCGCCTGTCTGAATTCGGACCCACGACCTACGACAAGTAAGTCGTGGTCGTTACTACTAAGCCACCACAGCACCTGTTAAAACTGGGACGACTTCATATTTACGCTTTATAAACACCAGACTATTGTAAAATCATGTCACAATACCCGGCAAACTTAAAAGAGTTTCCAATATATGGTTCCAGGTGCTGGGAGTGGGTCTGAACGGCATCTTATGACCCGGCGACATCGAGCAATCCATCGAGAAGATCCAACAGTCGTCGGACGAGAAATACAACAAGATCTTCACCATCTTGTACTCCGTCAGCCAGGAGCTGGAACTCTTTAACAAGTTTAAAGTGAGTTGAACAAGTTTTTGAGATTTTTCATTTAATACATAATCTAACACCGTCAAGATTTAATTAAATACGGCCCTTAAAATCAAAGCTATTTTTGAACATTTTCCCCACACAAGTTTCCCCATTGGGCTTTTTCTACAATTGCAAAACTATGTCAAATAAGCTAAACTATGTCAAATCACTGTAATATACCGACTGTGGCCTAAGGAATAAACAATCGATCGATTTTAGACATCTCACCGTGATGAGTATGCTCGAAGTGAGTCGTATGTGTGTGAGTGGGCTGTTCAAATCCACCGCACTATTCCCAAACTACTGCAACTCCAGAAAGCGGCGAAAAAAAAAACAACAGCGGCGACCACCAGAAAAGCGCCGAGGCAATGAAGTTCGACGAAGTCCCGGAGAATGAATTTAACCGTCTTGGATCCTGCAACGAAATTAATCAGTTGGAAAACAAAAACATAATTTCCACTTCCCTCCATATCAAGCAGGAGACAGAACAAACAAGGTCAATAGGCACAAAGGGTCCTTTACAACGACGACGGAGGACGCGAGGATTGACAGCGGACGTCATCGAGTCATCTTGGTGAGATGTCTAAAGAATGCTACAGGAACCTACCCGACCTTTTGGCCAGAGATTTATCTAATTTAAGCTTGTTATAAAATCCTAAATAATGGAAAATCATATATTTGTTCTGTATCCAGGTGGACAAAATTCTGGAATGCAGGATAATATCCGTGGATGAGAAAGCAAGGGGGCGCGGACTGGCTAAAGAACTGATGTCCCGCAGCATAGACATCGCCAAAGAAAACGGATTCAAGGTAATTTTATTGTTTCGTTTATCCTCGCACTGGAACGCCTTGCAGCAATTACGTCAATGGAGCACAAATTTCTACTAACTATAAGCCCAGCACTCTCATTTAAGAATCATTCATTTGCCTAGCCTTTATCCCAATTATTGTTGGGGTCGGCTTCCAGTCTAACCGGATTCAGCTGAGTACTAGTGTTTTACATGGAGCGACCGCCTATCTGACCTCCACAACCCAGTAACTGGGTAACACGGTACCCCTTGGCAAGACTGGTGTCAGATCTTCAGGCTTCTGACTACCCGTAACGACTGTCAAAGATCTTCAAATGACAGCCGGGACCAATCGTGTCCTACTATTAAATTTAATAACGTTCCGGTAAAAAGGAAGCAGTCCGTGTGCTATCTTGGTCTTGTGTTAGAAAGGAATTTTGCATTTATAGATCATATTAAACTCGTCGGTGAAAAAGCAAAAAAGAACTTCTATGCCTTAACGAGAATATCTAAATCTACGTGGGGTCTGTCTTTTTTGACTTTAAAGACTATTTATGGGGCTACTTACTTGGGTTGTATCTGCTATGGGGCGCCTGTTTGGGCTGATAGGGCCACAATAGGGGCGGTACGACGTAAGTTACTTCAGAGTCAGCGTTTGGCTTTGATATTCTTATGCAAAGCATACAGGACGGTTAGTACTGAGGCCTTACCGGTACTTGCTGGCGTACTTCCGGTCGACCTTGAAGTGCAGCGACGTGCTGCAATGTACTATTCCGCAAAAGAGACCATGGACGCGGACTTTTTAACGCGGAGTGACCGTGCCAAAATCTCTAGATTATTTAAACCACATATTGACGTCTGGGAGGAACTTTTATCCGAATGGCAATGTAGGTGGGATAATTCCATCAAGGGCCGACACCTCCACCAATTCTTTCCATCCGTTCGCGTGCGGCTGGCCAGGACGTGGCTGGAGGTGGATCACTGTGTTGCCCAATTTCTCACAGGGCATGGTAACTTTAAAAGTAAATTATTTTCCTTCAAGCTTGTTGCCTCGCCATTATGTCAGTGTTCTACATCTGACTGTGAATATATACAATCTGCACATCATATCTTATGGGAGTGTATTCTTTGGCAGAATGAACGCAATACTATGTTGAATAATGTACAGGCTGTATCAGGAGCCGTTTACTATACGGACCTTGTGGAAACTAGAACAAATTTCCGTGCGTTCAAGCGCTTTTGCCATACCTATTATTGGAATCAAATATAACAGCTCACAATGTTAGGACCCATTAATATTAATGCAAATTTTTATCCGTGGTGCTTGGCAACTGGGCTTATCCCAGTTGTAAACGACCCTTTGTGCCTATTGGTCTTGTTTGTTCTGTCTCCTGCTTGATATGGAGGGAAGTGGAAATTTGTGCTTTTCTTACTCCTCCATTTTCTTTTCTGATTAATTTCGTTGCGGGATCCAAGACAGTTAGATTCATTCTCCGGGACTTCGTCGAGCTTCATTGCCTCGGCGCTTTTCTGGTGGTCGCTTCTGGTTGATTCTGGCTTTCAGGAGTTGCAGTGGTTTGGGAATAGTGCGGTGGGATTGTCCCAAAAAAAAAAAAAAAAGCCGGGACCAACGGCTTAACGTGCTTTCCGAGGCACGGAGGAAACTCGGTATGTTGAAATGGTCATCCATCCACGGACCGACCTCATCAAGCGTTGCTTAACCTTGAAGATCGACCCGTGCGGCTGTTATTATTAGCTCTCATTTAAGAATAATTTTAAAAATTGTGTTATATTGCTTTCCTTGCATTAATTGCTTCATTTGTTCAAAAATCCGTCTATTCGACATCGTGAAACATCTAATGAATACTTTTGAGTTACCAAAAGAAACGGAAGGAGTGTGCTTCGTGGTATAAAAACAACTACGCAATTAGGGTGCTGGTTTCCTCACCATGTTTACCTTCACCGTTGTCAGCGATGTCCAAGATACACTTGGAAAGTACATATGAAATGTAAAAGTCACATTGGTACTTGACTGGATTTGAGCCCACGATTTCAAGCACGAGAGGCGATGTCTTAGCCACTGAGCCACCACGACATACAATACACTAGCTTCTGCCAGCGGCTTCGCCCGCGTGAAAGTGTTTTCTTATCCCAAGGGAGCATTAAACCGGGATGAAAAGTAACCTATGTGCTATTCCAGACTATAATCTATCTCTGTGCCAAATTTCATTCAGATCCGTTAAGCCATTCTGGCGTGATTGAGTAACAAACACACATCCATTCATCCGTCCAAACTTTCGTATTTCTATTGTTAGTAAGATTTAGTTCGAAGATATACATGGTTATAGTTATGCAGAACCGTCGGTTTGGATCTCCCTATTGCCCCACTGACCTATATCACTACTTAATGAGCATTAAGTGTCACGCAACGGAATTATGGGTTTTGTCAACAAGGGGGAGCCGTACCATAGGTACATTAAAATTCCATTGGTTTCCGAATCACATTGGAGTGTGGCGCTTGATCAATAAAATTTATTATTCAATAGACTACCGTAAAAGGCACCCTAGTTGCATATTTACAACACAAAGCACACTCGTGCCCGTTCATTTTGGTAACTCAACAATATTCATTGCATGTTTTACGCTGTCGAGTAGACGGATTTTTGTACATTTATGAAGCAACTAGCTTCTGCCAGCGGCTACGCCCGCGTGAATGTTGAAAATTGTCCCAAGGGAACATATTCCCGGGATAAACAGTATCCTATGTGCTATTCCAGACTATACTCTATCTCTATGCCAAATTTCATCCAGATCCGTACAGTCGTTTGAGCGTGAAGAAGTAACAAACATACAAACAGACACACACACTCACAAACATTCGCCTTTACAATATAAGTGTGAATAATGAAAGGGAAATAATCTGTACCCTTTCTTTTTGAACTTACACAATAAGGGTGCTGATTTTAGGTGTCCAAGACCACTAGATTTAGATCAGACCCACTTCCCTCTAACATACAAGTAGTACGCTGGACTTCAATTTATCGATGACAAAATGAAGACATTTGATTTTCGCCATTTTGGCGCTGATAGCAACGTGACTTAACGTGAGCGTCCATGGAACTAATAATTATTAGAGATGGGAAACAGCCTTCGGACTTCATCGATCGCCTTTTATGGACTTTATCGATCGTGAGAATAATTTAATACGTAAGAGAAAAAAAATACCAGTTATTTTTATTATGATTATTTTTTTAGTAATAGAATAATTGCTATAAAGGTTAACTGAAAACTATTTTCAGCCAGATTGCAAGCTACGCTAAGCAACTAGTGGATAGCGTGCTAGTAAAGTTATAGCGCATTACTAGATCAGTGAGATTTAAATATGGGGATAGTCTAACAACTTATCCTTAAAACTAGTATATTTGAGCAAGTATCTCCACCCTCAAGTACATTAGTTAGATAATACTTACAATAGTTCGGATTCACTCGGTTGGCGCCCATCGGATTCGTGAAGGGAACATCATTCATACAAATATTTGCGTACGAATGAGATGGATTAGTACATTACTGCAGAATCCAGTAAGTAAGCCTTCCTGGCCAAGTATGAGTTAACCGGACCGAACCGCAGGTGAGGTCCGGTTATATACGAGTCCAAGATGGCTTTCTTACTGGTTGAGGCTTGTATAATGCTTTTCTCAAAAATGAAAGAAAGTTTAACAACAAATTCGTTTAATTAATATTTTGGTTACATTCATATTAGGGCAATTACTGATAGATATTGTGATCAATTTACCAGGGGCATTTATTTATATTTTCTCAAACATGCTTGGAAATTATAACATTATTTTGACAACCTTCTTCGAGAAAAATCGAAATTGCAGTACAGGCCAAATACATGAGAGCAGCGGTCGGCAAAAGTTGTATGAAAATCCATATCTGTCGTGTGTAGCGGCCAAATAAATTACATAGTAAACTCATATCTGTCGTGTAATTTAAAAATGGAACCATCTTTTTCACCGAAACATGGCAACCAAGGAGGTAACTTATCAAAGGTTTTATTTAAATTTCGAACTGGCTTGCAAATAGAAAGCTGTTTATTGAAAAAAAAAAACAAATGAACACAATAAGGATTTTTTTAGTTTTTTACCGCAATGCGTGCAGCTTCATACAATTCCATAGGCCGCAGAATGGGCGAAAAATCGCAGTGCGTGCTAAGGCCTAACGCGGGCATAATTATTTTTGTTCGTTGTTCGTCATTGATTTTGAAAAGAAAATGGTTTGGTTTGGTTTTCAGATATCGGTATTAGTAGTACAGTTTGCAAAAGTTAACATGTTATTTAGATGAGCATACTAACAACGAACGCGAAATAATATTTAGAAAGAGCGGTTGCGTATATGGTTCCTATCGTTTGTAAAGTTTGCGTTTTGTTCGTAGTTATAACGTTTTTGCATTGTTACGGTTATAATTTTTGACTTATTCGTTCTCGCACGCTAGTAAGGTTTTTATTAGATATAGTTTTTGTAATATCGGTTATTTTGATATGGATAACGATATGATATGATATCTAACACATATCCGATATAAGTTACGTTTTGATATATCGGACCCATTCCTACTACTGTCCAGTAAGTAAATTACATACTTACTTACTGGACAGTAGGAGATTCCAAATTTAAAATCTCGCTTCTTACTGGACAGTTGTGAATAAGTCTCCGGTAGAATTTACTTTCTGGAGACTTTTTAGAGATGTTACGGCAATATTACATACCATTTTTGAGAAAAATAATTTACAACGGACGTATTTCTCGCTCTCATCGCTGAGGACCTGTCTCTGTAGTGTAAAGGTGCAAATAAGAGTGACATCGCATTCCAGCGAGGTGACGACTTATATCAGTTTTCAATTCTGTTTCAGATGCAGATATAAATTGTTTGACTTCAAAACATTTGTTAATAAAATTATAATTATCATGATATAATTCCAGCATTATTACCAGTCACAGGAACGTGGTGATTGGTACAAGAAGAGAGAGGCCTGTGCTCAGCAGTGGGCAAAGTCAGGCTGTGAATGATCATTGTGATGATTCCAGAAATTAGTATTACACATTGTTTTTGAACATATTTTTACTGATTATTAGGCATTTATATAACATTCATCACCAATACCAATATGAGATATTTAGTTGCAACATACTACGACAAGTCAATACAGTAGATGAGTGATACACCTTGCCAAGTCTACTATTTTGATATTAGTGTAATTTAAAAATATCTGATACTGATATATTAGTTACAGTATTATAATCTTGAGAAATATCGGTATTAACCTATCTCTAAATGTGTCAATTTTAGTTTCTTAGACGCTCGAGCGGGGCGCTTTGAATCAGCACAAAAATCAACTGTCATTTCATATAGTATGTTTAGTCCAGCGTACTTGTATAATAGAGGTCAGTGATACAGGTTGTAACGGCAAGGTGTGACCATATTTTAAATGCTGCTTCTGCGCATGTAAATGAACAAGTTTCTCCAAGGGAGTCATAGGCAATTCTGTAAAACAAATGGATTTTGCATACAAAGATATCGTCAGTTGACCAAAATTTGTATGGGCAATTAAAAAAAATAAAGGTAGTAGTTAGCATTGAGATAATAATGCACTTTATCTCAATGGTAGTTAGCAGTATTTAAAATATGATCGCACCTTTCGATTAAACCCTGTATAGTGTACCTCTGCGCTACGTTCGTGAAATCGATTCCCGTATAGCACAAATATTTTGTATGGCCTACAAAGATAGTTGTTTTCGGCCAGTGCTTGTGAGAAATCTAATCTAATCTTGTGAATTAAGATTTCCCATTCAATTGATTGTTTAATTTTCCAGCTGTTTAAAGCAGATGCAACAGGGGCCTTCTCGCAGCGCATATGCAGCTCTCTAGGCATGGAGATCATCCGCTCAGTTCGCTATGTGGACTACAAGGATTGCTCCGGAACACCTGTTTTCGACGTGCCCCCTCCGCACGACGCCCTCGCCATCATGGTGAAGCAGATACCCTGAGCATGATGACAGGAGCTTGAAGTATGACTTATACGCTGAAGTACAAAGATTTTTTTACCATTCCGGAAGACTTTCAATCTCATTTACGTTGTTTGTGATTCTGAATTCAAGGATATTTTGTCTGCAATTTGGATATGAGTAACAACCTTACCCGTGCTTAGTTCTTCTCTGGTGTTAGTTTATGAATCTTTTTGCGCGAACCCTGTAAGCTAAGGGTTCTGAAAACAAGACAATGTCTGCCGATTTCAACGCTGGTGAGTTTCTATGCAGGCCAGCACACTGACATTTCTATCGCTGATCGGGAGGATACCGATGCAGATCGTATTCCTTGTGGCTATTGGCACCTTTTGTATCATTATTTGCAGCTAATGCGGTATTATTTTAAAACACAAGTTAAATTCTGTTGATTTAAGTTCGTCAAATAAATTAAATGGAAGGTATATGATTGGTTATTAATTATTTTACAAGCTTTTATTTCACTTGCAATGTATGTATGTATGTAATTGTGTTCGGGTCAAATCTTGCAACTGAATTTGAAAGCAGTTATCATCGATGAAATTTTGCATAGACGTTTAGTTTGGATGACAATGCATGGTTAGCTAATTGATGTCATTCTTAATTCAATATGGCAGGCGGTCCAAGATGGCGGACTAGTTCATTTTTGTGCACTGCCATGATATGGGTATCAAATGAAAGGGTTTTCTGAGAAGGATACGAAAAAAGCTTGATTTAAAAAAAGATTTTGAATGAATATTTTATTAGTTTTAATCCACATGATAAGCATCCAGAAGCTGCTGGTGTAAAGGAATGTACCTAGGCTTGCTTAAGTGTATAGAACATGCGAAGTGATACCATATTGGGCAATGATATTCAAATAAACAGATACGTTATACACTCACAAAACAATAGAAAAAGTGTTCCGCGCAGCACACATACACGCTTTTCATTCATCTGACATTTCACTACAAGTCGAAAGGGATGGCTTGATAAAACCAACAAGAAAAAGAGACAGCTAGTGTTTGTCACTAGCGTGTGAATGTAAACAAACATTATTCTGACCACCATTGTTGTTATCTTTTTCTAACCTCCAAATATCAGAATATTAGGAAAAAAATGAGTAAATTGAGGCGTATTGCGTACTTACATTATGGTATGGGATCCCTTCTGTTTTATGTACTTTGGTATCATAATTGGTACAATTTCTAAATACACACGATGGCATTTTTTTATTTTGTTTTTTTTTTCAACAAAGCCTATCGTTCGTCGCCTTGCGTGACATAAACTAAAGACTAAAGGTCACAATTGTGACCTATTCGAGTCTTCACAATGCGCGCGCTCATAACATATCTGTTTATTTGAATATCACTGATATTGGGTCTTTAATTTATGCTGCTGTATGGTATTATAAAAAAATGTACTTAGCAAACAAATAATATTTTAACTTAATACATAACGGCCCAAAATCTCAATGTATACGTAGATAAAACTAAGTTAGGTATTACGGCACAAAATGTTAAAAATCTTAGTAAAAATAAATGTCAAAAGGATGCATAGATCCTTAAAAAATAGGAATTGTATATTGTAAACGTTATGCCTAAGTAGGTATCTACAAAATGTATTATTGTAGAGTGTAGATCTATCTACTCTATGTTACTCTATAGTGATTAGAACTCTATATTGTTTATAGTTGATGTTTACATGTTGATGTATGTTAGATGTGGCCAACGTGACCCGAAGTTAAATTTTAGAACACGAAATTTTAAACCCCGGTATATTGTTCCGAGATTTTAAGCCGTACGTAGATATAATAATTATATTTGTGAAGACTAAGTTATGTACGTATTTTATATTATTATTCTACTACTACTTCTATACTTACTGATTACATTTTCATATATTTCTTTAAAAAAATACACTATAAAAAAAACTTTTATTATTGTGTTGGTTTCTGAACCATATTATATTAACCACATATTTTACATAAAGTGTTAAAGATATTCAGATACGAGATGTCTGAAAAAATGTAATTTGTAAAGACTTTGCGACAGAATAAAAAATTATACCCATCCAGCCTTAACCAGTTTGTTTTGGTATTACTTTAATTGTACGTACAGCTAATGAATGAAATTCTCTGCCGGAGTCTGTGTATCCGTATTGGTCTTTCTGGACTTAGACTCAATTCTCGTGTGAATAAGTTTCTTCTAGGCAAGCGTGCTCTATCGGCGCTTATCGTCAGGTGAGATAGTGGTCAAACGCGAGCCTACCAATAAAATAAATAAATAAATTTCCAAGCTTACAATTTTACATAAATGGGCTAAACTAAAATAGGAAACATCTTTTTTTAAATTGTGTACATCACTGAGTATCAACCTCTGGCACCCAAGCTAAGATTATACTTTTGTTATGGGTGTCAGGGCTCACACGATTTATTACACCAATAGTAAATAAATTGTTCGAATTTTTATTTTAAGCTGTCTATTAATTGTGTATGTAACATACCCAGGTATGTCTAATTAAACATACGGATAAAAATAACACTTTTTATAACATATATAAAAGAGAAAGTATGTATGTATGTTCCTTATAGACTCCGAAACGGCTGGACCGATTTTAATGAAATTTTCAGAGAATATGATTAACCCAACGGTTAATTTTGTAAGGTTTGGTGGCGATCGGATCGGATTTCATTGAACTTTAAACGCGGGCGAAGCCGCGGGTTCAATGTAGTTCTGAATATACTAAAACTCTGTCAGTATTACTATTTCTTGTGTTTACAATTATTTTTTTTACTCTCCTGTTAGCAGTAGTTACTATTTTAATAAAACTAAAAAGATTATAATGTGTGTTATAAAAATCACGTAAAATGTTGAATATTGTCGCTGGTATATTATCTGTGTTAGTAAACGTAGATCACTTGTTAAAGTTGTATTCAATATAACGGATTATATTAAAGTAATTTTAAGAAGCCTAATTTTTTATTTTTCTTACCTTGATTTCCTGAAAGGGAAAGAAAATTCACACCGCCATATCGCCATTAAAAAAAAAAATACTTTTCCCCAGAACCGAATAGGTCCCCATGTGTACCTCTAGGGCATGCATTTCGAAATTTCATAGTTTCGGCATTTCGGACTATATTTGCCTGCTTATTAATTTCAAAATTGAAACCCCTAAATTTCGAAATTGCGACACGAATTTATTCAAATATTATGTTTTTTTTATGTTTAAAATTATGTAACTTATGAAACTAATACGAGGATCATCTGAAAATGAGTCTGGATTCGAATTTGAAGCCAAAGAGAAGGTTATGGTGAGCGATAATACATCTCCTAAAATTACAATAAAAGAAAGGCTTACCATTGTGTTAAATAAAAATGAGAAATGAAAGAAACTCGAGCATTAAAAAAACAGCCTCGAAAATTTATTACACTTGAAAATGGCGCTCTATAATAATAGTGGTAAGCGAGAGAAACACCTAGCCAAGATCTAAAGCCGTTTGGTAGGAATTCCATCTTTTTTTTTTCTATTGGAGAGAATCTTGAAAAGGCGCCTGGATTTAAGGGGATAAAAACAGAGAGTGTAGCACAGTGACCGACTTTCCTGAGGTTACTCGGTGGACGGACAGCGTCCCAAGTCTGAGCGCCCGAAACCGGTCTCATATAAGAAGACCATTTCACTTCAGTTTTCTGTCTCCGCCAGCATAGTCCTCACTGGCAGAGACAGGTCTCACACGGTTCTGGCAACCATGACCCGCCGCTCAGAGGCCCACACAGGGCACTCCTCAAGAATGCGCTGTGCAGAATCTAGGTCACCTCCACAGGGATAGCAATTTGCTGTGGCCTCTCACACAATCCTATTCAGGTACTTATCGTAACAACCGTGCCCGGTTAGTACTTGAGTGAGCCTCTAGGATATGCACTCACCTAATTTCAGCCAGCCACGTGCGATTCAAATAGCCATTTCTAACTGCAAGCAGATATAAGACCTTGCAGCCTCGAACACCTGACCCATGAATTTCCATCAATCGCATCTGCAACTGTCAGCTTTTTGCCCCAGGTCCTCCGTGAATAGGCACTAGACAATGCAAAACACCCACTGGCCTACCAACGAGGGTACCAGTACCAGGTGCTCGATTTGCTCTTCGAAGCCCCACCGTCTATGGCTATAGGCCAAGATACTTGACTTGCGGATCTGCAACTGTCACTAACGAGCTGGGTGACTCTCTGCTCCTCGACAGTTTATATATCTATAGCGCTTCAGCTTTATGAGCCGCTATCTGTAAATCCAGCTCGTGGAACGACGCCGCCGCCACATAAATGATTCTTGCCACTTTGAGCTCGAAATAGCTGGATGGTATCCCCCGCAGTAGTAGTGGAGGCGATTTAGTGTAAATTTTTAAAATGTGATTTACTGTATATGCATATTAAAATCAATGCTACAAATTTTACATTTTTCATTTAAGTTAAAGTATTGTTCTGATTTTCCATTATATTTGGCTCTCCAGTTTCGAAACTGTGGAGCTCAATTTCGTAAGCTAATTTCGAAAAAGGAAATGTTCGAAAGTGCATGCTCTAGTACCTACTTATGAAGTCAAAAACCGAGCTTGAATTTATACAGTAACTTTAATATAAGTATTCTGTTGTTACCGATCAATAAAAAGACCAGAATTATTCTGGTCTTAATATTGATCCAGAGGGAGTGTGTGTGAATGTTGTGCTCTCGCCGCTCGTAACAATTTTACCTATCTGCCACCTTTAATAGTCTCATGTTGAACCAATAGATGACGCTTTACTTTCACCGCTGAATGGCAGTGTTCAAATTCGCCGCGACTAAACGGGTTACAGGTTGATAATTTTACGGTGTTACCAACATGTAGTATCTGTTATTTTCAGCTTAATATCTGTTAGCCGTTAAGGTGTGTTATCAGAAGGTCTGGCAATAGTAAGATCTTGTTCTTAGTTAAAGGTTTACTGAACGACTGAAGTTGAGGTTGAGAGGACATAGAATTAACTTAAGATCTACGTCATACATGTCCTAAGATTAATGTTATTTAATATGCCTTTGCGCTACATTTGAATTTTATCTCACTGAGGAACACCAGTATATTAAACAGATTTTTGTAAGATGTCGGCATTTTCGGGGATCGCTCCACTGCCGTCACGGCTTGGCCGATGTCCGTTTCATTAAAATACCCCCGGCGGTTTTGGTGCGATTGTTGTGTTAGACTTAACTTAACAAATTAATTACAGTGATACGAATAAAACTCAAAGTGTTTCTTAGATCAAATTATAAAAAAAATGGTCGTATTTAACATATATTTTTTCAAAAAAATTGCGACGTGCAATTTAGACGTGATTCTCATTTTAAAAACAGCTACTGAGGGGTATATGCGCCTTAATGGACTGCAAACAAATAAACAAACTTGTTAACGTCCTTGTGAAAGCAAATGGATGATTAATCAACCCAGTTTGTCAATATATGTCCAAATTATACCTTTATGTTTTAGTACCATGACGCGTGATGACAGTAATCGTGTATCATACGAGTATATGTTTGTTGTCATTATGTTGTAGTAAATTAATTACAATCATTGCACTACACTTAAAAATATCATTAATCAATCCTGCATCAGGAGATTCTGAAAGTTAACTGGATGGTCGAGGCATGATGGAGCTGCAAGTTTGGTCCCTGTAGGGGCCGCACCAGGTCAAGTAAGGTTGTGGGAATCCAGTGGATGCGAAAGTCACAGGACCGATCAGTGTGGTGCCGTTGGGGCAGGCCTATGTCCAGCAGTGGACGTAGGCCTTTTGGCTGAATGATGATGATAAGGGTACAAATGCGGCGTCCAGAATTAACCAAAGAACAATGCGACATCTTAGCTGACTTAAATTTGAGCGTCTGAATTTGAGTTATATACGAAAGAAATTCCGTTAATTGACTACGTTTTTTCAAAGTATAATATCAACTGGTTTATATTTAACTGGTTTTTATTTCCCATACAACAAACGTGTTTTTTTGCGATAATGGTACGGAACCCTTCGTGCGCGAGTCCGTCTCGCACTTGGCTGGTTTTTATTATTTAATGTGTTTTATTAATTTAAAATATTTCAAAGGAATAACGTGAATGAATATCTAATGAAACAAAAACAAACTAAACAATTAAATTAAAATAATTATAAAAAAAAAAAATTGTACTCATACAGAGATCTGAGAATTTATAAATATTTTTAAACTCTCCGAATAATCTTTATTACACTATTGGCAGTATACTTCAGAGTGATCATTGCATGCAAATTTTGTGCATTTTATTGGTACTTTTCGATCTCTTTTCCGCGGGCGGTTGTTGCAACGCTTGAACTTTGCAGTGGTTGGTGGGAAGCTCCCATGACTTGAATGCTACTACAATGCAAACTTCGACGTGAGTTATGAAGTTGCTAACTTCATAACTCGGGTGTGGGGAAATTCTCGGACCGCGGCAAGTGCTTTAACGCTGTCTGTAACGATTCATCATAATACCAACGACAGTAAGCGCTCATGCCCTCGAGACGGTTTTTCGCCGGAGCTAAGCCAATGTCAAACCGCGTCTACGTCCGGTCGTCAGTAATGTATGGGACACTATGGAGCCATACACACGACGCCGGGGCTAGCGCCAGCTCACTTTGATGGCTTTGGAGTGGCAAAAAACCGGGCCGGGTTAAAACCGTCTCGTGTGCATGAGCGCTAAGACTTCATGGCTAATAGCATACTGTTTATGTATAATAAGTATCAACAACAACATAGTTACCGACGGGTCGAAGGTGATGTTTTCAAGAAAACTTTGTCTTGAACAAAAGTATAAATCTAAAGTACCCTCTCTATGAATTTAAAGTAATATTCTAGATAAATACTCAGAGATAGTTATAATTAAGTTACCATTCAAGATGCTGAATCGTTGTTGACATTTTAAAGGTTAATTGTAAGTGGCTAAAGACCACGCACTGGGAAGTTTTCCAGTCACGGTTTGTTGCAAGCCTAGCTTTTTTTCTCAACTAGGTACATGCGTGTAACCGAATGCCGCTGAGCACCAGTATTGTACATGCCGCGGGCATCAGATACAGTTACTATAATTATTATGAAATAAGTGCCACCCGCGGCTCCGCCCACGTGGTGTTAATACTTCGCCCAATATTTAGCCTATGTGTTATTCTGATGTAAAAGCTATATTTCATTAAAATAATTTATATAATTTTATAGCACACATTAAAAATGAAAATGTTATTTTATGATGCAGTTGTTTGAAAATCGAAGGCAAATGTTGCACTGTTATGCTTTTGACGTGACAACGTCTAATAAATCAATGAACGCCGGCTGCATGCACGAAGAAGTGTCCCGTTACAATCATTGTCCCGTTACGCTCATCGTAACGTTGCGATCGGAGCGAGAGCGCTACACGAGCGAGCGAAAGGCACGATCGGCTTGAGCGATCGGCTTTCATCAATGTTTTGTTATGACGTTGTCAGCATGTAAACCGACTTTACAGACAACTAATTTTTTTTTTTTTTTCCTACCCAGGAAAAAAAAAAATGTGTTTATATATTTATTTTTGAATTCTTAATTGGTACATTACGTTGAGAGTGTAGATAAAAGCTGTTATAATAGTACATTATGGTACAAGTGTGTAACGTTGGTGATTACCGCTGAGGCGCCATTGAGATCCGAGCCGTCAGGTGAGGGTCTTAAGAGAGCCGAGGACGGTAATCATCAATACACACGTGTATCATACGACGTTTTTCAACACACTTGTGAAAAAAATAATACTAAAAAATGATTTCCAACAGTGAAAACGAGTTGTGATTTTTTTTTCGCAATGGCGGGCAAAATTAATCAGTTTTCCTATGCGCGCGCTACTAACAATGGCGATCGGCCATAGACTAAAAATAATGAGTTATCGTTTTTTTGGCTTTTCGCGGATAGCGGTTTAGCCACGTAAAAAATGGGGTATTTCAAGTTTTCTTTATTACAGACGAAAACAAAAGTTATATTTAAGTGTATGTTTTATTTATTAAACACGTACAAGTTGAAATTATCTATTCAAATACCTTTGCATGAAATGTGTTGCATTTGTACTATTGAGCACGATCTTTTTTGTATCGAAACTTTTTTAAGAACAAAGCAACTCAACCAATAAATTTAAAAAAAAACCTCTTTATCTCACTTGTGAATAATAGTAATGAAAAAGTCACAGTTTGATAACAGGTGTCATTATGTGCCTAATTGCGGTGAAATTACAGTCACTTTATGAGCAAGTGTGTTGTAAACCAATTTAAAAATTTTGAATTCTATTTGTATTAAGTTTCTGCCTAATGTTGCAAATAGCCTGATAAAATCGGTTGCATTGCACACCAAGAGCTCAGCTAAGTGCTTTTGTCTCTTGGTCGGAACGCAGAAAGCTGCGGTATACGGCGCTGCATTTGCTGAAATAGGAGTCTTTTTGTACTTTCTTTTTAATTTTTGTTCATTTTACTTTAGTTTATTTTCTGTCTGTACCTCTTGTGCGAGTCACAAATACATATATTTTCTTTCTTACCCTAACAGGTGTCGGACAAATAATCGTATAAAAAACTTCTAGAATAGTCTATTGGTTCGTCGCAGTATATGTCAGTGGTGAGGAGGATTGTGTCCGGTACCACATACCAGCAGCATTGTGCATTCTGATCAGCTGACCAAAGCTGTAGCCCGGACAGCTGAGGTATTTCCCGTATTTATGAGCGGTTTGCTGTCTGCACAGTGGCGGCTTTAAGGGGAGCGAGAAGAGCATCGTCCGTGGCCTCGCTCGTGCAAGAGCCTCCCGCGACAACCACAAAAAGCTTACAGTTGCAACTTTTTAATTTTCTCCTTAGCAAAATAAAATCAAGGCAGTAAAGTATTGATAATAATAAGTGCCAAGTTTTACATTTCTTCTATCAAAATTTTATCACATACATTGCAAAAAGGACAAGGGTCTCGTAAATATCTGTTGCCCGCCCCTGGATCTACATACAAGTATGATAACATACCTCAGCAAACCATCTTAAACGCTGCGGCAAAATTCTCTAGTGCGTGTCTAGTCTATAAAATAAGTGTTTGTACCAAGTCTTCAGTTTGCGTCAATTGAACTCCTAAGTGCTTTGAATTGTGTGATTCCGAACGTCGAGACAGTTTTCAAGTTCTTAAAACTATCTCTAGAATAGCTGGGTAAATTGTAATTCATTTCTCAAGTGTTAGTGTTCAAAAGGAATAGGGACTTACCTAAATACCAATGTCTATGAAGTTTCAAAGGATAAAAGAGTCGAAAATAAATCTAAAATTATATTATACACCCGTCAAATTGTTTGTATGTTTGTTTGGAACAACTGATTCGTTTTCCAAAATTCTGACGCTGATAGAAATCTATTTTATTTTTTAACCCCTGACGGAAAAAGAGGGGGGTATAGGTTTGACGTGTGTATTTGTGTATCTGTCTGTGGCATCAAAGATTCTCAACGGATGAACCGATTCTGATTTAGTTTTTTTGTTTGAAAAGACTTTACTCGAGAGACTTTATCGAGAGTGTTCTTAGCTATGTTTGATGAAAATCAGTTCAGCAGAATTTTCGCAAGATATCTTGTCATAATTCGATAGATTATCAAACACGTAAACATTGACAATTGTTACAACGTACTACTAGATAAATAAAATATGTAGTTTAAAAAGCATGAAATAAAAATGTGTCGAGGGCTTTTTAAATTATTTGTTTTATTTATTTATCAATTACGCCAATGGAGCACAAACTTATAATACACCAACTGTAAGTTCAGGTTTCCTCACGACATTTTTCTGCATCGTTATCAGTGATTTCCAAGATAAACGCAAGTTCAATGATTCTCCTACCGCACTATTCCCAAACCACTGCAACTCCTGAAAGCCAGAAACAACAGTAGCGACCACCAGAAAAGCGCCGAGATAATCAAGCTCGACGAAGTCCCGGAGAATGAATTTAAGGTTCCCTTAGTCATAGGCATGAACTATTTTGTGCGCGGGGTTAAAATGCATGCAGTCTCATCCGACAACACGTGCGAAAGAGATTGATGCTGTGATGAGCAGTAAGAAGCTAGTTCTCGTACGAATTAGCACTTTTGCAAATTTGCAGCGAGATGGATGATGATTTAGGACGAAAACGAGCGCGCGAAATTTTATGAACAGACCTTTGGGAGTCTAGATATCATGAAAAAACTACTAAATGTATATTTCCAAAATAAAATTATTTGCATTGTTGAATTACTAATCTATCCCTGTATGGAGGCCGTTTTGCAATTTTCCTTCTTCTTATGGTATTTATTTCCAAAGATGCGTTAAAATTTGTGTTGAAATATGGAACTTTCGACGTTCATAACTTTGAAATATTGTATTTTTTTTACTTTTCTGTTTCCATACAGGGCTAGATAATGATGAGACAAATTGATATCATTTTTTATTTTGAATGTACACCGTCAAACAGTGGAGTAATCGCCAGACTACGTTTGTATAGAAGAATTTTCGACTAGTGTAACCTTAACTGTCTTGGATCCCGCAACGAAATTAATCAGAAAAGAATAACGGAGGAGTAGAAAAAATACAAGTTTCCACATCCGTGTATCGTTTACAACTGGGATAAGCGCAGTGGTCTAGCACCACGGATAAAAATTATTATTAATATTGATGGATCCTAACATTGTGAGCTGTATTTGATTCCAATAATAGGTATGGCAAAAACGCTTTAACGCACGGAAATTTGTTGTAGTTTCTACAAGGTCCGTATGTTTCTACAAGCTGGGACACAGGCATCCTCTCTGTGAGAGAGGTAATAGGCAAAAATGAGGTGAATGTCACATGTCTTCGAATTTTTGTGTCTAGGACATGCCGGTTTCCTCACGATGTTTTCCTTCACCGTTCTAAGAGCAGTGGTGATGAAATAATTTACACAAAGTAAAGCGCCTGTCTAGGTTCGATCTCACGACCTACGACACGTAAGTCAAGGTCGTTATCACTGGGCCACCACTGACCTACGATACCTATTTAATTATCTTAAATAGATGAATCTGGTTCCTCAAAAAAATCAATATTGAATATCAAATCTCTACCATCCATCCTACTTCCATACTAAAATTATTCCATTATTCCATACAAAAGTAACTCTGTCAGTCTGTTACCATTTCTTGTCCTATATAACGGCTGAGTTCGGCTTTAGATTAAAATTGGCCCTAGGGTAGACCATGTCCTGGATTAGGCCATTTTTTATTGTCTCAGCAAGTCATTCCAGACGTTCTTTTACATCATTAGGAAATAGGTTTTTTAACCGACTTCAAAAAAGGAGGGGTTGTTCGCGGCTAACTTCGTCGTTTATGAACCGATTTTGATTATTATTTTATGTTGGAAAGGAGATATCCCAAGGGTGGTACCATGATAAGGAAACCAGGATCTGATTATGGCATCCCAGAGAAATCTAGGGAACTCCTCAAATATTATAAGCATACATATAGCGATTTTGGAATTTTTATCTGAAATGCAATCATTTACACTCAGAAAGTGTCATTTGGTGAAATGGAACCGATGAAGAAGACCACAGATGGCCACTGGAACTCCTTCATGCTAAGTATGTTACGGGTATAAGATAAATCGAATACCCGACTGTGATGAAGCAACTACTTATAAATAAATGGTACTTGTGAAAATGGTAACATCGAACTGATTTGATGATGAAGCCGGAAGGTAGGCACTGGAACTCCGAAAGAAAACAATTGATCGTTGTCGTGTTTGGCTTATTGGAATCGTCATGACATTTACTTTGGATATAAATGATTTTAATCGTATTTGGAGATACCTACCAAAACTAAAGAGAGACAAATAAAAAACTATTTTTGGAAGTCTGTTTGATTTTTTTGTTTAAACGTTTTTTTATATGCCGGGTGAATGTTCTCTTGGGATAATTTTCGACTCGCACGCGCGCGATATCGGTGATACAAGCTAGTCTATCAATGCATTCCGCAATCCCAGCAAACAACTCCCCTAAAAATATGATCGGCGTAATATTTATTTGCCGCACGTCATCTAAGACAAAGCTAATAAAATCAGGCGGCGCCGCTCTGGCGGGACGGTCTAGTCGGGCTGGGTGGCTGGGAGCATGCCAAGCATTGATTGTAACAAGTGCCCGATGCGAACCACAGGCTTACTTTGTTACGTATCTTGCAAAAGCAAAATGATTGCGTTTTCGTGCAATAATTGTTCATCAATCGTAAATTTTAATACGTATTATGTATTAGCAATAGCTACAACATAGCAATTTTGCACCAGTGCTGCCTCTATGTAACAATCAGTTAACAAAATTTTTTTAAATGGTTGAAAGTCTGTTGATCTTTGTATTAGATTAGTGCCGGAAATTGCCACTGGATTATTTTTAACCGACAAAAAAAGTAGGAGATTATGTTTACAGAATAATCATAATTTTTCAAAGTTCCTTAAGTCCAATGCAACTATGAGTATACATTACATGTTACATAATCTACTTATATTAACTAACAAAACTTACTTGATGTTGGTTGGTTGGGCTTGGTACTTGGTGAGGGGATTCTGAATTAGTCGGATCTTTTTTTTTGGTCCTAGAATCGTGGCAATAAGTGATTAGCAAATATTTTTTAGACAATATATGCGATTGATCGCGCGATGCCTGCGCTATTCTTGCTGATCGCGTTTTATACACAATAAGCCTGCCGGACGCGCGACACGCTGGGACGACTGTGGGCTTTATAGTTTCATGGGGTAGTTTAAGTAAGTAGGGGTTACGTAAATGTTGAGCATGTTGTAAGATTTTATTTTATTTGTCAATCTGGCTTCTGAGTCACATTGATGTCATAGAGTCATTTATAAATTATGTGTATTTAATTAAACTAAATAAATATTAAAATAATTTGATAATAAGGCTCGTATTATTATAAAATTATTATAATATTTATCTAGTTTATATAACACACACAATGTTGCCAATTGTTAAAGCGGTAATTATAAAAATAATTTGCTGCACTGGAGGATGTCTTCAAGGTTCTGGACTGGAGAGGGCTAGGCATCAACGTCAATAGCATCACTCACTTTCGGTTAGCGGACGATTTAGTGGTCATGGCTATGACCAGGGAAGACCTCAGTACAATGCTCGATGACCTTAGTAGAGTTTACGAAAGAGTGGGTCTCAAAATAAACATGGACAAAATCAAGGTCATGTTGAATGCCCATGTAACACCCACTCCTATTAAGATCGGAGACTACATTCGAATTTGTAGACGATTATATCGACGGTAGGTAGGTCTAACTTCGAGAAAGAGGGCAACCGTCGAATCTTACTTGGCTAGGCAGCGTTCGGGAAGTTGTTCTGTATCTTCTCAAGTCTTCGTCTGACTCAAGACGAAATTCTTTGATGAGTGTGTGTTGCCAGTGACTTATGGAAACAAAACGTCGCTCACAATGGGCTTCAACATAAGGCTTAGTCACCCAAAGGGCAATGGAGAGGGCTATGCTCGGCGTTTCCTTGTGTGATCGCATCAGGCATGGAGACATCCGTAAGAGAACCAAGGAACATAGTCCGAAGAGTTGTCAAATATCTTACGGCAGAAATGTTGATGATGACCAGCTTTTTATTGTCCAGCTGCAGGGCAAAGGCCCCTTTTCATGTAGGGAAGACACAAGCATTCATCACGACACTCAATGCGGGTTAAATGAATTAAAAGTTCAGGTTTCCTCACGATGTTTTGATGAATTTAAAAAGGCACATTGGTACTTGTCCGGTATTAACTCACTACCTTGAGAACGAGAGGTGAGGTCTTAGCCCCTGGACCACCACGACCAAGAAACTAAATGATTTTAGCACGTAGATTAAGTACTTTCTTACACCCACTAAATCTCTTACAACATAAACATTTATTATTTTCGTTTTCTTAAAAGATAATTAAGTATTATAGTAATTAATATTTATAGCCCATATTTGGGTAATGTGCCATATTTAGCTCCTTTTTTGCAATTTTGTTTAATGCTTAATTTTCATAAAATAAATTATCAATAAAAATATAATACTTACGTGTAAAAATATATTATGTCTGATTAATATCACATCACACTTAATATTATAAAGGCGTAAGTTTGTGAGTGTTTGTGTGTTTTTTGTGTGTTTTATGTTTGTTACTTCTTCACTTTCAAATGGCTGGACGAATTTGGATGAAATTTGGCACAGAGATAGATTATAGTCAGGAAGCATATGGGATACTTTTATCGACTTTCACGCCGGTGATGCGGTCGTATCTTTAGATTGCGCTGATTTACAAGTTTGATTTTTACAAGAGATTGAGTCACCATTTCATCCGAAAGACGACCACTGCTGGACATAGGCCGGCCCCAAGCTACGCCACACTGATTGGTCCTGTGCATTTCGCATCCACTGGACTCTTGCAGCCTTGACCAGCTCATTGACAGGAGCCGCAGCCTTGGCCAGGAGACAGAGTATTAATTTCAACTTGATACACCCAAACGTTTCTGGAAAAATAGTTTTTCACAGACAGAGAGAGAGATAACGTAGTGAGCCTGTCAGAGTATTTTTTTCTTTTCCTTTTGAAGAACGGAACTACTGTAGTATTATATTATCTTTGACGGAACCCTAAAAAGAAATAACAGTTCCCCGCAACAAAAGTTTAATCCTTATTAATTATGTAGCTTCAAATAATAAGACACGATAAATTATCAATTGTTAGTGACCCTCTCGAGTGTCGGCGTTACTCATCAGGTTTAAACATCATTATTATTGTAAAAAAGTGCCCTACCTTGAGACTAAACCAGTGACATTGTGTCAACGAAAAATAAATTGTAGTTCTAAAAACCTACCGACAGAACCAGTAATTTTTTTTTTTTTTTTTTAAATCATGACTATTATTTTTATATAATTCTTTTTAAACTACATAATTTATCTAGTACACACTTCGTTCAACAATGAATATATATCAAACGCGTAATTATGACACGATATCTTGCGAAAATACCCTGATTCAAAGAGTAAAACGCCAATAACTTTTGAACGGCTAAACCGATTTTCATCAAACATAGCTAAGAACACTCCCGATAATGTCACCTTTCAAACAAAACTAAGTCAAAATCGGTTCATCCGTTTAGGAGCTATGGTGCCACATACAGATACACAAATACACATGCCTATACAAAAATACACAAACACAGGTTTACACGTCAAACATATAACACCCCTCTTTTGCCGTCAGGGGTTAAAAAGAGGGGTGTTATAAGTTTCATGTGTGTACCTGTATGTTTGTGTATCTGTCTGTGGCATCATAACTTCTAAACGGATATACCGATACCGATTTAATTTTATTGGGCGTTTTACTTTTTGAATCGGGGTGTTTTCGCAAGATCATGTGTCATAATTACGTTTTCAATAGATTGGCGATCGAAGCGTGTCTATTTATAAATAAATTATGTAGCATGATATAAAAAAATGTGTGGGGGTTTTTTTTTTTTTAACTTTACTTGTTGTATATAGATTTCGATCATCGCCATCATCGATAGAATGACGTAAAGGACATGTATATGACTAGTATACATCTGTCCTTTTTTTACAGTCTAACTATGATCCTTTTGACACGTCATGGTACAGGGGCAGGTATAGGTAGGCAGTAAAACTTCCTATCCTGCGGCCCTAGACAAGTGTCATTTGATGTTAGTGATGGTGATCGAAATGGTAAAATGAATGGATTGATCAAGTGATATTTCGATAGTGTCTTGGTCGAGGTTGGGTTTGAGTCATCGTGGTGAGAGGATTAGTCAGCTAAACCTTGCGTTTCCGGGTGCTAGCTATCCAGCGTGCGCCGGCGTTTAGAATCACAGTACGATAGGTTGAGCGCCGCTCGGGGAGGCTCCTTTCATGCCAGTGTAAAGCCCCATCACATTTACAAGATGTGCACCATCTTCCAAGACTTGAAGAGGCCAACGACAGAACTATCCAGGTGGCCACATTTTGGTCGGACAAAAAATTATTCAAATTGACACGCAAAGAACGAACGAACGAAGATTTCAATAGTGCTTCACAATCTCATAAATTCTTGACATTTAAAGATGAGTAAACACTAAAGCATTTTCGCGAGCATTCCAATGTAATGTAACGTTCTTACGAATGGTACAACACAGACAAATGCTCAGTTTCCTATAGCATTTCCATGTAATGCAACGTTCGCCCAACGTTCGACGTAATGTTCACAGCGAGTTAGCATTTACCTGTAACATTTATTTTTACCTTCCTTTCGTTATTCACCTCACTCTACTCACCCGCGCTAGTGCCTTTGCTCGATAAAATGTTACACCAAAACGCTCGTTATTTTTTAAAATCAGGTTGTAACAAAACATCATGTTAAGTGTGGTTCGAGTAAATTTAAAAATAGCGAATGCTCGATGTTCTGTTACAAGTAAATGCTCTAGGTCTAGTCTATACTCACCATAACCAATCGCTACCACGACACTTTCGTTGAGATAATGTCCCTTGTCTAGAGCTTGAGGAAAGACTGAAAGTCTCAGTAAACTAATTACTTTTAATTAGGTACAGACACGTACGTGGGAGAGATATATATATTAGTGGAGAACTGACCATTATAATTTTAGGAACTCACATGCGCAGTTGATGAGGCCACCCACACGTATAATACAATCTTATTCGCCTCAAGAGATATGCTCGGAGTTTCCTTGCGTGATCGAATCAGAAATGAAGACATCCGCAAGAGAACCAAGTTTACCGATATAGCCCGAAGAATTTCCAAACTTAAGAGGCAGTGGGTAGGGCACATTGCTCGCAGAACAGATGGCCGTTGGGGCCGAAAAGTTCTAGAATGGCGACCGCGTACCGGAAGACGCAGCGTTGGAAGGCCTCCCTTTAGGTGGAGCGACGACCTAGTCAAGGCTGCGGGCGTCCGGTGGATGCAAAACGCACAGGACCGATCAGTGTGGTGACGTTTGGGGGAGGCCTATGTCCAGCAGTGGACGTCTTTCGGCTGATAGGATGATAATGATGATTCACCTCCATACCCCTATTTTAGAATAGTTGGTTGTATTGTGTGGAAAGTGATGAAAAGGGAAGTGAATGAAAAGGGGTTCAGTGATAACTTGACGATTGATAAAACGGAATGGAAAAGACAAAGTAGGAAGATAATCATTCACATATTTTTTTAAATTTTGTAGTAGGCTTTATTGACCTCATAATTGCCAATGCCCTAAGACAAGTCGTAAGCATAGTCATGGAAGGAAATCGTCAACGACTGCGTCAACTTTAAAAAACGGGCAAAAACTACGGAAGAACACTATTAGCAAGTTCCTCATTGATATTCGCCATCGGCACATGGTCATCCCTCCCATACGCACAAAGCGTTTTGCTAATACTTTCATTGTGCGCACAGCTAAGGAGTGGAACTCCTTTCCGGGGTCTTTGTTCCCCTACAACCTTGGGGTCTTTAAGTCAAGAGTGAATAGGTTTCTTCTAGGCAAGCGTGCTTCACCGTAGACCACATCATCACTTAACATCAGGCGAGATAGTGGTCAAACGCGAGCCTACAGATTATAAAAAAAAAAAACTGGGTGAGGCGTAGAGTTCTCCCAAGCTCTGAATAAAAGCACCATATTTCAACCTTTGGCCTCTGATTGGAAAACCATGTTTGAGTGCTCGCGAAATATTCACAACGCCGCACGTATTCAACTAAGTTTCCAAAAAAAAACTTTTTTATAAAAAAATACTTGACAACAGACTTCCACAAAAAATACTACAAAGTCTTCGTTTTTGACACTGATTTCCAAAATTGAAGTTATTCACTTTATATGTTTTTATTAGAAGTCGGTTGTATTTTTTTGTAAAATGTTTTATTTTTCGCTTCTTAGTTGTGGTCCATAATGAGCATTGTGTTCTATAGTACGGCGCGCCGCCGCTCGTGTACTTTGTGGTAAGTGTAAGGTTCCTATAATGCACAAAGTTCTGTCAGAATAATTTACCCGAGTAACATAACCGGTGAAATGAGAGCGTACCAGGGTAACCTACCCATCTACACATCTGCGTACCCCTTAGTGATGTTATGTTATGAAATGCCGTAAACAATAAACAGACATGCAAATGCAGCAATCCTGAGAGATTTGCCGTTGTTTATTGAAGAGTTCTGTTGTACATCTCCGAAGTTTTTTGAAGTCACATGAGAAGCACCAGCTTTCAAATAAAAAAAGAATTATAAAAATCGCTTCACCTCGTAAAAAGTTCAGAGGTAACACACATAACAAAAATCGCCTCTTAAAACCCTTTAATTTGATACCCCACACGGTGGGATTGGCGGGAAGAAAAAAATTAGGCCCCACAATATGGCATCCAAAAGCCGCCTTTTTTCTATTTTTCAATTTTAATGTAGTCGGTGCCACTCGCAAGGTTAAGACGCATCGATTGACGTACGAATCATCAATATCGGCCAACGCTTTTGGTCTCTGGAACGCCACATAGAAACAAACATACATACATACTTACATACATAGACTGATAAACACATTACCCTCCTTCGGCAATCGGGTAAAAATACAGTCAAATTGAGAACCTCCTACTTTTTGAAGTCAGTTAAAAAGAGACATGATCGATTCCTAGAAAACTATCTTTAGAACTTAAGATATACAAAACCTTTTACTTATAAATAAATAGAATGCCTAGATATGGATCTAGGCAAACAAAACTAATCCCAGAGTATCGGCGAACTTCTCTTATGTACATATTTCAGCTGAATTAGATGTAATTTAAAGGTAATTTTGGAACAGAATAAATATCTAACAGAAATTAAACTTCATATAGGGCAGACAAACATCGGAAAAAGCGTTTGTCCCGATAAAAATGGGCCAAGTGCGAGTCGGACTCGCGCACGAAGTTTTCCGTACCAATATCGCAAAAAACGGCAAAAAAATCACGTTTGTTGTATGGGAGCCCCACTTAAATATTTATTTTATTCTGTTTTTAGTTTTTGTTATTATAGTGGCAACAGAAATACATCTTCTGTGAAAATTTCAACTGTCTAGCTATCACGGTTCATGAGATACAGCCTGGTGACAGACAGACGGACCGCGGAGTCTCAGTAATAGGGTCCCGTTTTTACCCTTTGGGTACGGAACCCTAAAAAAAGCAGACAGGTATAAATAGCTCGACTCATCTGTACGTGCGGCACCATGTATGCGTGCACTGTGCTTGTAATTATACATCATGTGTTTGTGTAGAAGTGACGCAGCAGTCGTCGTCCGAGTAAACAACCACACACACATGCTTACCCACACATAGCGTCGCACGCAAAGATGCGTTGAACTATCTATACTCATTAACCGACTTCCCAAAAAGGAGGAGGTTCTATGTTCGACATTATGTTTGTTTTTTTTATATTCACCGATATGTCCGTCAATTGTGGACCGATTTAAAAAATCTTTGTTTGAAAGAGTATGTTCCGAAATTGGTCCCATTTTAATTTGGTGAAGATCTGATGAAGAACTTCGGAGATATACAACAGAACTCTTCAATAAATAACAGCAAATCTCTCGGGATTGCTGCAATCGCATGTCTGTTTATTGATTATACCATTTCATAATATAACATCATGCCAGTACGCTCTTAAGGGGTACGCAGATTTCTCATTTCACCGTTTATGTTCAAGTTTAATGAAATCTATTCTGGCTTTATAGTTAGCTTACTAACTTGCCTATTATGTAGGTACAACTAAAAGTGTAAAATAAAAAAGTTTTTTGAAAAAAATACTACCGACTTCCAAATACAAAACTACAAAGTGAAAAATAACTTTATTTTTTGAAGTCGGTGTCCATAACTCAAATAAAATGGTACCGGTCTACGAAAGACACCGACTTCAAAAAATAAAGTTATTTTTCACTTTGTAGTTAGTTTTGTATTTGGAAGTCGGTAGAATTTTTTTCAAAAAAGTTTTTTTATTTTAAAGTAACATTAGAAATGTTTACGACCTTTTTTTACATTCAACCGATTTTGAGTTATATTCCGTAAGTATAAGGATAGCATAAAAAGCATAAACCTGTTACTAAAACTAACTGTTAAATACAGCTGCCATTTGTCATGTCACCAACGCAATAGAAGTCAAAATCGGTTGAACGGGCTGTAAAATGGGATTACTTAAATGTCTAATGTTATTTCAAATGGAGTATATACGAGTATAAGGTAAATATAAAACCAAGTAGCTGTCTGCCTCTTTCTGTTTAACCTCTTACTTTTAGAAACCACGTTACGGATTTTGATACGGTTTTTATAGAAAGAGCAATACATGAGGAAGGTTTGTGCATATAATTTTTCCCAGAGCGGGTACTTACTACTTACCCACACCTCGGCCTGCTCTTTGTGAAAGTCGCCACAAATACATCACGCGGGCTCATTGCGGATTGGCGGGTGACACGAATGGACACGAATGTCTTCGATGAATCCCGATTTCCGCACGATGTTTTCCTTTACGCGTTTTGAGATTTAATAAAAAATCAAATGAAGAAACTCCACAATTACTCGTTTAAAAAAAATGTGTTTTTCAAGCATTTGGTTACATTATTCTTGTTGGAAAAATACAGATATGTGAGAACGATCTAAAAAAACGTGCACGTTAAAGCGTCTAGAGTAAAACAAACAATTAAAAATACAATAAAAAGGTAATTAAAAACAGGCGGAGGCAGCTAAGTTATGACCTATCCCAACTGATGGCGCCCTTTCATGAACATGACACATGAATCGGCACCGCTCAGCTCAACCATCATGAAGGGAACCGAATGATACAACACATGTGCCAAGTAAAGTTCCATAAACTGGAGTTATGGTTTCGAACCCACGATCAATGATATCACTGGGCGGACATTTGTTTTTAAATGATATAAAAATGTTAAATTTTCGGGAATTAATGTCACACGATTTGATAATTAAAAAACTAACTCTTTTCAACTAGAAGACGATCTAAAATCATATGGTCTAGAATGATGTCGCACTATTGTGCATGCTGACTCTGTTAGTTTTCTATTCAATGCTACAAATGTTGATCAAGTATAAGATAACTTAGGTCAACCAAGTTAAAGTTCAAGGTATTTGCTTTAGAGATGAAATCTCTCTCTTTCTTCGTATTAATATCTTATGCGTATCTTTGGCGATGAAGATATTAGAGTTCCGTGGTTGTAGAACAATCTTGAACACAATAACTGAAGTACAAAGAAATAACTAAGCATAATTACGCTTTTAAGACTTATATCGCAGAGCCAAGAGGCACATCGGCGACATTGAACTGGTGGATACCAAGCTTAAATTCACAGCTTGGCTCATCGCCGCAAGGTTGCCTGCTTGTCGGTGTTCTACAGAGTGTATTTCGGTGAGTGTGCTCAAGAACTCCACGACCTCAACCCACCAGCCCCCTTCTACCATCGGACATCTAGACGCACTGCAAGCGCTTTCAAACATCCTTCATAATGCGCACAGCGAATGAATGGAACTCACTACCTGCGTCTGTGTTTCCGAACGCATTCAACCCGAATCTCTACAAAGTTAGAGTAAACAGGCTTCTTCTGGGTAAGCTCACTCCATCGTCGACTCTGTCTCTGTCACCTATGACTTAGACTAGAGTCAAGAGCAAACCACAACAAATAAAATAAAAAAAAGAACGAATAGTATGAAGTATATAAATTAGTATATATATAAACAAATTCATCAAAATACAATGAAGGTTAACATCATTGTAAATTATAGTTAATTTGATTAGTTGGTTGATAAAAAAACAGTTAAAATACTCTTTATTCATGTTCCTCGTTCATTTTGCAGATTGATTCTGTCTGTAATGTTTGTCTAATTCAAACTTTGAGTTATTCCGAATATCTAAGACTATATCATAAAGAATAACAATAATAAGAAAAACTTCTACGGAACCCATTTGTTTTATAATAAATTATTCAAACAAGCCCACTTTTATGCGAGTGTCAACACTCCAGCTCTGCTACGCCGCTACGCCGCTACGCCGCCTACGCGCCAGTGCTACGAGCTACGAACGGGTGACATTTGAAAGGACGGGACAGGACATTCAAATGTCCTTTATTTATCAATGGGTTACCATTGATAAAGGACACCGCGTTATTTTGTACTTTATGAAGGCACTTTGTACGTGATTACTTATCGCCATGTTGAGAGCCTTTTCGTGTTTGTAATTTCAATAAATGTGTGATTTTTTGCAGGCCTTTTAGTAAAATAGTAGACCTACTGTTTATTATGACTTTAAAAATGGTCCACAAAATGTTCTGTATAATGGAGCTATTAAATTATGTATATTATATATCCTCTCTGCTAAACAACCAAGTTTAAGTAAGGCCACTGTGTAATATATATATTTTTGATAACTTCCATATCATAGTTTGACTTTTCCTTTATTTAAAACAAAACAAAGTATCAAAACCATTCACCAATGCAAGCAATCCACGCTTGTATAAGCCCACTCATAGATTTGAACATAGAACCCTGGGAATAAATAAGTAAATTCTAAATTTAAACATCCATTGAACAAGGCTGTATGTGTACAGTTAAAGACAGCAGACGTCTCCCAACTTTACCAGTGAATCACCCTGCGTGCGGCTATATAAGGCAGGGGTTTCCCGAAACGCGTCAGTACCATGGCCTCGCTAGCAGGGGGAGGACGCGCCCTCGCCGCTCCCACTAACTTTTTACGTACCTATCACGAAACATGGAAACTTTCCGATTTGACAAGGTATGGAATTTAATTTTAAATATCGGTTTTAGTGCTTTCTGTCATTAGTCGGTGCCTAATAGCGGAAAATTAAGTCCATTGGGATTGAGTGCGGAACTTTTAAATCGATTTCCATTTTCCGAGTTAAAAATAGTTTTGTGTACGCTTGTTAGTTACTTTGAAAGTAGACCATGCAGGTACGCTGCACTTTTCAAAGTTTACGTAGTTTTCTATCACTTGTATAAAAAGGTTTTAATTGTTTCAAGATAATATAAACTGTCATAAAATAAGCGTTGGAAAGTACCTACAAAATTCAAAGTTGTTTTTAAGCAGAAATTCGTACGTACTTTATTAGTAGAAATGATTAAACTTAGACTTGTTTCGTCCTAATGTAGTCCACAAATAAAGTTTTAGTTCATCTTCATTTCAATCTTGATTTTAATAAATCATGATTGTACACATTTTGCATGCCTTACGGTCGAATCACTTGAAACATGTAAATTTAATAACACCATTGTAACAGTGTTTTCTGCAAAAAAAAATTTTTTTTTATTGATTGATTTGATTCATGAAGACGATGTAGGAAGAGTTGTATAATTTTTTGTGAAAAATTAAGATATTATAAACAAGTTAATTTTGCTGACCAAACTCTAATTAAAGTGAAATTAATACAGTACTTAATAAGGTCGGTAATAACTGGTGAAATTTGGAAGTACTATCTAATAAGTGCTTCTCTGTTCAATCCTTCGGTGAAAAAGGTGTAATGTTATGTTATGTTAGATACTAAATTAGATTTGTTTTGTTTTACTGCACAGACAAAAATTAAAAGAAAACTCATAAGCATTTAAGCAATAAATTATATATTACTAGCTTCTTCCCACGGCTTCACCCGCGTGAAAAGTGTTTTATTATACCGAGGGAACATTATACCGAGTAAAAAGTACTTACTCTCTGTGCCAAATTTCATCCAGATCCATTCAGCCGTTCAGGCGTTTTTGAGTAACAAACTTGCATCCATCAAACCATCCAAACTTTCATATTTATAATATTACTAGCTTCTGCCAGCGGCTTCGCTCGCATGCAAGTCGGAAATTACTCATGGGAAGCTATTTTGCTTTGCCGGTAAGAAATTACTTAAATTTATCTCTGTGCCAAATTTTATCCTGATCCGTTCAGTCGTTTTCGCGTGATTGAGTAGCCAACATACATCCATCCATCCATCCATCCAAACTTTCGCAATAATATAAGTAAAATCACCTAGGTAGCCAAGTAATTTAAATACACTTGCACTTGATACGTTCGATTTCCGTATGCGGCAAAATATATTAGCAGTTGATGCTATTGTACGTCCTTGACCAAACCTCGGTTCAGCAAGTCTAGTGGAGCTTTGAAGCCTAAATAACTACTATTTTACAAACTTTTATGTAACTTGCCTAGTTATTTAGTATGTATGGATCAAATCTTGCAACTGAATTTTAAAACAACTATACCCAATCGATTGAGCAGAAATTATGCACCAGTTTGGTATGGATGAAAATGTATGATGGCTTAAGTAACAACCAATCTGCCTAGCCTTTTCCCAAGTATATTGGGATCGGCTTCCAGTCTTACCAGATTTAGCTGAGTATTCATGGACCGACTGTCTATCTGACCTCCACAGCCCAGTAACTGGGTAACACGGTACCCCTTGGCAAGACTAAGGTAGACTAAAGTAACATCATTCTAAAAAAAAAGTTAATAAAAAAACCCGACTGCTTAAATAGCGAACTAAAAAGATTTAAACAAGAAGAAAATCATACTGTGCAGTCGGAGGATACATATTTACGAGCTGGCTGACCAAAACCAGATGTATCCTCCGACTGCACAGCATGATTTTCTTCTTGTTTACGTCTTTTTAGTTCACTTTTTAAGCAGTCGGGTTTTTTTTATTTTTTTAATTAACTTTTTATATTTCCAACTTTTTAGTTTTTTTTATAATTAGGTACATTTAAACATATAAGTGTTTTATATTTTTTGCAATCACCTCTGAAAACCCTTTATTTTGATACCCCACACGATGGGTTTGGAAGAAAAAACAATTTTACCCCCTACAAAATGGCGCCCAAAATCCGCCATTTTTTTCTTTTCCAATTTTTATATAGCCTATGACACACGCAGGGTTAAGACGAATTGATTGACGTAAGAATCACCAAAATCGGCCAACGCGTTTGGTCTCTAGAACACCACATAGGAACAAACATACATACATATATACATACATACATAGACTGATAAACACATTACCCTCCTTCGGCAGTCGGGTAAAATATGGCGGACACCCAAAGATGCAATAATTTTTACTTATTTTTCCGACGCTTTTAACCCCCGACGGAAAAAGAGGGGTGTTATAAGTTTGACGTGTGTGTTGCTGTGTATCTGTGTGTCTGTCTGTGGAATCATAGTGCCTCAACTGAACTCCGTGATGAACTGATTTTGGTTTAGTTTTTTTTGTTTGAAAGCTGATTGTGTCGAAAGTGTTCTTAGCTATGTTTGAATAAAATCGGTACAGCTGTTCAAAAGTTATGGGCGTTTTCGCAAGTTAAATGTGTCGGGGTCTTTGAAATTTTGAAATTTTACTTGTTGTTAGTATGAATGGATCAAATCTTGCAATCGAATATTAAAACAGCTATATCCAATCGGTTGAGCTAAAATTTTGTATAACTACATATTTGATTTAGATGACAAATTAATGGACGGTTAACTAAAATTTTATTTGAAAATGGAATTTCTAAAGAAAATATGCTACTTTAAAAAAAATCCTGATCTAGAATAGGATGGTAATAGATTACCGATGCATAGATGATAGTGAAAACCAATGTGTAGGATTTTCACGCTCAACATATTTCATATTCTCGTTTCCAAATTAAGATACGTAAACAATCTCAGACGATAAGAAGTGATTAAGTTTAAGACCCCCTACAAAAAATAAAAAGTAATAAAGTAGAGGGAAGGACGACGCTCTAATCATAAAATAACAGCGTATTGATATGTTTTTAACCCCCGACGGAAAAAGTGGGGTGTTATAAGTTTGACGTGTGTTGCTGTGTATCTGTGTTTCTGTGTGTCTGTCTGTGGCATCATAGCGCCTCAAAGGATGAACCGATTTTGCTTTAGTTTTTTTTTGTTTGAAAGGTTATTGTGTCGAGAGTGTTCTTAGCTATGTTTGAATAAAATCGGTTTAGCCGTTCAAAAGTTATGGGCTTTACTGTTTGAATCGGGACGTTTTCGCAAGATAAATGTGTCGGGATTTTTTTTACATTTTGGAATTTTACTTGTTATAAAATACATTATAAAAGCATGTATCTATCTATACCTACAGTATCGGTTTGTAAAGAAAAATAAAAAAAACTAATCACAAAAAATTAACCCACTACCAAAGCAAAACTAAAACCGGCCAAGTGCGAGTCGGACTTGCGTGCGAAGGGTACCGTACCATTATAGCAAAAAAAGGCAAATATATCACGTTTGTTGTATGGGATTAAATATTTATTTTAATCTGTTTTTAGTATTTTTTGTTGTTATAGCGGCAACAGAAATACATCATCTGTGAAAATTTCGACTGCCTAGCGATCACGGAATAAACGTGTTTTTTTTTTACTGTTTTTGGGATAATGGTACAGAACCCTTCGTGCGCGAGTCCGACACGCACTTCGTCAGTTTTTTGAAAGGATTCTTAATATACAGCAGTAGAGTTTGTAAGGCTAACTAAAAATAGAAATAAAGGAAAGAATAAACAGTAGCAATGTCAATCGATACTAAGTCCTAATTGTATTTTAACTGTACTAAGTATTAGGGAATTGAACTGATATCGATGTGTTTTTATAATAGTGATCAGCGCCCTAATAGCCGTATCACGGTCACCGATTCCAGTGTTCTATTGTATACCATTCATCTATCTATTGGTGGTCTATTTTATAATCCATTAATTATATTTTTTGATAGACAGTATTGATGTCAGCCTTGAGTGTATTCAAAAACTTTGCTTTAAGGCGCTACCCCGAGCAAAACGCCGCGCTAGCCGTTTTTCGTGCAGTTTTTAGGAGCTATCTACTCGTTATTTAAAATGAAATATCAACTAATAAAAATACATTAAATTTCTACATATTATTGATTCCAAAATTGTAGATTTCTTATTTTTAAAGATTGTATATGTTTCACTAATCTCCTTCCAACAAAACCATAAAAAATAGAAATAATGATTGATAAGCATGCATCTCCTCGTAAAGTGTTCATTAATATTTTTTTGTTCTAACACTAATGGATAGACAATTTGAAAACGAACATTTTGGTAGTTTTTTTTTTCAAAAGACCAATATTCGATTTTATAAAGATTTTGTTCTAAAATCTGGGCGTATTCACTACTGTAATTCATGCGCCACCAGTGCCGCTAGGCCAATAGGAATGCTCATATCTCAAGCTAATTTTTTGGTCAGGGTACGGCCTTAAGGTTGCCCTAGTCGATCATTCTTCCATAAAAACGCAGTCTGGCGATTACTCCACTGTTTGACGGTGTACGTTCAAAACAAAAAATTACAACAATTTGTCTCATCATTATCTAGCCCTGTATGGAAACAAATATCATAAAGAACACTTTCGATCAAGACGCATTTCAAAGAAAAAAACAGAATCAAAATCGCTTCATCCGTTTAGGAGCTACGATGCCACAGGTAGACACACAAATACACAGATACACAGTAACACACGTCAAACTTATAACACCCCTCTTTTTCTATCGGAGGTTAATGAATTAAACCAAAAGACACATAAAATGATTATGTCTATTTCCAGTATAACGGCACTAAAACACGCTTGACTTTTTGTAACACGAATAGAACCCCATAAGAATGTGCCAGCAATTTCCTTGTTCCAAATCAATTGCTATTCTACGTAATGTTATCTTGGCAGCAATGCCACATTGAATGGCAATGCTAATTCCTTCCCACAAGGCGGCCAACATTCTGGTCACGCGAAGTGTTGACCAAACGTTTAGCGCACTGAAGAAAAGTAAAAAAAATAAGTAAATGTAGGAGGGCCTTGTAGCTAAATAAATGAGGAAATCTTACTTCTTACTTAATATTATAAATGCGATAGTTTGTTAATCAAACACCCTAAAACGGCTGCACGAATCTGGATGAAATTTGGCACAGAGATACATTATAGAATGGAATAGCACATAGGCTTTTCATCCCGGTATTATGTTCCCTCGGGATAATTTTAGACATTCACACGGGCGAAGCCGCCTGCAGAAGCTAGTGATATTATAAATGCGAATATTTAGATGGATGGATGGATGTAACTATGTGTGTTACTCAATCACGCCAGAGCGACTGAATCGATCTAGATGTAATTCGGCACAGAGATAGTCTGGCATAGCACAAAAGCTACTTTCCATCACGTTGTAATGATCCACTTGAATAAACTTTTCACGCGGGCGTAGCCGCTGGTATATAAGCTAGTACATTGATAAATTCAAAGAAACTGCAACAATTATTACAAGCATTTTTACACAATTATATTACCCTGCTTTCGTATGTGTGTCCGGCAAAGTAATCGATTTTCCAAGCACTTCCTGGCATCCGATTAAGTTCAAACTTGACGTAGGTACTTGTGTAACTTGGGAGCCATTAAAAAAATATTGTACTATGGAGTTGGTCTCATGATGGAATCATAATAGTTTCTAAACCAGACAATATAGCGCTATCGTGTTTGAACGAAAGAAAGAAAGAAAAAATATTTATATGGGGCCAGCACAGGAGACACTAAGCATAACACAAACAATAATAAAAAATGATAAAAAATCTTTTTGCAAAAAAATACTACCGACTTCCTAATACAAAACTACAAAGTGAAAAATAACTTTATTTTTTGAAGTCGGTGTCTTTCGTAGGTAACAATTTTTTTGCGTTATGGACACCGACTTCAAAAAATAAAGTTATTTTTCAATTTGTAGTTTTGTATTAGGAAGTCGGTAGTATTTTTTTGCATGAAATGGTATAAACAATAAACAGACATGCGATTGCAGCAATCCCGAGAGATTTCCCGTTATTTATTGAAGAGTTCTGTTGTATATCTCCGAAGTTCTTCATTAGATCTTCACCAATTTAAAATGGGACCAATTTCGAAACATACTTTATCAAACAAAAAAAGAATTTTCAAAATCGGTCTACAATTGACGGAGATATCGGTGAACATAAACAAAAAAAAAAACAAAATACATAATGTCGAACATAGAACCTCCTCCTTTTTGGGAAGTCGGTTAAAAATAAATAACCCCATGCGAGACCAAAAAGGCTCCTATCTCAGCATGTGCAACGATATTAAAAAGCTCATTATTGATGTAGACGTAAATACTAAATCTTCTTATCATCATCATCATCATCAGCCTATTAATGTTCCTACTGCTGGGACACAGGACTCCTCTCTGTGAGAGGGGATGGGCCATAATCCACCACGCGGGCCCAGTGCGGGTTGGTGGATGTCACATGTCTTCGAATTTTTGGTTCTAGGACATGCCGGTTTCCTCACGATGTTTTCTTTCACCGTTTTTGAGAGCAGTGGTGATGTAATAATTTACACAAAGTAAGGCGCCTGCCTGGGTTCGAACCCACGACCTACAACTTGTAAGTCGCGGCCGATACCACTGGGGCACCACTGCTCTTCTACAATCTTCTTATATTAGACGTAAATTTTATACTTTTCACAAGCTTTTATTTAACTTGCAATGTATGTATGTGTGTTCGGGTCAAATCTTGCAAGTGAATTTTAAAGCAGATATCCTGCACCGATTAAGATGAAATTTTGCTTATACGTTTAGTTTGAATGACACTGCATCTAAGCAGCTAAGTGCAGCTTCTAAATTAAATATAGCGGACGGCCCAAGATGTCGGATTAGTATTTTTTTGTGCACTGCCATGATATGGATATCAAATGAAAGGGTTTGCTGAGAAGAATATACGAAAAAGCTTGTTTTAAAACAAGATTTCTTAATGAATAGTTTTATTAGTCCATTAAAAGCTAGTTTAAAAAAAAAAGATGTTTACTTTAATAAATTAAAGAAAAGAAAGAGAAACTATTAAACACTTCGTAAAAATAGAACTTATATTTTCTATAATGTTAGTTTTGGAGACATACCCCACACACACACCACACACATACACCCACACATACACACACGCACACACACTTAATACACGCACCAACGCCACTTGACTCACACTTTTGCACACACTGCAAGATACCATGCATCCCCTTATTATTTTTGTTTAACTTATCCTTTTTGTTACTGCTACAATAAAACTGTATTTCTGAACAATGATGAAAGAGACTGGCCTCCACGACACAAGGAATCCTAGTGTGGAGATCAGTGATTTATCTGATATAAAATGTATTTTTCTTGAACAATAAAGATTATTGTTCCATTTATTCATTTTATTTACATATTTTTAAATATTATTCTATAAAAAAATAAAATAAAAAAAACATTTAAAATACAAAAATAGTAGCCCACCGGTATCGGGAACAGGGTCCAAGCTACCGGTGGTCAGGGCTCCTGAGAGAGGAACCTCCTAACAATATATGAGCGCCGTGTCCAGGAGTACCGCTTTCTGGATCAAGCTCTTGATCCAGCTGCCCAACGAGTGCCTCCTCAGATGTTCGTCGAGGCTCTTGGCTATTATGCCATTGGCCGTAACGACTATCGGCAAAATGATCGCTGTATTCACGTCCTACATGTCGACAACCTCGCTAGCCAGATCAAGATACACGAGTAGCCTTCACGAGTTTCTCGTCATGGGGGACCGCTATATCAACAATCATTGCGCGACGCTCTAGTCGGTCTATAGTTGGTCTCTCGTCTTTTTATTATTATTATTAATTATTTTGCAAAAAATCAGTATCCTTAACCTATATTTCAAAGACTAAGAACTACGTTCTGGTCTGATTACATTAATTCTTTCCAACCATTAATTACTAATTACGTGGTTAGGTAAAGTTAGAACAATCGTCTTGTTACCGCGACGCGAACTGTTCTAGTTTTCACTGCTAACATACAATTAGTTTTACGTGATTTTGTAGTATTTAGGAATACAATAGTCTTAGGACATATAGAGGGCAGAGAAAGTCTACTACAAAGTCGTAAAAAACATTCAGTCTAGTTTTATAATTAAAGTAATTGCTGAAAAAGAAAATGTCATAGACTAATCAATTTGATAGCTGGAGCAAACCTAGACGTTTTTCACCGATTGAAGTATGAATTCGAGCATCATTGTTATAATGTCTTAATTGGAAATTCTTGTGTATGCTACTGTTTAGTATGAAAATGTAATTGTTGACATTTTGAGTGATACTACGATATATGCCTTGTCGGTCTAGTGGTTGTAAAGAAATTTACGATCTTTACTCGACCTGTTACTTTTTTGTTATAAATAGGTTACGATAAAATCAATAATATAGGAATTGTGTCGACATAGGTATATTGAGATATATTTTAATTTGACTTGAAAGTTTTGAATTTGGACTTGGCGTAAACTACAGAGAGAGAGAGCAGGTAACGACGCCGACTTACTTACGTGTCGTAGGAAATGAGTTGAAACACAGGCAGGCGCTTTATTTTGTATAAATAATATCATTACCAATGCTCTTAAAACGGTGAAGGAAAACATCGTGAGGAAACCGGCATGTCCTAGAACCAAAAATTCGAAGACGTTTGACATACACCAACCGGTACTGGGCCAGCGTGGTGGATTAAGGCCCATTAACTCACTCACCGAGAGGATATCTGTGTCCCAGCAGTGGGAGCATTATAAAGCTGAAGATGAGAAACTACTACTGATTGTTAAATACTCGATTTGTTTCGTTTTCGTTCATACATGGTCATATGTCCTTATAAAGCGTCCCGACGTTTCCCCGCACATCTGTACACACTCTCCTTTTTAACGGCTACTCTTAGATATAAAATACCGTGTTTAAACTTTCTTAAATATCGATTTGCAAAGATACACGTGCCACCGTTGATTTAAAGAATCCACGTGTCAAAAAACCCTCTTGGATATTGTGCCAAGGTCACAAGACTCAGAAGTTAAGGAGTGAGACGTGAACGGACGACTACCTTCGAGTTTTACACATTTAAACCGACCCTTAGTGCGATTCCGACTCGCGGACTTAGGGTTCCGTGGCGTATAGAGCAGGGAAAACGTGCGTATTTTTTTCAAGTTTAATTATGAACACTTCCCTTGGAAAAACCCTAGAGTCCTTTTGGGTTTTATTATCCAACTTCCTATTAATATTATACCTAAATGTGAAAGTATTTTGATAATAACTCAGCGGCTGAACGGATTAGAAATAAAAACGCTTACCTAGAAGTAACCTATTCACTCTTGACTTGAAGACCCCGAGTTTGTAGCTATCGGGTAACACAGACTCCAGCAGAGAATGCCACTCCTTAGCTGTACGCATAATAAAAGTATTCTCAAAATGTTTAGTGCGTATGGGTGGTATGTCCACCATGTACCGATGGTGCGTCGCCGTACGCCTGGGCTGGGCGGAATTAAATCATGCAATTCCATCGCACACTCCCCGAAATGCAACTGATAAAATACCGACAAACTGGCAACCCGGTGACGGTGTTCAAGGCTCTGGAGCTTTGACTCTACCAGTGCCTCATCGCTGATGAACCTCTTGGCCCGTTTTTCGATCGACTCTAGTGCATCAAGCTGTTATTTGGCAGATCCGTCCCAGAAATGAGGACTGTACTCCATGCAAGATTGAATGCGCTTGGTACAACTTCAGCAGCTTGAAGTACCGTCTAACCTTCGCAAGGATCCCCAACTGTTTGGCAGCCAGTTGAGCCTTTGCCTCAATGTATAGGCCAAAGTTGAGTGTCAACGTTACGACAAGAAGGTCAAGATGGTCCGTTATGGGCACGTTTACACCTCGGAAAGATGGAGCCGGGTGAAATTGGCTCTTTTCAGCGGCGAAAATACACGCATATGTTTAAGCGTCATTGAACTTGACCAGATTGGCATCTCCCCATTCGGATACTGCCTCGAAGGACAAGCCGCGCATGTCCCTTTTACCCGCAGTCGGGTAAAAAAAAGGAACATAGGTAGAGCATAGCCTGAATTAGGACATAGTTTGCTTTTTAACATTCACACGGGTGAAATCGCAGGCAAAAGTTTGTTAGCTAATGTAAAAAAAAAAACCAGAACCAAACAATACCCAGCTATCACATGGCACACAATGATACAACATTGCCCATGCTCTATATATTCTGTTAAATATATTACTCACTTACTATTCAAATTTGAAAAAATATAAGTACCTATACTTTGTAGTAGGGACCCGTTCCACCCTTTGCATACGGAACCCAAACAATTGAAGAGTATAATGGTCCGACTTTATGACAAACAAAGAGAATTTCTTGGAATTTCGGTGTACGTCCTAGCTACCATTTAAGGCATGTAAATTAAATGCCTTTTCGTAATGTCATGTTGTACATATTAACGCGGTTAAATATGTGGAACATTAGCATTTAGATTTTCATTCTTAGACATGGCCTAGTATGAGGATCAGCTTTTGGCTAAGTAATGGTGGGTCTACACTACAGAGACTTTTGGTCGTACAGATCTTTTATGATCAGAAGGTCTAAGTAGCTAAGGGCCAGTTTCTGAAGTCGACGTCACATCTCAAATTAGCTGACAATTTGTCACAAATTAACCAGCCGTCAGTGAGTTTCTCAACACTTCATCATCGAGAAATTACGTAATCGCTTGTTACAATAAATAATCGGCATTAATTTATTTCGGTTGGCCACCCTAGCTGGTATTCATTCATTTCATTCGCTAATATAACGTAATCAGTAACTTTAAATAGTAACCAAGGACGATTTTTGGATGGTTAAGCAACACTTAGCAAGGTTAGTCTTTGGATGGGTGACCACTTTTTTTTTTTGGGTTCCTTTGTTTTGGATGGCTGACCCCGCCAGGGTAAGCAACAATTACCAAGGTCAGTTTTGGGATGGGTGACCAAATTTTATTGGTTCGCTTGTTTTTGGATGGGTGACCCTGCCAGGGTAAGCAACACTTACCAAGGTCAGTGTTTGGATGAGTGACCCCTATTATCTTTTTATCGTAATACTAGAGGACGCCTTGCGGTTTCACCCGCGTAGTTCCCGCTCCCGTGGAAATAAAGGGATAAAAAGTAGCCTATGTCACCCGGGGATAGAGTAGCTTCCCAACGGTGAAAGAATTTTTGAAATCGGTCCAGTAGTTTTGGAGCCTATTCGGTACAAACAAACAAAAAAATCTTTCCTCATTATAATATTGGTATAGATAAGCCTTTAAAATCATAATATTAATTTTAATCTGCGAATAATAGACCAATTTCCAACAATTATAAATTAGGCTCGTTGACAAGAGATTAACATTGAAAATGGTTCTCAGAAACCCAAAACTGCTGTAACATGTGGTTAGTTCGAGATTTTTCTCAAATGTGACAAATTGTTAAACGCTTGTCACATTTGGGTGTTGAGAAACTGAGAGTAGAATTAACAGGCGATTAATCGTCGATTACGTTAACAGCCCGATAATTTTGAGCTGGGAAACTGGCAGTAAGTGTACAGACTTGGAAGTCTGGGTAAAAGTTACCACGCAGACATCTCGTCAATATGTTTGCGCAGACTTTTCTTCGTTGGTTCAGATTTTAA
Source organism: Orthosia cruda (assembly GCA_964057195.1). NCBI lineage: Eukaryota > Metazoa > Arthropoda > Insecta > Lepidoptera > Noctuidae > Orthosia > Orthosia cruda. Next base: position 18,036,744 of record OZ059846.1, on the reverse strand, counting down.
TTTTGATTTGATTTGCTCATGATGCGTGGAGATTAATTTATTCATTTCATTATTACATATATTGACATTTGTCTGTACTGCTGTATTGCACAGACACAATTCTATAGAAGTTGATGAAAGTCTGTGCATAGTATGTGTGGTGTGGACCCACTATGAATCAATCAAAAAAGTCTATGTACTATTCCAGACTAGAATCTGTCTCTGTGCCAAATTTCATCCAGATCCGCTCTGCCGTTCTGGCGTGATTGAGTAATAAAAATACATCCATCCAAACTTTCGCATTTATAATACTAGCTTCCGCCCGCAGCTCCCACTACCTTATTTTTCCCAATATCTTTATAAATTACTAGCGGACACCTGCGTAGTTTCCGTTCCCGTGGAAATACAGGGATAAAAAGTCTATGTCACCCGGAGCTAATGTAGCTTCCCAAAGGTGAAATAATTTTTAAAATCGGTCTAGTAATTTTTAAGTTTATTCGTTATATACAAAAATACAATATTAGTGTAGATATTCTGAGTTATTCTGGTGTATAAGCTATATTTCTGTAGAGTTTCTATTTAAATCCGTTCAGTAGTTTTTTGGTTATTCTGATGGGCTCGCGTTTTTGCGTGATAGAGTAACAAACATCCATCCATCCTCACAAACTTTCACGTTTATGATATTAGTAGGAACAGTAAGACAGATTATTTTCACTTAGTATTTTATGCTTCTACAAGACTTGTTAGGGAACCCAAAAAAAGACATTAAAATAATACAGAAATTTCAGTTGGAAAACTCTTCCAAAGTAGGTACCCAACAGCACTTTCACCCGGGAATCAATCAAAGAAATGAAAAAAAAATACTATTTACAGATTTTTTAGAAACAAGGCAATTATTTCAATATGTAAATAAAGTAGGTTGTCAAGCCATTTTTAGAAACCAATAAAAATAATCCAATATAGTTTCAGTGAACTAAATATTTCGATAGACATTTATAGATGGCAAATATTTCCGTAAGCTCGGTCGTTAATATTGCCAAACGCGAATTTTCCTATCATGATTATTAGGAAGGTATATGTAAATATACAATTAATAGTACATTATGGTACAAGTGTGAAATGTTGGTGATTACCACTGAGGCGCCATTGAGACCCGAGCCGTTAGGTGAGGGTCTTAAGAGAGCCGAGGACGGTAATCATCAATACACACGTATATCATACGACGTTTTCCAACACACTTGTGAAGAAAATAATACAAAAAAATCATTTTCAACAATGAAAACAAGTTGTGAAAATGTTTCGCAATGGCGGCCAATATTACTCAGTTTTCCTATGCGCGCGCATCTTACAATGGCGATCGGCCATAGACTAAAAGCCCATTAGCCACGTACAAAATGGGGAATTTCAAGTTTTCTTTATTACAGATAAAAACAAAAGTTTTATTTATTAAACACGTACAAGTTAAAATTATCTATTTAAATACGAAGTTGCATGAAATGAGCAAGCAATAGGTACATTAATTTATTTTTATTATCGAGCACAATCTTTTTTGTATCGAAACTTTTTTAAGAACAATGCAACTCAACCAATAAATTTTAAAAAAAAATCTGTAACTCACTTGTGAATAATAGCAATGAAAAAGTCACAGTTTGATTAAAGGTGTCATTATGTGCCTAATTGCGGTGAAATTAGAGTAGAAAAGAGAGCAAGTGTGTTGAAAAGGTTCTTTTCGTAAGTAATATAGGTACAAACTAGTGCAATTACTTGCAGAAAATCAACTGAACATCGCGCGCAATATGCAAAACTCGGTATTAGGAGGGTTCCGGGGGTTGTCTTATCAAAACCGAATCGGAGCCCAGCCCGGCTTCTATTATAGGCTTGAGTCATGTATTTTATCACGGTTTTTGCTCCCAAACTGTGATTTAACTATCTGTGTGACTCAAACCTGTTAGAGTAGGCCGTGCTCACCCGGCACCCAGGAATAGTGGCAGAAGAGTGGTGTGTTAAGGGCAGGCCTTATACAAGTAAAATTTAAAAAACCCCCGACTGATTTTTATTTCAAATTACATAATTTATCTTCTCTATATAGTAGATACGCTTCGATCGGCAATCTATTGAACACGTTATTATGACACGATAACTTGCGAAAACACCTTGATTCAAACAGTAAAACGACAATTACTTTTGAACGGCTGAATCGATTTTATTCAAACATAGCTAAGAACACTCTCGACAAAATCACCTTTCAAACAAAAAAAACTAAATCTAAATCGGCTCATCCGTTTAGGCGCTATGATGCCACAGACAGACACACAGATACACCGATACACATATACACAGCAACACACCTCAAACTTATAACACCCCTCTTTTTCTGGCGGGGGTTAAAAATAAAATAGTACAAATATGAGGCAAAACAAAAAATTTTTAGAATGTGCAACTAGATACCCCTATGCGCAAGTAAGCACTTCGTTTTTAAGACACCATTTCAGAACCAATTACAAAAAAAAAAAAAAAAAAATTAAAATAGTTGCAAGACATGGTGAATGAAGCTTTTAAGTTAAAAGGGATGAGTATAAATGTAATGTAAATGGAAAGAGAAGACGATGTATCGGAGTGTGAAGTAAAAAAAAAGAAGGAAGGGTGGAGCATGTAAACGGGTTTGTATATCTGGAAAGTATATTCACAAGGGATGGAAAGATTGAAGAGGATGTGGAAAGGAGAGTGAATGCAGGGAATAAAGTGAATGGTGTTATACATGCGGTTGTGACCAGCAAGTCGATGTCTCCGGAAGCTCGACTCGCCGTTCACAACAGGCGTGCTGGTGCCTTCACTTATGTATGGAAGCGAAGGTTGGGTATGGCAAAAAAGACACGAAAGTAGGATTAATGCAGTAGAAATACGCTCCTTGGGAAGTATGTGTGGTCATGTGGTGTAAGATTAAACGATAGATTGAGGAATGAGGTAATAAGACAACGTTGTGGTTTAAAAGAAGATGTAGTGACTAAAATTTAAAAGAGTATGTTATGATGGTTTGGCCATGTTGAGAGGATGAATGAAAGGCGACTAACGAAAGGTATTTACAAGGCAGAAGTGAATGGAAATGCCGGGAGGGGACGCTCTAGAGAGACATACATTGGCGATGTCCTTCAGAAAGGTCAGGTGCACAGTACTCATAACCGGCGTGTGTGTATGACTAGATGTATGAATGTGAGTGAAGCAAACATAAATAAAAAGGCTGTTGATGACGATAATGAAATGTCATCTAAAACTATTCCAAATTTCAAGTTGATAGCATTATTAGTTCTTGAGATATCCAGCTGTAACAGACGGACGGACAGACTGAGTCGCACCATAAGGGTTTCTTTTTACCATTTTGATACGGAACCCTAATATCAAGGGTGCTAAATTTTGACGCACAATGTAGTTTTCAGGTTAACGATCGTATTCTGCTTATCAAACAAAAGTCGCTAGCAAATGCTTACGCATATGAACTGTTTATCAAGCAACAACGTTATAAATTCACACTACTAAACGAACGGTAGGTACTGTAGCATGACCAAACACGCTTTCTAAAAGTATTCTCATCATCATTATTATACCAGACGAAAGATGTCCACTGCTGAACAAAAACCTCCCTAAAGTGTCGGCACATCGACCGGTCATCGGTCCATCTAGTGTGAGGCCTTCCAAAGCAACGTCTTACGGCACGCGGTCGCCACTCCCGAACTTTTCGGCCCCACCGACCATCCGTTCTGCTAGCAAATACATCATCATCATCATCATCATATCAGCCGCAAGACGTCCACTGCTGGACATAGGCCTCCCCCAAGCGTCGCCACATTGACCGGTCCCGTGCGTCCCGCATCCAGCGGATCCCTGCAACCTTTACCAGGCCATCGGTCCACCTGGTGGGAGGCCTTCCAACGCAACGTCTTCCGGTTCGCGGTCGCCACTCCAGAACCTTTCTGCCCCATCGGCCATCCGTTCTGCGAGCAATGTGCCCTGCCCACTGCCACTTAAGTTTGGCAATTCTTCGGGCTATGTCGGTAACCCTGGTTCTCTTGCGGATCTCTACATTTCTGATTCGATCACGTAAGGAAACTCCGAGCATAGCCCTCTCCATTGCCCTTTGGGTGACTGTAAGCTTTCTGATGAGGCCCATTGTGAGCGACCACGTCTCAGAGCCATAGGTCATAACTGGCAACACACACTGGTCATAGACTTTCGTCTTGAGACACTGTGGTAAGTTGGACGTGAAGATACCGCGCAACTTCCCGAACGCTGCCCAGCCGAGTCGGATTCGACGGTTGACCTCTTTCTCGAAGTTGGCCCTACCCAACTGGATCGTTTGTCCCAGGTAGACATAGTCATCCACAACTTCGAGTGTAGAGTCTCCGACCCTAATAGGAGTGGGCGTGACATGGGCATTCAACATCACCTTGGTTTTGTCCATGTTCATCCTAAGACCCACTCTTTCGGAGGCTCTACTGAGGTCATCGAGCATTGTATTGAGGTCCTCCATAGTCTCAGCCATGACCACTATATCGTCGGCAAACCGAAGGTGAGTGATGTACTCGCCATTGACGTTGATGCCTAGCCCTCTCCAGTCCAGAACCTTGAAGACATCCTCCAGTGCAGCGGTGAACAGTTTCGGAGATATGACATCTCCCTGCCTCACACCTCGCTGCAGAAAGACAGGTTCCGAGGTCTGATCCTGAAGTCGAACTGACATGGTGGCGTTTTTATACAAACACTTCAACAACTCGATGTACCGGTAGTCAATTTGGCACCGTTGGAGAGACTGCAGCACAGCCCAAGTCTCGATCGAATCAAAGGCTTTCTCGTAGTCCACAAACGCTAAGCAGAGAGGCAGGTTGTACTCTTCGGTCTTCTGTATAACCTGCCGCAGCGTACGTATGTGGTCTACGGTGTTAAAGCCTTTACGGAGACCGGCTTGTTCAGGACGCTGGAAATCGTCAAACCTGCGCGCGAGACGATTCGTGATGACTCTTGAAAACAGCTTGTAGACATGGCTAAGAAGTGAGATGGGCCTATAGTTCTTTAGTAGGGCATTGTCGCCCTTCTTGAAGAAGAGTACCACCACACCCCTGCACCATGCCTGTGGCGTTTTACCCTCGAGTATGACGGAATCAAACAGCTTCTGAAGGGCCTTAAGGACCGGTTTTCCACCCGCCTTCCGGAGTTCGGCTGTAATTCCGTCTTCACCCGGCGCCTTATTGTTTTTAAGCTGTTTAAGAGCCATCCTAATCTCATACAGGCTGACGTCCGGAATGTCTTCGGTATAGTGCCGGGTCAATCTAGCTCTAGGGTCTTTTGCTAGATTCGCGACGGGTTTACTGGTTGACGTGTACAACTGCCCATAGAATCTCTCGATCTCTCTCAATAGCTCCGGTTTGGCGGATACGATTCTGCCATCGTCGGTCTTCAGTTTCGTGAGCTGGCTCTGCCCAATAGTCAGATCTCTTGCAAAGACCTTGGAACCCTTATTCCGCTCAATCGCGTCTTTAATACGCTCGGTATTAAAGCGGCGGAGATCGCTTTTCAAGGACTTTGAGATCCGTCTATTGAGCCGCCGGTACTTCAATGCATCGTCTGAAGACTGCAGGATCATCTCACGCCTCTCCTTCATGAGCTTGAGAGTAGGATCAGAGAGCTTTTTGTTTATATATGTACGGCGGGTCTTGAAAAACTTAGACCCAACCGTATGGACAGCTTCCACGAACCCATCGCTGTATTCGTCCACGGAGCTCCCTAGGCACTTGAAACGACTCTGAAGTTCGAGCTGAAAGCTCTCGTGGTTTTCGATCTGGATCTGTGCTGGACGGAGCGTAGACTTCATCAGTCGAGACCTTTCAAGCTTGATATTAATGTTCAATGTGCCTCTCACCATGCGGTGATCGCTCCCGGTTTTCACCGAATTGATCACAGAGACATCATTGAACATTTGCTTCTTGGTTGACATGATGAAGTCGATCTCGTTTTTGATCTAGCAAACACATTACATGAGAACCCGACTGCTTAAAAAGCGAGCTAAATAGACGTAAACAAGAAGAAAATCATGCTGTGCAGTCGGAGAGTACATCTGGTTTTGGTCAGCCAGCTTGCGAATATGTTCGCTTTTTAAGCAGTCGGGTATTTTGATTTTTTAAATAAACTTTTTAATTTACGACTTTTTAGTTGTTTTTTTATAATTAGGTAAATTTAAACATATAATTGTTATATATTTTTGAAATCACTTCTTAAAAACATTTATTTTGATACCCTACACGATGGTTAAGGAAAAAAAAACGCCACAAAATGGCGCCCAAAATCCGCCATTTTTCTTTTCCAATTTTTATGTAGTCAGTGACACTCGCAGGGTTAAGACGAATCGATTGACGTAAGAATCATCAATATCGGCCAACGCGTTTAGTCTCTAGGACGCCACATAGGAACAAACATACATACATGCATACTTACATAGACTGATAAACACATTAACCTCCTTCGGCAGTCGGGTAAAAACGCTCAAGTTTGTACCCACCTTTATAAGTGTACGTAAATTAAGAAAACTCTACGTCTAGTCTCTATATCAACAGATAAATGTCCTAGGATCAATTGATTGGCCTAAGAATACAATAATAACACGAGCCATTTCTTCTTTTCTGGTTGTCTAAACTACTGTCCTGTATACATAGAATAAAAATAGAAACCTAATAGATTTCAACTGAATTGTATTATTTTGTCTGTTGTTCAGCCCACGCTACGCTCGATATAATGAAGCCCGTTAAGAATACACGTTCCAATGATATCTTTACCGTCTATACCAGATGCCCTACGTCAGGAGCAGTGAGGTGAGATCTTTCGTCGATATTTCTTCCGGTAGTTTCACTCAATAGTATTTTCTTCCTCATCTACATACCTAACTTATAGATTAGCTACAAGATAGGCAAAGTCTCCAATAACTATGAGAAATTATATTTTATTACCTACCTACCCACCTATCTTACCTACCTACTCACCTGCCCTCAACCTACCTACCCTAGCCTATCCTACATACCTACCTACCCTACCTACCTAATTTAAAGGCAAAGATTTTCTTCTTTGGGTTACATTATTGCAATTTTCAAAAGGATTTCTAATCATTTTGATAATAAATTAGCATATATGAACTCCGGAATAAAGTAGCTTTCCAAAGGTGAAATAATTTGTAAAATCGGTCCAGTAGTTTCGGAGCTTATTCGGTACAAACAAACAAATCTTTTCTCTTTATAATATTATTAGTATTAGTATAGATTTACACAGCCCTTTAAGACAAGCAACTTCAAATTATCAATACAGAAAGCAGGGGACAGTGATCATACACTTAAAATACAATTCTATAGGGTACCTCTGTTTGACGACTAGATTTTTAACCAACCACGACTAGATTTTTTTAATGTAAAACAAACAAGTGCACAGATCAAAAGACATTCATTTTTCAAGGTCAAGTCAACAAAGGCGAGCATAACTCTAAATTGAGTTTTCTAACAGACCTTAAACTAGTAGGGAGTCAGGGACAGGTGACATAGATTGAGTTCTTTACCTACATCTACACTATAATATATAATAACTAGCTGTTGACCGCGACTTCGTCTGCGTAGCATAAGTACTTTGAATAGCCCATTTTTTATACCGCGCCATAAATTAAATACCATAAAAATTTCTACCCCTCTGTTCGTCCCCTAAAATATGATTGCCGGGATAAAACTCATCTATCCTATGTTCTTCCCAGGGTTTCAAACCATCTCCATATCAAATTTCGTCTAAATCGGTTCAGCGGTTTAAGCGTGAAAAGGCAATAGACATACAGACAGAGTTACTTTCGCATTTATAATATATGTATAGTATGGATAATAATATATCATATTTGAGGAGCTCGTGGCTAAATAATAACAGCCGCACGGGTCGATTTTCAAGCAACGCTTAAGCAACGCTTGACGAGGTCGGTCCGTGGATGGGTGACCATTTTCAACATACCGAGTTTCCTCCGTGCCTCGGAAAGCACGTTAAGCCGTTGGTCCCGGCTGTCATTTGAAGATCTTTGACAGTCGTTACGAGAGTCAGAAGCTTGAGATCTGACATCAGTCTTGCCAAGGGGTACCGTGTTACCCAGTTACTGGGTTGTGGAGGTCAGATAGGCAGTCGCTCCATGTAAAACACTGGTACTCAGCTGAATCCGGTTAGACTGGAAGCCGACCCCAATATAGTTGGGAAAAGGCTAGGCAGATTGATATTTATGGATAATAATATATAAAGAGGAAATATGTGTTTGTAAGTTTAAACAAACACAATGGATAAACTCAAACACTACTCAACCGATTTTGAAAATTCTTGCACCAGTATAAAGCTACATTAATCCTGAGTACATAGACTATTTTTATCCTAGGGTCCAGTGGGGTGCGACACGGGAGCGAAACCACGTGGAAAGGCTAGTAATTTATAATATGCAAATTGTACAGTTTACTAAACCCTAAAAAGGCGCGCCAAACGAAATTAGTTTAGTAATTCATCAGTTACGTCACAGTTATATAGAAAAGCTGAAGCAAGACCTTTCTCAGGCGGAACGGGGTCAGGTCAGCCGTTCACCATGGTTTAGTGCCTAACTTTGGTTAAAATCACCATTATTGTGTTACACGGACGAACGTACTGCGTACTGTGTTATATTTTATTGTTATAAGTTCTTTATCGTAACATTTTGTGCCAGGAGTTTTTGTTTCCGTACCTACAATAGGTTGGTGAATTGAACTTTTTTATATCCATCCTAATTTGGTAATTCGTGGGTTGTATTCGTGGAAACACTTTTACTTCGCCTTTTAGGTTATTTTTGCTGGCTTTTTTTTTTTTTTTTTCACGGCATTGATTAGTGGGGCAGCTGTTACTTAATTGTTAAGTTAACTAACAAATGACGCTAGTCTGTCGCTGTTTTGTGAGATTCCTAAACCTACTATGATCTTATTCTTATTGGAAATTTTAGACAGCAGTTCTCAAGTTCCACAATTCCAGTGGATACTTGTAAAGTAAGCTTATCTAAAAAAGCTTTTAAGGTTTTTTCAGTGGCTAGACCTTATTTGAAACTATATTTTTTAAATGATAAAATTAAACATCCAAAACTTATAACCGTTTCATGTTACGAAATAAAACTCAAAGCTGATAATATTATTTAGAAGTTCACAATGAAAAACCAAACAAGTGTTGTTGTTTGGTTTTTCATTGTGAACCTGTATTGGGGATGGTATAACTCCGGCTCAACTATGATCATACGAGCACTAGATAGACAGAACCGAGTCGAGAAGCAAAGAAGAAAAACAATTGAACTGAACAAAAAAACTTTTAACAGCCGACTTTTAATCAAACCGACTTCCAAAACAACAACGCAAAAGAAAATTATTTTTCGCTTTGTCGTGTTTTGTCTTGGAAGTCGGTTTGATTTTTTGTATTTTTTTTTTTATTTCCTCTTTTTAATTTTGGTAGGTACCTCCAATTAACATGAAAATATAGCCAAAGTACATCTCATGACGATTCCAATAAGCCCAATCGCGACTAGGATACATTGTTTTATTTCGGAGTTCCAGTGACCATTGTGCTCTTCTTCATCAGTTCCACTTCACCAAATGATACTTTCTGAGTGCAAAAGATTGCATTATTGATGAAAACACCAAAATCGCTATATGTATGCCTGTAATATTTGAGGCGTTCACTCGATTTCTCTAGGATCCCAACATCAGATTCTCTTATATATCATGGTACCACCCTTGGGATATCTGCTCCAACAAAAAAAGAATCATCAAAATCGGTTCATAAACGACGTAGTTATCCGCGAACACACATAAAAAAAATATATACGGTCGAATTGTGAAACGTCCTGGACTCCTTTTTGGAAAATCAGTTAATTAAAAAAACGCATAAACGTGCTCTAGAATCTTATGAAAACACGTAGGTACGTATCTATTTCCCCGTAGCCCATAATCCACAAACTAAATTATTCACATATATCTAGAAATTCAACACAATCGATAGCTTGGCAGAACGAGTTGCGTAACACGTTGCAAGGCGGGCTGGTGGCGACACGGTCGCTGTGCAGTCAATATTTTACCCCATAACGTTATGGCAAATTTTATACCTTGCCCCTTTTATGGTTTCTTAAGTCAAGTTTATGGAGTTGGCGATTCGGATCGAATATACGTTGGCCTTGGAGTTATTGTGGTGCATTAAAGATGCATTGGGTGGTGTCGAGTGGCCCTGAAATTTGCTGATATAGAACAAGCTTTCTTGTATCTAAGATTTTTGAACACTGGAGTAAGATCACCACTTTGTCATAGACCTCGATTTGTTAACATGGTTAGTCTTATCGATTTTATTTTACGTTCACAATCGCTTGTGAATCAACAAGATTTTTTGTAAAATCAAGCACTGATTTGGAAAGTGATAATGCTGAGCCACATAGGAAGGTATAGAAATTAGAACACCTGTTTTTGAAGTTAAATTTACCTATCGGGCATTCATACTACCATTCTGACCTAAGTTAAGCAATGACAGCGCATGTCTAGACCTCTAGGATAGTCCTAAGAATGCTAATTATTCAGCACCGACCCTTATGCCCGCAGGAATTTGACCTTTCCCACAATATACTAAGAACCCTCACGTTGCTTCAGACTGACACAGTGACACCTACGCAGGATCTGTTTCTCAACGGTTACCTTTCTCAAAGGATGTTTGTTATAAATATAGAGTACATAGGTAACGAAGATTTCAATCTAACTGACGGTTAGCCTTCCCCTGTGCTATCTCATTAGTACATTTATTTATTCCAACGACCTTATTAAGTAGTACTTAAAGATTTGGCACGACGCCATCGCGCATAAAATTATTTCGTTTAATTTCGGTTTAGAATCCGCTTTGTGTACATTTTGTTTCATTCATAAAAACAGTGCCGTTTAGCGGGCAGGGGTGTGAAACGTTGCACCACGGTTACGAGTATGTCCGCTTTGATCGTAGTCAATCAATCGGATCATTGACGGATACATACATACATACGCATCCTAGTTGCCATACATGCATATGCATAGGTACACTGCGTCTATTTGTCCCGTATCTCACAGTAATGAGGACTCGTTTGTTCGCAGGACCGAGACTCCAACATGAGGTGAACTTCAATCTTCTGAGGCGCAGGGTGTAGCACCGATGGACGATGGAGTAGCTTAAACGCATTTATTTTCTTTTCGAGTGTGCAGTGCTCGTGGTTGCGACGACTTTGCAAAAGATTATTCTGTTCATTCTGTTCCTAATCCAGAAAATGTTTTTCTGATATCATCCGGATGTGCGCGCGGCTAGCGCTAGCTCGGTCCGGCGAGGATCTCCGACCGAGAGGAGGCGGGCGTCCTCGACGACCGGCCCGGTGCAGCTCTAGCCAGGGCAAAAACCGCGCGCACCCGGCCCCTCCCCTCCCACCGTGTCCGCACGTCGCCACCACTGCGCTAAAGATGGGCCATTTCGATACAGGCAGGGACCGTAGGAATAGTTAGGGATTAGCGACCAACAAGTGACAGAGATTTCGGATTGTTATCCGACCTAGGTCGAAAAACGAGTCCGCTAAATCTCTGTGTACAGTGTGTACATGTGAGCGGTGTCGGTGTGTGCAGGTGAGACTCTGAACGGTCAGCGACTGATCGAGTTTCGGCTGGGCGCCGAGGCGGAGTCGGAGCAGGGCGAGGGGCTGGCGGTGGCGTCGGCGGAGCTGCTGGTGCGCGCCGAGACGTCGCCGCGCGCGCGCCGCCTTCGCTACACGCTGTGGGCCTTCACCGTCAGCGGCGACAACCACACGGCCGCCATCAGTGCGCTGGCGGGCGCAGCACGGCGTGACCCAGCGCGCGGCTGGCAGCGCCTGGACGTGACGGCGGCGGCGCGGCGCTGGGCGGCCGCCGGCGCACGCCAGCCGCTGCGCCTGCTGCTGGACTGTAGCGGCTGTGGGGGCCGCGTGCGCCTGCGCCTGGGCGGCGGCCAGGCGGCGCGCCCGCTGCTGCGCCTGCGCCTGCACCCACCCGCCACACGCCGCCGCCGCGCGCTCGACTGCGACGCCGCCGAGCACGGCCGCTGCTGTCGCCAGACCTACTATGTGAGCTTCCGCGCGCTGGGCTGGGACGACTGGATTGTGGCGCCGGAGGGCTACTACGCCAACTACTGCCGCGGCGCGTGCGCGCCCTTCCTCAACTACCACTCGCAGGTGGTGGAGGCGGCGCGGTTGGAGCGCGCCGAGTGCTGCGCGCCCGTGCGCTTCTCCGCGCTCTCGCTCATCTACTTCGGCGCCGACTCCAACATCATCAAGCGCGACCTGCCCGAGATGGTGGTGGAGGAGTGCGACTGCCCGTAGCGCCGCTCGTGTACATAGCCTCGCCGCCGACGCCGCCCGCGCCCAGCGCCCCCGCGCCCCCGCCGCCCCTGCCGCCCCCGCCGCGGCTCGCTTCCGCCGCTCTCGAATCCGATTTAATCCGAATCGATTAAAAATAATATTCTCGACTTGTGTAATATTTTGTTCCTCGCGTTCGAAAGACTATATCCTAAAATCGAATAAATAAATAAATCTCCGTGTACGTGGGGCTGTGTCGCCAGTGCGCAGGCGGGGTCGTGTAGCAGTACTATAGTGCGCCCGCTCGCATGCGCAGCACGCAGAACGCGCGGCGCCGCCTGCGCGCTCGCGACGCCGTGTGTACACGCCCTAAATAATTTAATACTACGCCGTTTTCTTTCACCCCGTTTGGTGATCGCTTGTAATTATTGTAAACTGTATTATAATAATTATTATAATTATAATTATAATAAATCAACTTTTTCATAATTATTACCACATTTTTTATTTACCTTCAGGATCAGTATAAGTTTATATCACTTTACAACACTACCCCAATGTGAGTCAGACATTGAGGCTGTACCATAACGTGTCAACGTCTTCATGATGCCGCTGTGAACAAAGAATATGTTGTTTGTGATGCATGTGGTTCGTCCTGTATAGCTCCATCTCTTTCTCCCTCACAGTGGAACTATGATAGTTTTAACACCACAAACTAAGGCTACTCTGAGGTGTCAAAATTATCATGGTTAACCTGTCCTGTGATCAAAGTATCCAAACAGTGAACAAATGAAACCGCATACACTGAGAAAAGCAAACTTTGACGACTCAAGATTCATAAATGACTGCCAATCGCCTACAATGTCACAACCTTACTCTTGGATGCAATTTAAAAACAAAACGAAAATGAAAGACATAAATATTATAACATACTCGTACCTAGATAATTCACAACCCCACTTGTTTGTGTAATAACTTCCATGGAAGGTAATAAAGTAAGTGTGTTACACACGAACTTGCTTCCGGCTCGAAGGACCAAAAATAAGGGTGTCGAATAAATAAAGACCGGTAATAATCTGCCGCTGGTACCATGGGTTAGACATACAGAACATTTAGGATGCGCGTTGCACCAAGTAGTCAAAAACAATTAAAATGTGTCTAGTATTCGGCTCGAAAAACCATATGTTTGAGTGATACGTCAAATATTTGGTTGAATATAACATAACATCACGTCTAGGGAAGGTTTATGCAGAGGTGCCAATAAACTACTCCTAAATATACCAGGTAATATTTAACCTCATGAGTGCCCGAAACGTTTATCCACGCGAGACATAATGGTTTTTCTATTATTTCGGTAACTACGGGCATTCAACAGCCGTTATAGCTCGCGTACACCTAATCCGTTATCGGTCGAAGTTTGCTTGGGCGTCGTCAGGCGTGTCCGAACTTGTTGGGGTATCTCGCCAGTTTGCCAGCTACTACGTCGCATAAAGTGTATTTAAAAAAATGGATATTGAAAAATTAATTAGTTGCATTTTGAATAGGCCACCAATGTGGGGCAAACATTCAAAAAGTTACAATAATCGAAAAATTGCAAAACGGTTATGGACCGACGTTACATCGGAAACAGATAAGGGACCAAATTCGAAAAGAATATAACAGAAGTAATGAACCAGTCAGACTACACATCAAGACCGGCAACGTCCGATGTTGACAGTACTTTAAATGTGATGGACTAAGTGAATAATACGTCATTATTCATAATGCCCGGGCAATTTGACAAATACCCAATATGAGGCAATATGACAAAAACTACTGAAATAATTAAGTTGACCGGGCTTTCTGAATAATGCCCATCACTAAGGGCCGGATAATAAAAATATGTGGTTTTTTATTATTATAAACATTTGCTTTAATTTAGAATAGCTAAGTACGCTGCGTGGTACTCCTATTTCTGTCTGCAGGATCTAAAGTAACATAACATGAAGGAGATGACGGGAGCTGAGTTTGCTCGCTCACTTTAGCTTTCGTCATCTCCTTCGAACCTAACCTATCCGTGTCGTGGTGCCTTCGCTCGCTCATTAACCATAATTATCAAATTGCCCAACCGTTACCTTGTAATATTCATAATGACCAGACAAAGTGAAAAATATTTAAGTTTAAACCAGTATTCATTAAATTGCCCTATTTGCCTTGGCTAGATTCATAATGCCCGGGCATTATACATAGTGCCAATCACTTGGCCATGACATATTATACAGAGGAACGTCCGAGACAGTCGTCCGATGAATTCCGACCCGAAATCGAGCGATAACTCGCTTCTGGTGTACGCGTATTACCGTAGCTGGCGTTAGCTTCCTATACTATGTACTCTAGGTCCCACTTCATAGGGGCGAGCCTGTTGTCTGCATTAACCGGGCACAATGCAAGACTCCGGGCTGCGTGTGTGATGATTCCAGATGGGAATCACTTTCCCTGTCCCAATAATCAATCCCAAGTTCATGCCCAACAGCAGAGCTTGAGTATATTCTCGACAATAAAACACAAGCGCCTCTTTCAAAACTAAATCAATAAAAGAAATGTAGAAACAGATTATATAGATATTTTAAGTCCATGCAGTATATTCCTCATCATCATCATCATTTCAGCCAAAATACTTCCACTGCAGAACATAAGTCTCCCCCAAGTGACATTTATGGATTCACCAAAGACATTACATTTATACATTGACCGGTCCCGTGCGTCTGCATCCAGCGGACTCTCGCCACCCTCACCAGGTCATCGGTCCACCTGGTGGGAGGCCTTCCAACGCAGCGTTTTTCAGTTCGCGGTCGCCACTCCAGAATCGTATACTACTAATATTATGTCGAAGTTAATGAGGATGAATTACTCATTAACTTACAATTCACTTTCACCCAAAAAGTTCTGTTCGAAATTTGCTGAACATTAACAGTAATACAGCTTATACATTAGAATAAAACATCCAAGCTATCGGTTTAATTACAACAAGTACAATATTTGGGGTCCGAGTGCTCTTCGAGTATTTCAAAATGTAAGCAAACGGTTAGTCGACTCTTCACGTGACCAGAGGGCTGGGCTTTTCCTTGGCCAGAGAATCAGCATTGCCATCCAACGTGGCAATGCTGCCAGCGTTCTGGGCACTTTTCACGTTGACAGCGATTTGGATGCATTTTTTGACTCCCTATTACCCCTGCCCTTTTATACGAGTTCGTAGTTTTATTTTATTTTCATTTAACTGTATATCTAGGTAGTTATTGTTAATTAAGTAATTTATAATATGTACATTTTTAAAGTACAATGTTTTCGTGTGAGGATGATGGCCACCTCTGGTGTCAAAGTTAATTAAGGCGCATCTGAGAACCTCACAGGCCTCTGACTTGGCTATTTCAGACTTAAATTAACTATATAAGTCCAGGTCCAATAAACTTTCATACAAACTTCAACACCCTCTAAATCGTCTTTTGGGGCAAATTTCGAAAAACTAATAATGTCAACCTTTATCATTTACTTTTATATTACTACTATTGGTGCCAAGTTTCAAGAATATTAGCCGAAGGAATTCAATTTTTCTTACAAACTTTAAATCCCTTTTTTTACCCCCTTAGGGGTCAATTTCCAAAAATCCTTTCTTAATGCTCACTTATGTTACAATCTTTCTGCCAAATTTCATCAGAGGGGAGGGGAAGGGAGGGTGACGCCTATGTCCAGCAGAGGACGTATTTAGACTGATATGATGATGATGTGATGAAGACCTTATGGTCTTATATAGTTCACTGAAATTTATATTTATTTTCCACCCATAAAACAGTGGGCGAGCGAGATAAAAACTGTACCGAACGGGCGTGATCGCCGGGCACTGTATACGGGAGGTTGTAAGTCTCCAGCCCTAGCGAGCTGATTTCCTGTACCTATAGTTCAGTTCCAGGTGTCCTGAAGTGTTGATTGATGGCTAATAAGTGTTGAGGTGTAAATACTTCTTATGTAGGAAATGAAACACTTGATTCTTCATGACTATTTGAAGCGGTTCTGCAGTTCCCCAGTTTTCAGGAAGAGCCATGAGGATATCATTTCTACAAATTAGGTCGACGCGCCTGTGCGCTCTCGAACCCTGAAACTTTACTATTCGTACCACTTGCTCAAAAAAGTGACATTCTATGCCACAAAAAGCGAACATAACAATAGTAATTTTTAATCAGTTAAAAACAGGGAAAGAAAATTGTACTGAATTTCATTCATGAATCCTCTAGGGGGAGAATGTGATTTAAATTTGGAATACTTACCGAAATTTATACTGAACTACATCTGTGTTTACACCATTGAGTTTGTATATAAAGCATTATACATCTTTTTGAAAAAGGAATACGCATTTATTATGCAGTTATGATTATTAATAGTACATTATGGTACAAGTGTGTAATGTTGGTGATTACCGCTGAGGCGCCATTGAGACCCGAGCCGTTAGATGAGGGTCTTAAGAGAGCAGAGGACGGTAATCATCAATACTCACGTGTATCATACGACGTTTTTCAACACACTTGTGAAGAAAATAATACTAAAAAATCATTTCCAACAATGAAAACGAGTTGTGAAAATTTTTAAGCAATGGCGGGCAAAATTAATCAGTTTTCCTATGCGCGCGCATCTAACAATGGCGATCGGCCATAGACTAAAAATAATGAGTTATCTTTTTTTTGGCTTTTCGCGCATAGCGTTTTAGCCACGTACAAAATGGGGAATTTCAAGTTTTGTTTATTACAGACAAAAACAAAAGTTATATTTAAGTGAAAGTTTTATTTATTAAACACGTACAAGTTGAAATTATCTATTTAAATACGAAGTTGCATGAAATGTGTTGCATTTGTACTATTGAGCACGATCTTTTTTGTATCGAAACTTTTTTAAGAACAAAGCAACTCAACCAATAAATAAAAAATAAAAACTTTTTATCTCACTTGTGAGTAATGAAAAAGTCACAGTTTGATAACAGGTGTCATTATTTGCCTAATTGCGGTGAAATCAGAGCCACTTTATGAGCAAGTGTGTTGAAAATAAAATTACGAAAACCGACGAGGCCGTATGAGCTTGATGCCTTTGCTTTTCCGACACAAAAATATTAGTCTAGGAATTTGCCGCGTTTTTGTTTTCTTCAAATACATAAACGTTAATGCTTATCTCATATTATTATTGTGTTAATTTTTTCGCACACGGTACAAAAAGCAGAGTATTTTCCTCGGTGATAAAGCTGTCTTAGTCTTGGGTGAACTTAAATCCCTCGCTACACTCAGGACTCGTCTTAAATCTCGCTACGCTCGGGAGTAAACCTCGAGTCCTTCGTTACGCTCGCGATTTAAATCGTCACCCGCAACAGAAGACACTGCTTTATCCCCTTGGTTAATAATCTACTATTATTGAGGTATTTTAACAGGCTATCGAAATACTGTATATCAATAGGTATGTCTATATATTTCAGGAGCGTAACAAAGCGCCATTTTGACAAAAAGTGTAATTCTACAATCTTAAAATTTAATTTGAACTTAAACTATCTAAGCAATTACACATACTAAAGACGACCCGCTAGCCATCCCGACAGGCTATCCCAGGGTAACACTTTAGTAGGTGTAACTATAACCATCGGGCGCGTACCCACCCTGGAAGGGTCAATCTGACGTAAAATTGTGTGATCCCGCAATCTTGTAAGTTAACTATCTCCCTAACCTTCAAAGCTATCCTCACTCTAGAAGTATGGTTGGGAAGACATGCGGGCTATCGAATGGTAGTACTTCAGAAGGTACATCTAGAAGTTTTCAGGCCTAAGTGCCTGAAAACTTCTAGATGTAGGTGTGTGTGTGATGTTGTTGTTGTGTATATACAAGAACTAAATTACTTTAATCTAGATCCAGGGCCTAGCTCTCGGTCTAGGTTACCTGGAAGCGCTAAAACAACAATAATATACAAGTGATATAAATCTGTCTGTCCCTTACGCATGCACACACGAAATAACCTTACTCTAAGAGCGTATGATCAGTCCCCTGAGCCCATGTTATTTCATGGGTCTCACTAATATGATTTTTATTATTACTTAACCTATTTACATTTATGCTATCTTATGGTGACGCTTCGTCGCGAACAAAAACCAATAACTTTTTGCCCGCCCTGGGAATCAATCCATGCTCAGCAGTAGCGTAGCGCTTACGACCACTAGACCAACGAGACAACTTAAGAACATATTTTTGCCAATTCTATTGACACAGTGTCTGTGAAAACTTAACCTAACACCCACGTTATCGCAAACTTAAAGGCCTGAACACATGTTGTTAACTCTCCATTCATCTTTTATCTCAAATTCATTGAAAGAATTGTAATTATGGATGGGGAAAGTTCTAAAAATACACTCCTGAGGGAAATATGTAGCAACTACCTGATAATAGAGGACTGAACTGAGAACACGTGGATGTACAGTCAGCGATAGAGTTAGGTGTACCTAGCTACAGGTAAAAAATATCATCTTTGCACTACTTTGGCAGTATTCATTACAGGTGACTTTTCTTCGTTGACAATATTTTAGAGGGTCGAATGAAGCCATGAATAAACAATATGATTTCCAACATTTTTAATCATGAGTACTTTCACTCCATATCTCATCCTCCGATCAATCTAAATTACGAAAACTAAACAACTGAGCAGTGGCATCACCTATTAGTTCGCATAAATTCAGTGTTGATCACGTAGCGAAAATTGTACATATATATTTACTTTCATCTCTGATTGCTAACGAATTAAAAGTTACCCTGTTCATATACTTGAAGAGAGAATAATCAGCTTTTTACAGTGATATTTCTGACACTCATATAACGTACCAGTGCAATAGTCTCTTTGTAGAATCCTGTATGTGTAGATACTTTTCTAACAAGAACTCAAATGATTTTAAAATCATAACTACTTAGCACCGTGCGCAATGTTCGAAAGTAGCTAAGTGAACTGCTTGCATCCTAATCGTTTTTGCCGACTGTATCTTATAAATAAATGACGTACGAGTATCATCGATGTTTTACTACTGATGCTAGCCACCTGGTCTTTTAGTATTTATCTTATTTCAAAACACTTTAGCTAAGAATATTCGGTATTCCCTGAAGGAATGATTTATAAACAAGGTTATTTCTAAAACGCTTAAAACCTTTCAGACGAGAGAAAGTACTCATGATTATATACAATTTTTAATATGAAACCAATCTTGCAAACTCCGGAAAACACTATAAGATACAAACGAATATTGGTCAAACAATCGCTATTTGCTACGTGTGTATACCTTGAGATAAGTTTTGCAGTAACTTGGGCATTTAGAAAGCATTTGCGTGGATTTCTAAAACATTTACAAATCCATGCAAATGTTTTCATGGGGTGAAAGCACAATTAATTAATAAACAACATAACGTACTATGAGACCAGCCCTAAAATATAAAAAAAGCTGTTCATTATTTCTGGCTTCTTTTTGTTATTTTTTAAGTGTTTAAAATCACAACAATATCTAAATGCAGTTAAGAATAACAATTGAATAATGTGAATATTAAATTGATTAACTTTTGAATGATCCTATTTGACTGCATAGTAATGAATATTCTGGACATTATTTAATTTATTTTGACTATAATATACTTAATTATACTATAATATCTTTAAATCAATTATTATTTATTTGTTTTGTATTTTGTAATGAAATTTAAAATGACTGCATGTAAAATGCAATTTATTGTAAAATAATATACCTACAAATTTTGTACGCCATTATTGGCAAAACATGGACGCTCACAACATTTATTAATTCAATTCTACGCGCGTGCGTTTACTTGTCTGATTAGTCATGTAAACGCATGTTTGACAAAGAAAGTTTTCTTTCTTTCACAAGTTACAGAAAACCTTTGCTCAAGGTCTCACACACGTGTTTTATTCCGGACGGCACGGGACGATACGTTTTGAAAATTAATATCGTTCCACGCTAATACAAAAGAGCATGTTTCACGAGTACCAAAGGATTTGGCACAAAATCTTGTAACAAGGATACATTACTTTTTGATTTGCAAGCTAGGTTAATTAACAAAAGTATATTAGTTGCAGGTGCATGTATATTTGGAAGTAATGTTTAGTCACACGACTTTTTTTTGTTTGGTTAGACTCGACTTCAAATTTTTCTTCGAGTTCGGCACGTTCGTCCTAAGGTTTTTCTCGTGGTTCGCAGCGAGTACAAATTTTTCGAAGTAACATACTAAACACCTAGAACTACATCAAGCGTTGAGATTTTTAATGTTGTTTTCTACAGGGCTTAATAGATGAGTAAGGAAAAGCTTATTTACACTTTCAATTAGTAGGTAGTTGATAACAGTTGTACATCTCTGTGAAATTTCATTACCGGGAAATAAGGCATGTCATGTAAAACAAAATCTTCCATACCTAACCTCTTCATTCAAAAAGGTTTCAATTGACTTTGATGTTCTAACCAACTGTCCTGGTATGAAAGGCTACAAAAAACAACTCTAAAAATAAACTACGTACTTTGAATTAAATGTCGTCCTTTAGAATCTGACTCATTTAAAATTTTGTATTGAAATACTAGCTTTTTACCGCGGCTTAGCTCCCATAGACACTCAAACCTTGGAACATGGACACACAAACTTTGGGCCATGGACCTGTTGTGTGTCCATTGTTCAAGGTTTGTGTAACCTTGAACCATGGATACACAACATTTTTTTTTCACAGATAAAAGTAATGTATGAAACTCAGCAATAGTCTAGTTTTCTATCTGTGAAAGAATGTCCTTAATTGGGTCAATACTTTCATAGCTTACCCTTTTTTTTCTTGGAAAAACACTCATGAATACTGCAGCGTGGGTGCAGTTATGTGGGACTCCAAACCACTAAAACTCCACGGTGTCCTCCTGTGCCGCTTATGGCGGGAACACGGGCACACGTTAGCACTCAGAGTACTTAAAAAACATTAGCATACGAAGCAGTTAAGACCAATCCCAACTGACAGCGCCCGTTCACGAACATGACGCATGAATCGGCACCACCAAGCTCAACCATCATAAAGGGTACCGAATGATCCAACACACGCGCCACCATCGGAGAGACATTTGAGAGAGCAAAACACACTCAACTGCCAGGGCACACACAAGTCAACGAACGACACAAAGGTACAGCAAATGGTAGATTTACAGTTGGTACATAGTATTCACACACGTGCTGCGCAGTTATACACTACTAAAGTAAATTGAGTCTATATAATAAAAATATATTCATACAGTCTTCAGCAGGTCCAACAATACTTCAAAACAATAATGTTCTGCATATCACTTGTTTTTGCGCCCTAGTGGTTGTGGAGCCAGATTAGCATTGAGACAAGCATTTTTATCAGTGATGTAATCTCCCAACTTATAATATGCCTGCCTGCATAGTGTGCGTTTTATACAAGTTTTAAATTTCGTCTTATCAGTTCTAGAATGTGGGGAGGAATTTTATTGTAACATTTTGTACAGTGCCCCATGAAAGATGAGGCTACTTTAGCCAGTCTGAAACCTGGTTGAACTAATTGGTCCCTATTTCTAGTAATGTAATTACGTCTATCTACGTTTTTACTAAAAAGATGTAAATTCTTTCTCACGTACATGATGTCTTCATAAATATATTGACAATAGGAACCGTCATGATGTCATTGCCGAAATTAAACAGTTCCCTTAGAGAATCGCGACGGCGAAGATTGTATATCGCTCTGATGGCTCGTTTTTGCAGAATAAAAATTGACTCAATGTCTGCAGCCCATCCCCATAGTATAATACCGTAAGACATTATACTATGAAATTAACTAAAATAGACCAGCCTCGCGGTATCTACATCACTAAATTGAGGAATCTTTCTAACAGCATAAGCTGCCGAACTTAGCCGCCCTGCAAGTGATATTAAATGAGGACCCCATTGTAACCTTGAGTCTAGCGTGATTCCCAGGAAAACCGTTTTATCGACGAATTCTAGCTTATCCTTGTTTAATATAATGTCACAAGTATGTCCTTGCCGAATGTCAAAAGTACTGATACTTTTGACATTCGGCAAGGAAAATTTTA
The DNA here is from genome assembly GCA_964057195.1 of Orthosia cruda. Classification (NCBI taxonomy): domain Eukaryota; kingdom Metazoa; phylum Arthropoda; class Insecta; order Lepidoptera; family Noctuidae; genus Orthosia; species Orthosia cruda. The sequence goes on along the minus strand of OZ059846.1, from coordinate 18,014,245 downwards.
CGAATTGGTTTTTTTACCATTTAAAACTAAATTATTGGCAGTGAACCAATCCTGAACCTGCCGTAGCGCGTTATTTACGTCGTCAACCTGACAAGTACGTCTATTTATTTAAAAAAATAAAGATGTGTCGTCAGCAAATAACACCATGTTTAGTTTGTTTTCCAATAAACGGGGTAAATCGTTTAAGTATATTAAAAATAAGAAAGGACCTAAAATTGAGCCCTGGTGTACCCCCATTTTCACGTTTAACCCCGACGAATTTACACCGTTTATTTGAACTAAATGCTGTCTATCATTCAAATAAGATTTACCCAATAACCAATATATTTGGCACTTACTGGATATTGGGGAAGGACATATGTATAGTGCAGCTCGCCAAACTTCTGGACCGCCCTGAATACAATATACAAATACAAAATACTTTATTATTTCAATTAGAAATTACATTACATGTTAATGTGAATGGAGTCCCCATTTAGTTAGTAGTAGTGTGTGTAGTTCTATGTTATTGTATATATATGTGGTATATTTCGGCTACTCAACGTGTTCCAGGAGTGCCTCGGTTACCTCATAGGTAAGTGGTTTTATCCAGTCTATTACACTTTTTTTACAGTCGTAGTAACTTTTATTGTATATATATACGTGTTTGTTAATTTTGTTATACAGCTGTGTAGAGTGTTTATTGAATTGTTTGCATGCAAATATAGTTTTAGTTTGGGGAACTTTGAGAATTAAATCTTTTCTTCTTTTAGCTTTTTGCTTATTGTTTTTTGTTATATGTTATTTGTTATACATTTTGTTATATGGTACGTTTTTATGTTTTTTTAGTATGGTTTTGGTTATACAGTTTCCTTACAGAGAGTAAATTACTTATTTGGTATTCGCTTGCAGTGGAGAATCTTTTATTTTTAAAGTACATGATTTTTATTAATGCACGCTGCGCTCGTTCTATGTTTATAAATTTTGTTTTTGCTGTACCGCCCCAAATTGGGATACAATATAATAGTACAGACTGGGCCAGTGCCACATATTTTAGTTGGAACAATATGGCTTTCCGATGCGCAAGGCACGAAACGGTGCTGTATTTATATGAGATTTGCTACTGCGCGCAACCATTGTAGCCAACTTCAAGGCGGCCAAGTAGTTCGGCGAGAACTATTACTATTATTGTACATGACTGATATATTGTGATTTTTTTTTGGTTTCTTTATATAATTAGCAAGCATGGCACTGATCGCGAACTCATGGAATTGTTCTGCTGTCTGTGTGTCTGTTATGGACCAAGTGATACCGATATCTAAAAACCATTTTCGATATCGATATGAAACTTTATATAGGTTACATAACAGTACCAGACACAGATTAGCCATTATAAAATGTTTCTAGATATATATCAATCTTTCTCTCTTTGGTATGACATTTTATGAGATAAATATATTTTCGAGTCCGCTAATCAAGATGTACAACAAACGAATATAAATAAATGCCCCCGGTAAATCGATCACAATATCTATCAGTAATTGCCCTAATATGAATGTAACCTAAAATATTAATTAAACGAATTTGATGTTAAACTTTCTTTAATTTTTGAGAAAAGCATTATACAAGCCTCGACCAGTAAGAAAGCCATCCTGGCCTCGTATATAACCGGACCTCACCTGCGGTTCGATCCGGTTAACTCATACTTGGCCAGGAAGGCTTACTTACTGGATTCTGCAGTAATGTACTATTAATGTTGACATTGATTTTAATATACAATCAGTATGGTAGGTAAGTACAATTACTATTTAAGCATAGTGTATATTGATCACTTGGTCCATGACATGTCTATTTGTCACAATCATTTTTCTCTGAAACTAAAATATTATAAGTAACGTAAGTACTTACAAAGGATAACGGAAAAATGAGACTCAATTTCGGCGAAGTAAAAGAAGGTCATTGTGTGGGGTGTCAAATAAAAGTTAAGTTAAAATAATATGTTATATTATTGTTAAATATTTTTAGCACTTAGGTGTGCTTCACCCCACGCCTTTCCATTTAGTTTGCTCAAAACAATCAGAAATAAATAACATAGATAAAAGGTTAAGGATTTTCGGGATTTCTATGGGCCGGTTTCAGAATTGAGCATATTTTGGAGTTTAAGTTAAGAACCCTACTTTAATACCAAATGGAAAGGTATAGTTTAAAAACACTCAACTCCAAAATCCTAATTTAAGAATCGGGGGTAAGTCAGTCTTTAACGAAATATAATTAGAATTTAAATTGAACCACGTTGGTTTAATGATGTAGGGGTCGAAACTAACTGCTGTCCGCAGCCGCCTTTTGAAATCTAAGATCTGGCAACACTGTTGGTGTTATTGCAGACTAGGCCTAAAAGTGCCTGAATTCCACAAACGGATTTTTATACGGTATGTGTAAACCATGGTCCAGCAATACTTATGGCAAAATTAAGCATGATGGAAGTTTTTCCCGAATAGAGCAGTAAAGATTTCTTCGTAAATGAATTTGGATAGGATAATTGCTAATTTGCTGCTTACCCTTTGTTAGCTATTCAGAGAACATATAAAATCACGATATCATCATCATCAGCCTTTTTAATTTTCCCACTGCTGGGACACCTCTGGCCTCCTCTCTGTGAGATTGAATGGGCCTTGTTGGCGGGTTGCGGGTTGGTCGATGTAACATGTATTCGAATAAATCACGATAAACGAACATAATCATAAGTCAATTGAATAGTCTTCGCCGATAATAAATATCACTAATGCAAGCAATGATGACTATTGTGATTTTGTTTCTCAGTCGTCTGCTTACTTGTCTAAAATTAACGACCTTGTCAATGACCAAGGGTCCAAGCAGAGCATTAATGTTGGTAATAAATCCGCTATTATGGAGATTTTCATCCGTGGTGATAGGCAACTGGGTTTATCCCAGTTGTAAAATACCCTTTGTGCCTATTGGCCTTGTTTGTTCTGTCTCCTGCTTGATATGCTGGGAAGTGGAAATTATGTTTTTTTTCTATGCCTCTGTTATTCTTTTATGATTTAAATTCATTCGCCGGGACTTCGTCGAGCTTCATTGCAGCTTTTCTGGTGGTCGCCACTGTTGATTCTGGCTTTCAGGAGTTGCAATGGTTTGGGAATAGTGCAGTGGGATTTCCCAATTAATAAAATAAAATCAAGCCTGTAGTAGGGATGTTATGGTTTAGGCCGAGGTGATTGCAGTGGTGGCCCAGTGGTTACGGCTCCGACTTACGAGTTGTAGCGAATACGAGCATGTGCTTTACTTTGTGTAATTTATTTCGCGATGGCATTGAAAAAATGACAAACAAGAATGGGATTATAATATCAAGCGCGATTGAAATGCCAAGTGATCAATGTAATTTTGAAAATAACCATCGTTGACATCGAAGTACTCTTGTCTAGAGCCTCAGAGACAGCACTGTATTTAAGGATCTTCCACCGCTTTATTGCCGTAAAACAGTCACTTCCTAAAGCATACTCCTTAGTAACGGCTGCTTCCCCTCGCTCTCTCCTACTTTTGCAGTGCCCGACAGGGTCCACAATGGTCTAAATTTGTAACCTACCATTTAAGTTCACATGTGGAAGCAATAAATGTATTGAGTATTGAGGTAAAAGGATTGAAAAAAAAAATTGTTATTGATTCATATACATTATTTGTGAAACATGTTTTTTTCATGTAACTAATAGTTTTGCTTTAAAAAAATAATGAACATCACGATATTTTTCTCTACTTTAGGATACTCCTCCAAAACGACTTGGATGTTTATAGTACATTATGGTACAAGTGTGTAAAGTTGGTGATTACCGCTGAGGCGCCATTGAAACCCGAGCCGTTAGGTGAGGGTCTTAAGAGAGCCGAGGACGGTAATCATCAATACACACATGCATCATACGACGTTTTTCAACACACTTGTCATCATGATCATTTCCAACAGTGAAAACGATTTGAGAAAATTTTTTCGCAATGGCGGGCAAAATAATCAGTTTTCCTATGCGCGCGCATCTAACAATTGCGATCGGCCATAGACTAAAAATAATAAGTTATCTTTTTTTTGGCTTTTCGCGGATAGCGTTTTAGCCACGTACAAAATGGGGAATTTCAAGTTTTCTTTAATACAGACAAAAACAAAAGTTATATTTAAGTGAAAGTTTTGTTTATTAAACACCTACAAGTTGAAATGATCTATTTAAATACGAAGTTGCATGAAATGTGTTGCATTTGTACTATTGAGCATAATCTTTTTTGAATCGAAACTTTTTTTAAGAACAAAGCAACTCAACCAATAAATTTAAAAAAAAGCTCTTTATCTCACTTGTGAATAATAGTAATGAAAAAGTCACAGTTTGATAACAGGTCTCATTATGTGCCTAATTGCGGTGAAATTAGAGCCACTTTATGAGCAAGTGTGTTAAAAAAAAAAAAATTTGAATTTTGATACAAAAAAGATCGTGCTCAATAGTACAAATGGAACACATTTCATGGAACTTCAAAAAAAAACTTGAAATTCCCCATTTTGTACGTGGCTAAAACGCGATCCGCGAAAACCCAAAAAAAAAAAAACATTCTTTTTAGTCTTTGGGCGGTCGCCATTGTTAGATGCGCGCGCATAGGAAAACTGATTAATTTTGCCCGCCATTGCGAAAAAATTTTCACAACCCGTTTTCACTGTTGGAAATGATTTTTTTGTATTATTTTCTTCACTTCGTGTTGAAAAACGTCGTATGATACACGTGTGTATTGATGATTACCGTCCTCGGCTCTCTTAAGACCCTCACCTAACGGCTCGGGTCTCAATGGCGCCTCAGCGGTAATCACCAACGTTACACACTTGTACCATAATGTACTATTACACGATTACGACACTAGAATTTCTTCAATAGCTTAAGTAAATCAAAGAATATTTTGCAAACTAAACTGTCCAAAAGGAGGTTAAATATTGATATTCTGGCTCCGAGCGGGCGCACGGCCAGTACTTACTGCCTTAAACATTTTGAATCCACCTTGTGGAATCCCTAAAAGCTGCTAACTTTACCAAAAATTCCATGCGAAAAAAATAAACAAGAGACAGACGTGAATGGAAGAAAACCGCTTCAGATCATCCCACACAAGTTTCAAGTAATTCAAAGAATTGGGATTATTTGACCGAGTCGTAGGTGTAGCACTACATAGCATGTATTATGTATTTGTGTCGCAAAATTACCATGCTTATACGATGGTCTTAGGCCCGTTTTTTGATCCGTAGTTAACTCAACCAAACAGGTTTATTATTGATTTATTAGTCTAACGAACTGAATGTCTAAAATTATCCTAAGGGAACATATTGCCGAGATAAAAAGTATCCTATGTGCTATTCCAGACTATAATCTTTCTCTGTGCCAAATTTAATCCAGATCTATCCAACCATTTGAGCGTGAAGAAATAACAAACATACAAACACATACACTTTCACCTTTATAATATTACGATTAGTTCATAGTGTGATAAATTGTCAAATAATCAACTCTCCAACTTATTTGACCATTTGTGAGGAAACATGAAAAATGCCTTTTTACCGAAATTTGAAACCATCGGTTACCTTATTTAACCATTGGTTGAGCAAACTACGGATCAAAAACTGGGCCTTAATCGCCACGCCGGTATACAAAAGACCATGAAATGGAAAGCGGTTTTATCGCAACGGTTACTAATCCATATAGTTATATTCCCAACCTAACATGTATTTTATATAATCATGGTTGTATTTTCTGAAGGGTAAGCAGACACATACAGTGCAATAAGGGTACATTTTAAAGGCATTGTAGCGACACCAACGCCGCCACTTACGAATAATGACATGACGTCACACAAATCCTGCATCGCGCAAGCAAAGTTTTCGGCGCGATTTGAACACATACAACAGTCCAACAATAACTGATGGGCAGTTGCCCGGACCAGACACAACACCCGTCTGGTCGGAGGATACTCCCTTTTCTATGGAGGTTTGTGGGACTTTACACCCTGTTCCGCAAGCCTCTAAAGCATATTTAAGTTAGGCAATGGCGATCCTTTGCAGTGCATACATTTTAAATACTAAAAATATGTTATGATAAAACACAACCTAGCATAACGATCTATCTAAGGATGGTTCGAACCCAGGCAGACGCTTTACTTTGTGTAAATTATTTCATCACTGCTCTCAAAACGGTGAAGGGAATTATCGTGAGGAAACCGGCATGACCTAGAACCAAAAATTCGAAGACATGTGACATCCACCAACCCGCGGATGGATTACGGCTCATTCCCACTCACAGAGAGGAGGCCTCGCACGCAAAACGGACCAAATTGGAGTCTAAGTGCAGAAAACGGGGTACATCTATCCTATCCCCCCGTGACAAAACAGAGAAAAATATAGAATAAAACTTGAGAGGTGTCAAGGGACACCCGGATGGAACGAAGTTTTTTAAGTTAAGTATATATATCAATATATATATATATCATTGTCTACTTACCTAACTCCATCAGCAATATCGGGAACTTGTGCAGAAACACTATTTATTATAGCATTATTTATTATATTTATATTTTAATATATATATATAACTTCGTTCCAAAAATAGTTTTCGCGACACCACACTGTTCAATGCGAAATAGAAAGACGAAAAAAAATTACTGGCTTGCTTTCTATGAGAGAGAGAGAGAGAGAGAGAGAGACAGACAGAGAAACAAGCGCACGCCGTACGGCTTACAACTATAGCAAAAAGTGTCGTTACAACTTTTGGTCTTAATTTTTCCGTCTAGCCCCCTTTCGCAACGCGCGATAAGGAACTTCGTTCCAAAATGCGCTTCAATGTGACTGCAGATTTACAAGAGGTCTTAGACAAGAGCCTCTAGACAATTGCCATTCGATGTCAGCGATGGCGATGGTCAAAATGCCAAAATGTATGGGATTGATCCTCAGAGCAATGATAAATAGTCATTGCTCTGAGGATTGATCATGTGACATGTCGATAGTGTTTGACAATCCCTAACATTTTTATTATTATCCGACATCCCAAAAAATCTTTTTGCAAAAAAATACTACCGACTTCCAAATACAAAACTATAAAGTGAAAAATAACTAAATTTTTTGAAGTCGGTGTCTTTCGTAGGTACCATTTTTTTTTGCGTTATGGACACCGACTTCAAAAAATTAAGTTATTTTTCACTTTATAGTTTTGTATTTGGAAGTCGGTAGTATTTTTTTGCAAAAATATTTTTTATTTTTCACTTTTTATTAGTTGTACGTACCTTATAGGCAAGTTAGTAAGGGAACTATTTCGCCAGAATAGATTTCATGAAACTTGAACATAACCGGTGAAATGAGAGATCTGCTTGAATGATAAATGATAAATGATAATGCGATGCGAAAAATGCGAACATGCGATTGCAGCAATCCCGAGAGATTTGCCGTTATTTATTGAAGAGTTCTGAAAATGGGACCAATTTCGGAACATACTTTTTCAAACAAAAAAAGAATTTTCAAAATCGGTTCACAATTGACGGAGTTATCGGTGAACATACACAAAAAAAAAAAAAAAAACAAACTTGAAGTCGAACATAGAACCTCCTCCTTTTTGGGAAGTCGGTTAAAAAAGGAGGAGGTTTCTCAATTCGACCGTATATACGAGTATGTGTTTATGTGTTCGCAGATAACTTCGTCGTTTATGAACCGATTTTGATGATTCTTTTTTTTTTTTGGAAAGTAGATATCCCAAGAGTGGTACCATGATAAGGATCTGATGATGGCATCCCAAAGAAATCGAACTCCTCAAATATTATAGGCATACATATAGCGATTTTGGTATGTTTATCAACAATGCAATCATTTACACACAGAAAGTGTCATTTGGTGAAATGGAATTCTGATGAAGAAGACCAGAGATGGCCACTGGAACTCCTTAATGCTAAGTAGGTATGTCACGGGTATAAGATATATCGAATAGCTAACCGACTATGATGAAGTAAATAAATGGTAATGATGAAAATGGTAACATCGAACTGATCTGATGATGAAGCCGGAAGGTAGGCACTGACACTCCGAAATAAAACAAATGGATACAATCGTCGTATAGTCGTGTTTGGGCTTATAGGAATCTTCATAAGATTCACTTTGGTAATAAATTATTTTCTTGGTATTTGGAGGTACCTACCAAAACTAAAAAGAGATAAATAAAAACTTTTTAACAAAAATATCAAACCTACTCCCAAAACAAAACACTACAAAGCGAAAAATTACTTTCGTTGCCGAAGTCGGTGTCGAAAAACGGAAAACAATAGGTGAAAGACACCGACTTCGGAAAAGATTTTTCACTTTGTAGTGCTTTAATTTGGAAGTCGGTAGTATTTTTTTGTAATTTTTTTTTTAATTCCAATCGCTATCGTCACGCTCTCGATAGAAAATAGAAAGTCACTTGTCTACAGATCGAAATGCCACGTGGTCAATCCATTACATTTTGGCATTTTGACCATAGCCATCCCTGATATCAAATGCACTTGTCTAGAGGCTCAGATCTAGTTGTAGTTCCCGCGCCCGGCAGACGAAGTGTCCGCGCCATGCAGGCGCCGATATGTCGCACGTCGCTTTCAGGTAGGGCTGCCTGCCACATAGCTAGCCTAGCTGATTTGTTTTTCTTTTTATTGTTTTGAGGCCACCATAATTATGTAGTACTTACGTAAAACGTAAAATTAAACCGCCCACGAAACCCCTTGCATACAAAATTTTGTGAAAATCGTTGGAACCGTTTCCGAGATTCTGATTATCTATACCAATATTATAAAGAGAAAAGTTTTTTTTGTTTGTTTGTTTGTTTGTACCGAATAGGCTCCGAAACTACTGGACCGATTTTAAAAATTCTTTCACCTATGGAAAGCTACATTATTCCCGAGTAACATAGGCTATAATTTTGACGGGAGCGAAGCCGCGGGGGTCAGCTAGTATATATATACAAGACTAGAGGATGCCTCGCGGTTTAACCCGCGTATTTCCCGTTCCCGTGGGAATACAGGGATTAAAAGTAGCCTATGTCACCCGGGGATAGAGTAGCTTCCCAACGGTGAAAGAAATCGGTCTTCTCTTTTTAGTCTTTTTGAAATCGGTCCAGTAGTTTTGGAGCCTATTCGGTACAAACAAACAAACCATCAATCAATCAAACAAAAAAATCTTTTCTCTTTATAATATTGGTATAGAATAAAGGTATTAGATAGATATGTCGCAGCCATCTTATTAAATTAGCCAGTTAATTGGACGCCGAGGAAATGAATATCCTCGGCGCATAGACGTCTGTCTTTCGGTTGAAATGTTGATGAATATAAACTGATGACTAAGATGCATCGAATTCGAATTAAAAAATATACATATATATATATATATTTCAAATAAACCTTAAAGTACCTCACTTTTGATTGTCGAAAAAAAAAGACGACTCTAGTTGCAAATTCACAAGCGTCAGTAGGTCTCAATGGAATCAGTTTTAATTACATGCTTTTGGTTACATTATTATTGTTGAAAAAATACGTATATGTGAGAACGATGTAAAAAGACGAGCACGTAAAAGCATATAGAGCAACAAACAGTTTAAAAAATACAATAACAGGCCGAGGCAGCTAAGTTATGATCAATCCCAACTGATGGCGCCCGTTCACGAACATGATGCATGGATCGGCATCACTCAGCTGAACCATCATGATGGGAACCGAATGATCCAACGCATGTGCTACCATCAGAGAGAAATAAAAGAGAGCATGACATACTCAACTGCCAGGGCACACATAAGTCAACGAACGACACATGTCAGTGAATGGTAGATTTACAGTTGGAACATAATACTCACACACGTGCTGTGCAGTTATAGTTAATACTAAAAGAAATTGAGTTTATACAATACAAATATATTCATACAGTCTTCAGCAGGTCCAACAATACTTCAAAACTTTTAAATAATTATTTGCTTTTTTATCAGAATAATTGTTCACCCACATGCTGCATGACAAAAATAAAACGATTAAACGCCTCTTACGGTGGTTAATATAATTATTTTACTTTATGATCACTCTTGATTGACCAAATCATGAAGTAGCCGTTCGTTTAGCTGTTCATATCGGCAAATGCTTTTATAGATCTGGCAAGACCAAATAATGATGTAGGGTGCACGTGGGAGCAGGTATTTTCTATATCATGAAATAAGTACTAACATTTCATGAAATGGTCGGCCACATCATAAAGTAATCAATTCTAAGATCTGGCGACGACATCCATATTGCGGTGTAGACAGCCCTATCGCGCGTCTGGATGGCGGAGTGTTGAGACTGCGGGCAATCCGGGCGATGCGATGCTAGTGCGTGCGATCGATGGGCATCGCAGACGACGCGGCGCCGACACGACTCAGCGGCCCCTTAGGGTAAGTAGTGGTCTGTAAACACGTGATTTATTTACAGACTAGATTCTGCCCGCGTGACAAGTGTTTTACTATCCAGATGGCACATTATACCGGGATAAAAAGTCGATGTGCTATTCCAGACTATAATCTAGCTTTGCTAATGCGCCAAAATTCTTTCAGATCTGTTCAGCTGTTCTGCCGAGATTGAGTAACAAACAAACATCCTTAAACACTCGAAAGCTTAATAGATGAATGGAAATGGATTTGGATGAAGTTTGGAACAGAGTTAGACAACGACCCGGATTAGAATATGATGGTTTTAACCCGGTTTATGTAGTACTAAAAAATAACAGTGTACAGCGACTCTATTCGCGGCAACCCACGCGTCGCCCCGCGTTCTCATTGTGACAATAACGAGAGTCGAAGGTAAGAGTTACATTGACAGCTCCAAGTGCACAGTTATTTCGACCGTGGGCTTCGAGGGCAAGGCCTTTAGCATAAGCATTTTACACAAAAAATAACTGAATGTAGGTCTTCTTGGTTAGGTTGATCAATTAGAAAAAAACACTACCTTCATTTAATTAATTACAATTTTTTTTATTTGTAAATTGTCATTGTGTAGTTATTTTAAACATTGGTATTTGTCTGCGTTTGCACACGTGACCTCATGCACGAGAGGTTATGTCTTAGCCACTGGGCCAAAACGATAGTTTAGTAATACAGTATAATTATAAGGTGTGATAATATTTTTAAGACTCCTTCAGGCCATGTATATGAAAAACTTACTCTAAGGAAGTCATAGACACAACTCAAAAAAAAAATTGTATCCCTCAAATTATTATTTTTTATATTAGGTGAGTGTTGACCAGTCCTCTCTGTACTTCTGTAGGTGTCGAGTTCATTCCTATAAATTATTAGTCTTATATGTTGACATCACCAAACCAACACGGAAGGAGAGAACGTGCAGAATATAAAGCTTATTCCTTCATCGTTTGAGTATTTGTTCTTTTCCGTACAGAAACTCTGGACAAAAAGTAATTCTATAAGCGATGGGAATAGTCGAAAAGCCAAAAAACTTTTCCACAAAAAAAAAACCGACCAAGTTTTAGTACACCAACACAAAATTGAGCAATTTCGGTACCTAAAGGTACAAACAAAATACAAATAATAACCCAATTTATACATTCGTGCTGCTTGTCGCTGGTGGTCCAATTTTGATGAAACTTGCACTATTCCCTAAGTGGAAAGACCTAATCCTATAAAAAGAGAATGGTTACGATCCAATAAGTAGTTTCGGAGAAATGCGTGGACAAACATACATTCATACATACAAACATACACTTATGAAATTTGGCACACGTGTGCCCACATACAGTAACATGTATATGTGAATAATGTGAAATTCCAACTATATAACATACATAAGTGTCGAATTGATTATCTCCGTTTTTTTGAAGTCGGTAATAATTTAAGCGATTGATCGCGTGACATTTCGATAGCGATTGAGAATCCAATACATTTTTGAAAATTTGCCGCCATTTTTCGACACTTTCATTGATAGAATGCCACTTGTATAGAGCGTCAGGTGGGACAATTCTAGACTGTTTTTTTTTTTGTCAATATTAATATTATTATTATGCGACAGCTACCTACCTCCGCGCGTTAATCTCGAGCCGGCCGGCGCCCGCCAGTCTGTCTGCATCGACAGTAAACAGGCAGAGTTTGGAGTTTGGACAATATAATGCATCGCGCAAACAACCTCCCCCCAACCCCCTGTGGAAACTTGTGACAGTCCTGGCAGAATTGTACGCATTCTATTGCGAATAAACAATATTTTCGCGTAGGTATATGCCAACAGAATAACTTATGTTTGGGAAGTCGGTGTCTTTGGTACCTCTTGTTTTATCGTTTTTCGACACCGACTGCCGAAACGAAAGTTATTTTGCACCTTTCGGTGTTTTACTTTGGAAGTAGTTTTCTTTGTGAAAATGTTTTTATTTCTTTCTTTTTAGTTTAAGTACACCATCACTATAAAGTGAGCAAGTTCTATAGTAAGGTACTGACGACACTTTATACATTCGTGCTGTGTGTCGCTGAGGAGTTCGGTTGCTCCATATCTTAAAACTGCTAAACCGATTTTGATGAAACTTGCACTTTCCCTAAGTTAAGAGATACCTAATCCAACAAAAAAAAGAGGAATCACGATCCGATAATTAGTTACGGAGAGATATTTAAGTGGAAACATATATACATACACTTATGAAATTTGGCACACCTGTTTAGAAGTCCACATAGAGTAACTTTATGTAAATATTGTGCAATTCTAAGAAAATTACATACACACGTATCGAATTGATTACCTACTTTTTTTGAAGTCGGTAAAATGCAAGGTAGTTTTATCGATAGCGCGGATCATTTTGACACAAAATCTATGTAAAAATTAATATAATTTTCTTGAAAACTTACCAGAAAATAGTTCACTTCAATAAAATCAAATTTCACAATATATTTTTAGGACAACACAAATAGCGTGCACACGCCAGCAATGTTCCTAAACCACCGGTGTGCGTAATAAGATGTGAAAAGTTACCTAATAAACAGATTATTTACAATCCCCCCCCCCCCTTACAGAGAAAATCGATTATATAACCTAACCTAACCTAACCTAACTTTAAAATACCGCAACTTAAAAGTTTGACGCTTTATATAGGTAAGTACCGTCAAACGGCGAAAATAGGAATGCCGGGGTGAATAAAACAAAACTTATAAGGGAATTTCCACGTTATTTAATTTGTACTTCAATATATTAATTAAATTTACTAAAATTATTGGTTCTAATTCTATTACTACATATTATATTATATTATATACTATTTATAATATATCATTTTATAAGGTAACGCAAATAGTAACTAATGATAGTTTTCAGATTCTCTACAACGATAACTATTATTTAATAGTACATTATGGTATAAGTGTGTAATGTTGGTGATTACCGCTGAGGCGCCATTGAGACCCGAGCCGTTAGCTGAGGGTCTTAAGAGAGCCGAGGACGGTAATCATCAATACACACGTGTATCATACGACGTTTTTCAACACACTTGTGAAGAAAATAATACTAAAAAATCATTTCCAACAGTGAAAACGAGTTGTGAATTTTTTTTCGCAATGGCGGGCAAAATTAATAAGTTGTCCTATGCGCCCATCTAACAATGGCGATCGGCCATAGACTAAAATAATGTTTATCTTTTTTTTGGCTTTTCGCGAATAGCGTTTTAGCCACGTACAAAATGGGGAATTTCAAGTTTTCTTTATTACAGACAAAAACGAAAGTTATATTTAAGTGAAAGTTTTATTTATTAAACACGTACAAGTTGAAATTATCTATTTAAATACGAAGTTGCATGAAATGTGTTGCATTTATACTATTGAGCACGATCTTTTTTGTATCGAAACTTTTTTAAGAACAAAGCAACTCAACCAATAAATTAAAAAAAAAACTATCTCACTTGTGAATAATAGTAATGAAAATGTCACAGTTTGATAACAGGTGTCATTATGTGCCTAATTACGGTGAAATTAGAGCCACTTTATGAGCAAGTATGTTGAAAAGAAATGTTAGAACATGTAAAACTAATAACCTCGGTTAAAATGAATGATTTTGGAATATTTAGTTGGTTTTACTTGATTATAATTTCAAATTTACTAAATTAAATTCAATTATTTGCAAGACTTTTATAAAGGAAATAATAACATAAACAAACTATGATTTACTGAAATAAATGAGGTAAAATAATAAAAAAAGTAATTAAATCACGAATTAATTTTGCTAAGTAGAAATTCCCGTCTACAAAAATGCTAACATTAGGAAAACTTGTGCTTCTTATTTTCTGTGAAACTACTACACTCATTATCAAATGCATCAGAATCTTCGTCAGGAATTGCGGCTTCAGGTAAACGGTCAACAGTTTTTTTGTTTGTAGCCAAAGATTGAAACCAGCCGTACTCTTCAGGTACCTTTTCACATAAATTTATCAAATCTTTCTTTTTGCAAACTTCTTGGCCGCCATGAAATTGGCTACAATGGCTGCGCAGTAGTAAATCTCATACGCAAACAGCACCGTTTCGTACCTTGCGCATCGGAAAGCCAACTTCAGGGCGGCCAAGAATTTGGCGAGCACTATACAGCTGTTTCAAAGAAGGAATATGATCTCACAGCTAGTCGAAGACGTCGCAGATTCACATGCGTCTGGCTGTTTCGATTTACGGCTTGTATGTACCATAACCGTGACTGTCCAATACAGTAGCTGCAGATGTATTTGGTTGAGGAACTCCTAAGGAAGTAGAAAGAAAAATAAAGAAAGAAATGTAAATGTTTATTCACCACAAAAACGAAACACATTTTTTTTTCCTTAAATGAAACCCATATATGATAGTATTAGTAAGTACTTAAATTATGTTAGTAAAGAAAAGTAAGATTAAAATAAAATAATGTAACGTTCTTTGTCATGAAATTGGTCTACATGTCATTATTATAGTTTTAGTTTCTGCCAGCGGTTTCGCCTGCATGAAAAGTGTTTTCTGTGGTGATTTTAATGTTAATTTATTAGAAAACTCAGGTTCTTGTAGTAAAATAATAAGTCTGTTTCAGTCCTACAATCTTGTAAACCTATTTTTGGAGCCCACAAGAATAACCCCTTCTAGTGCTACATGCTTAGATAATATTTATACTAATGTTATACCAGTCCACAAAGAAATTATAAATTTACTAGATTCTGATCATTGCGGGCAGAGGATTACTATACCAAACCAAAGCAACAAAGTGGCTAAAAAGGATATCACTGTTAACCCCAAAACTGCAAGTCGCTTGGCAGCTTTTAAAGTTAAACTCATTAATAAATTACCAATTTTGTCAATTGATGCTGATCCTAATCATCTATATGATGATTTTTTTAGTATATACTGTAAACAATTTAATTCGACCTTTATTCCCAAGACTATCTCCGTTAATAGTAACGCATCATTCAGTGATTGGGCTACCATTGGTATTCATAAAAGTAGAACACGGCTTTATGAGCTGTACAGTGAAAGGACTTATGTAAACACTGCTGAATTTAATTTATATGTTAGAAATTATTCAAAATTATTTAAAAAAGTTTGTTGTTTGGCCAAGTCGCGTTATTTGAGCTCAAAGATTAAAAATAGTAGTAATGTTATTAAAACGACTTGGAATATTATTAATAGTGAAACGGGAAGATCTGGTAACCGAAATATTGACTACGGCCTGTCTATTAATGGCAACATCATAAAATCAGACTCACAAGTCGCAGTGGCCTTTGAAAATTTATTTTCAGATATTCCTGTTTCAACGACTAAATCCTTAAACTCATCACCTTCTGTTGCTGACTCTTTGCTAAAAGAAAATGTTAACGTTTGCGATTTGGAATTTCTTTTTGAACATATTACTTGTAAAGACATAATTAAAACCTTTCACACTTTAAATGTTAAAAAGACTGCAGATCTGTGGGGTCATTCTGTAGAAGTTGCTAAGTCTATTATTGACATTGTCGCACCTAGTTTAGCTATTATCTTTAATAATTGTATCGACTGTGGGGAGTTTCCCGACCTTATGAAAAATAGTAAAATAATACCTTTGTTTAAATCAGGTAGTACATCAGACCCTACAAATTATAGACCTATTTCAGTACTACCTACGTTTAGCAAAATATTTGAGAAATTAATTTTAGAGCAATTGCAAAGATTTTTTAATAAACATAAATTATTACATACCAAGCAGTTCGGTTTTACAAGGGGTCGTTCAACTACTGATGCTGAACTTTTAGGACATATTTATAATGCATGGGAAGATAAGTGCGATGCCTTGGGAATCTTTTGTGATTTGTCCAAAGCATTTGATTGTGTTTTTCATGAAACGCTAATCAGGAAACTCCGCCACTACGGGATCCGGAACAGCGCTCTGGATCTTCTTACTTCATATTTGAGTAATAGGATTCAGACCGTTGACGTTAATGGAAAAAGATCTCCTGGATCTATGGTAACAATGGGAGTCCCACAGGGCTCGATTCTTGGTCCTTTCTTGTTTCTTATTTATATTAATGACTTGCCTTACCTCATAAAGGATAACCATGAAATAGTGTTGTTTGCGGATGATACTTCACTTTTGTTTAAACTTAAACGTCAGCAGCTGGTTACTGACGATGTAAATAACGCGATCTCAAAAGTAGTTCACTGGTTCAATGTTAATAATTTACTTCTTAATGAAAAAAAAACCAAATGCATTAAGTTTACCCTACCTCACGTTAGGCAGGTGAAAACCGATGTGTTGATAAAGGGCGAAGAATTGAATCCTGAAAATAGCACAGTATTCTTAGGCTTGACTTTGGATGCTAAGCTTCAGTGGGGCCCACATATAGATAAATTGTCGTAGTGTGTAAAGAAGCTAAGCTCCGCAGCATATGCTGTTAGAAAAATTCGTAATTTAACTGACATAGAGACAGCCCGTTTAGTATACTTTAGCTATTTTCATAGTGTAATGTCGTACGGTATTCTGTTGTGGGGAAATGCCGCCGACATCCAGACTATCTTTGTTTTGCAGAAAAGAGCTGTTCGGTCAATTTATAAATTAAGCCCAAGACACTCTCTCAGAGAGAAATTTAAGGAGATTAATGTAATGACTGTGCCTTCTCAGTATATTTATGAAAATCTTTTATATGCCCATAAAAATATAAAATTGTTTAAAAATACAGTGATATCCATAACATAAATACTAGGAATAAACACAAATTTGTAGTACCTACAACAAGGCTCAAGAAAATAGGTGGCTCGTTTAGATGTCAATGTGTACGCTTTTATAATAAGCTTCCAAGCCACGTACAACATCTAAGTCTTAATAAATTCAAATCTTTTATTAAACGTAAGTTGTGCCAGAAAGCGTTTTATACAACTAAAGATTACCTTGAAGACAAAAAGGCTTGGGATTGAGCTGCTCCAATTAATTTTGTTTTTTTTATTATATTTTGCACCGTGAATTTTGTTGTTGTTTTTTTGGTTTTCTTGCAATGACAAGAATATTTACTTTTTAAAGTATCATATTATTTTATATTAATTATTGTGAGTGTGAAGACTATGTGGATCATTCTTTTTTATTTAAATTTAAATTTATCTTAGTTTTTAATCATGGTCTGGCAGTTTGAGTAGTTTATGAGGCCTACCCGAATGTCCTTTCTTTGGTATTGTTCATCGAATCGTTGAGCTCCTTAAAGTCTGAGTTGAGCTGCTCGGTTATTGACAAATGCGTGCACTGACTGGACAGGTCCACTCAATCTGATTGGTTCTTTCCTCAAAAGACCATTTCAGACATCAGTCTACATGGTCTTCACATGATCTAACCAATATACCTACCCTACCCTACTCTATCTTTTTTTTTTTTTTTTTTTGATCTCGCTGGGAAAAAATGCATTACGCATACCCGCCCATTGGGGGAATGGGCGGGCTATGTGGGACTCCCCGGGTAAGCCCGGTATACCCACTAAAATAACCCAGCGGCACTCCCGCATCGTCTGAATGGAGGAGAACTGGGAAACTGGCACAGCCTTTACGTCCAGTCCTCCGCCGACGACCGCCCGCCTTTTAGGGCAGGCCCTTCACGCCCCTCCCTCAGTGGAGGGGCCCGGGAACGACCGCGAGTACTCGGCCGTTCCCGCCCGAGGGTGGTGATTGTGCAATGCAGACAAGAGGCGCCCCCGCACCTGTCGCCCGCTAATCACCACCAGGAGGTGGGAGGAGACGATCGTACAACCGCCTTCTCCCACCCCTTCTCCGCCTGCGGAGCGGCGGCGCGAGAGGATCGTCCTCCCGCGCACGCTCCGCCGCCTCCTTTTGCGACATTACTTGCTCGCAAAAGGAGGCAACTGCCGCCCAGGCCTCCTCACTCCCCAGCATGGAGTTGACCACACCGGGAAGTGAGAGGTCCTGCCCGATCACATTTATTAGGACACGGCGCAGCTCTGCCCAGGCTGGGCACACCTCAAGGGTGTGCTGCGCCGTGTCCTCCGCAGCGCCACAATCGTGGCACCCCGGGGTTTCCTCCCTCCGGATCCGGTGCAGGTGCGTTCCGAAACACCCATGTCCGGACAACACCTGCACTAGACGAAACGAGAGGAAACCGTGGGGCCGCTCGAGCCAGCTTTGCAAGACTGGACCGAGCGCGTCCAACGTCCGACGGCCAAAGGCGGCGGAGGCGAGGTCCTCCGTCCAATGGACGACGATAGCGTCCCTCGCCTTCCGCCGCACGGCCTCCCGCTCTTCCATGGCGGGGCGCTCTCCAAGCGCCTTCCGCCTTACCACCCACTCGTACACTCTGGCGAGCACCCATGCCTCCAACTCCCAGGGAGGGGTGCCGGCCAGAGCGCATGGAAAGGCCCACCGAGCGGTAGGCCCTCGCCACCCGCTGTGCAATGGCCCTTTGGGGCCTGCGGATGGCAGTTGCATTCTCCCTCCTGTGGAGGGAGTCCGCCCAGATGGGTGCCCCGTAGAGGGCCATGCTCCGCAGGATGCCGGCATACAATCGCCGGCACCGTGCACTGGGCCCCCCCAGGTTCGGCATGAGCCATGAGAGGGCGTCCGCGGCTTTCAGCAGGCGCGTCGACAGCCCGCTGAAGTGCGGGCCGAAGCGCTACCTGCTGTCCAGCACTAGGCCCAGATATTTCATCTGGGCCTTCACCTCAATTCGGACGCCCTCCACGACAACGTGGGCGGCAGGAGGGTAACGCTGCCGAGGCCCGTGAAAGAATACGGCCTCGGTCTTGTTCAGCGCCACCCTCAATCCAAGCTGGCGGATCCTACCTGCCACTAAGGATCCGCCAGCAGAGGCCAGACAGGCCGCCTCTCCAAAGTCCCTCCCCCGGGCAGTGAGGAGTGTGTCATCCGCATAGCAAATGACACTCGTGCCCGTGAGGAGGGTGCCCTGCAGGAGCCAGTCGAATCCGATGTTCCACAAGGGGGGCCCTAGCACCGACCCCTGTCGAACACCGGACTCCGCGCCATAACGCCGTAACACCTGATCCTGGCCGTCTTGTCCACGAGGAGGACCTCTCTGTCCTCCAAGTAGCTGGCCAGGATCACCCGCAGATATGGGGGCACTCCGTGATACCGGAGTGCCTCCAATATGGTCGAGTGGGGCACGGAATTGAAGGCGTTGGCGATGTCAAACGACACCGCCAACACTCCGTCCCCAGCCTCGACCGCCTCCTTGACCTGGCCCCTGAGTAGGGCCAAAGCGTCGATCGTCGAACGCTCCCGTCGGAAACCGAACTGGGTGTCCGACAGGTCTGGCCCTACCTCCCGCAAGTAGCTATTTAGCCGGGTGGCGATGATCCCCTCGAACAATTTACCGACCTCATCGAGCAGAACGATGGGCCGGTATGCCGAGGGGGAGTCCACCGGTCGTCCCTCCTTCCGGAGGAGGCACAATTGCCCTTCCTTCCACTGTTTCGGGAACCTCCCAGCCGTAAGACACGCGCTGAAGAGGTCCCGAAACCTGCCCTCCATGAGGGACGCCGCGATGGCCGCCAACCGTGCGGGGACGCCGTCCGGTCCAGTGGCCGTCTTCTTCGCGCGGAGGGTCAGAACCCCCGCACGAAATTCCTCCGCCGATACCGGAGGGACCTCCTCCTCCGGCGAAGCCACTACCCCCCCAATCGGGGGGTTCATCATTGGTGGGGTGAAGTCGGTCCTGCGCGGAAACAGGGACCGGACCACCCCATCCAACAACACCGGCTCCAGGGTCTCCGTAACTGGGGGACCAAAGGGGTGCAGTTGGTTCCGCGCCGCCTTATATGGCCTCCCATACGGATCCCTGTCGAGGCCCTCCAGCATCTCGGCCCTCGCCGAGTCCTTGGCGGCGCACATAGCCGACTTGAGGACCGTCTTTGCCTCTAGGTAAGAGGCGTAGAGGCGGTCCTCCCCGGCCTGAGATCGGGTAGTGCGCCGCCGACTCCGCGTGTAGGCCCTCCTGGCCTCCACGCAGGTGGCCCGGAGCCCTGCAAGCTCCTCCGACCACCAATACACGGCGCGACGGGGAGGCGGACGTCGTGACCGAGGCATGCTGGCGTTGCACACCTCGGTCAGTGACCTCTTGAGCTGGACCGCCGCGCGATCCACGTCCAGGACAGGCTCGACAGGGGGCGATAGCCAGTCCTGGAGAAAGGCCGCCTCCTTGGCTGCCTCCCGGTCCAGGCGGGTTAGAGCCCACCGCGGGAAGGGAGATTGGCCCGAACGGGCCGTCCCCCCCCCGGGGGCCGGTGGAGATGTCGAACCGCACGTATGGGTGGTCCGACATGGTCTCCACCGTCTCCACCCGCCAGTTCACTACGCGGGCGGCTAGGGTGGGGGTGGCAAACGACACGTCTACCACCGACCCTCCCCGTTGCCGCACACACGTGTGGACCGCCCCCCTGTTGAGGAGGGACACGCCGCATGAGGCCGCCCAAAACCCGGTGGCGAGTCCCCGGACGTTACAGGAGGCAGCCGGGTTGCCCCAAGCCTCCGACTTGGCGTTCAGGTCGCCTATCACGGCGACCTGGCGTGGTGCCGCCCTCCCGGCGACTGCCGTGAGAACTTCGAGAAAGTTCTCGAAATCCCTTAGAGGGCGGTTTGGGGAGAAATAGACCCCCACCAGGGCCGTATCCCCCCCACGTGGCGGCCACGTATCCCGGTCCCCTCTCTAAAAGCGAGAGGGGAGGAGAGTCCGTGGAAGACCGCGCCACCAACGCCACCACGCCGTCCCGATCGCCCAGCCAGGTACTGGGGACCGAGTAAGGCTCGGCAACCACCGCCACGTCCACCAACCACTCGGTCATGATCTGCATCAGCTGATCCTGGGCCGCCCCGCAGTGGTTGGTGTTCGCCTGGAGGATGCGATGTTCGACTGTAGACATTTAATCGGACATCGCACCCCCCTCCTCAGCCGCAGCAGCCGAAGGCCCAACTTCGCGCTCAGCGGCGGTAGCGGCAGGCTTGCTCGGCGCCTGCGCTTTTCCTTTCTTAGGGGAGGATTACACATCCTCCCCTGCATTATGTGGCCTGCGGGGCGGCCACTGGCGGCACAAACAGCGCAGTGCGGCGCGGCGGCCTTGCACTCGGCGGCTTTGTGGCCCTCCTTGCCGCAGCGGTAGCAGCTCTCTGTCCGGTCCACCGTGGATGGACAGAGGGCCCGGGTGTGCCCGACCCCGAAGCACCTGTAGCACCGCAATGGCTGTGCCGCAAGTGCCCGGACCGAACCCGAGCTGAAGCCGACGTGAAGCCTTCCTTTTTCAAGGACGGCTTTGGCAGCGGCGACTGGGCACTCCAGGCGGATGGTGCCCATACCGCCACGACCGGGCCTGATGTCCCGGCCTCTTACCGCTGCGACGCCGCAGCCCCCAATGGCTGCGACCGCCGCCACCACCTCCTCCTTGGTGACGGTGTCATCGAGGTCGTTTACCTCGATGGCGACCGTTTTGACTGGCCGGGCCACCTTGGCCGAGTCCGCGATGACCTCCTGCAGCTTTGCTGCGAAGAGGTCCGCGTGAGCACTGCCCTCCACCCCCGGGAACTTGAAGATTCGAGCCCCGGCTTGGGTCCGCCGGCAAGAAACCTTTCCGATCCCCAGTTGGACGGGGTCGGCACTGGCACGCGCCCGCAGCAGTATGGACGCGTACGTTTCTCTCCGTTCTGCAGCCTCCGGGGTGAGCGTCACCACAACGGCCGCGGTCTTGGGAGGAACCAGGTTCCTCTTGCCGGCTGGGGGCGAACTCTTCCCCTTTGGTGCCTTCCCGGTGGTGGGGGCGGCTGGAGGGGCGCTTTTCCCCTTTCCCTTCCCCTTTCCCTTCCCGTTTCCCTTGCCTGGCTGGCTAGGAGGAGCGGTGGTGGTGCGGATGGCTGGGACGACCGCTGATGCACCCTTGCCCTTAGCCTTGCCCTTCCCCTTGCTAGCGACCTTCGTCCAGCCCTGGTTGTCGGAGTCCGACTCGTCTGCTTTGCCGCCGTAGAAGTCTCCGCCTTCTGTCGACACAGAAGTGTCGCGTTGGCCCTGAGAAGGGCCTTTGGGTTGGCCCTGAGAAGGGCCTTCGGGTTTTTTTAAAAAGTGCCCGAGGGCGTTACGCGCAGGGGTAGACATGGTCTCAAATCAATATCGCAGCAACAAGACAATAAAATAAAATTCGCTACGATGCACAGCACACTTTAGCCGCACCCAGTCTGCCACTCCGTTACGGTGGTCAGAACTGGGGCGTTACCGGGGGAAACGACGTGGACGTATGCACTGTGAGGGGATCCCCCTACCCTACTCTACTTTTTTTTTTTTTTGGTCACGCTGGGAAAAAATGCATTACGCATACCCACCCATTGGGGGAATAGGGGGGCTATGTGGGACTCCCCGGCAAGCCCGGTATACCCACTAAAATAACCCAGCGGCACTCCCGCATCGTCTGTGTGGAGGAGGACTGGGAAACCGGCACAGCCTTTACGTCCAGCCCTCCGCCGACGACCGCCCGCCTTTTAGGGCAGGCCCTTCACGCCCCTCCCTCAGTGTAGGGGCCCGGGAACGACAGCGAGTGCTCGGCCGTTCCCGCCCGATGGTGGTAATTGTGCAATGCAGACGAGAGACGCCCCCGCACCTGTCGCCCGCTAATCACCACCAGGAGGTGGGAGGAGACGATCATACAACCGCCTTCTCCCACCCCTTCTTCGCCTGCGGAGCGGCGGCGCGAAAGGATCGTCCTCCCGCGCACGCTCCGCCGCCTCCTTTTGCGACATCACGACCTCGCAAAAGGAGGCAACTGCTGCCCAGGCCTCCTCACTCCCCAGCATGGAGTTGACCACGCCGGGAAGTGAGAGGTCCTGCCCGATCACACTTATGAGGACACGGCGCAGCTCTGCCCAGGCTGGGCACACCTCGAGGGTGTGCTGCGCCGTGTCCTCCGCAGCGCCACAATCGTGGCACCCCGGGGTTTCCTCCCTCCGGATCCGGTGCAGGTGCGTTCCGAAACACCCATGTTCGGACAACACCTGCACTAGACGAAACGAGAGGAAACCGTGGGGCCGCTCGAGCCAACTTTGAAAGACTGGACCGAGCGCGTCCAACGTCCGACGGCCAAAGGCGGCGGAGGCGAGGTCCTCCGTCCAATGGACGACGATAGCATCCCTCGCCTCCCGCCGCACGGCCTCCCGCTCTTCCTTGGCGGGGCGCTCTCCAAGCGCCTTCCGCCTCGCCACCCACTCGTACACTCTGGCGAGCACCCATGCCTCCAACTCCCAGGGAGGGATGCCGGCCAGAGCGCACGCCGCCGAAAGGCCCACCGAGCGGTAGGCCCTCGCCACCCGCTGTGCAATGGCCCTATGGGGCCTGCGGATGGCGGTTGCATTTTCCCTCCTGTGGAGGGAGTCCGCCCAGATGGGTGTCCCGTAGAGGGCCATGCTCCGCAGGATGCCGGCATACAATCGCCGGCACCTTGCACTGGGCCCCCCCAGGTTCGGCATGAGCCATGAGAGGGCGTCCGCGGCTTTCAACAGGCGCGTCGACAGCCCGCTGAAGTGCGGGCCGAAGCGCCACCTGCTGTCCAGCACTCAGCAGATGAAATATCTGGGCCTTCACCTCAATTCGGACGCCCTCCACGACAATGTGGGCGGCAGGAGGGCAGCGCTGCCGAGGCCCGTGAAAGAACACGGCCTCGGTCTTGTTCAGCGCCACCCTCAATCCAAGCTGGCGGATCCTACCTGCCACTAAGGATCCGCCAGCAGAGGCCAGACAGGCCGCCTCTCCAAATTTCCTCCCCCGGGCAGTGAGGAGAGTGTCATCCGCATAGCAGATGACACTCGTGCCCGTGAGGAGGGTGCCCCGCAGGAGCCAATCGAATCCGATGTTCCACAAGGGGGGCCCTAGCACCGACCCCTGTGGAACACCGGACTCCGCGCCGTAGCGCCTGATCCTGGCCGTCTTGTCCACGAGGAGGACCTCACGGTCCTCCAGGTAGCTGGCCAGGATCGCCCGCAGATATTGGGGCACTCCGTGGTACTGGAGTGCCTCCAATATGGTCGAGTGGGGCACGGAGTAGAAAGCGTTGGCGATGTCAAACGACACCGCCAACACTCCGTCCCCAGCCTCGACCGCCTCCTTCACCTGGCCCCTGAGTAGGGCCAACGTGTCGATCGTCGAACGCCCCCGTCGGAAGCCGAACTGGGCGTCCGACAGGTCTGGCCCTACCTCCCGCAAATGGCTATTTAGCCGGGTGGCGATGATCCCCTCGAACAATTTACCGACCTCATCGAGCAGAACGATGGGCCGGTATGCCGAGGGGGAGTCCACCGGACGTCCCTCCTTCCGGAGGAGGCACAATTGCCCCTCCTTCCACTATTTCGGGAACCTCCCAGCCGTAAGACACGCGCTGAAGAGGTCCCGAAACCTACCCTCCATGAGGGACGCCGCGATAGCCACCACCCGTGCGGGGACGCCGTCCGGTCCAGGGGCCGTCTTCTTCGCGCGGAGGGACAGAACCCCCGCGCGAAATTCCTCTTCAGATACCGGAGGGACCTCTTCCTCCGGCGAAGCCACCACCCCCCCCAGTGGGGGGTTCATCGTTGGTGGGGTGAAGTTGGTCCTGCGCGGCAACAGTGACCTAACCACCCCATCCAGCAACGCCGGCTCCAGGGTCTCCGTAAATGGGGGACCAAAGGGGCGCAGTTGGTTTCGCGCCGCCTTATATGGCCTCCCATACGGATCCCTGTCGAGGCCCTCCAGCATCTCGGCCCTCGCCGAGTCCTTGGCGGCGCACATAGCCGACTTGAGGACCGTCTTTGCCTCTAGGTAAGAGGCGTAGAGGCGGTCCTCCCCGGCCTGAGATCGGGTAGTGCGCCGCCGACTCCGCGCGTAGGCTCTCCTGGCCTCCACGCAGGTGGCTCGGAGGCCTGCCAGCTCCTCCGACCACCAATACACGGCGCGACGGGGAGGCGGACGGCGTGACCGAGGCATGCTGGCGTTGCACACTTCGGTCAGGGACCTCTTGAGCTGGACCGCCGCGCGGTCCAGCTCAAGGTCCAGGACTGGCACGACAGGGGGCGAGAGCCAGTCCTGGAGAAAGGCCGCCTCCTTGGCTGCCTCCCGGTCCAGGCGGGTGAGAGCCCACCGCGGGAAGGGAGATTGGCCCGAGCGGGCGGTCCCCCTCCCGGGGCCGGTGGAGATGTCGAACCGCACGTATCGGTGGTCCGACATGGTCTCCACCGTCTCCACCCGCCAGTTCACTACGCGGGCGGCTAGGTTGGGGGTGGCAAACGACACGTCTACCACCGACCCTCCCCGTTGCCGCACACACGTGTGGACCGCCCCCCTGTTGAGGAGGGACACGCCGCATGAGGCCGCCCAAAACACGGTGGCGCGTCCCCGGACCTTACAGGAGGCAGCCGGGTTGCCCCAAGCCTCCGACTTGGCGTTCAGGTCACCTATCACGGCGACCTGGCGTGGTGCCGCCCTCCCGGCGCCTGCCGTGAGAACTTCGAGGAAGTTCTCTAAATCCCTTAGAGGGCGGTTTGGGGAGAAATAGACCCCTACCAGGGCCGTATCCCCTCCCCACGCGGCGGCCACGTATCCCGGTCCCCTCTCTAAAAGCGAGAGGGGAGGAGAGTCCGTGGAAGACCGCGCCACCAACGCCACCAAGCCGTCCCGATCGGCCAGCCAGGTACTGGGGACCGAGTAAGGCTCGGCAACCACCGCCACGTCCACCAACCACTCGGCCATGATCTGCATCAGCTGATCCTGGGCCGCCCCGCAGTGGTTGGTGTTCGCCTGGAGGATGCGATGTTCGACTCTAGACATTTAATCAGACATCGCACCCCCCTCCTCAGCCGCAGCAGCCGAAGGCCCAACCTCGCGCTCAGCGGCGGTAGCGGCAGGCTTTCTCGGCGCCTGCGCTTTTCCCTTCTTAGGGGGAGGATTGCACATCCTCCCCTGCATTATGTGGCCTGCGGGGCGGCCACTGGCGGCACAAACAGCGCAGTGCGGTGCGGCGGCCTTGCACTCGGCGGCTCTGTGGCCCTCCTTGCCGCAGCGGTAGCAGCTCTCTGTCCGGTCCACCGTGGACGGACAGAGGGCCCGGGTGTGCCCGACTCCGAAGCACCTGTAGCACCGCAAGGGCTGTGCTGCAAGTGCCCGGACCGCACCCGAGCTGAAGCCGACGTTCAGTCGTCCTTTGTCAAGGACGGCTTTGGCAGCGGCAACTGGGCACTCCAGGCGAATGGTGCCCATGCCGCCGCGGCCGGACCTGATGTCCCGGCCTTTAACCGCTGCGACGCCGCAGCCACCCACTGCTGCGACCGCCGCCACCACCTCCTCCTTGGTGACGGTGTCATCGAGGTCGTTTACCTCAATGGCCACCGTCTTCACAGGCCTGGCCACCTTGGCCGCGTCCGCTATGACCTCCTGCAATTTCGTTGCGAAGAGGTCCGCGTGGGCACTGCCCTCTGCCCCCGGAAACTCGAAAATTCGAGCCCCGGCTTGGGTTGAGAGGCGGCTGGCGGCCTTGAGAGGTGGCCATTTTCCCTTTCCCTTCCCTTTTCCCTTGCCCTTGCCTGGCTGGCTGGGAGGAGCGGTGGTGGTGGGGATAGCTGGGACGACCGCAGATGCACTCTTGCCCTTACCCTTGCCCTTCCCCTTGCCGGCGACCTTCGTCCAGCCCTGCTGGTTGGTCGGGGTGGTGGCAGGCAGTAGAGGGTCCTCCTCCCTCTGTGGGGTTGGCCCCGGCTCACCCTTCCTCTTGTCCGCCGCAAGAGGCAGCCGGTAGCTCTTTTCGGGCAAGAGCCGGTCCTCTATTCCTGCTAGGCAGGCTCGGACGAAGTCCCGCTCCTCCATCATGACCTTGCGGATGGTGTCCTCAAGGTCGAAGGAGGCGGGGCCCTCTGCCACAGGCCTGGGCTCGGCTGTGGTCGGCCGGGCCGTGGCTTCAGCCAGCTTCTGATGTAGCTGGCAGACCTCCTTCTGCAGGCGATCGACACTCGCCTGCAGTTGCCGCGTCTCGTCGGTCGCCTGGCGCTGCACCAGCTCCCCGACGATACCGCGGATGCTCACGGCCCGGCATTTGAGGGCCTTTTGGAAGGTCCCCTTCAGGTGTGAGGACTTGGTGGCGACCTCGACGATCCCCTGTTCGTCCTCTTCGGCCATCCGCTCCAGCTCGACCAGTGACTGGTCCGCGTACAGGACGAGGGACGCGCCGTATCCTGACTTGGCCTAGGCGATGCGCGTCTGCTGCTCCTTGGCAACCACCCGCTCCTCCAACTCCTGCTGGAGCTGCTCCCGCCGGGTCAAGTCCAACTTGCGCTGGGCATCTGCCAGACCCACGTCGTGGGTGTCCGCTACCACTTTTGCGGGCTTTTTGGCCCGAGATTTCCTCGCAGGCTCCTTCGCCGAACCCGAGGCCGAGGAGCCGTCGGACCCATCCTTATGGAAGGCCCGCTTCCGAGACTGGGATCGAGATTCAACCTCCATCGAGCTCGCTATTGACGCGATGGACTCGTTGTCAGACAACTCGTCCGCCCGCTCTCCGTAGAAGGTTTTACCCTCCTCCGACGCGTCGCGGTAGCCCTGAGAAGGGCCTTTTGGTTGGCCCTGAGAAGGGCCTTTTGGGTTGGCCCTGAGAAGGGCCTTACCCTACTCTATCTACCATATCCTACCTATCCTACCCTACCTACCCTACCTACCCTATCCTACCTACTCTACCCTACCTAATCATGTAGTACATATTTGTTATGTATCATCAATAGTTTTCTCAGCGCACGCCAAAGAATGACTTTTATATGCAACATTTTGCTACTTTGGGTTACATTATTGCAATTTTCATAAGAATCTCAAATATTTTTGGGCATTGTGGCTTCCACATAAAAGGTAGAAATATGTTGTCAAGGACTTTTATTTAGAACTATTTAAAACAAACAATCCTACGGTACATTATATTTGTGTATCTCCAACGGTTTAGGCAGCGCACGCGAAGATAGCTCTCAGAGGGCAGATTTTTTTCCGACTTACTTGATATTTATCGTTATATTATGACCAATGACCAAATTACAAAAAATCATTATAAATTGTAGCTTATGTGTTATTCTGATGTATAACCTATATTACTGTAAAGTTTCATCCAAATCCGTTTGATAGTTTTTGCGTGAAAGAGTAACAAACATACATACATCCATCCTTCCTCACAAACTTTCGCATTTATAATATTATATAGTTATTATAGATACAAGTGATTAAGCAGGCCACTATGTATAATGCCCGGGCATTATGAATCTAGTCAAGTCAAATCGGGCAATGTAATGAATACTGATTAAAATTTCTATATTTATCACATTATCTGGTCATTATGAATATTGCTAGGTAACGGATGGGCAAATCAATAATTATGGTCAAATAATTAGTCCAAGAGCGAGTAAAGCAAGCGGATTGATGGATGTCACATGTCGACATGGCGGTTTCCTTGCGATGTTTTCCTTCACCGTTTTAGAGCAGTGGTGATTCTACCCTACCCACCAATTTTTATTTTGGGTTATTCTGCCACGGAGAATCTTAACACTACCATTCAGAAAACAACGTCAAATGCACAACGCCATCTATCGAATATGGAGTTCAACTGTCCGAGTATCTGAATTGCGTATGTTGTGATATTTTACTTCTTGAACACTTTATATTCATATATCATTTGATACACTGAACCGATTGTGATGAAACAAAAACTAAGTAATACTTCAAGTTACGCAAAACTAGATAGATTATACTATATATTACATTATTATATATTATTATATTACATTATTATTATATTAGTATATATTAGATTGATAGATTTTATGTGATGCGGGCACCACTCGACGACTTTTCTACAGATTTATCAATTGTATTGATTATTAGCTGACCCCCGGGGCTTCGCTCCCGTCAACTGGCTATCTACCTACCTACCCTGCCTACTCTGCCTGCCCTGCCTTCCCTGCCTATCCTGCCTACCCTGCATGGATATGCAGGGTAGGCAGGATAGGCAGGGATTGCTAACCCTGCCTACCATGCCTACTCTGCCTGCCCTGCCTTCCCTGCCTATCCTGCCTACCCTGCCTACCCTGCCTACTATGCCTACCTTGCCTAACCGCCTACCCTGCCTTCCCTGCCTATCCTGCCTACCCTGCCTTCCCTGCCTATCCTGCCTTCCCTGCCAACCCTGCCTACCCTGCCTATCCTGCCTACCCTGCCCACTATGCCTACCTTGCCTACCCTGCCTTCCCTGCCTACCCTGCCAACCTTGTCTAACCTGCCTACCCTGCCTTCCCTGCCTACCCAGCCTACCCTGCCTACCATGCCTACCCTGCCTACCCTGCCTACCCTGCCTAACCTGCCTACCCTGCCTTGCCTGCCTACCCTGCCTGCCCTGCCTGCCGCGCCTATCCTGCCTTCCCTGCCTATCCTGCCTACTCTGCCTACCCTGCCAACCCTGCCTGCTCTGCCTACCCTGCCTACTCTGCCTACCCTGCCAACCATGCCTATCCTGCCTACCCGGCCAACCCCGCCTACCATGCCTACCCTGCCTACCCTGCTTACCCTGCTTACCCTGCCTAGCCAGCCTAGCCTGCCTACCCTACCTACCCTGCCTACCCTACTTACCTACTATTTTTTATCTATCTATTAAAGAAAAAAAATTATAGCCAACATTTTCCTACCTTGGGTTACATTATTGCAATTTTCATAAGGATCTCTAATATTTTGAAAATTTATTATAGCCTATATATATGTCACAAATGGTCAAATAGGTTGGAGAGTTAATTAATTAATTGACCATTTGTTAGACTAACAATTGAGGAATAAACCCGTTGTACAGAAAATTTCAGAAAAATGTGTTTTTTAGGATTCCATACCCAAAGGGTAAAAACGGGACCCTATCACTAAAACTCCACGGGCCGTCTGTCTGTCCGTCTGTCACCAGACTGTATCTCATGAACCGTGATAGCTAGACAGTTGAAATTTTCACAGATGATGTATTTCCGTTGCCGCTATAATATCAAAAATAAAAACAGAATAAAATAAATTGTCAAGTGGGGCTCCCATCATACAACAAACGTGATTTGTTTGCCGTTTTTTGCGATAATGGTACGGAACCCTTCGTGCGCGAGTCCAGCTCGCACTTGGCTGCTTTTTTTTTCAAAAATTGTCAGCCTCATAAACGGTCGAATAACTTGGAAAATAAATTATTTGATATGGTCAAATAATTAATTTCAATATTACATTAAAATTTGATGAAAAAACACGTTTTACCGAAATATAAAACCATAATGGTTGAGTTAACTATGGATCAAAAAATTGGGCCTATTGCTAAATTCTTGCGTTCAAGATCAATGCACAACCACATTACTTTTCCTGTTAGCCTATTTTACTAATATAAACTTGTCAATTGGACTTTATTTTTGGCGTCTATATTTAGGTCCTGTTTACAATTTATGAAGCCTACCTATAAATATAATTAGAATTAAAATAAACTAAACTAATGAACTTAAATAAGTAAACAATTTAAATTTATATGTTACAATGGGTCGGGCATGTAGTAATATAACTTTAAGCCCGTTAAACATACTTAATTTTATCGATAAAATCTAGGGGTACAATAACCACACCCTCAAAGATAGAGTAATTTTAATACCTGACTTACTTATTACGATATCCACATAGTCTAATAACCATAACTTTGAACCTGTGTCTCACTGAGGCGTACATTTAATGTTTTTTGTATACGGCCATAGCATAGAGAATGTAAAAAACATCAAGTATAGTCCTCGTCAAACTTCTAGTTGGCTTTCCGATGAACAAGACACGGATCGGTGCTGTTTTTGTGTGAGATTCACTACTGCGCAGCCATTGTAGTCAACTTCAGGGCGGCCTAGAAGTTTGGCGAGAACTATAACACCCAAAAGATAAGATAAATGATTGTATTGAGCCACAAAAGTCAATTTTTAAACGAAATTTTCAACATTATTCATTTTTATTTTTTTCACATATCTTGCATGCGTTTTTATTAGTCTTTGAGTTGGTCTACACACTGAAACATTAATCACAACTCTAAACAAATTCGTTTTAATTATATTGTTGCCTACAAAGATCCCCGCGTAAATCGAGGCGATAATTTTGAACAATTGCTAAAGATAAAGATAAAGATAATTTATTTGTCCAAACATGAGTTCACATACAGTAGGCATGTGGGATGTTCAAAATATTTTTTTTTGCACTGACATGTTTTGCCTAGCGAGGCGTACAAATATATTTTACAATATTTAGAATTAAAGCATTTATGCTTTAGTAACGGTAAAAAAAAAAAAACTAAATTTAAAATAATACAATTAAGCAAAAAAAGCTCAATTCATCATAAAAAAAAAACCAGATTAATGTATTAAAATAATGTCAGAACGTATAAAAATAAACTCAAGCATCATTAATTGACAGAAAAGTAAAAAACAAATGTCAGATATAAAACAAAAAAATATCATACAACATTAATAAAGCAAACCAATGTCAATCGAAAAAATAAGAAAACAAAATACGGATTTATAAACATAGAATAGTGTGATATAAAATTAAACAAAAAACCATATTGATAATTTAAAAGAATGCCAACAACGTATAAAAAAATGTCATAAGTAATTAAATCATAAAATGTCAGAAAAATGAATAATATAAAAATATGTCAGATATAAAAAAAATAAGATGTCACAAAAAAAAATACTAAATTGATGGATTAAAAAAATTATGTCAAAAAGATAAAATAAGTAATGTCAGATTTAAAAAACACAATAACATGCAGAATGTCATCTTAATTAAATATTAAAAAAATAAATGGGTATTAATTTAAAAAAATAGCGTCAAATAATATTACTATCGCTCAAGAAGTCACTTAAATGATAATAGCACTTGTCTGTTAGAAAACTTCGCATCTTTTTTTTAATAGATGATGCTGTAGTTCATAATATTATTTTGATTGTATTAATTAATGTGTTTATGTTAATATTTGATTTCAAAGATTCAGAATACCCGATTTACCTCCGCAAAGGGGTTACTTTAAACAACAATTGTTATTGTGTATACAACTGTGATTTTTGTATTGCTCTGTAAAGACTTGACCAAGACTAAAACCAATTTGGAAACGAAAATGATGATGAAGAAAGAAACACAGTTTAGTTAGGTGGACACGACTCAAAATCTAGAGTTACCACTGATTACTTGACTACCTAGATAAGCCTATGTGTTGTAGGGGAGGTAAGCCTAAAACGGGTACGCTAAGGGACATGTGAAATAAAAAATACTTAGAAACGTAAAATGTACTAAATAGTTTTACTAAAGGAAATGTTTATTTAATATAGTATATAAAAAAATAACAAACATAACCATTCTCTTCAACAATTTTAGAAAAACAGAAATTAGGAGACCCTTCCAAATACCCGTTTTGCCCTTATATGGGGCCTAAATCAGGTACCTCATCAGGGCATAACGGGTAAAGGCTATATAATGAGAACAATCAACTTAATTTTATAGTTTTACAATATTTATTAACATAAAATCACTTATATTTTCATTTAAGCGTCTTAAATTATTAATCAGACTCATATTCAATCTTATCTTGTTTAAACTATAAATCATCTTTGGCAACAAACAGCTACTAAGAAAAATTTAAAAATAAACTAGAGTACCTATTGTTATTTTTATAGTTTTACAAAATACTTTAACATGAGATCACTTATATTTGCTCATTAAAACTTCCTAAATGTTTAATTAGACCCGTATTCAATCTTTAATCTTGTTTAAATTATAAATCATCGGTGGAACAAAACAACTAAATAAAAACTAGTAAATAAGAATTAAATGAAAACTAAATTACTCTTGGCAGGCATCACAGTAATAATTGCCTCTGCCAGAATAAGAAGTGCACGCTTCGTGAGCCCACATGTTACAATCGTCACACCTGATCCAATCTTCTAGAGGTGGTTCAGTATATAGTTCAGCACAGACTAAGCAAGCGTATTCAGTTTTGTCATTCTGACTGTTTTTTGGACCACGTTTGGATCTTACCTGTCTCTTGTTGGTATTACTACAACAAGCTATTACTTCCTTCTTATTAGTGCTGGGTTCCTTTAAATTTTTCTTCACTGCCTTAAGTTTAGTGTTAGTAGGTTTCTTCTTTTTGTTTTCTTTTTCCCTTAGTTCCTCTTTTACTGGTGTGCTTGTTAGTATTTCAGCCTTTTGTGCCTTACGTTTTCGTGTAGTTATATTCGGTGTGATTTGAGGGAGTGGTCTGATGTCTATTGGAGTTTTATGCTGTTTTATTGGTGGTGACGGCTGCATTTCCGGAGTTGTGGGCCTGTTGACTTCAGTAACCTGTAACTCCAAGTCTGTGTCAGCTACTAGTGGCGGAGAATTGTTGGACTGCACTTCTGCTGTTTCGCTTAAAATAGTCGGTGTTTCTGTAATATCGGTGTTATCGTTAGTAGGTATCTCGATATTCA
Organism: Orthosia cruda; assembly: GCA_964057195.1. Taxonomy (NCBI): domain Eukaryota; kingdom Metazoa; phylum Arthropoda; class Insecta; order Lepidoptera; family Noctuidae; genus Orthosia; species Orthosia cruda. The sequence goes on along the minus strand of OZ059846.1, from coordinate 17,980,259 downwards.
ACACAGCGGGTTGAATATTTGCCGACTCCTCATTTCCAGTAACTGGCTCCGGCCTGTCTGTCAAAGTAGATGGCATATAATCACTTTCGTCAAATACGTTCCGATTGGTTGGCCAAATGCCAGTAGATGAAAACCCTTTTATTGCGTTATGGGCACTGGCCGCTTTCATGTAGGCTTCACCAAACAATCTGGCCACGTCATACTGTGAAATAATGCGCCCGACGTGGGTACGCTGAAATACCGAAACAGCTTGTTCGAAATAATTTTTAAGTGGTCCGTAAACACACGTATCCAAAGGCTGTAATCGGTGCGTTGTGTGTGGTGGAAAAGACACAAAAATTACATTGTTCTTTGAAGCATAATCCAGGACTTCTAAATATTTATGTGACACGTGATTGTCCATTACTAAAATTATTTTTTGCTCACTAGTTGGCCTAGTCATAGCCACAAAATGTCGAAGCCAGTCTAAGAATGTTGGGCCATTTATCCAGCCGTTGTCTGTGCAGCTTGCGACTGATCCAGGTGGAGCGCCATCTAGAAGTCTTGCCACCATTCGCTTTCTCCCAAAGATTAAAAATGGGGGTATAAACCCACCTGCTGCATTGCAACAGCAAACCACTGTTGTGAGTTTACCACGCTCGACACTAGATATCACACCAACCTGTTTTTTTCCTGATCTACTAAGAACTCTAGGCGGCTTGTTGCTATTAGTCTGAATTCCAGTTTCGTCAACATTGTAAATGCGCGTCGCGTCAATTTTATGTTTATCGATCTCTCCCTCTAGCAAATCGAAAAACCTCTGTACTTGTGGTTTGTTAAAACCCCTAGCGCGTGCTAATGACGTCGGTTCTGGACGGCGTAGACTTAAATCAGGATGTCGTACTTTAAACCCAATGTACCAATCTTCACCTGCCATTCCATTTTTGAATGGGTGTGGAATATTGTTGTTTTCGGCATATTGGTACACGAGTTCTAAGAATTCTTTCTTGGTCAGTCCAAAAAACAAACCTTCCATATGAAACACATATTCAAGAAGCTCGAGTTCCTGAGGATCCGTGAATACAGTTGTGTACCTGCCAAGTTTCTTCTTCGGGCATCCTTTTTTGATGTGCCGCTGCAACGTGGATAAGTTTATACCGTACTTCTTAGCCGCACCTTTCACTGAGGTTTTGCTAGCTTCTTCCATAGCAAGTTTCATAACTGCCTCGTCCCAAGATGCATTAGAGGTTTTTCTTTTATATTTGTTAACCATCTAGAATAAAACAAACCAAAAATCTTAATTAAAACCTCATTTCAACCACCCAAACTACTTACATGACCATACTAGGGCAAATCGGGTACATACCCGTTTTACCCCTACCCGTTATGCCCAAACGCATGTTTTTATTTTTAACCGCCATAACCTCAAAACCAAATGCAGGAATGCCACAAGTTTTTTTAATTTAGATGCATAATTCCTTACAAAATCACAACACAAAACTTAAGTAAACATAATCCATACAATATTTGAGTATTCACTGTTACCAAAAGTCATTTTTTTTTAGTAAAACCATCAAAAATATTGTTTTCAATCTTACCTTGCAAGCACTTGCGTCACAGCGGAGAGCCGACTGCCTGTGATTGGCCGACTGTCACGCCACCTCGCTGCACTTGTACATTCTCACTAATAGACGTAACACGCACACAAACAAGCATACCCGATTTAGGCGGGGTACCCGATTTAGGCTTATCTCCCCTACTAGAAGAGAACAGTTTGAAGATAAACCAGTGACCACCAAAACATGACATGTTACGCATAGCGTTGACGGTGTGCGGTCGAATATGTAGCAGGCATGGCATTCCCATGACCCGCCGTTGACATTCTCGAATATCTCTGCCTACCTCTCATGCTAATAATACACACAGACAATTAAAGAAATAAGCACACTGGTATGCAGTCAGGTAGCTACAAGTTTTGGGATTTGAAAACATCAAAACACCGCAGATTACCTGCTATGTTTACTTTATTTTTCGATTTGTAGTGTTTTGGAAGTCCGTTAAGTTTTCATTTGTTACTTTGTTTTTAATGTATCTCTTTTTAGTTTTGGTACCTCCAAATACCATGAAAATCATTTATAGCCAATGTAAATCTCATGACGATTCCAATAAGCCCAAACACGACTAGGATCCTTTGTTTTATTTCGGAGTTCCAGTGCCTTCTTTCCGGCTTCATCATCAGATCAGTTCGTTGTTACCATTTTCATCAGTACCATTTATTTATAAATATTTGCTTCATCGTAGTCGGTTAGCTATTCGATAGATCTTATACCCGTGACATACTTAGAATTAAGGAGTACCAGTAACCATCTGTGGTCTTCTTCATCAGTTCCATTTCACCAAATGATACGTTCTAAGTGTAAATGTTTGCATTATTGATAAAAATACCAAAATCGCTATGTGTATGCTTATAATATTTGAGGAGTTCCCTCCGTTTCTCTGGAATGCCATCATCAGATCCTAATTTTCCTTATTGTGGTACCACACTTGGGATATCTCCTTTCCAACAAAAAAAAGAATCATCAAAATCAGTTCATAAACGACGAAGATAATCGCGAACACACATAAAATAAAATATATATACGGTCGAATTGAGAAATCTCCTCCTTTTTTGAAATCGGTAAAAAACAACTGTCCAGAACTCCAGAGTGAACACGCAGTGGCTAAGGCGGGAGCGAACGCGAAAAAAGGCTCCAGACAAGTGTCATTAGATGTCAGCGTCATCACGTGTTTCGATGGCGTTTGACATTCTTGTAATTTTTCCAATCGCTATCGCTACGCTTTTTTTGATAGAATGCCACTTGTGTAGAATCTCAGGTGCACCGAACACTCACACACAGCACACCGAAAGCCAATATTGTGGCGGGTGACGTTCATCCATTGTGGGCCTAAAGCCTATTCATGGTAAACATTTGTTTAGCAACAGTTGATCAACGTTGTTGATGAACGGCGAGAATGCTGCTGGAAACTTTGTTTAAATCAATATTGGTTCTCCACACACGCCAGCCATCACGGTTTGGTACGAAATCCATCATTCACATACAGTTCTTCTTCTTCTTTCCTTTTTTTTTTGTGTAGCTTTATCCTTTAATCCTGGCTTACATGCGCTGCCAATGTAGGGCATTATTGACACGCTTTTGCTTATAAAATCTCCGAGCTGTTTAGCAACTGATTTTATAGTAGTCACGGCGGATCTTTGTGTCTCTGAAGTTGGCTGGCAGACCCTGCTCAGTTGCTATTTTTGTGTCAATGTTGAAGTAGAAGATAGCATTGTATAATTGCCTCGTTCACTCGCTTACGTGTTTCGCGTCGTCCTATCTCGCTTGACTCTATGCAGTATGCTCGATGGCAAACTGTTTCTTGCGAAATGGTTCGCAGAGCCAACTGCAGAGACACAAAGATCTGCTGTAACTACTGTACCAGTTTCTATCTTAAAAACTATAGAGAATTCATTCAAATTCTCTGTAGTTTTGAACAGAATGTGGTAACCAAATGTGTGGGTTAGTGTAGTGATAGTTTGTATTTTGAACGTGCGCAAACTTGCTAACTTGTGCCAACGGCCAATTTTCAGGTGATAAAGGACATATGTAAGAATTATTCACTTTTTCGAAATGAGAGATTTATATTCACAAGGTTGAGATGAAGCGTTATTTATAGTCGATGTTATTTTTCCATGCCACGCTCGCTAATTGGGCAGCGAGCGGATAGAACTGTTTGAAACTACCGCACACTGAGATCAATGACTTGGTCTTTAAGTAAATCATTTATCTCGTTAGTTATGAATTCTTGGTGTGTCGGAGATTATTTCGGAAGTAGAAGATTACAGCCAACTGTACGCATTGCATGCATCTCGGCCTGATCCCGAAAATGAGGATTCTAGAGCCACCTTAACCCGCCATATAAGTCGTAGAACCGATGACCGTTGGGGTAAACGTGTTCTTGAGTGGAGACCGCGAACTGGTAAACGTAAGGTAGGACGCGTTCAGGCTAGGTGGAGCGACGACCTACGCAGGGTAGGGTAGCAGCTGGATGGCAGTTGCCGAAAATAGAACCAAATGGCGTGCAATTGGAGAGGCCTATGTCCAGCAGTGGACTGCTATAGGCTGATGATGATGATGATGATTATTACCACTATCTTAGCACCAGGTGAGATGGTTGTCTAACGCGAGCCTATAAATAATATGATAAAAAATGGAACTGGAGAAAATGTGTTTTTTAACAGGATAGAGCAACGGCGCTTACTGCACGAGGCACAACGGAAATTCTGAGGGCTGCATTATCCGGACTTATTCTGGCCGGTTAGAACGCCTGATTTAACTGTTCCAGGCTTCTTTCGGGGTTTTTTTTAACACACGAGTCTATTTCAACAATCCTCAGACTCTTGAAGCACTCGAAGATAATATCCGCCGGAAGTACTGGCAAGAGTGATGGAAAATGCCATAAATCGGGACCGAATGTTTATAAATTCTGGCGACGGCGCGGTCGTATCATTTTCTCGACTACATGGGAAAATAAATTAAGACACCAAATAAATATTATCCAAAAGCAGAACCAAAGTATTTCAATCAACTGTCTGTTGCTGCTCCAATAAGCCTGCAAAAAGCGAATATCAATATCACTTTAAATAACTTTCGTGTGGATGCTCTACAGGGTACCGGTAGCTCTCTCAGCTATATTGATAAGAATCTTGCTCAAACTATGATTCTAAAACGCAACCCCTCCGAACAAGCAATTACTCTTGCATCTCTAAGCAACATTTCATAAGTAGAGGGGCTATGTTTCGCTGATATTCAAATTGGTGAGCACAAATATCTTAGTCGATGCACGCGTAATGGTCCCGCTCCTATGGCCCGAAGAACCAATGTTCGGGGTTGGGGTGAGATAAAGATAAACTAGGATTAAAGATTATAAAGATAGAAATATTTCAGTAAGTCAAATGGGATAACGATTAAAACTAATGAGGTTAATGAGATAAGATTGAGTCGCGCCCGATATGCTATCCGAAAGCGTACTGACTATTTTACTTAGGTAATACATAAAATATTGAAGGCATAGAGCGCGGTGTCGCAATTACGCTGACATGTTTATTATTGTTCGGTGATTGACCCGAACACGAAGTATATTCATTTTTTTACCTGATAAAAAGACCTAGCTCCCAGGGTATCAAGAACCTAGCTGACAGAAAGGAGCGAGCGCAGTATAGCGCGAGCGACGACATTTTTGGCAGAAAACGAGAGACAATTAAAAACGCGAGCGAAGCGAGTGCGAGCGAGACGAGCGCAGCGAGGTGCCAAAAAAAAAAACCATTTAATCATAGAATAAGAATTATTTATTTATATTGTATAAATATGTGTATTAGTGACTAACATTTTACGACCATGGAGAGCCTCAGTAAAATGCTCGATGACCTCAGTAGAGCTTCCGAAAGAGTGGGTCTTAAAATGAACATGGACAAAACCAAGACCATGGTGAATGCCCATGTAACACCCACTCCTATCAAGGTCGGAGACTCTACTCTCGAAGTTGTGGACGATTATGTCTACCTGGGACAAACGGTCCAGTTGGGTAGGTCCAATTTCGAGAAAGAGGTCAACCGTCGAATCCGACTCGGCTGGGCGACGTTCGGGAAGTTGCGTGGTATCTTCTCGTCCAATTTACCGCAGTGTCTCAAGACAAAAGTCTATGACCAGTGTGTGTTGCCAGTGATCACCTATGGGACCGAGACGTAGTCGCTCACAATGGGCCTTATCAGAAAGCTCAAAGTCACCCAAAGGGCAATGGAGAGGGCTATGCTCGGAATTTCCTTGCGTGATCACGTCAGAAATGATGATATCCGCAGGAGAACCAAAGTTACCGACATAGCCCGAAGAATTGCCAAACTTAAGTGGCAGTGGGCAGGGCACATTGCTCTCAGAACGGATGGCCGATGGGGCCGAAAAGTTCTGGAATGGCGACCGCGAACCGGAAGACGATACGTTGGAAGGCCTCCCACTAGGTGGACTGATGACCTGGTTAAGGTTGGATCGGTCTATGTGGCGACGCCTGGGGGAGGCCTATGTCCAGCAGTGGACGTCTTTCGGCTGAAATGATGATGATGATGATGATTTTACGAATTAATTATTATACGTATTTGTTATGCTTAAAAAAATATGGTTTAATAGCATTATGCGAAAACAAATTTATGCTTTAGAATGTTATGCTTAAACATTATTATGATTAGAGTAATAATGCTAAAAAAATGCGTGAGCTGCTACGCGAAAATATTGTGAACATAAAAAAAAAATATAAATATTGTTATGCGTAAATATAATTAGGATAAACAAAAGTATGCCATGTTACATTATGTCTAAAGCTTTTATGCAAATGGATAGGGAACCGTTGGCAACACGTTTCAGAGCCTTGCAAAATATTAGTAACAATTTTTGTGAAAACTTCACAAAAGAAGTCAATATATTATAACATAGGTGTCAACATAATTTTCTGGACAGAAGTAGCTATGTTAGTGACTGTAATGTAAGTTTTCGGTTTAAACAAGTGCTGCCAAAAGATGTAAAAATTGTTATAAAAAATTACACAGCAACAAGTCGCCGAGGTCGGATGGTATTACAATTATAGATCTCAAGCAAATTATATAATAGCTCATTTTAATTATATTAGTGTCAAAAAATCTCGATATCCGAAGGAACTTAAAAACACAATTGTTGGCCAATATACAAGCAGGGATCAAATCGGGATTATAGCAATTATAGACCTATAGCAACCCTAAATACATTAAACAAAACAGTTAAAAAATATAGTTAAATCTATGTACCCAACCCGTTTATCTAAACAAAAGTTGCTTGCTATTCCCAAGGTCACTAAATATTATGGTAAACGCTCGAGAAAGTATGTAACGCCGATATTGATGAATAAACTACCCTCAAAGTTGGTGTCGTGTATTAAGGTGATATATACGCCCCAATGTAACGCAGTACTGGCCGTGCGCCCGCTCGATGCCAAAATATCAAAATTGAATCTCCTTTTGAACAGTTTTGTTTGCAAAATATTATTTGATTTACATATGCTATGTTAGGTAAAAAGAAATTCCAGACATAATTTTTTCTGTATAACATTATTTTAAAACATACAAGTCGTTTTGGAGGAGTTTCCAAAAGTTGCGAAAAAATATCGTGTTGTTAATTATTTTTTTAAAGCAAAACTATTAGTTACACGAAAAAACCTTGTGTTCAAAATTATGTACATGAATCAATAATAAATATATATTTTTTGCAAACCTTTTAACCTAGCCGTTACTGAGGAGTATGCTTTATAAAGTTACCGTTTTACGGCACTAAAGTGTATGTAGGCCCTTAACGTTACACTAGTCGATAATTCATCCATACACACGTAGTCACGTAGTTGATCTTGGACATCGTTGACAACGGTGAAGGGAAACATCGTGAGGAAACCTGGACTTATAGTGTGTTTGTTATAATATTGTGCTCCATTGGTGTAATTGTTGTAAGGCGTTCCAGTGCAAGGATAAACTAATAAATAAAGTAGTCTGGGGATTACTCCACTGTATCAAGATGATAAAAAAAAAAAATATTAAATAAAAAATGATATCAATTTGTCTCATCATTATCTAGCCCTGTATGGAAACACAAAAGTAAAAAAAAAAAAAAATAGTTATAAGCGTCGAAAGTTCCATATTTCAACACTAATTTTAACGCATCTTTGGGCGGAAATAAATACCATAAGGAAAAAGATAAATTGCAAAACGGCCACCATATCATCCATCATCATCCATTTTGCTACAAACTTGCAAAAGTGCTAATTCATACGCTAACTACCTTCTTACTGCTCATTACAGCATCTATCTCTTTCGCACGTGTTGTCGGATGAGATAGCATGCATTTTAACCCCGCGCACAAAATAGATCGTGCCGTCGACTAGGGGAATTCGAAATACCAACTTAAGAAAATTCTAAAAAAACATTATCTGTCACTCTGTCCATAGCCATGCTTTTTATCAAGACTCGCGTTTTGCAACCATGGACAATGCAAATTGATCATGGGAATGGAATGTGGGATTGACCCGGTGGAATTTTTATCAATTGTTAGTTTAGTTTACCTACTTAGCTTTATTATATAAGTTGTTGTTTGAGTACATAATTTATAATACATTGTGACACGAGAGAAACTGGCGACAAACTGTTTTACAATTTGGTAGAATGTATGAATGTAATAGTGTAAACAAATTTTGAATGAATAAATGAAATAAAAATTAAAAATATCCTGCACATCCTCTATCTCTATATTAAATTCAGGTATCCCTTTCAATGGTCAGAATCGAACATGATTTTGCTCTATAAAAAACAAAACACTACAAAGCGAAAAATAACTTTCTTTTCCGAAGTCGGTGTCGAAAAATGAGAAAAGATAGGTAATAAAGACACTGACTTCGGAAAAGCAAGTTATTTTCAAAATTTGTTTACACTATTACATTCATCGTGTTTTGCTTTGAAAGTCAAGTTAATTTATTTATTAAAAAGATTTTATTTTTCTCTTTTTAGTTTTGGTAGGTACCTCGAATGACCATGAAAGTCATTTATTGACAAAGTACATCGCACGATGAAACCAATAAGCCCAAACACGATTAGGATACATTGTTTTATTACGGAGTTCCAGTGCCTACATTCCGGCTTCATCACCAGATAAGTTCGATGGTACAATTTTCATAAGTACCAATTATTTATAAGTATTTGCTTCGTCGTAGTCGGTTAACTATTCAAGATATTGTTACAAGATAGGCCAACGCCATCTATTAACGAGAGGAATAACTAGGTAGTAACTAGTGGCGCCATCTAGTATCGAATAGCGGAACTAATGTTCTCGAAAGCTCGTGTCGAATGGAATTTTCCAGAAGGTTCGAACCGAACATTCTGGAAGTTTCTAGTCGCTTCGGGAACAATTAGTTCGAAAGTCGATTGTTCTGGAAGTTTCTCGAATTATCTGGAACAGTGTGGAACGCTCTAGAAACTTCCTCCGTGCTTTATAAAGAGCGGTCGGGTTCGTCGTGGGTCAGTTTCGATTGAGAAGCGATACAGAGCGATCAAAGCGGAAAATAGTGCGAAGAATTAGAATTGTTTAAGAAGTGTTTTTGTAATAAACAGTGATTAATTGAAGTCTGCTGTTTAAATAATTTATCCCTGAACCCCAGCTCGTAACAAATTGGTTTCAGAAGTGGGATAAATTATGCCGATTCTACCGAAGGAAGAAACGGAAGGGATGCGTACCAGGAGTCAGCGCCAGCAAGACGTAGACCAGAGGCGCTTTGGAGACGCTCCCTCACCGTCATCAAGTGGACATCGAGACTCCGCGGCTGCAGCGGAACCAGCTCAATCGTTGGCGTCGCCTGACTTAGCCGCCCTTATGGCATTCATGCAAGAGCAGGCTCGCCGTCAGGAGGAGCAAGCTCGCCGCATGGAGGAGCAGATGCAGCGCGACAAGGAGGAGCAGGCTCGCCGTCAGGAGGAGCAGGCTCGCCGCTTGGAAGAGCAGCTGCAGCGCGACAAGGAGGAACAGGCTCGCCGTCAGGAGGAGCAGGCTCGTCGCTTGGAAGAGCAGCTGCAGCGTGACAAGGAGGAGCAGGCTCGCCGTCAGGAGGAGCAGGCGCGCCGCTTAGAGGAGCAGCTACAGCGTGACAAGGAAGAGCAAGCTCGCCGTCAGGAGGAGCAGCTTTTGGTAATTAAGGACCTCCGCGGAGCCATTGGTAAGGAGATGAAAGAGGTAAAGGACCAGATCCAGCAACATGAGACCCGCATCGTCGAAATGGAGAAGTCAATACGTGGCCTCAAGTCTGGGGATGGGATCGGGGCAGTTGCGGTAGTGGCACCTTCGCCTCGTGGTTTTAAAGTGCCACCATTTGATGGCTCTTCGTCATGGTCCGCCTACAAAATTCAGTTTGAGGCCGTGATGAAATCAAATGGATGGACTAAAGAACAGGCCTTGACTGCTCTAACCTTGGGCCTTCGCGACCAGGCCTTGACTGTGTTAGAGGCGCTGGGAAAAGACGTCACTTTCGAGAAGCTTCTGGAAGCATTAGAAGCTAGATACGGCGACGCGCACCTGGAACATGTATTTCGGGCCCAACTGAAAGATCGGTCGCAACGGGTTGGTGAAACTCTTCAGCAGTGGGCTTTGGAGGTGGAAAAGCTGGTTCGGAAGGCTTACCAGTCGTCACCTGTGCTGTTCGACGGGAACCTCGTACAGGCGTTCACGGATGGGATCCGCGACCTGGAGGTTAGGGCTGCAGAAAGGCTAGGTCATTTCAAGGACCTCAAGGATGCTCTAGCCCATGCTTTGGAGGTGGAAGCAGTACGGCGGGACGAACGAACTCACCGAATCAGGGAGGTTACAACTTCACCCCGATGCTATGGCTGCGGAGAGAGAGGTCACATCCGATTGAGCTGCCCGAAGCGAAGGCCACCCCACGGTGGTAAGCAGTTGCCATTGGTAGGATCATCTGACGTCCCTGCTGGGAAACAGCAGCAGGGAAACGAGTAGATGCCAGGACTAAGGGGCGGGTGCTGGCTGGTTATGGAAGAGCCCCAAGGATCTCGATCTCACAATCCTGTGACGGAAACAGCCTGATCATCGAGGGCGAAATTAACAGAACACCTTGCAAGCTGACACTGGATACTGGGGCTTCTCGGACAGTTGTCAGTTTCCAACTAGCTAGACGGTTTCTCGGGGACTTCTTCGGGAGCCATGAAGGTGTACATCTCAGAACAGCCACCGGTCAGCACATAACCGTCCGAGGTGAGAAGGAGGTGGACATGAAGTTAGGAAACAAAGTTTACCGCCACAATGTTATCGTGGCCGACATAGTGGACGACTGGTTTGGACTTCATGCGAAAACATCACTGTGAGATCGACGTTTATCAAGGTGTATTAAAGTGTGGCTCAGAGGAAGTCTTCATGGAAGGTGCAGCATCGGGAAAAGTGTACTGCTTAGAAAAGGTTATTCTTCGTCCAAGGTCAGAAACAATCATACCAGTTTGTCTACCAAGGAATTCTGACCAGGAAAACCGATGTGTACTTATAGAAGGTTTAGATAACGATGCTTCATGGAAAATTGCACGCACATTGGTAAGAGGTACTAGTGTTTCATCGGTACGCGCACTCAACACAAGTGACCAGGACCTGGTGCTCAAGAAAGGCACATTATTAGGCACTTGTGACGGAGTGGTTTGGATGCGTAGATGCCACGAACACCCAACCAACACCAAAGCTAGTCCAAGATTCGATGTGTCATCGCTTTTGAAGAACAGCCAGAATAACTTGTCGGAAGAAGAAAAGAACAAGGCTAAGAAGATGTTAAACAAGTTCGCCGACATTTTCTCGACAAATGATGCCGACATAGGGAAGACTGCATTAGTTCAACACAGAATAAATACAGGAAATGAGGTACCAATCCGCCAGCGACCAAGACGTGTTCCAGTGGCACGATAACGGGAAGTGGACGACATGATCAAGGGTATGGTGAAAGACGGCGTGATTGAACCTTCATCCAGTCCATGGTGTTCACCGGTAGTATTGGTGAAAAAGAAGGACGGCAGCATGCGCTTCTGTGTAGACTATCGCCGACTAAACGACATCACGAAGAAGGACAGTTATCCGTTGCCAAGAATCGATGACACGCTGGATACGCTATCGGGAATGAAGTGGTTTTCCACCTTACACTTAAAGAGTGGCTACTGGCAGGTCGAGTTAGACCCTCGAGATAAGGAAAAGACAGCGTTCTCTACAGGCAAAGGATTGTGGCAATTCAACGTTATGCCATTTGGACTGTGTAATGCGCCTGCCACCTTTGAGAGATTGATGGAGCGGGTACTTACTGGGCTGATTGGTGACGCGTGCCTAGTCTACTTGGATGACATTATAATCATGGGACGGACGTTTGAAGATCACCTCCGCAATTTGGAACGTGTGCTGTCAAAGATACGAGGAGCCAATCTAAAGCTAAGTCCAAAGAAGTGCGCGTTGTTCAGGCGGCAAGTGAACTTTTTAGGACACGTGGTTTCCGAAGAAGGTATTCAAACGGACCCGGATAAGCTCGTTGCCGTCAAGGATTGGCCAGTTCCGGAGAACAAAACGCAAGTCAGGGCATTTCTCGGTTTGTGCTCCTACTATCGGCGGTTTGTGAAGAGCTTTTTCTGACATTGCCCGACCTCTTCATAAGCTAACTGAAGACAAGATAAAGATCTGCTGGAATGAGAGCTGTGACGTCGCATTTCAGAAGCTAAAGGAACATCTGTGCAATGCACCCATCCTAGGCTATCCTGACAACGAAAATGAATTCATAGTTGACACAGATGCCAGCAACACTGGAATCGGCGGGGTATTGTCTCAACGAAAAGGAGATCATGAGGTTGTAATTGCGTACTTCAGTAAAGCCTTATCCAAACCTGAGAGGAACTACTGTGTCACTCGAAGGGAGCTTTTAGCTGTAGTAAAGACATTGCAGCATTTCAATAAATATTTGTTGGGGCGGAAATTTCTCCTGCGAACGGACCACGCTGCTTTGAAATGGCTACTGCAATTTAAGAACCCAGAAGGACAGGTAGCAAGATGGATTGAGCTACTGCAAGAGTTTGATTTCGTAATTCAACATCGCAGCGGAACGTCGCACGGTAATGCTGATGCTCTCTCGCGAAGACCGTGTCCAGACCAATGTAAACATTGTGCGAGACAAGAAGCTAAGCAGGTAACGCTAGAGCGGGTTTTGGGGACGGATCTTAGCGAAGAGTGGAAGGAAACCTTGCAGAGTGCTCAACAAGAAGACAGAGACCTAAAACCGATCCTTGAATGGAAGAAATCAGGTGCTCCCAGGCCTCACTGGAGTGATGTCGCAGCAACCAGTTCCATCACCAAGAGTTATTGGGCACAGTGGGAAAGCTTGGTTATCCAGGATGGAGTTCTGTGCAGGAAATGGGAGAACGCTCGCGGTGACCAGTGTCATCTACAAATGGTCGTACCTAAAGTTAAGGTGCCGGAGATCCTACAGCTCTACCACAATGGATGTTCAGGGGGTCACATGGGAGTTAAGAGGACTTTAATCAAGATCCGAGAACGATTCTACTGGATCCATTGTCGAGAGGACGTTGAGGAATGGTGCCGCAAATGCACAAGTTGTGCGGCTGTGAAAGGACCACAAACTCGTAGCAGAGGGGCACTAAAGGTTTACAATGTTGGTGCACCGTGGGAACGTATAGCATTAGATGTTGCTGGACCATTTCCAGAAAGCCAAAGCGGAAACAAGTACTTCTTGGTCGTCATGGACTACTTCACAAAATGGCCGGAAGTTTTTGCAATCCCCAATCAAGAAGCCGTTACGGTGGCTGATAAGTTAGTTCACGAAGTGTTTTGTCGGTTCGGGGTACCCTTGGAAATCCACAGTGACCAAGGCCGGAACTTCGAGTCAGAAGTGTTCAAGGAGACGTGTCGTGTGATGGGTGCTCACAAAACCAGAACTACTGCTTATCATCCGCAATCAGACGGGATGGTTGAACGATTTAACCAGTCACTAGAGAGATATCTTGCAAAGGTTGTGGAAAACAGACAGAAGGATTGGGACAAACACATTCAACCATATCTCATGGCATATCGCAGTGCTGTTCATGAAACTACAATGGTAACACCAGCTTTTGCTAATTTCGGCAGAGAACTACGATTACCTGCAGATCTAATCACCGGTATCCCGCCTGAGTCTCCACGCAATGTAACAGATTATGCGAATGAGCTACGAAACAGGATGGATGATGTATATGAGCATATGAGACAGACAGGTCAACAGATAGATGTCTGAGAGGATGAAGACCCGCTACGATCGGAAAGCGAACAATAAGGGCTTCGATGAAGGATCTCTTGTATGGTTACATAACCCGGCACGGAGCAAAGGAAAATCGCCTAAATTACAAGCAAAATGGGATGGACCTTATCGCGTAGTTACCAAGATCAATGACGTCACCTACCGAATTCAAAAGGGACCCCGAGGTGCATCAAAGGTCGTTCATGTGGATCGGTTGGCCCGTTATCATGGGTCTAACAATGCTCGGGACGAGCATGTGTAAGAGGGAGGCAATGTTACAAGATAGGCCAACGCCATCTATTAACGAGAGGAATAACTAGGTAGTAACTAGTGGCGCCATCTAGTATCGAATAGCGGAACTAATGTTCTCGAAAGCTCGTGTCGAATGGAATTTTCCAGAAGGTTCGAACCGAACATTCTGGAAGTTTCTAGTCGCTTCGGGCACAATTAGTTCGAAAGTCGATTGTTCTGGAAGTTTCTCGAATTATGTGGAACAGTGTGGAACGCTCTAGAAACTTCCTCCGTGCTTTATAAAGAGCGGTCGGGTTCGTCGTGGGTCAGTTTCGATTGAGAAGCGATACAGAGCGATCAAAGCGGAAAATAGTGCGAAGTGTTTTTGTAATAAACAGTGATTAATTGAAGTCTGCTGTTTAAATAATTTATCCCTGAACCCCAGCTCGTAACAATATCTTATACCCGTGAAATACTTATCACTAAGGAACTCCAATGAGCCTCTGTAGTCTTCTTCATCAGTTCCACTTCACCAAATGCTTCTTTCTGAGTACAAATGCTTGCTTGCTTGTTGATGAAAATACCAAAATCGCTATACATATCCCTATAATATTTGCTAAGTTACCTCGATATCTCCAGGATCCCATTAACAGATCCTGACCTGATGACTATGGGACCTGGAAAGTATAAATAAAAGACGAATTTTTCAAATCGGTCCAGACATCTTTGAGTAATCGGGGAACATAAATAAAAAAAAATAAAAAAAAGATTCCGATGAATTGAGAACCACCTCCTTTTTTTAGAAATCGTTTAAAAAAGTCAACCCAACAGATATAGGCAATTATCGCCTTATTCTTCTATACCAATATTATAAAGAGGAAAGATTTTTTTGTTTGTATGTCTGTTTGTTTGTACCGAATAGGCTCCCAAACTACTGGGCCTATTTCGAAAATTCTTTCACCTATGGAAAGCTACATTATTCCCGAGTAACATAGGCTATAATTTTGACGGGAGCGAAACCGCGGGGGTCAGCTAATTTTTATATAAAAACGTTGCCCCACACTAGGCATTTCTTCCTGTATCGTGGGTGCGTTTACAAACATATAAACTCACACACCCAGAGCCCGAACAACTATCTGTAGGTCATACAAATATTTGTTCCGTGCGGGAATCGAACCCGCGACACGCAGCGCAGCAGTTAATTGATAATAATTATCCACGCAATCGAACAAATAATCGAGAATACAGTGAGTATCAGAAACCACTCTATATAGTGTTCATCGATTACGGTACTTGCCCGTGGTTCCCCAGTCTAGTTCCCCTTGGGGTACCACGAGCAAGAACCATAGTGGATGAAGTTTGTTCCTTGAGAGAGGCTATGGTAGAGCGGACAGATTTGACCTTATTTTGACCTAGATTTGGCCTTGTCTCCCAGTGGGGTGATGACAATCTGGTCTCCATTAACACCACCAAAACACAGGCGTGTCTTTTTACCGCTAAAAGGAGTCTTTTCTATCAGGCGCCTACTTTTCGGGGTGCGTCTATTCGACTCGAGCTCCTAGGCATGGAGTTGACATCCAGTCTCAACTTCGGCGCCTCCATTGAGTACAAAGCCCAAATTGCGGCCAAAAAACTGGGCATCCTAAATTGCACGCATTCAACCCGAATCTATTCAAAGTTAGAGTGAACAGGCTTCTTTCTGGGTAAGCTCACTCCATCGTCGACTCTGTCTCTGTCACCTATGACTTAGACTAGAGTCAAGAGCAAACCCATCTCAAATAAAAAAATAAAAATATACACACACAATGACGATGACACAATCCTGCACTCTTCTATATGGAAAGCCACCTAAGTTTCGCCGACGATTTTACTCTACTTGCCGAAAATGCCAAAGATATAGAATCGATGATAAATTTACTAAAATCTGTGAGCTACAAGGCGGGTTTGGAGTCAAAATTATGACTAACAGTATAAAATACCTACTATATAGCGACCAGAAAGCATTGGGATACGTAGATAGTTACATATACCTAAGAAAACAAATTTCCTTTGGAAAACAAAACAACGAATTAGAAGTTGAAAGAATAATTTCAGGTGCATGGTGAAAATTTTGGAGTCTAAAAGAAATACTAAAGGGAACTATGCCTATGTTATTAAAGAAAAAAAAAAAAACACTAACCGACTACTACGTCTTTTTAGTTCGCTTTTTAAGCGGTCGGGTGTTTTGATTTTTTGATTATTATTTTTTATTTAACACTTTTTAGTTAAAATTGTATTCCAATAAGATGCATTTAAACACATAAGTTTTTTTGAAATCGCCTCTTAAAACCCTTTAATTTGATACCCCACACGATGGTATTGAATGGAAAAAAAAATTGGGCCCCCACAATATGGCGCCCAAAAGCCGCAATTTTTCTATTTTTAAATTTTTATGTAGCCAGTGACACTCGCAGGGTTAAGACGCATCGATTGACGTACGGATCATCAAAATCGGCCAACGCGTTTGGTCTCTGGAACGCCACATAGGAACACGTTTCATACATTCATAAATACTTATATACATACATACTTACATACATACATAGACTGATAAACACATTAACCTCCTTCGGCAGTCGGGTAAAATTATGGACACATGCCTGCTCCCCTCCATCACTTACGGATGTCAAACATGGAAATTTACGCTACGAGTGAGAAAGAAAATTAGATCCTGCCAACGAAGTATGGAGAGAAGCGTATCAAATGTGAGAAGATTACAAAAATCCCCACACGAAACTATACGGGCAAAGACTCAACTAATAGACGCACTTAAATTCTCACAAAAGTTAAAGTGGCGCTGGGCAGGCCAGGTCTTCATAGACAGAGTGAGCGATGACCGTTGGACCTCTAGATTGATATTATGGCGAGGTCCTGCGGGCATTAGGAAGATAGGAAGACTAGTAACTCGTTGGGAAAACGATATAATAAAAATAGAAGATAAAAACTAGATAACAAATGCCTAAGATAGAGAAAAGTCTGGCGGAGGCCTGCACCCTCACATAAGAGGGGTTCTTGCATGATTGTATGATAAATCATTTTATAAATCTTTTAAGCAACATATTACTTATATTTTCAAAGAAAATCAATTTAAATAATATGAGTATTAATTATATTAAGTCCGTTACTAGATTTTATGATATTTGTTTTAAATTTCGTAGGTAGGTAAGTAATCAATTTTAATTATCAGTTTTGTAAAACTTAAATTATTTATTACTAGAGGACGCCTCGCGGTTTCACCCGCGTAGTTCCCGTTCCCGTGGGAATACAGGGATAAAAAGTAGCCTATGTCACCCGGGGATAGAGTAGCTTCCCAACGGTGAAAGAATTTTTGAAATCGGTCCAGTAGTTTTGGAGCCTATTCGGTACAAACAAACAAAAAAATCTTTCCTCTTTATAATATTGGTATAGAGGTATAGATAAAATCAAAATTTTCTTTCTCAAATATGCATGAAATAAAGAGCTTTAAGCTTTTTTTATTAATTTCCTATATATTATGAGTGAATTCATTCTTGAGTACATACAATTTTGTATATTTTTTTACTGTATATGAAATCAAATCGTTTATTTGCTAAATGTAGGTAAACAGGTTAAGTAGATGTTGTTTTTGTAGAACACCGATAGGTACATTTTGCCTTACGCCATACAATTGTTTTTAAATTCAATATTATTACAAAAACACCAATATTAAGTAAAATACTTTATCATCATTTGAAAGCAGTAAACTAGACAAAACATTAAAAATATATAAAATGACTCGTGAGTCGTGAGTGTCGTGACATAATAAATAAGATTACTATAAGAATATCAAGCATAATATCATGACATGAAACATTATTATTATGTTTAATGGCATGTATTACTAACACTAGTTGTAAATAATAAATAATTGCATAATGTAAATAATACAGAAAGAACTCTTTTTTAACTGTGAATGATAATTTATGTATAGTTGTAAAATTTTATAATCATTCGATTCAATAATAATAATTTACCTAAAATATTTGCACGCCATGAGAAGTGGCAGACGTGTCGGGAGCCACTCTTATTTAAGATCCTGCATGCATGTATTATTTTAATTCTGTATGTTTGCAATGCAATAATACACATGTTTGAGCAACTAAAATTTCTCATTCTTTTAAGTTATTTTTTATTAACATAAATATTACCATACTGTCTGAAACTTAAAATATATAATAATTAATTAATATAAATATTGCGGGAATCCGGTAGATGCGAAACGCACAGGACCCATCAGTGTGGCGACGTTTGGGGGAGGCCTATGTCCAGCAGTGGACGTCTTTCGCTTGAAATGATGATAATGATGATCACATATCACATTTAATAATATTATAAAGACTTAATTTTGTGATCGTGTGTTTGTATGTTTGTTACTTCTTCACGCCCAAACGGCTGAAGGGATCTGGATGAAATTTGGCACAGAGATAGATTATAGTCTGTAATAGCACATAGGATACTTTTAATCAGAGGAATATGTTCCCTTGGGATAATTTTTGACATTCACGCGGGCGAAGCTGCTGGCAGAAGCTAGTTATAAATACATAAACTAGGTTGTCTGTAAGAGATTGCCTAGTGCGATAAGACGGCCCATTGTACACTTGTATATTTGAACGTTTGTCCTGTATGTTTTTTTGTGGTGTACAATAAAGTATATAATAAATAAACAAAACATCACGCCAATCACTCCCCGAAGGGTTGGGCAGAGGTGCACCTGTAGAACACTCACATTTCGTCAGTTATGTTTATGCCCTATGTAATAGGGGGGCCAAACCTATTATCATCAACCGGGCACAAATACAGACTTCAACATAAAACTTTTCTCGACCTGGGTATCGAACCCAGGACCACATGCTCAGCATAAAAGCGCTTGCCACTACTGCTACTAGGCCATCATCATATCAGCCGAAAGACGTCCACTGCTGGACATAGGCCTCCCCCAAGCGTGGCCACATTGACCGGCCCCGTGCGTCCCGCATTCGTAGTTGAGAGTAGCCGGACATGCCGGGCACTCGGGGCCAGTTTTTGGTAGTATTTTTTTTTTGGAAAGAACACTTTTCCCCAAAATGCCAGGCGCCTTCCAGTACTCCTAAAAAAACCGCCCAAGTGCGTGTCGGACTTCGCACATTTAGAGTTCCGTACCAAACCGCATAATCAAGTAATACGAAAAAAATAGAGGAAACAATCAACGATGATCAACCTAGTTACAATCATTCTAGGCTATACGAAATTAATTTTCATGTCTGATTGTTGGGCTCCGAAAAGTACAAAAAAGATATATATTAAGAATGTTTTATTTTGCAGGCGGTTGTATTTTTTTACTATTCTTTTTTTCAGCGCGACCAAGGCAGCCCCTTAGCACAGTAGAAATATACAAACAATACGGAAACTACCTACAAACGCTCAAAACGGCACATTCACACAAACATACGCACCGAGACGACACTATTACCTAAGGCACTTCTGTTAGTGCGGCGGTATCGTCACTGGCAGCGACCTTCTCAAGGAAATGGAGATAGATGCTGCCCATGAGCTAGTATTAGGTCCTTACCTATGAAATTGGCGTTTTGTCGTACTGGCCACTTAGATCTCAAATATCTCCTCTTTGTTTTGGAATTCCAATTTTAAATTTATACATCTATTTACTCATGCTTTTGTGTTTGGAAAACCGTAATTCATTAGTTTTTTCCTCTTTTGGTTTTTCTTTGCGCCAGTCAGTTTACAAAATGGAAAACTTGAAATATCGAGTTATTTACGAGTATGAGTTCCATCGTGGCAAAGTGCTGCAGAAATGGCTCGAAGGATTAATTATGTGTATAGCGACGGTGTCGCTAAAGAAAACACAGTGCGTTTTTGGTTACAACATTTTCGTTCTGGAAACTTTAATATGCAGAACAAGCCCCGTGGACGGCCGGAGACCAAAGTTGATAATGAAGAATTGAAGGCTATTATATATATATTTATTGGTAGTGATAAAACTGTTTTAATCCACTTGAAGCAAATTGGGACAATCCCACCGCACTATTCCCAAACCACAGAAACTCCTGAAAGCCAGAATCAACAGTGGCGACCACCAGAAAAGCGCCGAGGCAATGAAGCTCGACGAAGTCCCGGAGAATGAATTTAACTGTTTGAAAGAAAATAATAATGGAGGAGTAAGAGAAAAACAAATTTCCACTTCCCTCCATATCAAGCAGGAGACAGAAGAAACAAGACCAATAGGCACAAAGGGTCGTTTACAACTGGGATAAGCCCAGTTGCCTAGCACCACGGATAAAAATTAGCTTTAATATTAATGGGTCCTAACATTGTGAGCTGTTATATTTGATTCCAATAATAGGTATGGCAAAAACGCTTGAACGCACGGAAATTTGTTCTAGTTTCCACAAGGTCCGTATAGTAAACAGCTCCTGATACAGCCTGTACATTATTCAACATAGTATTGCGTTCATTCTACCAAAGAATACACTCCCATAAGCAAATTGGGAAGGCGAAAAAGCTTGAAAGGTGGGTACCTCATGAATTGAGTGCAGCAAACCGACAAACGCGCGTCTACTGCGTTACATTACTCAACCGGCACAATAATGAAGGGATTTTAAATTGAATCATTACCTGCGATGAAAAATGGATCCTGTACAATAATTGGAAATGCTCATTGCAATGGCTGAACCAAAATTGACTCAAAAAAAATTACTTGTGAGCGTTTGGTGGACTATTAAATTAAATTAAATTAAATTGTCATTTATTTCAGGAAGTTTTTCCCATATAAAGCATTACAAATAACATTAAATATACATAAGAATTCATATACATTAATTAACACATTAATAACATTGCATGCAAAATTTAAAATTGATTGAAGAGTACAATATTATAGTTATTAGGTTGTTCAATTCACTTAACAGCATTTAATATTTAATAAGTAATTTAATAAAATAATCATAATTATAAAAACAATTGTCACTTAATAAATGGTGAGGAACTGGCATGTAGGTGCATCCACCTCTCCAACAACACCGAGTCCCACCGCTCGGACAATACGCTCAGGATACTGTTAGAGCTGCGTCGGAAGCGACTTAGTAGCGAGGCGCTTCGCTTCCTAATAATAGCATAAAAGTCATCGGTTTGCGCCTGCGCGAACATCGCAGAAGCGCTGCAAAACCGCGGCAGCCCCATCAGTACCCTAAACGCATTGTTGTACTGTACACGCATGGCACCGTATACTCGCTGCACATAGTTGGCCCATAGGCTGCACGTATAAAAAGACTGACAATATGCTTTAAATAAGGTCACCTTTACTTGTTCAGTACAGCGCGCAAACCTACGTGCCAACATGTTACAGCGCACCGACAGCGCCCTACGTTCCCGCTCTATATCCTCATTGTCAGACAAAATTGCCGGTGTCGTCCACAAACGATTACGGCGGATGTCTTTTGTCAGGAACTGGAAACCATGATGGAAAAGCTAGCTGCTAAACAGCCGAGGCTGGTCAATCGCTCTAGGCCACTGCTGCTTCAGGACAACGCAATACCACACTGCACAACAGGCGGCTACCAAATTAGAGGAGCTTCAATTGGAATATCTAAGACATCCACCGTATTGCCCGTACCTTGCTCCAACAGATTACCATTTTTTTTGAAATTTGGATAACTTCTTGCAAGGGAAAAAAATCCTCAACTCAACTCCGATAGGGCAGTCCAAAGCGCCTTCAAATATTTTATTGATGCCCGTCCGAATGGTTTTTTAGTAAAGGGATCAATGAACTACCTATGAGATGGCAAAGTGCATAGATAGCAATGGTACATACTTTGATTAAATAAATAAATTATATTTAAAAAACAACGAGTTTATGTTCCTCCCTTACAAAACGCCAATTTCATATGTAATGACCTAATAGATACTCTGTAGCGTTGTAAGGATCTTCAACTGAAAATAGTCGAATGATACTAAATATCATAATTAAGTAAGTTAATACGGTTAATAGCCACTTCTCTAAAAACACGGAACAACTCTAATTTTCCGGAACGCTATCGCTCTCTCATTTCGATTCCAGTGGTTTAAACTGGTTTAGCTGAAGGAACTATCTTTCGATCCTCACGACTCTGGTGCCCCGATTTAGGGTGAGTTTCCACATTAGTTTAATGATTGTTCCTGATTATCTGTGCCGGACGACCAATATCGATTCCATCACCTATTTAATATCAGTTTAGCGCTGTCATGTTGGACGCGTGGCTAAGGGTCGTCTGGGACCATTGAGGTAATCTGTATTTTTAACCGACTTCCCAAAAAGGAGGAGGTTCTATGTTCGACTTCAGGTTTGTATTTTTTTTTTTTTTTTTTTGTGTATGTTCACCGATTACTCCGTCAATTGTGGACCGATTTTGAAAATTCTTTTTTTGTTTGATAAAGTATGTTCCGAAATTGGTCCCATTTTAATTTAGTGAAGATCTGATGAAGAACTTCGGAGATATACAACAGAACTCTTCAATAAATAACGGCAAATCTCTCGGGATTGCTGCAATCGCATGTCTGTTTGTTGTTTATAACATTTCATAACATAACATCACGCCAGTTCGCTCTTAAGGGGTAAGCAGATCTCTCATTTCACCGGTTATGTTCTAGTTTCATGAAATCTATTCTGGCGAAATAGTTCCCTTACTTACTTGCCTATTAGGTACGTACAACTAAAAAGTGAAAAATAAAAAAACTTTTTGCAAAAAAATACCACCGACTTCCAAATACAAAACTACAAAGTGAAAAATAACTTAATTTTTTGAAGTCGGTGTCCATTACGCAAAAAAATGGTACCTACGAAAGACACCGACTTCAAATAATTAAGTTATTTTTCACTTTGTAGTTTTGTATTTGGAAGTCGGTGGTATTTTTTTGCAAAAAGTTTTTTTATAGATTTCTATGGAGGTAATAATGTACTACGCACTAGAGAAGTCACCACACATCACTGCTGTGTTTCCTTCATGTGCGGTCAGCCGGCCGCACTTCACTCAGTTGCTTGCTAGATTTTGAGCGCCTATGTCATTGTTTGTTTTTAAACGAAAAAACATTCAAACGCATTAAAAATGCTGTCGTGAGTTTTAAGATATTGCACTTATAATTCAACTAATACGGCGAAATGCAAATGAATAACTTTTCGTCGATGAGTAACTAGATAATCATTTTTAAATTGAATTCGAACAAAATATTTGGTGGACGCCATGTTGCCTCATTTGTCTTACAGAATAAATATTAAGAGGTGACAATTTGTGTAACAAGTGTAGGTAGAATTAGCTGACGTTGGTTTTTACAGCAAATAACAATCTAACATATATTCAGAAAGGAACTGACTGTGGTTATTCAAATAAATAGTTTAACAAATTGGTAGGTATGATAGCTGGGTAGGTGTCCAGGGTATGTAGGTATCCAGTTGACGGGAGCGAAGTCACGGGGAGCTAGTACCTAAATAATGGGACGACGTAAATAACTTCAAAGTCAGCGTTTAGCTTTGATATTCTTATGCAAAGCAAACAGGACGGTTAGTACTGAGACCTTACCGGTACTTGCTGGCGTACTTCCGGTCAACGGAGTGACCGTAAGAAATCTCTAGATTATTTGAACCACATATTGACGTCTGGGAGGAACTTTTATCCGAATGGCAATGTAGGTGGGATAATTCACACCTCCACCAATTCTTTCCATCTGTTCGCGTGCGGCTGACCAGGACGTGGCTGGAGGTGGATCACTGTGTTGCCCAATTTCTCACAGGGCATGGTAACTTTAAAAGTAAATTATTTTCCTTCAAGCTCGTTGCCTCGCTTTTATGTCAGTGTTCTACACCTGACTGCGAATATCTACAATCTCCACATCATATCTTATGGGAGCAAATGAATAAATGATTATGATTAGTATGATTAATCTCCGTGCGTTCAAGCGTTTTTGCCATACCTATTAATGTTTATCCGTGGTGCCAGGCAACTGGGCTAATCCCAGTTGTAAATTAACCTTTGTGCCTATTGGCCTTGTTTGCTCTGGCAAACATGGCCAATAGGCACAAAGCAAAGCAGGAGACAGCTCTCGTGCTTGATATGGAGGGAAGTGGGAATTTGTGTTTTTTCCTACTCCTCGACTATTCTTTTCTGATAAATTTCGTAGCGGGATCCAAGACAGTTAAAGCGTTTCTCTGGGACTTCGTCGAGCTTCATTGCCTCGGTGCTTTTCTGTTGGTCGCCACTATTGATTCTGGCTTTCAAGAGTTGCAGTGGTTTGGGAATAGTGCGGTGGGAATGTCCCAACATATAATATTTTATTATTATAATATTAATAAAATATTACTTTACTAAGGTTATTTCAACTAATATTTTTTGAAAAAAGTGTGAAATCTAATGAAGCTTGAGCCGCTACAGTTCCGGGACCTCTCGCTGAGCCTGTGCTGACCAGTCCCCGCGTCTGCCACGTGCTGCCAAGGGACGGTATCCTACTTATGTTTTTATGGTGTGTTAGTGATCAGTACAGAACAGAACGGTGACCATTAGTTCCCACGACCTAGCTGTACAAATTTAGTCTCTAATTATATGTATTAACTTGTCCAGCTGTTTTCTTTGCATCAACCTACTTACCTACAAGTTAGCGGCCTGCGCAGCCTACCCTGCGCAGCTCTAGCCGTTACATCTCCTCGCTGTTCTTTTATAGTTTTTACCATGGAGTCTGGAACACTGAAGAAAAGAAAGGTGCCCGGAGGTTCCTGTCTGGCCCTCTCGTGTGTCAGGATCCATGTGTTTATTTTTAAGTTGGAGTTTTGCCTGGTTAGAATTGAGCTGTGGCAGAGTGTCCAGGGACAAACAGCATGCACAGTACTTATGTTGGGATTTCAGACTGAGGCCGAATTGTTAGTCGGGTCCCCGGTATCGGGGACGCCTTGTTGTTTAGGATCCCTTTCAGCCATGACAGCGTGAAGTCATCCTCACACCATCTTTTGAATAAGCCTTCAGCAAAGTGGGCCTTTCCTTTGAAGTGGATCGCGGTATTTATTGTTGTGTCAGTTAGTTCAAGGTCTGCTATGAGCAGAGCTCGGAGCTGCTTTTTGATATTTGATCGATTCTCCTCTGCTTGCTCTTGCGTCATGTCCTGGAAAAGCTCAGACATGACGGCGACGCACAGCTCATTGTTCCTTTACGTCGCGGCCGTATGGGAGCGAGTAGACTTGTTTTTTTTGCCAGCCCCAGTCAGCGGCGGCGTAACGGTATCTTCGGGACGCGAGCGCTTCTATGGCCTAGCAGGTTTCCTGTCGGTGTTTTGAGGTTTGTTAAGCCCGAGACACCGCAAAATTTACTACGGCAATTGAGCAGAATTGGTCAAAATGGACCGACGCAATCCTCGCTGAGGCAACACCAGAAATGCTATGGAACCAGGCAAAACATCTTATTCAGGAAGCAGTCGCAGAAACAAAGCTACCAACTGAAACATATGAACGGCAACACTGCATAACAGATAGTACTCTTGCTTTAATTGAGGATCGAAGGCACAAAAAGGCGAGAGGAGCGGACGTTAGAGAGCTAAACAAGCTATCCGCTCAAATTCAAGCTAACTGCAGACGAGATCATAACTCATATCTTCTCAAAATTTGTGAAGAAGTCGAAGCACACGCAGGGAAACATGAATCTAGGGATCTTTACCGCAAAATTCGTCATATCACAAGAACTCTACCTACTAAAACCTGGGCTATCGAGAACGATAAAGGCGAAGTTGTAACAGGACTAGACCAAATCTCAGAAACGTGGCAGAACTACTGTCAATCACTGTTCCAGGAACCACAGTCGCGTCTTTTCCAAATACAGAGGTAAACAGGGAGGAACTGGAACCGGATCTTCTTCTTTCTGAAGTAAGGGCCGCCATAAAACATCGTAAAACTAAAAAAGCCACGGGAAGAGACCGAATTCCCATAGATACAATAAAGACTTTAGAAGAACGTGGCGTCTATATCTCCCATGCCATTTGTAACAGAGTATGGCAGACATTAACTTGGCCATCTGAATGGACTCATACAGTTTTCACCCCTTTACATAAAAAAGGCTCCATAAAGAAATATAACAACTATCGCCTTATTGCACTGATATCCCACGCCAGCAAAATCTTGCTACATATTCTAAATGAGCGGCTGAAGGCGTATCTGTCCAAAGAAACCGCATCAATCATTGTGAAGGGAAAGGGTACACGGGAAAAGATTCTTATTGTTCGCCAACATACATCTGCTTTGTTGATTTCTCCAAAGCATTTGATTCAGTAAAATGGCCAATCTTGTGGAAAACTTTACTTGACATGGGCACGCCGAAAAACCTAATTCATCTTCTGAGGAGGTTGTACGATGAAAGCACAGCCTCGGTACGAACAGATGGCATTATGTCCAGTAACTTCCATTCCAGTGTAGGTGTCCACCAAGGATGCATTATATCGCCGCTCTTATTTAATATCTACACAGAGCTTATAATACGCATAACTTTGGAACATTGGACGGATGGGGTTGTAGTTTGTGGCTACAACATTGCAAATTTGCGCTACGCAGATGACACCACTCTTTGTGCTCGCCATTTGGAAGAACTCCTACGCAAAATGGAACAAGTGAGCCTTGAATTCGGATTAAAGATTAATCACAGCAAGACCAAGGTGATGATTGTGGAGCGTGCTAATAATAATTCGCCAGAAGTTACTCAGAACGCGAACTGCGACGTAGTCCAATCCTATGTATATCTTAGAGCGTTAATCTCGAATAACGGTGGCTGCATTGACGAGATAAAGAAGCGTATGGCGATGACAAGATGTGCAATGGACAAAATGAAAAAAATATGGAGGAACAGAGACATCACCAAAGCCACGAAGACCAGGCTCGTGCGCACTTTAATTTTACCTGTCTCCTGTTATCCTTTCTGTATGCTGCAGAAACCAGGACGATCCGGGAGGTGGACATAAAAAAAGATAGACGCTCTGGAGATGTGGTGCTGGAGAAGAATGCTCGGCGTTTCGTGGACCGAGTTCCGCACAAATGTCTCGATACTCCAAGAACTCCACATCAAGCAGCGTCTGTCCACAATAGTAAAGTCCCGAATACTCACTTTCTTCGGACATGTTTCAAGGCGAGACAGTCAGTTCATAGAGCGGTTAGTCGTCCAAGGAAAAATGGAAGGCACTAGACCACGTGGTAGGTCACCCATGCGTTGGACCGACCAGATCAAGTCTGCTGTGGGCGGTCCCGTGCACGAATGTACCCGGATGACTTCTAATCGGGCAAGGTGGCGAGACGCATTATATCTGCCCCATATACTACCAATACTTCATGACGACCACGACCGCTCTGTTAAGAGCGTAACGACAAAGAAGGTTTGGTGCTGCGCTTCCGTTTGGTAACGGTGGTAGCCGCACCTGTTGGTGTCGTAGATATTACCGCGAATTGCTCCGCGGTGTCTGCCACGACAGCCTTTTGCTCACCCTAGTCTTGGGGGCCAGGTGCCTCCTAGAGGACTTCGTTTTGTTGGTAATTGTTGTCCATTGTTCTTTGGCCGGGGATAGAATGGCGTCTCCTAGAGACGACATGTCAATCTCAGCCTTGTTGAGACTTCCTGTCGCTGAGGATTCGGACAAACCCGTCAGGTCCTTCTCCGATGCCGCAGCCGTAGACGCAGCCCGCATTACGGGTGCATCCATGTCCGCCGTTCTCCTAGAAGCGCCTTGAGCGTACTCGGCTGTCTTCTGCCTTGTGGGAAGAGTTAAATTTAATGGCGCATCCTTGGACGCAGATTTGGTTGGCGTTGCCTGGGACGCAGCCTGTTTTTGACGTATTCCATGCCGTTGCCTTCCTTGTAAAAGTAAAGTAGATGTTGTTTCTGTAGAACACCGATACATTTTGCCTTACGGCATAAAATTGTTTTTAAATTCAATATTATTACAAAAACACCAATATTAAGTATTATACTTTACCATTTATCATTTTTTTTTATCATTTGAAAGCAGTAAACTAGACAAAACATTAAAAAATATAATAAAATACACACTAAACACTCACGACTCACCGAGTCGGTGAGTCGTGAGTGTTTAGTGTGTATTCGCCAATCACTCCCCGAAGGGTTGGGCAGAGGTGCACCTGTAGAACACTCACATTTCGTCAGTTATGTTTATGCCCTATGTAATAGGGGGGCCAAACCTATTATCAACAACCGGGCACAAATACAGACTTCAACATAAAACTTTTCTCGACCTGGACCACATGCTCAGCATAAAAGCGCTTGCCACTAGTCGAAAGACGTCCACGGCTGGACATAGGCCTCCCCCAAGCGTGGCCACATTGACCGGCCCCGTGCGTCCCGCATTCGTAGTTGAGAGTAGCCGGACATGCCGGGCACTCGGGGCCAGTTTTTGGTAGTATTTTTTTTTTGGAAAGAACACTTTTCCCCAAAATGCCAGGCGCCTTCCAGTACTCCTAAAAAAACCGCCCAAGTGCGTGTCGGACTTCGCACATTTAGAGTTCCGTACCAAACCGCATAATCAAGTAATACGAAAAAAATAGAGGAAACAATCAACGATGATCAACCTAGTTACAATCATTCTAGGCTATACGAAATTAATTTTCATGTCTGATTGTTGGGCTCCGAAAAGTACAAAAAAAATATATATTAAGAATGTTTTATTTTGCAGGCGGTTGTATTTTTTTACTATTCTTTTTTTCAGCGCGACCAAGGCAGCCCCTTAGCACAGTAGAAATATACAAACAATACGGAAACTACCTACAAACGCTCAAAACGGCACATTCACACAAACATACGCACCGAGACGAGACCATTACCTAAGGCACTTCTGTTAGTGCGGCGGTATCGTCACTGGCAGCGCCCTTCTCAAGGAAACGGAGATAGATGCTGCCCATGAGCAAGTATTAGGTCCTTACCTATGAAATTGGCGTTCTGTCGTACTGGCCACTTTGATCTCAAATATCTCCTCTTTGGTTTGGAATTCCAATTTTAAATTTATACATCTATTTACTCATGCTTTTGTGTTTGGAAAACCGTAATTCATTAGTTTTTTCCTCTTTTGGTTTTTTCTTTGTGCCAGTCAGTTTACAAAATGGAAAACTTGAAATATCGAGTTATTTACGAGTATGAGTTCCATCGTGGCACAGTGCTGCAGAAATGGCTCGAAGGATTAATGATGTGTATAGCGACGGTGTCGCAAAAGAAAACACAGTGCGTTTTTGGTTCCAACATTTTCGTTCTGGAAACTTTGACCTGCAGAACAAGCCCCGTGGATGGCCGGAGACCAAAGTTGATAATGAAGAATTGAAGGCTATTGTGGAAGTGGATCCATTGCAAACCACGTCCGAGTTAGCTGCAGGCTGCGGTGGTAGTGATAAAACTGTTTTAATCCACTTGAAGCAAATTGATAAGATTATCTATGCCTGTGTCTACCGATGGCATAGCGGTGATCTGGAGACAACCAGGATCACACAGTACCTGAGTGAGGCCGCTGCTGTGGCCCAGCAACGGTACCCTTCCGCCCAATTAATGTTACTGGGGGCATTTAATGCCCACCATCAGGATTGACTCTTCCCATACCAGTTCACTGACCGTACTGGACGAGTGATGCGAAATCATTCGCTAGCGCTAAATTTCACCCAGCTGGTGCAGGAGGCTACGAGGGTGCCAGATGTTGATTTAGGACCTTCTGCTGACAACAGATCCAGACTGATACTCAGTGTCGATATCATCACCTTTGGGTAGTTCCGACCACTATCTGGTGAAGTCTATATCCGTCTACTCCCCGCCCGATCCCAGCCCAAGCGCCCGCACCAGGCGGGTTTGGCGGTACAGGTCAGCAAATTGGGATGCGATGAGATCTTTCTTCGTATGCTATCCTTGGCGGCCCACTTGCTTCTCTTCGGACGATCCATCGTCATGCGCTGACGCCGTGACTGATGTGTTGCGCCAGGGGATGGAGTACTACATTCCATTCTCTGACTTGACCGACCATGGTTTAGTCCCGAGTGCTACCGCGCAAAAGCAGTTAAACACAAGGCGTACCTGGCATGGGTTGACGCTAGAAGCCGCGGGGGTCAGCTAGTCAATAATCTATATATATATATAAAAGCGGAAGGTCACTCACTCACCTATAACTACATATCTACCCTACCTACTCACCTACGTACCCATCTACCTTACCTATCTACCAACCTACTCACCTGCCCTACCGATCAACCTGCCTATCCTACATACCTACCCTATCCTACATACCCTACTTATCCTACCCTACCTACCTACCCACCCACCTAACCTACCTACCTGACCACTTTATTTCTTTTTCTTTCCCGCCTCTGCAACGAGGCCACGACCTCGGGTTGGGGGGAAGTGAGGTGTTTGACTCCCCCGCAACGTCTGAGAGGGGCGCGCGTGGGACACTACGCACCGCCACCTCGGGTCCAGATGTTTGGGGGGCGACGGACGTCCCCGAGTCCGTCGCCGCGAGACCACTGTTTCGCAGAAGGATACCACCGCGTCCCAGGACTCTTCACTGCCGACCTACCTTATCTTCTCTACCCTACCTACCAATTTGTTAAACTATTTATATTTTTAGAATTACAAATGTAATCAACTTTTCTTTCTACCAGCGATCTAATTAAATTTTAGAACACAAAAGCTGCTAATCTGCTATTGTGACTTAACTATGGTAATGAGATATATTCTCTCGCAGCTTTTTTTGTAGTTAATAATAAGTACTTTAATCATATAGTACGTACATATTTTCTATGTGTAATCAATAGTTTTCTTAGTGCACGTTAAATAATTAATCTTATAGGCCAAATTTTGCTACTTTGGGTTACATTATTGCAATTTTTATAAACTTTAGTGAAAATAATTTATAGCCTATGTTACTCGGGAATAATGTGACTTTCCATACGTGACAGAATTTTTAAAATCGGTCCAGTAGTTTCGGAGCCCATTCGGTACAAACAAACAAAACTCTTTATAATATTGGTATACATTATTGTAAATGTACATTATTATTGATTTGAATTTGTTACATTTTATATTAGTTTATTTTTTACTTTAATTATCGATTGGAATGTTTTAATGGTACTTGTTTATTAAAAAAAAAAACTACACAATGCATATTGTTCCGAAATAAATGACTATACAATGTCAACATAAACACTTTCTTTATCATACACAACTCTGCGTCATTAGGAGTCTTCACACAAGCCAAGTACCGGTAGATGTGTAGTGTACAACCAATATGCTGATGTGACCTTAAAAGGCCGCCATAGTACTGGTTCGCCATGTTTTTAGAAAGTTGCCTCTATCCCTATCGCACGCTACCATAAGATCACCGTCTCGCTCTACACATATGAGAGAACAGATTCATTCACGTAGTCTAGGCTTAGACGTTGTACCTGTGCAAGGTGCGCATGAAGAAAAACAAACTTAAATTAGGTACGTGAAAAAGTGCAAAATATATTGTGACATGGAAAACGATACTGTAAGTTGTTACAATCTTTTGCTTATTAAATTTATAGGTTAAGAAGATTTAAGCTACTACATTTCTGCTGATAGAGTTGAATGTAAAGGAGGTAAATAATCATTCACAATTAAACATTGCTAATTAATTATAGGTAGGATAACTCAATGCATTAAAATATTGTCATGTTGAATTTAATTGAAAGCGTTAAACAAATTCTGTCAATAGAATATTCAAGTAAATCATAGGTACCTATTTACTTTAATGCGTATAAGATGAAACAACATGTATCCGTTAGCGGATAAATTGCAAACGCTTAAAAAATTTGCAAGCGCTTTATTATAAACTAGCTTTTTACCACGGCTTCGCTCCTGTAGCCCACCCATAGCTTTTTCCCACAGGACCCGTTAATTTTTTCGGGATAAAAAGTTGCCTGGCACTTAGGAATAATGGAACTGGTGAAAGTATTTTCAAAATCGGTTAAGCAGTTTTTGATATCATCCATTAAAGAAAATACTTTTATTTCTACAACTACTTAATAACAATATAATGATAGACAGTAACTTTTAAGCAAAAAATTGCTTGTATTAGATATTGCCGCTCTCCCGGTTTACATTAACAATACATAAGTGAGAAAATTAAACAATAAATTCAATTAAAATCAAATCAAATTAAAATCACAATCAAAATACATAATCTAATGGTATCCAAATAAAAATAAAAATGTATGGCAAAATATAAATTAAATTAAATGAAATTAATACTAGAACTAAAATGAAAAATAAATTACAATTAATACTAGAACTAAAACGAAAATTAAATTAAAATCAAAATTAAATCGGAAACAAAATTAAATTTAAAATAAAAAATTCAAATTAAAATCACAATCAAGATCACGATTAATACCAAAATCCAAATTAAATTAACAAAATTTTGTGTGCGTACGGGGTGTATGTGTTTGTGAGTGTGTGTGTGTCAATGTGTATGTAGGATTGACTCGATTTCTTCGTAACTTTTGTTTACCAGTCATTGAGTGAGTTTCTTAATGCAGTCGTGGTATGTCATAGAATAAATGGTTTGTACAAACAATAAGCACAAACAATCAAATATTTCCTCTTAATAATATTACTAGCTTCTGCCAGTGGTTTCACACGCGTGTATTATACTTATAAACCTTCCTCTTGAATCACTCTATCTATTAAAAAAAACTGCATCAAAATCCGTCCGTTGCGTAGTTTTAAAGATCTGAGATCTGAGCATACATAGGGACAGACAGACAGCAGGAAGCGACTTCGTTTTATACTATGTAAGGATATTACATATATCTTATATATAAAATTCTCGTGTCACAATGTTAGTTACCATACTCCTCCGAAACGGCTTGACCGATTTTTATGAAATTTTATATGCACAATCATGTCTGACAATCGTCTACTATCCATTTTTTACACGCGGGCGAAGCCGCTGGCAGAAGCTAGTAATTATAAATAGTTTAGTTTAGTTTCGACGGGCTGTTTCCGCAACTCCACGACTAAGCGCGCATTTTTATAATTGTACGGTACATATATATATATATTATAATTATATGTTAATAATCATCTTACTAATATTATAAATGCAAAAGTTTGGATGTATGTTTGTTACACAATCACGCCAGATAGGCTGAACAGATCTGGTTGAAATTTGGTACAGAGATATATTATAATCTGAAATAACATAGGCTACCATTATCCCTTTTC
Organism: Orthosia cruda; assembly: GCA_964057195.1. Taxonomy (NCBI): domain Eukaryota; kingdom Metazoa; phylum Arthropoda; class Insecta; order Lepidoptera; family Noctuidae; genus Orthosia; species Orthosia cruda. The sequence goes on along the minus strand of OZ059846.1, from coordinate 17,946,861 downwards.
ACGCGGACGGAACCGCTAGCAGAAGCTAGTATTATAAATGCGAAAGTTTGTTACTCAATCACGCCAAAACGGCTGAACAGATCTGGTTGACATTTGGCACAGATATAGATTATAGTCTGGAATGGCATAGGCTACTTTTTGTCCCTTTTCACGCGGGTGAAGCCGCTGGCAAAAGCTAGTTATATATACAACCCAAGGGACAAACTAGACAAATTAGTTGTATAAAAAGCCATAGAACGTCTTGTGAAACACTGTATTTGGTCCTCTAAAAACCGAAAGAAGGTGCATTTTATTCGAATATGGCGCATTTATTTCTCTGTTCAGTGTTTGCGAATCAATAGCAGTGTTACACATGACAAATCAGTCCTATACACGTTAAGTAACAGTGCACGGGTCACAAAATATTGATGTACCTACTGGTTAATAAACATTTTTAAGAATCCTTTATAGTACTTTCTCATAGCATACGAGAGTTTGTTTCCTTTTCCATTACCTATTCATTTAATATTTATTATTTTATCATTCGTGCATGACGGTGCAGAGTGTAAAGACTTAACAAAATATAAGTATTTAATCATTATAAAGGGATTGAAGCAATTTGTGATGAGTTAAATTTTATTTTATTATTATATTTGTTTATAGAGTGTGAAATGATGTGCGACCTCAATTTTACGGATAAACTATGGTTAGGTTTACTAGTACATTATGGTACAAGTGTGTAATGTTGGTGATTACCGCTGAGGTGCCATTGAGACCCGAGCCGTTAGGTAAGGGTCTTAAGAGAGCCGAGGACGGTAATCATCAATACATACGTGTATCATACGACGTTTTTCAATACACTTGTGAAAAAAAGAATACTAAAAAATGATTTTCAACAGTGAAAACGAGTTGTGAAAAATTTATCGCGGGCGGCGGGCAAAATAAAATAAAAGTTTGCCTATGCACGCACATCTAACAACGGCGATTGGCCATAGACTAAAATAATGAGGTTTTTTTTTTTTTTGGCTTTTTTCGGATAGCGTTTTAGCCACGTACTAAATGGGGAATTTCAAGTTTTCTTTATTACAGAGAAAAACAAAAGTTATATTTGAGTGAGAGTTTTATTTATTAAACACCAAAACACGTACAAGTTGAAATTATCTATTTAAATGCATGAAATTAGCAAGCAATATGTAATGTACATTAATTTATTTGTACTATTGAGCACGATCTTTTTTGTATCGAAACTTTTTTAAGAACAAAGTAACCAATAAATTAAAAAAAAACTCTATAACTAACTTGTGAATAATAGCAATGAAAAAGTCACAGTTTGATAATAGGTGTCATTATGTGCCTAATTGCGGTGAAATTAGAGCCACTTTATGAGCAAGTGTGTTGAAAAATAAATTGTACGTGCCTCCCCTTGAATTGCTGAGTTTTCACCAAAATATATTTCAATTAAAGGAACTTCGAGTTTTATGCGCCATTATAGCATTATAGCACGCCGAATTCACGCTGAATAAAAATGTCTGAGTATTGTTGTAAAAGTGAGATAAAAGTACCTAGTTTATGAAACTGTTGCATAATAAGGGGTATTAAAAACGATTGTGTGTTTAATAATACCTATTCACACGAATGTTAATACCTAGTTATGAGCAGTTTCATACACTACTTTATCTACACTCATACATTGGGATTGAACCTACTAAAAACCTTTTTTTGCATTTTACATGCCATAAAGTCATGATAGCATTTATCATATAATTTTCTCGACTTTGCTGGTAATAGATTATGAGTACCTTATTTCCTTCGCCGCATCTGAAATATCGGGTGGAGTAAAATTTTCTTCACATTCACTGACTTCAGACATTTATAAGCAAGAATTTAAAAAAATCATGAAATTCAGTACAGCAAAACCTGCAAAACGTATGAATGGCGCCAAAACCCAGCACTTCACTGCATTAACAGCGCATGCGCTAAGGCTTAGCACGCACTGCGATCTTTATTCGCGCGATTTTTTTCCGCCCATTCTGCGACCTATGGAATTGTATGAAGTTGCTCGCATTGCGATAAAAAAATCGTGCAGAAATAATACCGCAAGAAATCCATGTTTTGCCACAGAATCCACCGCACCGCGGCGCGAACACCTGTAATCAAACTGTGACTTTTTCATTGCTATGCAACAACATAATTGTGCCAAACCAATACGGTTTTAGGAGAGTCGTATCAACAGAGGATGCTGTTCTTGAACTGACAAGCCAAATTGTTCAGAATCTTGATTCTAGGACTAAAATTATAGGTATATTTTTTGATTTAGCCAAGACTTTCGACACGGTCTCTACTCCGATCCTTCTACATGGTTTAGAAAGCATGGGAATAAGAGACATCGCTCTAAATCTCTTTCGAGACTATCTAACAAACCGTAACCAACGAGTTAAGGTAGACAACTACATCAGTGGCGATGAGAATCGAACCTTTGGCGTACCACAGGGCAGCGTGCTGCCCACGTCTCTAAAACCCACTATGTCCCTTTCTCAGAAAACTCTGCTGCACAGCCTAGTATGCCAGACGTTAAAGCCCATAGTTGTCACCCTACACTGACCCCTTGCAGCTATCCTACTATAAAAAGAAGCTCTTGTGTTAAATACTTGGGGGTGCACATCGATAACACATTGAGTTGGCATAAGCATATCAGTGTGACAGTTACGCGTGTTCGTAAGCTAATGTTTCCTATGAAAAAACTCAGAGAAGTAGTTGCCGATCGACTGTTAAAAACTATTTATTTTGCCTTGGCTCAGTCACTTCTTACCTATTGCATATCTGCCTGGGGTGGTACTCATAAAAAGTATTTACTTCGCCTTGAGAGGGCACAAAGAGCTGTCTTGAAAGTCATGCTTCACAAACCTTATCGGTACCCGACTACCCAGCTCTATAAAGACGTATCTGTACTCACTGTCCGACAGCTCTGTGCACTTAACATCACTTTACGTGTACACTCATCATTGACGTATGACCCAAGGTTCCTGGAGCAAAATAAAAGACGTAAAGATCCTGTATGCCCACCTGTCACCACCAAAACTGCCCGTGGCTTAGCAGTCACCTTTATAACATTATAAACGAAACCTGCAACGTATATCCCTTAACTAGATTTAAATGTAAAACTGTAGTTAGTAATTTTCTCCAAAAGTTAACGTACGATGAGACAGACTGACAAAGAGTTGTCTCTTTGTAAAAAAATCTTACGAACGCATGTAAAAACAGATTTAAAGTGCTGTTTTATTTTATTATATATTATTTTATACCGTGTAATATTCCAAAAACACAACCAAACACACACACACTCACACTCCACCCACACACACACATACACTCATTCGTTGCTTACATAAATTTTAATAAGTGTTAATGTACTTATATTAAACTAAGTTTATGCTTACCAAAACTCCTACAAGGTGCAGCAAATTGTAAATGAACTGTAAGAGGAAGGCGCCTGTGTCTGTAACAAAGTTTATACTAGCACAGACACAGACGTTCACTCTGTCTCAAATAATGCATAGTGTTGTACATCATATACTGGCGTTTTTATGCTTGATTGAGATGGAAAAAATTGTATTTGGCTTTTTTGATAATAAACTTTATTTATTATATATATACAAGTGAGTTATAGTTTTTTTTTATTTATTGGTTGAGTTGCTTTGTTCTTAAATAAGTTTCGATACAAAAAAGATTATGCTCAATAGTACAAATGCAACACATTTCATGCAACTTCGTGTTTAAATAGATAATTTCAACTTGTACGTTTTTAATAAATAAAACTTTCACTCAAATATAACTTTTGTTTTTCTCTGTAATAAAGAAAACTTGAAATTCCCCATTTTGTACGTAGCTAAAACGCTATCCGCGAAAAGCCAAAAACAAAGAAACCTCATTATTTTTAGTCCCAGTATATAATATAGTAATCTATGTTTTAGTCTATGGTCGATCGCCATGGATGGATGCGCGCGCATAGGAAAACTGTGAAAATTTTCACAACTTGTTTTCACTGTTGGAAATGATTTTTTTGTATTATTTTCTTCACAAGTGTGTTGAAAAACGTCGTATGATACACGTGTGTATTGATGATTACCGTCCTCGGCTATGTTAAGACCCTCACCAAACGGCTCGGGTCTCAATGGCGCCTCAGCGGTAATCACCAACATTACACACTTGTACCATAATGTACTATTGTAGCATTATTTTGTTAGAGAAAGAGTGTTATAAAAAGATTCTATTTTTATATTTCGGTGTTTTGTTTATAAAGTATGCCAATACTTTTTGTCAGCCAGTTGAGCCTTTGCCTGAATGTATGGGCCAAAATCGAGTGTCGATGTCAAAGTTACGCTAAAAAGCTCAAGATGGTCCGTTATCAGTACGGTTACACCTCGGAAAGATGGAGCCGGGTGAAATTGGCTCTTTTTCGCGGAGATGAGACACGCCTGTGTTTTTGCGGTATTGAACTTGACCAGATTGGCATCGCCCCATTCGGAAACTGCCTCCAAGGACAAGCTCAAGCGCTCAACCATGGCCTCACGGAGAGTCCGGACCTGAGGCCCAGTAGCCCGTGCGTTGGACAAGTATCTCTCAGCAACAGTGCTGTCATCTGCATACCCAAAGGTTTTAGCAGTTCATTTATGTGCAGCAAGAATAATGTCGCTGAGAGTGCCGACCCCTGAGGGTCCCCGGCATTAATATCCAATAGGTCTGAAGAGCAGCCAATATAACTACTCAAATGGACCGATCCCTCAGGAAGTCTGCAATCCAGTCACACTGACCACCGGGCAGACCGAATGACGGAAGCTTACTAATAAGGCTTTCATGCCAGACCCTATCAAAAGCTTTCGAGATGTCGAGGGAGACGGCAAGCGCTTCCCCATGCCTCTCGATGGCCTCACTCCAGATGTCCTTCCATCCTTCCGTCCAGATGGCCTTCGGCCAAAGCCTACCACCAGTTAGTGTCACCTGTTTTGCAACACCCGGGGGCCACGTGTAGGGAATCAACTGGGGTACACTCCTACGGACGCGGGTGACTCAGTCCCTCATGTTATCCTAGAAATCATCCTTTAGTGGTTGGACAGGGAGTAGAAGTTTGTATGGTGAAATAATTATTTCCCAAGTAAGACGACCCACACACCTGTAATATTATGGCACGATATAAAACAATAGAACACGATATAAAAAAAAAATATACACACATCAACACGGTCTATGGATATTTCATACTCAATTAAATAACTCGAAAAGTACTGGCCGCATTGGAATCTTTTATACACCGATTTGTTTGTAATTTATCTCAGACTAATTCCAAATTCAAATTTTTGAAAATTCTTTTGTTTCGGTGCCATAAAAATGTCTTGATGTGTAGGAGAGGGAATTTTCAATTGTGCGAAATTTAGAAAACAATACGAATTACGTTTAGTTACAGTTTTTTTCATTTTTAAACGAAAGATAAAGTTAAAATTGAGGTATTGTAGCCATGCAACGCCAACATTTGACGAGGGCGGAGATGTTACGAGCTGTGGGAATGCTGGAAGCTGGGTCTGTTCAGCGTAATGTTACTGAGGTCATAAGGGACCCACCAAAATGTAATTTCAAGATTGTGGACACGCTATCGTGCCACAGGTGAAGTAGCGGAGAGGCACCGGGGGCCAAGTCGCATCACTACCCCCAGACAAGATCGATTTTTGCAAATTACTGCGCGAGCTCAACCAAATGCAACGGCGACTCAATTGGTCCAAAGGCTGCGAGTGGAACACCAAGTGCTTGTGAGTGACCAAACTGTAAGAAGGCGACTGCATGAAAGCAATCTACGCTCTCGTAGACCACTCCGGGTCCCACCTTTACGGAGAGGCAATCGTGGACAACGATTAGAATGGGTTCGGAACCACGTGGACTGGGGCCGTGAGCAATGGTCCAATGTGCTGTTCACGGATGAATCCAGGTTCGGCTTCCATCCAGATTCAGACGGACGCGTGTTTAGCGAGTTCCTGGACGATGGAGCCGTCTTCAGAACCCTCAGGAAGTTCACCCATACCAAGGAGGAACAATTATGGTTTGGGCAGGAATTTGTCTTGGAGGACGGACGGATCTCGTTTGGGTGCGGGGCAATATGACGGCAGAACGATACGTCCAACAGATGCTGGGGCCCGTAATCTTGCCCCACAGAACACACATGGGACAAGATTTCCTGCTCATGCACGACAATGCCCGGGCACACACGGCGAGAACGGTAGCAGCTTGGTTACATACACACAATGTTAGGGCCTTAGACTGGCCTGGTCAATCGCCAGATCTAAATCCCATTGAGCATGCGTGGGATATGCTGCGAAGAAGAGCTCTGAAGGAAGTTCCTGAAAATCTGGCTACAGAAGATCAACTTTTTGCGCACCTCAGAAGGACATGGGACAATATTCCGCAGCAAGACATTGACAACCTTGTTCTGAGCATGCCGAATCGTTGCCGATGTGTTATGAACATCATGGGCGCTTTCTCAGACTACTAACTTCAAGTTTATAAACACAAATTAAATGATTATTCTATTTTTTTCAGTTTTTACTCATAAATTAAAAGTTAATTCATATACGGTTTCCGTCTATGCTTAATTTTTTTCCATAAAATCCTGAAATTTTAATCGAAGTACCTTAACCATTATTAAAAAATCGTAGAATATTAAATAACGTATCTTTTAAATATATACATGTCATATAAATAATTAACACATTGATAGTAATTCGCTTTTTTAAAAATATCCCTAGACCGTGTTGATGTGTTTATGTAAAGAAAAAAAAAAACCGTATTAATATCATTTCTTTATTTGAATTCTGCATTGACTCCACAGAGTACTATTATATACGGAAAATTGACTCGCTCTGTCACTATAGCAGTGCTGTCAATGGTGAAGTTTTAAAGATTATGAAAATATTGTGTATAAACTTTATATATAATTATGAATCTGTTTATACATTTACCACAAATGTTGGTTACAGGTCCTTCAAAAATGTGAGGAAATGGAAATTGAAGCTCATAATAATAATGTAATTGAGAAAGGCAAGAATTCAAACAACAATATCGTTGAGGAAGATACCGACACAGCTCCTAATAATAGAATGAAGCACGAAAAATCATTAACAAATATATTTTTCCTCGTTTGCATAGTTGGGATATCGTTGGGAATTATCTTAGAGATTGTTAATGGTATCAACCGAGGTCAGAAGTTGCCTCCAGAGAGACCGAAATATTGGGTTTTTTCCAACACAACAAATGTAAATAACAGAAATGGCGTTTTAAAACACGTGCATTTAGTGCTTGAAAGATTAGGATACGAGAAAAGTACAAATGAATCTCCATGGCACTTACTATGGTCTTATAACTGCCCCTTTACTCATTTGAACCTTCGAAATCTCTCTCCTGACCAAAAGGTGAACCACTTTCCCGGTACAGGGTTCGTAAGTAGTAAAGTTGAGCTAGCGACTTCAAATTCAAAGTACATACCAAAGGCCTTTCGATTACCAAAAGATAATGAAGAGTTCCTAAAGTACGCAGCTGAGACCAAAAATGCGTTATTTGTACAAAAGTCTAACACCCATAGACATGTTTACATAAAGAACGTGAGCGACATAGACACAACCAGTGGGAAATCTTTCGTACAGGAGTACGTACAAAACCCATTCTTAGTAGATGGACACAAGTTCGATATTGGCGTGTATGTGGTACTTAAATCAGTGAACCCTCTGCGAGTATATTGGTACAAAGGCGATGTACTCTTCAGGTAATTATTATGGTTACATAAATGATTATATTAGCTGTCAAAAAAAATAAAAGTAACCTAAGTAATACGTCTTAAAACACGTTTTGATTTAAACAATTGTCTGACTCCTGCATTCTCCATTACAGATATTGCATGGAGAAATACTATCCGTTTGATCCTACTAATTTGAATAAGTACATCGTGGGTGACGACTATTTGCCTACTTGGAAGATGCCTTCTCTGAAACACTCATACACTACTCTGGGCAATACGATGAAGGAAGCTTTTGACATCTACGTCAGATCAAAGGTAAGAACATCAAGTAATAACACAGAGCAGTGGTGGCCCAATGTTAGCGGCCCCGACTTACGTGTCGTGGGTCTTGGGTGCGAACCCAGGCAGACGCGTATTTTTGTGCTAATTATTTCAACACCACTGCTCTAAAACGATGAAGGAAAACATCTTGAGGAAACCGGCACCGTCCTAGAACCGAAAATTCGAAGATATGTGACATCCGCCAACTCTCACTGGGCCCGCTATTGTTCACCTCCGTCCGTTTCTACCCTCCGTCCGCGTGGAAGACGGGGCGGATATGTGTACTGACTAAAACCATAAGCAACTCAGTTGACAAATAAACATGGTGCATCTGACAAACAACATCTTATTGCAAGACAGCACAACGTACCAGAACATGCGACTGTCCTCTCTGTTCCCACGGTTTAATAATGGTATTCGCGCCACCAATGATGCGACCTGCTTGACTGGTCTGAGAACCGACAGTCGCGAAGCACCAAAGAGTACCTGTACCTATAACATACAGCTAAGAGAAAAATATTATAGAGATGCTTGTTAGCACAGTAAGGCTGGACCGTGCTCGGCTCCAGACACGATTGTACGTCGGTACATACAATAGGAATAGTTTTCTTTCTTAATGAAAGCCACTGTAGTTCTGTACCTCTCTGAAACCATACTCCTATTAATCTGTCTATTTTTTTGCAGGGCAAAGATCCTACCGACATGTGGAAGGAGGTGCAGAATGCTATTGCGGAAGTGTTCCTTATGAAAGAGCAATTGATCATAGACAAGGTGAGTACCTACCTTCTGCAATTTCCATCGACATCTGTATGTCATCGAATATGATATAACACTCTAGACTGGCTTCGAGGTAAAGCGCAGCGGTCTCAAGATCCCCGGGTCCGCGGTCAACAGCTGACGAGGCATCTAACAGGGACTTCTAGCAACTTCGAGTATTGTTTGTACCTAGGTATATATATGTCGCAGAAAGGCTGGCCGATAGATGCAAACCATCAGGCAGTCAGGATGTATTCCCTTAGGTTAAGACATCGTGTGTGGGCAAATCGGTGGGTATAATCGTGCAAATGAAATCACAGAAATGATTCTATACACTGGATTTATTTTAAATAGTTACAGTGCAATCCTGCTTACTAATATTACGGTTTGACACTGATTCTACGACGTCTCAGCTCTGAGGCGGTCAGTACTCAATTGCCATATTCTCCTGTCCCCACCACGCAAGTGACTAGAGAAAGCGCGCCAAAGCGTAGTTTTTCTTGATTTGCGACAGGTGGCATGCTTGCGATTTGTTTTGACGTCCGTACTATTGACCAAACCCGAGATATATAAATGTTATTTCAATTATTGTCTGGTTTTAGGTGAAGCAGTATAAGTCACCCGACAACTTCTTTGAAATGATGCGTTTTGACTTCATCCTCGATGAAGATTTGAAAGTATACCTGCTGGAAGCTAACATGGGACCCAATTTAAGCTCTAATCACTACCCACCGAACCAGTTGCTCTACGAACAAGTGATATACAATTTGTTTTCGCTGACTGGTGTTGCACAAGCGGGCGTTACGGCCGCGAATGAGCGGTAAGACCTAACATTTTATTAGGATAGTTCGTAGAAAAACAAACGTGAAAATGTGTGTAATCAACTAATCAATATCAGGCAATATACCTAGGTAGCAGCGTTGCCAGACGTCCTGATTTTGGCGGGATGTCCCGATTTTTTGTGTCAGGCGGGATGTCCCGCGCGGGACAGGCTCAGTCCCGCTTTTCAGGGATAACTCGACCGTGCAGCGTGCTGAGGAAGCGCGTGCAACCGCGACAGTTCTCTTTCAGTCTTTTTAACTGACTTTCCAAAAAGGAGGAGGTTCTATGTTCGACTTCAAGTTTGTTTTTTTTTTTCTGTTTTTTCACCGATTACTCCGTCAATTGTGGACCGATTTTGAAATTCTTTTTTTGTTTGAAAAAGTATGTTCCGAAATTGGTCCCATTTTAATTTGGTGAAGATCTGATGAAGAACTTCGGAGATATACAACAGAACTCTTCAATAAATAACGGCAAATCTCTCGGGATTGCTGCAATCGCATGTCTGTTTGTTGTGTATAACATTTCATAATATAACATCACGCCAGTTCGCTCTTAAGCGGTAAGCAGATCTCTCATTTCACCGGTTATGTTCAAGTTTCATGAAATCTATTCTGGCGAAATAGTTCCCTTACTAACTTGCCTATTAGGTACGTACAACTAAAAAGGGAAAAAAAAAAACTTTTTGCAAAAAAATACTAACGACTTCCAAAAACAAAACTATAAAGTGAAAAATAACTTAATTTTTTGAAGTCGGTGTCCATAACGCAAAAAAATGGTACCTACGAAAGACACCGACTTCAAAAAATTAAGTTATTTTTCACTTTGTAGTTTTGTATTTGGAAGTCGGTAGTATTTTTTTGCAAAAAGTTTTTTTTCTTATTCCCATTTGTTTACAAATTTCTATTTCGCGAAAACGCACGATTACGTATGAAGGTATAACGAATAATTAGTTCAATTGTTTTAGTGGTTGCAGTGAGAAAATCGTGAATTGCGTTGCGTGCGTAATTTAATTTAATTACCTACATTAAACAAACAAAAGTTTGATTTTTCTTCCGTGTTTTTTTTTTCCTAAATTACTGGAGTTTACTCAACTACCTAACAATAGGTCAAATCTTATTTAAATATCATATTTTTATTAAAATACATTTTTAATGGCTACCTTTGCTATCTATTATCATGTATCTAAACGTATCTAATTAAAAACACAAATACAAAGATCAATATTTAAAAACTTCTGATTAGTTATATACGTTTTTTTACGTCCCGCTTTCGATGAAAGAATCCCGCTTTTTCCACTCAAAAAGCTTCAAAGTCCCGATATGCTAAAAAAAATATCTGGCAACGCTGCTAGGTAGGTACTATAGAGACGATAGCCAGAGGCTAATAAATTAAATACATTAACTTTTATATTTGATATATTTCGTACGAAATACACAATATGCCTTCTGGGCGGCTCCACTAGAGTTGACAATCAAAAGCTTTTCAAAAACATATTCACTTATTTTCTGTTCGAAATTCATTTACCTTTCAAGTAATACCAATTGCCAGTGTTTTTTATAGGCAAGTAGTTTGCCTTCTAGTTAAGCAGAGTCCTCACAGTACCTTTGCTATAGCATCGTAAACTATTTATTGAAAGACTATCGTGGTCAGCGACATCAGGCGACATGTGAGGTAAAACTTATCGAATTATTTTCAGTCAGACAGACATCTTTGGGAGACCGCCACGTTTTTTTTAATAATTGTTATTGATAGGCTTGCTTCGCATTTGACCACTATCTCTCCTGGTGGTAAGCGATTGAGAATGTTACTTACTATCCGTGCATTTTCATTCGTCATCCAAACCAATAGTCCATGAAAAACAGGGCGGTGACCATAAGATCTTAGTAATAACTTTACTCTAAGAGCTTATGTCACCCCCCAGCTCAATCTGTTCGGGATACTTAACTGCTATGACTGTTAAAATCAGTCGCAAGATTTGACCTACCTAAATAATTAACAAAGCAAGTTGAATTAAAGCTTGTGATTTAAATCTTCGAAAGTGACTCTGTCTGTCTGTTACCTTTTCACGCCTAAACCACTGAACGGATTTTAATGAAATTTGGCAAGAAGATAGATGGCATCTTGGAGACAGACATAGGCTACCTATTATCAAAAAAAGGTAGGTAGGGTAGAGTAGGGAAGGTAGGTAGGGTAGGATATGTAGGGTAGAGTAGGGAAGGTAGGTAGGGTAGGGTAGATAGGTAGGTAGGGTAGGTTGGTAAATTGCTTTTCCCCTGGTGGGTTCCCGCATTGTCGAGGCGGGGGGGCTCAGTAGCCGTGGCTTGGTCTCCCACGGTGAAGCGAAGAGGAACCCGAGGAGGGGCCACTTGTCAGGGCTTTTGTCGATGAACCGACGACGACGTAGCGGCCATCATGTAGTTAGGTTGCGGTGCCGCCTGAGTGACATCGCTATTGAGGGCTGCGATGTCGTATGGGACCAAAAATGGTAGGTGACGGGACCATTGGACCTTAACCCGTCAAAAGGGGACCAAGGGTGCCATACTCGGGGCATCTGGCGCCCATGTGCTGATTTGGTCCCTGGGGTGGTCACGGCGTACAGTGTGTTCTGGTGCGCCGGCGATGGGGGTACTCCTCAGAGGAGGGCCGGTGACGGACAGCCACGGCGGGTTCGCGGTGAGTGCTAACGCGTGCCTGTGTTCCCGGCACAGCACACACCCGGCGGCACAGAAGGACACCGTGGAGTTTTAGTGAGTTTGAGTCCCACATAACTGCGCTATCTCCTCGTGGTGGCGCAATCCCTATGCAGGAGCATTTCTCCAGGTTAAAAAAAAAGGTTGGGTAAATTGGGTAGGGTAGGGGCCAGTTGACGGTAGCGAAGCCGCGGGCGATAGCTAGTAATATTCTAAATGCGAAAGTTTGGATGTATGTCATTAGTCATTTATTCATAAATTACATCAAAAATTTTAAAGCAATAAATTTACATTTCTTCATTAGTACATTTGAACATGTAAATTAAGCAATATGGCCAACCCATTAAAATTTGAAACAATAAAAGAATTAGTTAAAAACAAATTAGCATAGATTGATAAAAAAATAATTAGAAATAATGAATTTATGGTTTGTTCAAAAAATCCAATAAAATTTAACAGCCCATAACCATCTCAATAAAATTACCATTTTAATAAAATAAAATTACAGTTCCTCTACAGCATAAAGACATTTATTTATTGAATAGGATTTTTTTTTGTTTTATTTTGAAAGCGCTATTGTAGACAGCACTTTTTATGTCTAAAGGCAACTTGTTGAACAATTTTACAGACTAGTATCGTGGACTGTGTTTAACGATTCTTAGGCTTTGATTTGTAAGATTGTTATTCTTCAAGTCCAGTCTACGGGTGCCTTCCCTTATCTGCAGTTCTTCAACAGTCTCATAGTCTTGTATGTATTTGGCCATATTACTTAAAAGTACTAGTACATAAAGACTTGGTACTGTAAGTATGCCTAGATTGATGAAATGTTGTCGGCAGCTTTCCCTTTGTGAGATACAGACCATGGTACCTACGAATTGCACGTTTTTGTAGTATGAAAGCTATATCAAAAAAGTATGCTATATATAATTTTTGACTCCACTAGCGCAGAATATACAATTTTTAGCTGTTCTATGCTGACTTCATTTCTCAGGGCTCTCAGAGCGTAACATGCAGACGATACCGATGCACCAATTGCTTTCAATTCTGGTTTCCAGTTTAACAGTTGGTCAATATATATATACCTAAAAATTTTACTTCGGCTACGAGCTCAATGTCGACTTTATTTAAGGCAACATTTAAATTATCGTCGTCGGCTGTAGTTTTAAATAATATTATTTGAGTATTTTTACTGTTAATTAATAATTTATTTGCCGTGAACCACACATGAAATGCTTCTAACGTAGCATTTACCCTTTTTGTCAACTCTACCATGTCATTGGCTGCTATGGCATTTGTGTCATTCGCAAAAATTACTAATTGAATGTCCGGTAAAATTTTATTTAGATAATTAATAAAAATAAAATGGGTCCTAAAATAGATCCCTGTGGGACTCCCGTCGATATGCGTACAATTTTAGATTTATACCTTTTCTTATAATTATTCTGAGTTTTGTCAATTTCAAAGTACATCCGCCTGTTTTTAGGGTTCCGTACCTCGAAAGGAAAAAACGGAACCCTTATAAGATCACTTGTTGTCTGTCCGTCTGTCTGTCAAGACCCTTTTTCTCAGGAACGCGTGGAGGTATCAAGCTGAAATTTATATCAAATACTCAGGTCTAATGTGCCTTAAAGCTGTAAAAAAATCATATCGCAATCAAACGATACATCCGTTTATGTCGAAAATTGCCGCAAATTTTCGACACTCGCAAGGGAATCAAAACCTACAGGGTACTTCCCGTGAACACAGAATCTTGAAATTTGATATGAAGCAACGTCTTGTAGCACAGATAAAGGAATAATTGCGAAAACCGTAAACTTTTTGGTTACATCATATAATAAAAATATTTTAATAATTTTAAACTTACTACCCCTTTCCTAGTTTTGTTGTTTTTCCTTTTTAGAGTTTATTATTACTAATACGTAGGTGCAAAATCATAAACTTAAGTTCAATATTTCGCGTATCGCATACTAATAATACAATTACCTGTGCAGCATAATACTTAGTTGTTAGAACTTTTGTTCTAAGGTAAAACTACTTCCTCTATGCATATAGGAAATGATTTGAAATACTTAAATCTTTTATTGCAAGATTTACGAGCCATTTTCAATTTTCCATTGTTCCACAGTACCTATCTGTTAGCATTTTCACTAATATGAAGTTTAGATAGTACTAATAAAGAAACAGTAAATTATTTCAATTTAAATATAATAATATTGTTGTAACACGAAATAATAGGAAATATCTACTTCATACCTATTGCATAATTCTAAACTGTTAGCATTTTTGTACATAGCAATGAATTCACATACGTTATCCACCCAGCGAAAATAAAAGACTTTTGAATTATCAAAGGTTATGTGAAAAATAATTATATCCCTACTGGACTATATCACATCATCCAATAACGTATTTATGGCGTCTAATTACCAAACCCTTTTGATACCCAAATTGTCTTTTTTTTTAAACTCTATTTACTCGATGGTGTGATACAAGTCGAATTTTAAGTAACTTTTCAAATAATTTTGACAGCACTGGTAATAGAGAGATGGGTCTGTAGTTTTTAGGATCAGACCTACTTCCCTTCTTATACACAGGTATTACTTTCGCCATTTTTAGTAGTTCTGGGAAGATAGCCTCTTTTATACATTTATTGAAGAAGTCAGATAGAGGCTCAGCTAATATTTCAATATGCTCCTTGAACAGACGAATCGGCACTTCGTCATACCCACAGGAATGTTTGTTTTCCATTCCTTTAACCATGGTACAAACCTCGTTTGGATTGGTAGAAGAAATATGCGTGTCACTGCTAACCTTCTCCGTGTCGTGTCGTGCCGTAGGGATATGATTAAAACCGAGATTTGGTCAATTCCCTAAGGGATTTGATAAAATCACGGAGGATGTTAAAATAACAACACGATTTTATCATTTATCTAAACAAATCTAGTGATTTGAACAAATCCCTAAATTGATGATTCAGTGAAATGATAAAAAATCATGTCCAGTTCTTGTGCGTCGCGTTGATTGTCAGTGACCGCGCCCCCTGCTCGTCGCGGCCTATAGGTGCAAGTACGATTAGTATTTAAGCAACAGAGTCGACGGAGCTGTGCGGGGCCTATTTCTGAATAAAGGGTTTAAAGTAACCTAACACGAAGGAGATGACGGCAGCTGAGTTCGCTCGCTTTGCTCGCTCAGTTCAGCTCCCGTCATCTCCTTCGAACCTAACCTGTCCGTGTCGGGGTGCCCTAAGCTCCCGAGCTTGCTACGCTCGCTCTTGGACTGATTCATTGACCAAATCACTAGATTTGTTTAGGGAAATGATAAAATCGTGTTATTATTTTAACATCCTCCGTGATTTGATCAAATCTCTTAGGGAATTGATCAAATACCGGTTTTTATCATATCCCTGCGACATATAGATGGAGAAATGCTGTGGCATGGTCTCCTTTATTTACGTCAGTAAGTAGCACTTTTGTAGTCAAATTGATTCACCAGTAAGTTAGTTAGTTCCTCTGGATCCACTACAATTTGTCCATCAACCTTAAGCCTAAGTTCCTGCTGAATCACTTTCTCTCTAATAATGCATTTATTTGCAACTTTCCAGATTTCCCTACCTTTATTTTCTGATGTATTTATTTGTGTTATTATAGCAAGGTTTATAGCTTTAGAAACAATATTTATTTATAGCCTAACGTACATGTTTTTATATTTTAAAACACTTGGTTCAAGGTTATTTCCACTGCGTGCACACAAAAACGTTTCATTTTGCTGGACGTACATATCCCTTTAGTGATCCACTTTAATTTTGATTTATTCTTAAGGTTAGTTTTACATTCTCTCTTTCTGTAGCTGGTGCAAAACACTTTGTAAAAACTTTAAAGAACAGTATTAATACCCATGCCAGTCCAAGATTCTGTAAGAATCCGCTTTACGAATGCTGCACTATTTTTAATGATGAAAACTCTTTTATCCATATTATTAAAATAAAACGATTCTCATTCAAATATGGATTGGATCGATTTTACAAATAAACCTCAACAAAAAATCCTGCATGCCCATCGGCCAAACAATTGTGATCTACCTCACCACCCAAAACAGGCAGATTGGTTATGATGTTGTCGATACATGAAGTACTATTATTACGGATGAAAGTAGCAGAAGAGATAAGATGCCTAAAATTATAACATTTCAAACTAAGGAATTCCTCACTTTTTTATTTCCCACTAGCAGATCAATATTAAAATCACCACATATTACGCATTTCCTATTGAATAAATAGTCCAATAACTTCTCCAACCCTTCCAAAAACTGTTCAAATTTTTATCAACGGGATTTCGATAGCAACAACAAATATAAAGACCAGTGATGGTATCTTTAGCATCACTGGTCTTTATATTATAAAAATTAGTGGTGCAGGTATTTGGCTGTATTAGCATGCATAAGCTAATACAGCCAAATACCTTGGCATAACTCTCGACGCCAAGTTGCGTTAAAAAGTTCATGTCAAAATGAAAAGACAGGAACTCGACATACGTTATAAAAGTATGTATTGGTTACTCGGAAGGAAATCCTGTCTATCAATACATAATAAACAACCATATACAAGCATATACTGATGCCAATTTTGACGTATGGTATCCAACTTTGGGGCTGTAATTAATCCAACAATTTCAAAATAAATTGCTCAGGGAAGTTGTGAATGCACCCTGGTACGTAAGAAATAACGATCTTCACCGTGACCTCAAAATGGAATTCGTCACCACCATCATCCAAAAATTTGCTGAAGCCCACGCACACAGACTTCATTGACACGTGAATGTTGAGGCTATCCAGCTGCTAGACAATACAGACTTAGTGCGTAGGCTAAAAGAACTAAACCTTTTGAATTAGTGTAGTGTACAAAGTGAATGAATAATAGTGACAATGCTGTGCTTTATATATAACACATGAACATAGTGTTTTTTACAAATATATCAGACTCTAAGAAAGTGCTACGGACTTGTGTAAAAGTGCAAATGGACACTTTTCATAGTTTTAACATAATCTAAAACGTAACGTATTAAGTTAGAGTTAAATTGCTTATTAGTCTTTTAGGCTAGATCGTAATTAATTATTAAGAATTTTGTTCTTATTAATAAAGTGCAAAAAAAAATATTACTTGTACACACGTAATCCAGCGTTTTATCAAGAGTTGCCACATAAAATTCTAGTTCATTCTTCTTGTTCATAACCCTACATAGGTTTTGATGATACATATTAAGGGAGATATATTTATTGAGATCAGATAAATTTGCCAGGCCATAAGAATTTATAGGTAATTTAGGGTCGAAAAAAATAATTTTCAGCTGTCTGTGTGCCAATGCTATCTGTAACTGATTTTTAATGCTTTGATGCAGTTTCATTATCTGTCTGTGTACATGCATTATTATACATTTTTAATTTACCAAATTTAGTTTTAACATATTCTAAATAGTCATTTCTGTACTTTAAACGAAGTATTTCCATAAGGATTAGCTTAGTTGCACTAATTGTATTAATGTATTTGAATATATTTTATTATCATTATTATTCATATCCAGCGGCAAAAATGACGTATTTTTAAAGTTACTACATAACAGCTTCAGTGAATTACTGAGCATATTAAGATTGAGACAATTATTCTTAAAGATTTTGCCAACTAAGACGTTTGCGTGTTTCACTTGTCCCATGGGTGTAATACAAAACTGATTGTAAATTCAAAGGATTAGAATCGTTAGAACCCCCTAATATTAATATATAGTAACCTTAATAATATAAAAATAATATTAATATATAGTAGTAACCTTAATACTTCAGCCATAGGGGCCCCTGGTTTAAACATCGAAGTATCTTGGAAAGAAGTTCCTAGTTAGAAGTTCTTGAAGCACTCTCCTCATATAAATTCCTGTTTGGTCAGCAAAAATCTGATCCTGATGTTTTCTAGCATGTATGTATGTTTGTTACACAATAAATCCATAACGGCTGAACAGATCTGGATGAAATGACACAGAAATAGATATAGTCTGAATAGCACATAGGCTGCCATTTATCCCGGAAAAAATTTGAAAGCGGTAATGGAAGTCAGATTCCAAGTAGGTCAGATTCCATGTACGTCATTTTCCAGCTAGGATATTTTCCAACTAGGTCAGATTTTGAGTTAGTAATGGTTTTTGGTACACTTACTCACATTATATTCATCGCCAAATGTCTGCGAGATTGGCACGGACTCTATAGTCTAGAAATGATGACACTAAATGTATGTAAACTCCATATAATGATTTAAAAATATAAGATGCAGAGGTACATAAGCCTGTAAAAAAATCTAGAAGTGTTAACAGAAAATTTGACGACTCATTGAAAATTTTAAATGAAGTGTGCAAAAACGGGCACATAACTGTATACGAATTTTTAAGAAGAGCATCAAAATTAGGTTATAGGAGAAAATACAGAAAAGTATACGGGAGACAGTTCTGCAGCCGTATTGCGTGAGTGAATACGGCAACGCAATGGTTTTGACCGCTATCAATCGACCAATCACACAGACACAAATCCACATCGCGTCATTCATCTCACATGTGATTGGTGGATTTGATGTCGCTCAAATCCTTCGCCTTGCCGAATTCACATTCACAATTTGACAGGTCTCGCCCGATCCTGGCGACTAAAACCCACAGCACGAAGGCCCAAGAAGGCACTCCTCGAGCGTGTGCTGTGCAGAATCCAAGTTGCCTCTACAATGATGGTAATTTACCGTGACCTATCACCCAATCCTATTCAGGAACTCAACTCAACTCCAACAGGTACCTGAATATACCTGTTGGAGATGCGCTCCGCTCTTTTCGGCAAGTCACGTGCTATTCAAATAACCATTTTCCGCTGCAGGCTGTTGATTTTAGTTCTGCAGCTTCGGACATCTGATAATCTATTTCTGCATCCGAGCTTGGGCAGCAGTCTATGCAAAGCACCCACTGGAGCTCGAAATGCTCTTCGAAGCCCCACCGTATATGGGTTAAACCAAGATAGTGGACCGGCGCATCTCCTATTGTCACTAACGAGCTGGAGCAGCTCTTCGGCAGCGCCTCAATTTTATGAGGCGCTATCTGTAAATATCTTTAACCCCAGCTCGCGAATCAATGCTGACCGAACTGCCACTCCGAGCTCGGCAAGCTGGTTGCTATCGTCGAAGGTGGAATATTTGTAATATAAGTCTTGAGAAAATGAAAATTCACTTTTTTTGAATATAAAGTCCACTTAGGCACCTCTCCAGACTACAAATTCTGCATTATGAGTTTAGTTTAAGTGTTTTTCTGATTTTCCATTATATTTGGCTCCACAATTACGAAACTGAAGATTTCAATTTCGTAAGCTAATTTCGAAGTTGAAAATGTACGAAACTGCACGCCCTAGTGGGAATTTTAGTTGGACTGAAAATGCTAGTTACTAAGTATAAAACTTCCTTCTTTCAGAGATGCTGAAGCCGCTAAAAACATGGTGTCTGCCCAGAAAAATATAGCTGTATTTGGAGACCAATGCAAGACAACTTGCTTAGAAAACTGTGATACTTCACATCTATGCGGGCTGTGCAAGCCTTGCATCAGTGACAGGTTGGAGAGGAGCTTGTTGTCAACCTACACTGAATTCTTACATAAGGGAGACTTTAGACGAATTATTCCACCACCTATGACACCTAATAAGGTAACTTTATACTATACAATTTTTGTGGCTCCCTTCGTTTTTAGGGTTCGTTCCCAAAGGGTAAAAACGGGACCTTATTACTAAGACTCCGCGAACCGTCTGTCTGACTATCTGTCTATCACCAGGCTGTCTCATGAACCGTGATAGCAAGATAGGTGATTTTTTTACAGATGGTGTATTTCACAACAAATACTAAAAACAAAATAAAATAAATATTCAAGTGGGGCTCCCATACAACAAACGTAATATTTTTGCCGTTTTTTGCGATAATGGTACGGAACCATTCGTGCGCGAGTCCGACTCGCACTTGGGCGGTTTTTTTATTTGATTGTACTGACTTATATACCTACTTCATGGCTACTTGTACTATTATTTATTCTGTGGTATTATGTTTGTTTCAGAACCTAACATCTTTAATGGAACAAGTCAAGGATTTGTCAGAAAATAACAAACTTCTACATTTATGGTATCAGGGGAAATGTAACCAAGACATAACATGGTGTACATGAATACGACATTTAATAAACTATAAGTACTTTATTTTAAAAAAATATACATAAAAACAACCATCTTAATTTTATTGGACCATTGATTGAAGTAAACCTAGTATATAACTGCCTAAGTCCTCATCCTGGTTGGTCCAGGAGACATAGATGTTTTTGGTGCTATCCTCATCACCCTCCACTTTGATGAGTACTGATTCGACAGATATGTTAGCTTCCGAAATAGTGATGGTCCACCCTTCTAACTTTTCTGATAGCAAAGTTTTTAACTTCTCTGCAGTTTTGACAGCTGGACCTGGGTCTTCAAAGCGGACTGTACTTGTAAACCTTATTATGTGTCTGTTGATACCAATCTCGTCACACATCTCATCAATATCAAGGAGGGACAGCCTGTTGTCCCGTACACATAAGATTCCATTGACGACCCGCCGCCGTTTGGGATCAGGTGGCTGTGCATTGTACCGCACAGCCTCAGCCTTTAATAGCCGTAAGGACACATCAATAGGAATTTTTGTAGGTGTGTTAATTGTACAAGTTTCACCATTAGCAGGCATGTAACAATTGATCTTGAACTCTTTTTCAATTTTATCTTTCAAGAATTCCATTTTCTGCGCCTCACCATGCACCAATAACACATTCTTGGGCTCGCAGTACTGAATCAACTGCATAATTCCCTTAGCATCAGCATGGGCTGAAAATGACATGTATTCTACAGCCATTTTAACTTCAACCACTTGGCGGTTTTCAAATTCAACTTTTTTAGCACCGTTTAGAATTTTATGACCAACAGTACCTTGGACGCAAAAGCCTGGCATGATCACCATATTCTGTTCAGAAGGTGCCCATTTCTTAAATATGTTTAGTGATAACCCTGCATGTAACATTCCTGGTGTAGCAAATACAACCATAGCTCCAGGGTTATCAATGTAGGACTTGTCAAATGGCTTAATATGTTTAAAATCAAACATGTTTCTTTGAACAAAAGTCTTTCTTATCTTCTGATTAGTCCATGTTATGAACATCTTATAATAATTGTTTGCTTTTTCTGTCAGTCCTAGTGCAAAATAAACTGGATATTTCAAGTTCATCCTTTCCCAGTATGTTTCCAATAAAATACAAAGTTCTTGAGCTCTTCCCAATGCAAATACTGGTATAAGGACTTTTCCACCTTTTTCAACACATTCATGAACTTTTTTGAGGAAGTCTCTTTCACGGCAACGCTTGGAATCTCTGATGGTGGTGGCATAGGTAGACTCTGTTATAAGTAGGTCTGGTCTACATTTATCTATCCAGGCAGCCCCTAGATGCCTGTCAGGAGTCATATTGTAGTCACCAGTGTAGACAACAGACTGGGAACCAACTCGGATCCAAAACATTGCAGCACCTAGTACATGGCCGGCATAATATGCCTTAATCTCTAACTCATTATCTACCATCACAGATTGATGCAAAGTCACTGCGGTTACCTTCTTTATACAATCTTTGATCATTTGTGATGTGAAGAAGTTAGATTCTCCTTTCCTCTCTACAGCTACTTTCCTCATGTCTTCAAGCAGGATTGGTGCAATAGCTTTGGTGGGATGTGTCATGTAGATAGGTCCTGTGTAACCGACCATTTCGGACATGTATGGCAGGGCTCCGCAGTGGTCGAGATGGAAATGCGAAATGATAACACAGTCTATCTGACTGGTAATAGGACCTTCGGGTACGATGTACGAGAAGTCAGGAAAGCGCCTCTCGTCGTTGTATCCCATGTGCATGCCACAATCCAACATAATGTTTTTACCTCCCATGGACAGCAAGATACAGCTGCGGCCGACATCTTGACCAGCTCCAAGCGGAGTTATCTTTATATCAGGCATGATACAATTTTATCTCACTGTTTTACATCAACAACTCGTTAACTATTTGTTATATTGGAATGTTAATATAGAAGAAATATTTTATAACTATTTACGTTCATAACTCTTTTTCCTGTATTCACACTATTTATTTAGTAAAGTATAACAAATTATCAAGTTAGGTTTATTTAACCTCGCTACAATAGTCGTAATCGTAAGTTAAAGATAATAAATATTTTTTAAATCATTCAAATGTCAAACGTCATGTCATCTGTTTCTGTCATAGACTTTTCTATCACAATGGTTTCTAGGTACTTTCTGTAGACAGATTTTTTTTATCCTCCTCTGAGGAGTTTGGCTTCGCACATCTTGTGCATTTGCCAGAGTCAAATTATATCTGGTACGTCTCTCCTCAGCCCCGGATAGCGGATCTACGATGTTTTCGAACCAGGGTTTGCCCTGGATACCTTGATAGTGGCGCCCCCTCCTTTCAGTGTTAGAGAAAAACTGTTAAAAGTGCCAATAAGTAGCATTTTTGTGACCATTTGTTTAAATAATTATCTATACCAATATTATAAAGAGAAAAGATTTTTTCGTTTGTTTGTACCGAATAGGCTCCGGAACTACTGGACCGATTTAAAAAAATCTTTCACCAATAGAAAGCTACATTATTCCTGAGTGACATAGGCTATTTTTTAATCCCGGAGGTCCTTTGGGGTAGTCCACGGGAGCGAAGCCGCGGGGAGCAGCTAGTCCTTTAATAAATTTAAACTTTTTATTATCTAATAACTTTCATTTGTGACATAAAACAGAAACACCGTAAAAACCAAGAAAGACTACAACTTTACACGGCGTGCTTTCTTTTCTGCGAAAGAATCTATTAGCTGCTCAATGTCCGTCGCATAGGCAGTTTTGTTTTCAATGGCTAAAAAAGTTAGCTTAAGCTAGAAAGTTTGTTTTTCAAACATATTATATTAAGATTCGATTACTTGATAAAAACTTATGAGATTATTGGAAAAGAGGCTGCATTTGTTCGATATTTCGAATTCCTGTCTCAAGGATTTGGCGCCCCCATGAAACTGCCGCCCGGGGCAAGTGCCCCGGTTTGCCCCCACTTAGAGAGAGGAGGAGACAGCCCCGGAGGGCTGTCTCTCCTTTTCATGTTTTCAGTTCTTCTCTTCTATAGGTACCGCTTACGTAGTAAGTATCTCTAAGTAGTCTGTGGGTACCGCTGTGTTTTAATTGCCTACACTCGTGCACGTTCCAAATATTATTAGTATAAAAAACGACAATTTCAACCCTACTATACTTCATAAAAGATAGCTTGATCTCTGCGACATAAGTCAAACTGACTTATACGTTGTTGTGTGAAATGTTAGCCTGTCAAGCGCTATTGTTACTGTATTGATACTGACAGCTGTCGCAGAGATCAAGCTATCATAAAAGAAGTATTATCTATACTGTATAAACTAGAATAGTTTGTGAGGTTGTAGCCCGGGGGTAATCTCTGGATCTAAAGAACCGATTTCGATTAAATTTGGCATGGAGATAGTCTGAGACCCTGGGACGGTCATAGGATAGTTTGTATTCCAATGGGATGATAAAAACACTTTTTACGCGAGCAAAGCCGCGGGCAGAAGCTAGTATACTATATATTAATATTATATAATATTTTAAAGAGGTAAAGTTTGTGAGTTTGCAAGGTCGTACGGGGTAATCTCTGGATCTATTAAGATGAAAGGCATGGAGATAGTTTGAGACCCTGGGAAGGACATTGGGTAGTTTGTATTCCTTTGGGATGATAAAACACTTTTTACGCAGGCGAAGCCGCGGGCAGAAGCTAGTATTCATTAAACACAATTTTAGGAAAATAAAACAGAGAAGCAACTTAGATACCTGTGTAGTAAATGAGGGCGTATTATGAGTAAGAAAGCGAGAGCCCTAACACTTCGGTCACTTTGGTTGATCGCGCTTTTTACCTATGCATGCAAGGGCGTGCCCCCCTCCCCCAGACGGTATTTTGTGTACTATGGAGATTCTATCACAGTACATACTTAGAAGCATATCAAATTATCAGAGTAATTAAAATATATTAATAAAATAACAGAAAGAAACTATTCACCGCTGCACTGGAGGATGTCTTCAGAGTCAACGGCGAGTACATCACTCACCTTCAGTTCGCCGATGATAAAGCTGTCATGGAGACCATGGAGGACCTCAGTAGAGCTTCCAAAAGAGAGGGTTCAAAAATGAACATGGACAAAACCAAGGTGATGTTGAACGCCCATGACGCACCCACTCCTATCAAGGTCAGTGAATCCACAGCCGAAGCCGTGGACGACCATGTCTACCTGGGACAAACGGTCCAGCTATGCAGGTCCAACCTCGAGAAAGAGGTCAACCGTCGAATCCTACTCGGCTGGACAGCATTCGGGAAGCTGCGCGGAATCTTCTCGACCAACTTACCACAGTGTCTCAAGACGAAAGTCTATGACCAGTGTAACACACACATATGACCTATGGCTCTGAGACGGGGTCGCTCCCAATGAGCCTCATCAAAAAGCTTACAGTCACCCAAAGGGCATTGGAGAGGGCCAGGCTTGGAGTGTCCTTGCGTCATTGAATCAGCAATGTAGAGATCCGCACGAGTACCAGGGTTACCGACATAGCCCGAAGAATTGCCAAACTTAAGTGGCAGTGGGCAGGGCACATTGTTCGCAGGAAAGTTTTGGACTGGCGACCGCGAACCGGAAGACGTTGCGTTGGAAGGCCTCCCACCGGGTGGACCAATGACATGGTGAAGTTTGCGGGGTACCGCTGGATGCGGGACGCACGGGACCGATCAATGTGGTGACGCTTGGGGTAGGCCTATGTCCAGCAGTGGACGTCTTTCGGCTGATATGATATGAAATTCTTGTCTTTCATAAACCTTCCTACACATACTTGAACATAATGAAATAAACATGAAGTATAATAATTCAAGTTTATTTCTGACAGTTATTGTTGATTTTTTTGCCCATCCGCCCCTTGTGCCCATCCCAGAAAAAAATCCTGGATCCGCCCTTGTATGCATGTTATGTAAAAGAGACCGAATCAATATTGAGTCAGAGGTGCTCTCGAGTGAACTTCCATAAAATCGACGAATCTCGGAGCGGCCAGTTTATTGCAAATACTGGGCTGGTAGGTACATTTTCTTACTTGTACTAAACCGACTCCTTTTTTACCCGACTGCGCGACGCAAAGGAGGGTAATATGTTTATCAGTCTATGTAGGTATGTATGTTTGTCTCTTAGAGACTAAAAGCGTTGGCCGATATTCAATATATATATATATATATATATTCTTACTTCAATCGATTCGTCTTAACCTTGTGAGTGTCACTAGCCAGTGTCACTGGCTACATTAAAATTGAAAAAGAAAAATGGCGGATTTTGTGTGTAGGTCCTAATTTTTTTTCTTCCAATCCCATCGTGTGAGGTATCAAAATAAAGGGTTTTAATATGTGATTACAAAAATATATAACACTTATTGTTTAAAAGTAATACGAAAAAAAAAATAACTATAAAGATATAAATAAAAAAAGTTAATTGTAAAAATCAAAAACCCGACTGAATAAGAAGCGAACTAACGACTGCACAGCATGATTTTCATATTGTTTACATCTTTTTCTTCGCTTCTTAATTAGTCGGGCTTTTGATTTTTTAATTAACTTTTCTCTTTCCTCCATCCGTCGGCGAGTAAGGTCCTTAAATATAGCTGTTGTTATAACGCGCGCGGAAGTAAAGTTTGCCGTAGAAGTACGATTATATTTAAAATCGAGTATGCCGCAGTTTTGTGCAGACTTTTTTTACCAACAAAAAGGAGATAAAATTTACTGAAACATAAACCAATAACATCTATTAGAGCAGTGGTTGGTAAAACCCTTACCTATCTTAATGTGCCATAACGGGGGAAAAAACACAAAAGAAAAAAGTGGTAAATCTGTAGTAAATAAATTCACACTAGCCAAAAAACTATCACATTTGACATTTTGAAGACCTCACTCTACACCAGCTACCCTAGCGGCAAAATCAAACGCGATAGCCCTCATTCTCTGGGACCTATTTTATTTACAAGCAGCAGCAGAATAAAGTTGGAATCATACCTCCGTGGCGTGTCGTGTCGTGGCGCCTTTTGACGCAGTTGATTGGCTGCAAAACTCATTGTGATATGACGTATGCTTGAACAGAGTCGTTTGATTGGTTTATCCCTTACCACGACATGGCACGCCACAGTAATGTGTCCGTAGCTTTAGTTCTTGCCCCAATACCATTACATACGCATATGTGGGATCGATGGCGATTTTAACATTTAATTTATATTAGTGTATCACCTTTGTCTCTGCTCTAAGCGTATTAATTCAATTTGAATTATCTATTTTGACTGGACTTACCGCTTTTCGAGCCCTCAATCATTCTTCGAACTGATTCGTTCGAAAGGGTTCAATGAAACCATTTTTGGTTAGATGAATGAAAAATCAACATTTTTGATGTTTTCCAGAACGAACCAGTGAATGTTCACCAGAGCACGAGAAAAAAATATTGATAAATGATATCGTTTTATTGCCAAAGAACAGTTCCTACTTCTAAGTTGTTGTAGCTCTATGCTGGTCTGGTGCAATATGCATGTGATGGAGTGAGCTGAGTGAGAGTTTCGCATTTGGCGAAAGTGCAAACACGGCATTACCTAATAATAACCGGTCTAATAAAAGTACTCTGTCTACGCCCAAACCACTTCCCATTCCCACTACAGACTTCTCTCTCTGTTGTCAATGTCAACTTCAACTTGCGGTCACTCTCATTAACTGTCAATGTCAAGTAAGTGTCAATGACTAGTCAACTGTCAACTCATTTCCGTCATTCATTCCGTCATTCATTCCGTCATCTAAAAAAAGCTGGTTGCTGATGCTGATCGTTGTTGTTTATATTAGATCGGCTCAAAAATATTTTTTTTACTACTGTACTTTCTATTTAGGTAGTTATTAATTTGTATTCATTTTTCTGTCCGTGATTCTGTCTTCATAAGTACCAAATATTTCGTTGATCAGATGGAAATAAACATAAAATAATGGTTTCACAAACTTTACGTACGAATGTTAATTCGTTTCGTGTTTTCTTGTTATGATAAGCTTATCACTCTTCCACAGCATTGCGCGCCGGCTCGTGGAGTGCAGACGTGTTCTTCGTCTAAATAAAATTACGAAATTTTGTTTTAAATAAGATGTCAGGCGAAGGATCCAGTTTAGCAAATAATGCTAATAGAAAAGTGGCGTTGATAACCGGCATAACAGGCCAGGTACGTACATATTACTGTGTTTGTAGTTAATTGGGCTTACAATGTTTTTCTGGATTTCCGAATAGGCCACGTCGGTCTTATAGGACTTGTTTTATGGTTCATTTCATGCTTCATGCAGGTTTACACATAATTTTCTAAATACTAGGCACATACTTTTATTTTTAATGGATTTAGTTTTCAATGTTATTATTAATTATTTGTTAGCTTTAAAAAAAAAATCTACTGTTCTAAACCTAGGAATAATATTAGGAATACACACTAGATCATACATTCTTTAATTTTTTTTCAAGTAATGATGTTTCTAAGGTAATTGCAATATACCAATTGTAAATTCAACACAATGGGCCTTGTTTATACAATTTTGGTGAGCATATTAGCAACTGATTCTAATTTAAAAAAACTGCAGATTTTTTCCCAGACTGCCTACCTGGAATATTGCAAGAAAAAATGTATGAAAAATATAAAATAAAAAAAATAAAAACCACTTAAGACTGGGTAACATAATGAAGTGAATTGCTGTTAATTATCTTTTTCTGGCTTCATTTTTACTATACAGCCAAGGATTGTTTTTTTTTTAATTTTCTATATATTATAATAAAATAAGTAAGTTTCATAATAATTTATTTAAGAATGAAAAAGGTACACAAAAATCAATAAATTTTTAAAATATAAGTGTAAACTTTCACTTTAACGTTTCACTCAATTTAACGACAAACTCTCTAAAGCGTCTAAATCACTTGGCATTGGTTGGTTTAGCTTGCCTTCTATACAATGACAAACATCATTGTATCTTAAAAGCAATGCACCCACTCTCAATAACAACAACAATTAAGTAATAAAAAGTACCTTTTAAGTTGCCAAAATTTGTAAATACTGCGCAGCTGTCTACGTTCTGGCTTTGGTTGGTTTAGCTTGACTTCCATACAATGATACACTCTTTAAAGCATTACACCCACTCTCAATAACGACAACAATTAAGTAATAAATAGTACCTTTTAAGTTGCCAAAATTTGTAAAAACTGCGCAGCTGTCTACGTTCTGGCTTTGGTTGGTTTAGCTTGACTTCCATACAATGATACACTCTTTAAAGCATTACATCCACTCTCAATAACAACAACAATTAAGTAATAAAAAGTACCTTTTAAGTTGCCAAAATTTGTAAAAACTGCGCAGCTGTCTACGTTCTGGCTTTGGTTGGTTTAGCTTGACTTCCATACAATGATACACTCTTTAAAGCATTACACCCACTCTCAATAACGACAGCAATTAAGTAATAAATAGTACCTTTTAAGTTACCAAAATTTGTAAAAACTGCGCAGCTGTCTACGTTCTGGCTTTGGTTGGTTTAGCTTGACTTCCATACAATGATACACTCTTTAAAGCATTACACCCACTCTCAATAACGACAACAATTAAGTAATAAATAGTACCTTTTAAGTTACCAAAATTTGAAAAAATTGCACAGCTGTGTACGTTCTTTTGTCGCGTTATTATCCTAGCCCGTAATAAACACGACTGTCGGCATTGTGCATACCGAACTTTCTAGGAAATTCGTTCTTTTGTTAACAAATTGGGATTGCTTGCACATGTAAACTGTTGCTGACAGGTACTAGGGAAACAGTCACCCGATGGGTGAATCAGTATAAGTCGGCGTTGCTACAGCGGGCGAGCCCTGCAAGCAGGAATAGTCCTTACGGTGATTAGATATAGATTTGGCTGATGGTACATAATTACTAACACTAGTCTGAAATAAACTTTATCTTATTATAATTCAGATTTTTCATCCCTCCATTTAACGACAATCCTTTATAACGCCATAAAATGCACAGTTCCTTCAGTTTACACTGTAATATGAAAAA
Source organism: Orthosia cruda (assembly GCA_964057195.1). NCBI lineage: Eukaryota > Metazoa > Arthropoda > Insecta > Lepidoptera > Noctuidae > Orthosia > Orthosia cruda. Next base: position 17,917,269 of record OZ059846.1, on the reverse strand, counting down.
TGAAGAAAAAAATTAAAAGATAAAATAATAATATGTCTGCCAGCTTTGCAAACAGTTTAATTGACATAATTATGTATACATTTGCAACTATTCTCTCACTGTTTACTAAGGTGCATATTGCAAATTTATTGATGGCTGCATTCTTCCAATTAAGGGCCTACATACGCTTTAGTGCCGTAAAACGGTAACTTTCTAAAGCATACTCCTCAGTAACAGCTAGGTTTGAAAAAAATATATATTTATTATTGATTCATGTACATAATTTTGAACACAAGGTTTTTTCGTGTAACTAATAGTTTTGCTTTAAAAAAATAATTAACAACACGATATTTTTTCGCATCTTTTGGAAACTCCTCCAAAACGACTTGGATGTTTAAAAATATTTTTATACAGAAAAATTAATGGCTGGAATTTCTTCATACCTAACGTAGCATATGTAAATCAAATAATATTTTGCAAACAAAACTGTTCAAAAGGAGGTTCAATTTTGATATTTTGGCATCGAGCGGGCGCACGGCCAGTACTGCGTTACATTGGGGCGTATATATCGCCTTAATTAAATTTACTAGGGAGTGCTATGAAATATTTTCTTGAAATTCTAAATGTAAGAATTGAAAGTAAGAAAAACGCACTATGTGTTTACCATTTCCTAGTGTATAAGTTTGAGCTTTGAGTTTACCATTGTGGTGAAAGGATTAGTCAGCTAGACTCTGCGTTACCGAGTGCTAGCTGTCCAAGGTGCGCCGGGCGTTTGGAATCGCGATGCGATTAAGATTAACGCCACCTGGGGTGGTTCCTTTCATTCTTTCAGTTTGAGCATAAGCATAGTATACGCAAGGCTGTGGATTTTTTTTCATATGTATTTAAAATACAAAATATTTGCTAGTTGTGGCTTTTAAATATAAAATACAAAACACTTTATTTTAACCACTTTTAATTGAAATAGGTACAAATTACAAAATACATTAAGATGTTCCCTAATCTAAGAATGCCATGCTTTGTACTATCATATTGTAACTAATATATAATATAGTGTATAAGAGAGTGAGCCCAAATTTTGTAAGTTTGTTCAGACGTATAGGGTAATCTATGAAACCTATTTGAAAAAAATCTTACACCATTTGAAAGGTACATTATGCCAGATGGTCATGGGCTATAAATTATTATAACCCAAGGAAAGCCCGGGCGGATCACTAGTTGCTTATAATATAGCTTGAAATTGTACAGAAACTCTACATCAATAAACTTTACTAGTATAAAAATGAAAATGTATTTTGAGGCTATAAGAATTTGAAATACTAATTACAAAATACCACATCAGGTATTTAAATTACAAATTATATTTTAAAGAAGTATTTGAAATACAAATAATAAATAACTATGTATTTCAATTAGAAGTACTGTATGTACAACCCTAAGTATTAGATATATCAAAGTTGTTTTATAAATTAATACATAGTGAATATGTGATATAATCAATCAGATTTAATCTAGTTACTTACAAAATTGTTTTTACAAAGCTTTTAACTTGTATCTAAATAGATATCTAACTTATATACTTTAAACTTATCAATCAAATAGTAGATAAGTTTAAGGAAATCCATTAACAAATTAAACATGTTTATTCTATTAACTGAGTATCATATTACAATGAATGTACATTTATCAAAATTTATAATTGGTGTGCTATATTTTGAACTAGTCACGAGCGTAGGCTTTGTTAGAACCTGGACGTGGTATCAGAGTTTTGAAAACCACATCAAAACTCAGTGATATCTTTTCCCAGCACACTTATTTCTTAGTTCTGGGTATTCTGAGTGCAAGTCGTCTCCCATACCATATTATAGTTTTAGGTTTATTTCATCAAAATGTATAAATATTTGTAGGTCGTTTTGTGGCAAATAAATACTTTTATTTAATTCTTTCCATAGTTACCGACCTATCTTCCCCTTGTGTTCTCACATAACACTTTCTGGCAAATCTTCAATAAAGAATAGAATAGAATATACTTTATTGCTCCATCTGTCCCTATACTTTAGAAAGATGACCCGTTAAATCCCACTTCAGCATATCAGACATATTGTCACAACACAGGACCATCTGTCCCGATACATTCGACTGATGACCCGTTCAATTCCACTGCAGCATAGCAGACTTGTAGCCACAACACAGGTTCATCTGTCCCGATACATTCGACTGATATGACTCGTACAATTTCACTGCAACATAGCAGACTTACTGCTACAATACAGGTCCATTTGTCCCTATACATTCGACTGATATGACCCGTACAATTTCATTGCAGCATAGCAGACTTATTGCTACAACACAGGTCAATATTTCCCGATACATTCGACTGATATGACTCGTACAATTCCACTGCAGCATAGCAGACTTGTTGCCACAACACGGCTCTATATATTCCGATACTTTCGACTGATATGACTCGTACAATTCCACTGCAGCATAGCAGACTTGTTGCCACAACACGGCTCTATATATTCCGATACTTTCGACTGATATGACTCGTACAATTCCACTGCAGCATAGCAGACTTGTTGCCATAACACGGCTCTATATATCCCGATACTTTCGACTGATATGACTCGTACAATTCCACTGCAGCATAGCAGACTTGTTGCCACAACACGGCTCTATATATCCCGATACTTTCGACTGATATGACTCGTATTATTCCACTGCAGCATAGCAGACTTGTTGCCACAACACAGGTCCATATGTCCCGATACTTTCGACTGATATGACCTGTTCAATTCCACTTCAGCATTGCAGACATAGCCTTAATCGTATTGACGTGATTAAAGCGGCAGTGTTACAAGCGGGACTTCTGATCATATCGAGGTGTGTGAGGTTCAATCCCTAAAGGGGTAAGCTTGTGGCAGGTTGATGGCACTCATACACTTCACATCTTCTACACTCCTGTCTTCCAGTGCTGTCCACTTCGAATTACCAGTACACATGGCGTGATAAAAAAACGATGAATAATTTTATTGCGGCCGAAGTAATACGATTACATCCCATTTGAGTTAATCTTCTTCAAATTACTTTTCATTTCTAGAAACCTTTTTTCGGAAGAGCCATCAGCTGCTATTTCGTGGACCCGTGGCCCTTTCTATCACGAGAATGGAGTCAACACGTTTTCTTTCAGCTCGGTTTTTATTTTTAGTAAGAGCCAGAATTCGCATGGTGCTACAGCTAAATCTGAAGAATAAGGTGAATGTGGACAGACAGTAGGTAATATTTTTGTTTATCAAAATATCAAACATTTTCGTGATGAAGAAAGACCTCGACAGAGCAGTCTGAAGGCCCTTTAAAAAAAAGGTTTACAAAAATGCTTCTGATAATGGAATTACAGCTTGTATTATTGCATCGTAGCCAAGGAGAGTACTTTGAAAGGCATTAAGTATTTGATGTAGCCTATGATCGTGATAAAACTATTCACCATACCTACGTTTTTATCAAAATATTTTACTTACTTCTAAAAAAAGGCAATTATCAATTCGACACGAATGTATGTAAAACCGATGGAATAGCACAATATTCACATCTTTTTGCTCTATGTAAGTAAGCTTCTAAACATATGTACCAAATTTCATAAGTGTATGTATGTTTGTCCACGCATTTCGCCGAAACTAGTGATCTGATCGTGATCATTCTTCTAGTTTTGGGTTAGGTATGTCTCAACTTAGGGACCAGTGCAAGTTTCATCAAAATCGGTTGAGCTGTTTTCAAAATATGGAACATACAACCGAACTCCTTAACGATAAACAGCACGAATGTGTCATCATCACCATCCTGCCCGCCTTTTAATGTTCCCACTGCTGGGACACAGGCTATCTCTCCAAGAGGGAGTGGATACACCAAGTGGGCCCAGAATGAGCCACGAATGTGTAAATTAAGTTATTATGGGTATTTTGTCAATCCTTTAGGTACCTTAATGCTCAATTTTTAGTGATGGAGTACCAAAACTAAAAAGAGAAAAATAAAAACATTTGCACAAAAAACCCGACTGCGTAAAAAGCTAACTAAAAAGACGAAAACAAGAAAAAATTCATGCTGTGCAGTCGGAGGATACATCAAGTTTGCGAGCTGCCTGACCGCAACCAGGTGTATACCTCCGACAGCACAACATGTTCTTTTTTCTTGTTTTCGTTTTTTTAGTTCGCTTTTTACGCAGTCGGGTTTTTGATTTGTGAAATTATTTTTTTTTATTTAGAACTTTTGAGTATTTTTTTTTTAATTGTGTACATTTAAACATATAAGTGATATATATTTTTGAAATCACCTCATAAATCCCTTTATTTTGATACCCCACACGATGGGTCTGGAAGAAAAAAAAAATTTGGTGCCCCACAATATGGCGCTCAAAAGCTGTCATTTTTGTATCTTCCAATTTTAATGTAGCCAGTGACACTGGCAGGGTTAAGACGAATCGATTGATGTAAAAATCATCAAAATCATCGCGTTTAGTCTCTAGAACGCCACATAGGAACAAGCATACATACATAGACTGATAAACACATTACCCTCCTTCGGCAGTCGGGTAAAAAGGAGAATGCCCATTTTGTAAGGGAACTTGGGACCCTTTGAAAGAAAGGTTGTATCTTGATGAATTGGGTTGTATATTGTAGAAAAAACACGTTATATTCATAATTAGAAAACATTTATTTATTTTTCCGGGTTCACGAATCACGAGGTATTACTATGTTTCTGTTCTTGAAATGAACCCTTCATCATCATCATCATCATCATATCAGCCGCAAGACGTCCACTGACATAGGCCTCCCCCAATCGTCGCCACATTGACCGGTCCCGTGCGTCCCGCAACCAGCGGATCCCCGCAACCTTCACCAGGTCATCGGTCCACCTGGTGGGAGGCCTTCCAACGCAACGTCTTCCGGTTCGCGGTCGCTGCTCCAGAACCTTTCTGCCCCATCGGCCATCCGTTCTGCGAGCAATGTGCCCTGCCCACTGCCACTTAAGTTTGGCAATTATTCGGGCTATGTCGGTAACCCTGGTTCTCTTGCGGATCTCTACATTGAACCCTTATTACAATGCAATAAGGTGTATACAAATGTCCAAGTGAAGTAACCTAATTTGTTGTTGTCCGTACATATAAACTAAAGGATGGAAAAAACACAAAAAAAAACCGAGTCTTTAGTACCTATTTTTTTGTCGTTTTGCGACACAGACTGCCGAAAAGAATAGTACATTGTGTATTAAGGGCGGTATGTAAGGAATTACGATCGAGACTAGTAGAAGCCCGAAGTCGAAGACTGAGGGCTTTCTGAGTCGAGGCTCGTAATTCCCGTACCGCCCGTGATACATACAATATTTTTCATCACATTTGCGAGTAATAATTATGAATTATAGATTTAATACACATGTCAGCTCAGCTGTTATTACGAAATACGTGAACTTTTTTTAAGCGGTTGTGAATTTTTGCCCACACCACAGATTATACAGTGTTTCGTTCAGAAACTTTAACGGCAAATACTTACGTAGGTATACAGCCATGACGGAGTGTAAAAAGAATTAAATAATTTCGACGTTTTCATACTATAACTATTAAAATCGATTATTAAGAACATTAGTTGAGTATTTAAATAACATGTAGCAAGATTGCAAAGAAAGTCCTGTTTATATATCATTTTAAGACAATTTTTCAATTGCGTGTAAACTCCTTGCTTGAACTTGCATAACCTATGTGCTGTGCCATAAATTAAAAAAAATATTACTTACCGCCCTAGGGTTTCATGACAAAAAGAAAGCCCGAGGGTTTTATATGGGGCATTACGGCCAAGTTAACCTGTATGTTTAGATACTTTTTACGTGCAAGTGTGATGAAAAGTTATTATTCCTCTTTTCAGTATTTTGTTTTGGAAGTCAGTATTTTTTTTGTTAAAATATTTTTTTCTGTACAGCTATTTCACGAAGACCATCACTTCTGATGTTGTTGTGCTAAGTAATTTCCGGGCCTAATTATTATCTGCTACACCAGTTAAAACTGCGGATACTACGACATACTTAAAAACATGAATGTTTAACATTCTGTCCATTGGTTTGTTTCTGGATGTTATCACGTTGTAAAAATTCGTAAATATTCCTGTAAAGAACAATGGCATGCTTGTAACTAGTTAGTTGATAAGGAATATTTGAATGTTAATCTTATCAAGAAGTTTAGGTACTATATCCTATTTAGGCGGAAATCCAGTTATCGTAAAATTAAATTAATTTTGTGTCAGTGTGTCAATTTATATAGTAAGTCTTTATTTCGAAGTAATAAGAGCGATTTTCTTAGTTTAACTGTTGGTACTGTTGTTGGGTTTAGTGCAGCCACTTACGAGATACCTTAGTTTACTTCTACTTTGTATACGAAATACACGTCAACGTGAAGTCTAAAAATACTAGAAATGTTTAAGTGTGTATTTTTGATGTTTGTTCATCAATCACGCCAAAACGGCTGAACGAGTTTGGACGGAACTTGGAATACGAATAGAACATTTCCTGGATTAGAACACAGGATACTTTTTATTCCTGTAGCACTTTCCCGTGGGATAATTTCAGACGCTGGCAGAAGCTAAGCAAACATAATTTTGATAAATCCTTTTTACCCGACTGCTGAAGGAGGGTAATGTGTTTATCAGTCTATATGTATGTATGTTCTTTCCTATGTGGCGTTCTAGAGACTAAACGCGTGGGCCGATTTTGATGAATCTTACGTCAATCGATTCATCTTAACCCTGCGAGTGTCACTGGCTACATTAAAATAGGAAAATAAAAAAATGGCGGATTTTGGGCGCCATATTGTGGGGCACCAAATATTTTTTTCTTCCAAACCCATCGTGGGGGTATCAAAATAAAGGGTTTAAAGAGGTGATTTCAAAAATATATAATACTTATATGTTTAAATGTAGGTACCTAATTCTAAAAAAAAAACTTAATAGGTATAAGTAAAAAAAAAGTTAAAGTTATTAAAAAAATCAAAAAACCCGACTGCTTAGACATCTACATGAATCTAATCTGGCTTTGGTCAACCAGCTCGCGAACATGTATCCACCGACTGCACAGCATGATTTTCTTCTTGTTTACGTCTTTTTAGTTCGCTTTTTAAGCAGTCGTTTTTTTTTTTTTTTAATGAACTATATTATAACTGTTCTTTAATCTTAAAATCTGAAAGATCTTGATTAAATTTAAATGGGACCACACGAGAAAAATGGCAACAAATTTAAAAAAATAAAAAAATATCTAAATCGGTTCACCTAGTAAAAAGTTTTGAAGTAATAAATATTAAAAAAATACAATCGAATTGAGAACATCATCCTTTTTGAAGTCGATTAAAAATAAAATACTTTTTGTGTGAAATGTGTTGTACCACTGTTGCAGGATGGTTCTTATCTCGCGGAGTTCCTTATCGACAAAGGATACGAGGTGCACGGAGTGCTCCGGCGCTCATCCTCATTCAACACGGGCCGCATTCAGCATCTTTACGGCCGCCCAGCCTGTCACACTGGCGGCCGCATGCATCTGCACTATGGAGACCTCACAGATACCACCTGTCTCATCAGAATCATCACTAAGGTAAACTATAACGACCAATATTGTAAATAGAACATAGATTCACCATTACGCACATGAATTGTAAGGATTTTAAAAGAGAACCTTTCAGTTCGTTGCGCTGATTCTTCTCAGAGAAGGGAATTAGGAAACATGGGCCTGTACCCTGATAGGGTAGTTGACAAGAAACCGGCCAAGTGCGAGTCGGACTCGCTCACGAAGGGTTCCGTACCATTATAGCAAAAAACGGCAAAAAAATAACGTTTGTTCTATGGTAGCCCCCACTTAAATATTTATTTTATTCTGTTTTTAGTAGTAGTTCATGAGATACAGCCTGGTGACAGACAGACAGACAGACGGACATGCCCCCTTTTAACTACTGCGATTTTCTATAGTGGCCACCTTCACCAACTTTACGTTATATAAGGCGGCACACTATACCAGGCAACCCCTTACGAGGCGTCTGGGACCATCTTCGGTAGGTCACGCCTCGAGAGTACTCGCCCCTGATACTCAAGAGAAAATGTGAGTCGCATCGTAATTACTCACTACCATTTATCCAGAATGGTACCGGAGCTGTAAAGCCGCTCACAACACGCACCCCAGCACGCCAGCACTAGCGCAAGCACCAGCGCACCTTGTTGGTGCTAGCGGATTCAATCCCCGCTAGGGACGCCAGACAAGCTGGCTCCCATTTCTCCAGAATGGTCCCGGAGCTGTCAAGCACGCTCACCTCTCAATACGAATCAGCGCATCTACCCAATGCCTACAGCTGGGTTGCCGGAAAACTAATCCAACGGGTAGTCCTCTACTTTCTATCCAGGAAAGTGCCGGAGATGCAGCTCGCTAACAGGAGCTCACTTGCTTGAGGGTTACTCACGAACCCCGCGTCTGACCACCAGGTGGCCCTTTGCCTTAGGCCGGTAACTTCAGACACTTGTTGCGCGCGAGGAATGACGCTCGATCCACATGTAGCCGAGCAGACAACATGCCACTCCTCTGCAACCACCACATAGACCACCGCGAGTCCAACACCAATGTCAGGTTCCACCATTGCGCTTGCAATGGTGGAGGGCCTACCTGACCCCGCGTACCCTTATCCAAACAGCCGGACCCGTAGTTCCAGCTGCGAGCCCCATCTGTTCGGGTCAGACGGATAGTGGAATCTTAGTAATAGAGTCCCGTTTTTACCCTTTGGGTACGGAACCCTAAAAAGACGTTTCTCCTTACCGTCCCCAGACGGCGCTTATCCAATTTCAATACGAATCATCTGTGAAAATGTCAACTGTCACGGTTCATGAGATACAGCCTGGTGACAGACAGACAGACGGACCGCGGAGTCTTAGTATTAGGGTCCCGTTTTTACCCTTTGGGTACGGAACCCTAAAAAGCAGAAAAAACCATTCGTTTATTTACCTTACATAGTTACATGTTAGATGATTGTTTGTTTAAATACTAAAAGGATAATTAAACCTTTTATTTCCTTAACATACTTAAAAATGTATAACATTAGATATATTTCTTTAGTTAAGGCCCCTGGCGGGTATAGGCTTCCTCCAACAGTTTCCAGGTTGCCCTTGTTTTCGGTTTTTTTGTCCAGTCTTCTCAAGCATTCTTTTTTCTTAAGCCCTATTATTATTGTATCATAAAATTACACACAATGCTTCGCTTTATCAAGTATCTTATTTTCGACGATCGACAAATGTTTTGAGGCAAGTCGATAGGTATAGGAAAAATAAAGTAAAAAAAAGCCTCGACTAACCATTATCCACTTATAAACATGCTTCGATCGACAATCCATAGAAACACGTATTTATAACACGTTATCTTGAGAAAATACCCCGATTCAAGGTGTAAAAGACGTAGGTATAACTTGAACGACTGAATAGATTTTCATCAAACGTAGCTAAATTAGCTAAGAACACAGTCGACAAAGTCATCTTTCAAACTCACTGTTCTACACGGTCGGGCGGTTGTTCGGGGCACCAAACAATAAAAAAACGGCGGTCGCAATCGCATACCTCCCCCAATCAAGGTTGTTGGAGGGTCAACTTAATTTGGTTGGTCAGTCCCGACCATTTTTTATTTTTTTTGTTTATCTTCTAGTGACTTCTCCCAATCTGGGTGAAGCGGGAGGGCGTGTCAAAATTTTACTGACTAAAACCCACCCGTGTTCCTTCAGTTGCTTGAGCCAGGGCCGCGGTAACTCTTTTTCAAATTTATCCGCGACCCAGACAGGCATCGGCCCTGGACCTAATGGACCCCGTCAATTTTGCTGACATCACTTTGAGGCGCGCGTGGAACACTACGCGTCGTCGACTCGGGCCTGGTCCTTATCGGACGGCGAGCTACCCATTACTCGCCGTCCGCAAGCCCGCGCCTACGGTGTCCGGGAATCGGCTTGCGACTCCCGACGCCCAGGGCGTCTCCTGCGGCGGCTTGGGGCGTCTACCTCACGCGTTCTGCCTCCTCCTTCGCGAGCTTTACTGCTTCTCAGAAGGAGGTGACAGCTTCCCATGCCCTCTCGCTCCGTACCATGGTCTGAACCAGAGCCGGACGCGAGAGGTCGCCACCGCCGATCGCCTCTATGAGGACACGGCGTTGCTCCGCCCAAGCGGGGCAGACCTCCACCGTGTGTTCTACCGTGTCCTCCGGGCGATCTTCACAATGGTGACACCTGGGCGTTTCCTCCCGCCTTATCAATGGGAATCTCCCGAAACATGGCGTCCCGACCAATGGCTGTGTAGAAGGGGTATAAATCAAAATCGGTTCATCCATTTAGAAGCTATTATGCCACAGACCGATACACAGATACACACTTCAAACTTATAATACCTCTCTTTTTCCGTCGGGGGTTAATAAAAAGTGACGATGTTGATTACTTAACATCAGGATCTAAAGTGATCAACTTCATCAGCAAATAGCAAAGCAGTATTCACGCCACTGGGGTCGCCGCTGGGACGCGGGCCGTAATCCAACACGCAGACCTAATGCAGGTTGGAGGATGGGTAAGTAGTCATCTCCAAATGGAGCATACTTTTGTCAGAAAGTGCTCCCGAAGCGGCATATATCGCATAATAACAATTGTTAAACATAATTTATTGCTACATACAAGTTCGTACAACATGTTAACCAAGGGCATAACATATAATTACGATTGTTAAGCATGGTAACACTAACACTACCCATTTATGATGTATATGCGATTATATCATGCATGTAAAAATGCCACGCACGACCTGATGATGTGATCATGAAAAAGCCAGAAATTAAGCGTATTTTTAACCCCTGACGAAAAAAGAGGGGTGTTTTAAGTATGACGTGTGTATTTGTGTATCTGTCTGTGTATGAAAGATGACTTTATCGAGAGCGATCTTAGCTATGTTTGGTGGAAATAGGTTAAGCCCATCAAAAGCTATGCCCTTTTACTATTTGAATCGGGGTATTTTCGCAAGATATCGTATAATAATTACGTGTTTCGATGAATTGTCGATCGAAGCGAGTCTACTACTAGATACATGATACATTATGTAGTTTAAAGAGGTATTCCTGTCGTTTTGGTTAGCTAAGTGACGTCATTCTAAATCCAATATGGCGGACGGGCCAAGATGGTGGACTAGTTATTTTTAGTGCACTGCTATGATATGGGTATCGAATTAAAGAGTTTGCTGAGAAGAATACGAAAAAGCTTGTTTAAAAGATATTTTTTAATGAATAATTTATTTAAATTGTAGGTACTTTTTGTTTCTTTCGTACTTGTTATATACAAAAATATCATAGGAAACTATGAGAGCTTGTTGTCCATAATTCCTGCTAAATATTAATTTATATCGTTGTAAAACAGCCCGTTTTGTGTGTGGTCGTTAATACCGACACCGTTGCTGTTATTTGATTAGAGAAGAGGAAAATAAGGTTATTTCCTGCACCTTTAATGTTTTCCCCTGTTTATTTTCGAAGCTGATTTCAAGGCAAAGACAGCTGAATCGTTTCGCTTGCCGATCTTTATTGTTCTGCAATTGTTTTTTTTTGCTTTTTCACGGTTCGCGTCGTAGATTCTTAATAATAAAAAAATGTTGTGCTTGAGAATAGTATCACAAGGTCCAGATGTAAATATTTCGAATAAATACAATAATACTGACAATAAAAAATGGTTTGTTATGGTTTGGCAAGAAATGTATTGTTTTTACTCTGTTCTGCTGCAAATGTATTGGCGTTATCCACGTAAATTTCAGCGTACCGTCAGTGTTTCGACAGGGACAGAAAAAAACCGGCCAAGTGCTTGTAGGAGTTCGCACGTTTCGGGTTCCGTACCAAACCGCAAAATTAAGTTGGTTGTAATACGAAAAATGAGGGTATTTCTTGAAAAATCTGATTTATCAATATATTGGTATTTGTTAGTGATAAAATTCTTCGAGACCAAATTTTGTAGAAAAGCTGACTTCGGTGGCTTATACTCATTCCTTTATATTTGTGCCACGTAGAATATCGCCGCGATTCTCTCGCTCGTGGAGACGGCTCCTAAGAGAGTGTATAATGCAGAAATAACTGGCACGGACGATAATATCGCCACGATTCTCTCACTCGTGGATGCGGCCGCTTATACCTAGTTAATATACGTTGGAAATCGCCAACCCGTCTTGAACGAGTGTGGTGATTAATACTCGAAGAGGCATTTGCCCTGCAGTTGGGCTGTAACAAGCTGGTATTACCCTATTGTTTGAATAGCGTCTCAAAATACCATCAGGTATTCAGTACAAAGACTACGAGTATATAAACATGTTTGCTCGCGGATTACCAATCTTTTTTAATTATGCATTGTTAAGGTTTCGCGCGTCGTGGTTGAGTGCTCTCATTATATAACTGCTATCTAACTAGCAAGTCTGTCTATCGTCGTGTCGTAAAGTTTGCTTTATCAGTAGTTTGAATTGTCATTTACAATTTATAATGATGTCCTTAAACTTTTGTACTTTGATTTCTTTGTCAATATCAATTTGTATAATTGTACTTTGATTTCTTTGAGAATATCAATTTGTTTAGTTGAACTTTGTACTTCGATTTCTTCATCATTATCAATTTGTATAATTGTACTTTGATTTCTTTGTCAATACCAATTTGTGTAATTGTACTTTGTTCTTTGATTTCTTTGTCAATACCAATTTGTGTAATTGTACTTTGTACTTTGATTTCTTTCTTTTCTTTTACGATCTCATATGTTCGGCAATTCTACTACTAGAGACGTCTGCCTACTAATATTATAAATGTGAAAGTCTTTATGTTTGGATATATGTGCATCAATCATCCCTCAACGGCTGAACGGATCTGGATGAAACTAGGCAAAATTTTACCCCAGCAGTACTAATTACCAAACTAACTAAAACTTGAAACTTATAAATGACGTGATAATCTTTCCTCGTAGTATCACCATCATTTCGGCTTTCGGCCTCCCTCAAGCGTCACCAGGGCGATCGGTGTGCTTCTCTCACCCAGCTGATTTTTGCTACCTTCAATAGTAAATAAATAAATTAGCAGTCGGTAAGCGCTCGGTGAATCAGACATATTTACATTTCGCTCTTACAATGGCCACTCATCGACGAATAAGACGCATGGATTGGCATCGCTCAGCTCAACCATCATGAAGAGGGAACCGAATGATCCAACACATGTGATGTGCCACCATCAAAGAGACATTTATAAGAGAATGACACACTCTTAACGGCCAGGGCACATTCAAGTCAACGAACGACATAATAGGTACAGTAAATGGTAGATTTACAATTGTTATACTCACAATATGTGCTGTGCAGTTATATAATACTAAAATAAATTCAGTTTATACAATTTTCATACAGTCAACCACTTGTGAAGGCTAGTTTAATGACTTATAATATCGTGGATATTATATTGTTAAATTATGTATGTGTAAATATTTCCAAAAGTCACACCGCGTATCATGTAACTCCACTCAAAACTTCTCAATCTTCATTACAGATTCGTCCGAAAGAGATCTACAACTTAGGAGCACAGTCGCATGTCAAAGTTTCCTTCGAGCTGAGCGAATACACGGCCCAAGTGGATGCGCTCGGGACCTTGAGGCTCCTGGAGGCCGTCAGAGCGGCAGGGCTCGAAAAGGAAACCAAAATCTACCAGGCTTCTACCTCAGAGTTGTACGGGAAGGTAGTGGAAGTGCCCCAGACTGAAAAGACGCCGTTCTACCCAAGGTCGCCGTATGGTAAGTTATTATTTAAGCAACAGAGCGATAGTATTATGCACCATGGAAGTGTATGGGGCACAATTCGAGTGCAGCAACATTGACGCGGTGACAGTAGATTTTCCAAATGTCTTACTTCAAAATGGCATACAACATGGAATGATAATAAAAATGACTAAAATACGAATCTAAATTCTATTTTAAGACTCAAAAGGTAGACTTCCGAATACAGCAGAATCGGCGAAACTGACGCCGCGTCAGAGTCGCTACGTTAGTGACACTGCGTCAATGTCGCTACGTTATTGACGCTTTGTCTATGTCGCTGTGTTATTGACGCTGTGTCAATGTCGCTGCGTTATTGACGCTGTGTCAATGTCGCTGCGTTTTTGACGCTTTGTCAATGTCGCTGCGTTATTGACGCTTTGTCAATGTCGCTGTGTTATTGACGCTGTGTCAATGTCGCTGCGTTATTGACGCTGTGTCAATGTCGCTGCGTTTTTGACGCTTTGTCAATGTCGCTGCGTTATTGACGCTGTGTCAATGTCGCTGCGTTTTTGACGCTTTGTCAATGTCGCTGCGTTATTGACGCTTTGTCAATGTCGCTGCGTTATTGACGCTGTGTCTATGTCGCTGCGTTTTTGACGCTTTGTCAATGTCGCTGAGTTATTGACGCTTTGTCAATGTCGCTGCGTTATTGACGCTTTGTCAATGTCGCTGCGTTATTGACGCTTTGTCAATGTCGCTGCGTTATTGACGCTTTGTCAATGTAGCTGCGTTATTGACGCTTTGTCAATGTCGCTGCGTTATTGACGCTTTGTCAATGTCGCTGCGTTATTGACGCTTTGTCAATGTCGATGCGTTATTGACGCTGCGTCAATGTCACTGCGTTAGTGACATTAGAGCCGCTTTGCTCGGCATTCCACCTTTATTCTTTCCTCTTTGGGTACATGTTTAGCTTTTTTTGTGGGCTGTCAGGGGAATTACTTGGGCAGCAGATTGAAATTATACGTGAATTATTTTCAAAGAATAACAGCTGTGATTGAATTTACTGATATTCAGTTTTCTAAGTACCTAGTCTTTTCACTAACTTTACACTAAAGTAAGTAATGTTTTATTTATAGATAAAAAAAAAACAGAGATACTCACTCTACACCATAACAAATTACACAGAAACCTAAATTAATTAAAAGTCATGATATTGAACGATATCGGTAAAACAAGCATGCAATTAAAATTTTGTAAGCTATCGATGTTGTTTGCATTTAGATGTTTCCGATAATGAACGAAGAGTGTAGCGTGAGTGTTTCTATTATTTCTTGACGATAATAACTGTTACCTGACCCACCCTGCCGTTAGCCGACCCACTAAAAATTAGACGATTTTGGACCTACTGCAATTAGCATTAGATAAGTGTTATTCGATACGAATGAGCTTATCGAACTAGAACGACTTGTTCAAGGTAGGCAAATATTATAGGATACAGTTATGCAAATTTGATCCTTAACACGTAACGTTAGGGTCGGTAAGCGTTTGAATACTGTTTTGTCACCATAATGGACTTGTTAAATTCAACAATATTTGCTAAGTGGATTTGGTCTAGTGGTTGCATAAGTGCACCTATGCCAACAAGGTTCAAAGCTAACGTTCCACTTCTTGTTGCTGTATGTTTACAATATTCAATTTTGTTTTCTGATTTCAAAATATTATTTATATTAAATTAATTTGAATACAAATAAAAGAAATGAAAAACAATATTGATTATGATAACGTTAAATTAACTGTTAGAATTTGCTGAAATTCCTAACTAAATTCAGATTTTTTATTTGCGGGACTAAAATTACATCTGCTGGGTCCACTTTATCGTAACATAAAAATAGTGTTGAAACCTGTGATCGAAAGTCGATCTAAAAATCGAAATAATTTGATCTAAAATGGCAATATTTCAAGGCCTATCATTTCAAAAGAAACTAGCTCCCTTATTTAATTTCTAATCATTTATGTCAGACTATATTTATACTTTTTTACATTTATGGGTCGCATTTATTTTATTGCTGATTTCTTATTTATTACAATAACATTTATTTTATAAAATGTATTGCGTTTATATATTTTCAACACACTTGCTCATAAAGTGGCTCTAATTTCGCCGCAATTAGGCACATAATGACACCTGTTATCAAACTGTGACTTTTTCATTACTATTATTCACAAGTGATATAAAGAGTTTATTTTTTATTTTATTGGTTGAGTTGCTTTGTTCTTAAAAAAGTTTCGATACAAAAAAGATCGTGCTCAATAGTACAAATGCAACTTCGTATTTAAATAGATAATTTCAACTTGTACGTGTTTAATATATAAAACTTTCACTTAAATATAACTTTTGTTTTTGTCTGTAATAAAGAAAACTTGAAATTCCCCATCTTGTAAAGATATCTCATTATTTTAGTCTATGGCCGATCGCCATTGTTAGATGCGCGCGCATAGGAAAACTGATTAATTTTGCCCGCCATTGCGAAAAAAAATTCACAACTTGTTTTCACTGTTGGAAATGATTTTTTAGTATTATTTTCTTCACAAGTGTGTTGAAAAACGTCGTATGATACACGTGTGTATTGATGATTACCGTCCTCGGCTCTCTTAAGACCCTC
Organism: Orthosia cruda; assembly: GCA_964057195.1. Taxonomy (NCBI): domain Eukaryota; kingdom Metazoa; phylum Arthropoda; class Insecta; order Lepidoptera; family Noctuidae; genus Orthosia; species Orthosia cruda. The sequence continues at coordinate 17,900,835 of OZ059846.1, read as the reverse complement.
ACCTAACGGCTCGGGTCTCAATGGCGCCTCAGCGGTAATCACCAACATTACACACTTGTACCATAATGTACTATTATAAAACTTGTATTAACACCAATGAGTATAATTAAATAAAGGAGTCGTGTCATAATGATTCGATGAATCAGCCATACTACAACACTATGCCCTACGCTAACAGCATTTAAAAAAAATAACGTCATTCGCAGCTGACATTTTGGTCCAGCAAATTAAAAACCAGAATATACCTTATCTGTAGCACTATTTACCCAATCATGTTCATGTTTGTAGGTAAGAGCATAGATAATATAATACTAGCATACAGATGCCTCATCATCATCACATACAAAGAAACCGTGCCGACGAATCTAGCGTTTTTCTTCTGAGTAAACTGATTATTCTTATATAAGTACTTCGATCGAGTTCGGTTTTAATCTAATTTCGGCTAATTAGTCGTTAAAATTATTGATTCGTTTTGACCAATATGCATCTTGTTTAGGTGCACCTTTTGGGGAATACTGATGTGATGTAATGTAATATTACATAAAGAACCTTTTCTTCCAACTATGCTTTAATTTCATCACAATCACACTAAAAACTCAGTACAAAGCGAGTCTTTAATGCTCTAGAGCAATAAAAATGTATGAAATTTCATTATTGCACAGTTTATTTTTTAATCGCACCAAAAGGTGCCAATCTCAATGGATTAGCTCTATTCAGCCAGCCGATATCAATACTTTTTTTTTTACGTACTTATTATTCGTTTCTATCCTACTTGTTCCAAATTAAAAAAAAATTATTGCTGCTAACTCTGATTTAAAAATCAAAGAAATTTAAAAAAGTGATTTGGCGGGAACTTTGTTAATTTTTGCTTGACAATATTTTTGGAAACGATAAAGTGTGATACTATCTGATTTTGAGTGCTTCGGCTTCGAATTAAAATGGAATCATCTAGCGACAAATTAACTCCGGAAAACATTCTAAATGAAACCGACAGTGTTATAGAAAATCTATTAATTTCAATAATTAAACTTCTATTTTAACTGTTTGATATGAGTTTCTTTTATCTACTATTCCTATAGGTAATAGTTGAAAGAAAAGCAGATTATGCACCTCGCCTTAAGTAATTTATATTGCCCTCGTGCCTGTTAAATTAGGCACTCGGTGCAATAATAAATTACTTTGTGCTCGATGCAATAATCTACTATTTTATCACATCTATTCAAAAAGAGCTAGTTTATTCTTCGTAAACAGGGACTAAAATAGCTCATTAATAATCCCTAGGGACTAAAAGTAAATTTTAATTTGGAATGTGGATATTGTTAGTAAATGGTGTATGGCTAATGAATATGAGCGATTGTAATTCAATTTCGGACCGCGCGGGAACATTGTATTAAACAAGTGACTAGCTGGAAAACCGAGCGCGAGCCAAATAAAAAAATAAATCTACAACTGTAACGGATGGTACTAATAAAATTGTTACGATGCACTTCCATAATTGTTCAAATATAAACTTATTTATATATTATGTCTTATGGTTCGTATGTAAATAAATAAAAGTAACGTTCTTGTTTATAAGTTGCACTTACTTATTTTCTCATAGAGGGTGATAAAAAGTAGAGTTAGTAGTAGTAGAGTCCACCTCGGGAGCAACACAAATTTAAGATCGAGCTCCGGACTTTGACCTAAGCGCATAAAAAAACACTCTTGTCTTTGAAATAGAAGTTTGCTCCATAGATAAACAATCTACTCTTATTTCCAGCTTGTGCGAAGCTTTACGGCTACTGGATCGTGGTGAACTACAGGGAGGCTTACGGCATGTTCGCGTGCAACGGCCTCCTGTTCAACCACGAAAGCCCTCGGCGCGGGGAGAACTTCGTCACAAGGAAGATCACGCGCGGAGTCGCCAAGATCCACCTAGGACTGATGGAGTACCTCGAGCTGGGCAACCTGGACAGTAAGAGAGATTGGGGACACGCTAAGGATTTTATTGAGGTACTAACTGTTTCCCACGAAGGAGATGGCGATACGAACTAGACAGATTTCGCGAGAAAAGAGGAAGCGCGGGCTTGAGTGTAAAGAGTGGAAGGTGGCCTTTGCGCAGGAGTGGGACAGAGACAGTTAGCAAAAACAAAACCGTTTCCCGCGACTTCCAAATTTCCAATGCGTCAAACCAAAAAGAAAGATGTTTTTTTGCGCGGTACTCCAATTCTTTTTATAAAACAAAAATGGCCTATCTCCTAAGGTTGTACTCTCTAATTAAAATCAGCTATCCGGCACTGAAAATCCCGTTGAAATTGGTTCGGCCGGAAAAATTACATCAAAACAGTTTTCTTTTTTATAAAAACAAAAGTCTTTTTTGCTCTGGAGTGGCGGCCGCGCACCGATATCCGGAGCGTTGGCTGGCCTCCCTCTAGGTGGACCGATGACCTGAGGCCTTAGAAAATTGATATTCTATGATCGAAACCGTGGCGATAGCGATTGATTTTTTTACTTTTAAGGCAATGTGGCTGATGCTGCAACAAGAAGAGCCGGAAGACTTCGTGGTGGCGACGGGCGAAGCGCACAGCGTCCGCGAGTTCGTGGAGCTCGCGTTCTCGTGCGTGGGGCGGCGCGTGGCGTGGCGCGGCGCGGGCGACGCCGAGACCGGCCACGACCAGCAAACCGACCAGCTACTCGTCAAAGTCAACCCCAAGTACTTCAGGCCTACTGAAGTGGTGAGTCACTGTACATATACAAATTTAAAAAAAAAAAAGTTGGTAAGCTTGCGCTTGACCACTACCTCACTTGATGGTAAGCGATGATGTGGTCGATGATGAAGCACGCTTGCCTAGAAGAAACCTATTCTACTATATTTATATTATTACTCTTGACTTAAAGACTCCTAGGTTGTAGTCAACAGGAAATACAGACTGGCAGAGAATTCCATTATTTTGCTGTACGCATAATAAAAGTATTCCCAAAACGTTTGTTGCGTATGGGTGGGATGTCCACCATGTACCGATGACGCATCATCGTACGTCTTTTAGTCCGATGATGGAACGGGCTAGGAGGATCTTTCGGCAAACGACTGTTCTTCTCAATATATTCAGTGTCCAGGGGTCTCGTGGGCGTCATCATATAGTATTCACTATTCCATATGATACGGATGAGTACTGGGTATAAAAAAGAAATACTTATACTAAATTCTGCCTTCGGCTTTGCTCGCTTTAAAAGTTTTTATCACCCCAAGGGAACTCAAACTATCTCCATACCAAATTTCATCTAAATCGGTTCAGCGTTTTAAACGTGAAAAGGTAACAGACAGACAGAGTAATTACTTTCGCATTTGTAATATTAAGTATAGATTTCGTCTGTCAGTTAGGTTATCAAACAATATGGGCATGTAACTTTTGCTTTATAGAATTCATAAAAATTACCATGATGAAGCGCATCCAAGTTTAGGACTACCTAATACTCGTTACAGACCACACAAAAGCCATGAAAATGACACCCATGCCGTAACGTTGACAAATTTTGTTCGGCGCCATCTTGGTTTTGACCCCATATTCGTTATTAGGGACCCCGAAAACTATGTAAATAAATGACACCCATGACGAAAAGTCGGCGCCATCTTGCATTTTAGTTAAGACCACATTCGTTAGTAGCGACCCCGAAACCGAAGAAAATAACACCCATGACGAAAAATATGCAAATTTTCGTCGGCGCCCTCTCGTCCGTCGCGAATTCGCGTTGTGGTTGCATCAGTTAGGGCTCATGTGTTCTGGCTTTTATTCACTGCCACAACACAAAATTCGCCTCGTGGCCGTTTGAAAGAAGCCACAATGCGTTCTGAGCTATTTTTTCGCTCGAGAGCGTTTTGGGTCTTTGATCCTAACACTAGTTAGATTCATGTCCGTGGCTCAAACTTTAATTTATTATTTTGCTCATATTCTTAGTTGACGATTTGGACCTACACGAAGACTTACTCCATTTTAAAATAAGTTTTTAAAACGTTTTAATAAACCTGTATCAATATTTGATAAAGAAATTTACAGCTTTATAAATATGCACAATATAACCTTCTTGAAACACACTTGAAACAAACATAAAGAGCGATATCGTGACTACGCTATCGCTTTTTATGTTTCTGAAGTGTACCATTAACCTATATTTCATTTCCACATGGTTGAAATATATCTTTTACAAGTACCCTTCTAGCCAAGTTACAAACGATTCGTATCGAATCTCTTTCTACAATCGTTAACGCCTTCTATTTGTATGGTCTGACCACGTGACTTAAAGTTCAGATGTGTCATACATTGACAACACTTTAGGTTTTTATATCTTAATATAATATACTAGCTGACCAGGCAAACATTTTTTTGCCATAAAAACACCAAACATTTATCTACCCTACCTATCCTACCCTACCTACCCTACCCTACCTACCCTACCCGACCTACCCTACCCTACCTTACCAACCCTACACTACCTACCCTACCCTACCTACCCTACCCGACCTACCCTACCCTACCTTACCAACCCTACACTACCTACCCTACCCTACCTACCCAACCCTACCCCACCCTACCTACCCTACCTACCCTACCTACCCTACCTACCCTACCTACCTACCCTACCTACTCTACCTACCCTACCTACCCTACCTACCCTACCTACCCTACCTACCCTACCTACCCTACCTACCCTACCTACCCTACCTACCCTACCTACCCTACCTACCCTACCTACCCTACCTACCCTACCTACCCTACCTACCCTACCTACCCTACCTACCCTACCTACCCTACCTACCCTACCTACCCTACCCTACCTACCCTACCCTACCTACCCTACCCTACTTACCCTACCCACCCTACCCTACCTACCCAACCCTACCCCACCCACCTACCCCACCTACCCTACCTACCCTACCCTACCTACCCTACCTACCCTACCCTACCCTACCCTACCTACCCTACCCTACCCTACCCTACCTACCCTACCCTACCTACCCTACCCTGCCTACCCTATCCTACCTACCCTACCCTAACTAAAAATAGATGTTGGCCGATTCTCAGACCTACTCAATATGCTCACAAATTTCATGAGAATCGGTCAAGCCGTTTCGGAGGAGTCTTTTAGAGATTTTTTGTAGTCGTGTCTTAGTTTTGAACTTATTTTTCTATTTCATGCAGTTATCATCAAAAAAAAACTTGTCTATAAACAGGGTGAGATTTTTAAGTGGGCGTGGATGGCCAAAGCCGAAACTATGAGGAATAGCGAAAAAAAGTCAAAGGAGTCACGAGGCCGATTTTGATGAAATCTAAAACAGCATCATAACTTTTTTTTTTAAATCCATATTCCTAGCCAGGAATCGAACAAGCTTATTTTGAAAAAAAAAAAGACACATGCTATATTATTATACCATTCGATAGTGTCGCTAATTAGGATCAAATTCTGGGAAGTAATGACATAAGGAAAACTTGAGGAAAAACTTAATTTTAACTAAATGGTTTTTTTTTGTAGGAAATCTACGAAGACTCGTATCATGCAATTGATGTATATTTTTTCAAATAAAATTGTCATCTAATACTTGCAAGAATTTGATCCTTTTTAGCGACACTATCGAATGGTGTAATTATACAACATGCGTTTTTTTATATCATCATGTTCAATTTCTGGCTAGGAATATTGATTTTTCAAAAATGTCGCTGTTTTAGTTTTCATCAAAATCCGCCTCGTGTGTCCTTTGAGTGTTTTTCGCTATTCGTCATACTTTTGGATTTGTCCTGTATTCTCCAACTCAACACGAATTGTCATGAAGCCGGTGTCAGAATTGAATGAAAAGGCAGGTTTCTGAATTGAGCATTTGGCGTTCAGAACGTCTCAAATCGTCCTTTAATGCCAATGTTTGACCGGTTTTCAGGCTTTTTTTGGGTTCCGTACCCAAGGGGTAAAAACGGGACCCTATTACTAAAACTCCGCGATCCGTCTGTCTGACTGCCCGTCTGTCTGTCTGTCTGCCCGTCTGTCTGTCTGTCTGTCCGTCTGTCACCAGGCTGTATCTCATCAACCGTGATAGCTAGACAGTTGAAATTTTCACAGATGATGTATTTCTGTTGTCTTGGCTATAACAAGAAATGCTAAAAACACAATAAAATAAATATTTAAGTGGGGCTCCCATACAGCAAACGTCAATTTTTTGCCGTTTTTTTGCGATAATGGTACGGAACCCTTCGTGCGCGAGTCCGACTCGCACTTGGCCGGTTTTTTATTATAGTGTTTATGTTTAGACTCGCATTAGACAACTATCTCACCTGATGGCAAGCGATGATGTGGTCGACGATGAAGCACGCTTGCCTATAAGAAACCTATTCACTCTTGACTTAAAGACTCCCAGGTTGTAGATATCAGGAAACACAGACTCCAGCAGGGTATTCCACACATTAGTTGTACGTACGTTAAGAGCGTATGGGTGGGGGATGTCCACCATCTACCGATTGCGCATCGCCGAATAAGTGTTGTAGTCAAATGATGGACCGGGCTAGCTAGGCTAAAATAGACTTGACAAATACACAACTTAAATGCGTCATTCAGAAATCGGGGGCGACAAATCCTGCAACATTTTTTTATAATAGTTTTCCTCAACCGTTTGAGCTGAAAATTTGCATACACGTTTGGATTAGTTGATAATGCACGGTTAGCTATTTGACGTCATTCTAAATATAATATGGCGGACTCCTAAAGAGATGGCGGACCAATTATTTTTATGCACCCCTATGATATGGGTATCTATTAATGGGTCTGCTAAGAAGATTGACTGTTAGCCACATCATTACCGCCACCGCTTACCGTGGGTAGTGAGATAGTAGTCAAGCGCAAGCAGATAAAAAAAAATTACGAAGAAGCTTGTCTTTAAAAAGTTTTTTTAATTATTAATATTTGTTTAAACACTGTTTCGTTTCTTTCCAGGACCTCCTGTTAGGAGATCCGTCGAAAGCCAAAGAGAAACTGGGCTGGGTGCCTCGCGTGTCCTTCGACCAACTGGTCAAGGAGATGGTGGAAGCCGACATCAACTTGATGAAGAGGAACCCAGAAGCGTAGACAACTATTCCAATTATAGGTATACAGCAATATTTTTTTATAATACTTTTTGCACTATAGCGGCAGATGACAAGACACTGAAACAATTTGTGACCCAGTTAAAGGTATGAAATCTACAACTCCATGATAAAACCTGTTGTACTGTATGGATCGGAATGGAGGCCTGTAAAGTCAGTCAAAAAAAATTTGTATGAAGTGGGAAGTGACCAGTGTGCTTATTCCGAGTTTTTTAACGTGTGCTAACGTGTAACTCGTGATAACGTAAACGATCTATTATGTCAAAATGTAAACAAAAAAAGAGGTTTCTCCTTACCGTTTCCAGGCGACGCTTATCCGGTTTTAATACAAATTGACGTTTACGTTAATGAGATTGAGCGTGAATAAAAACTCGCACTAATGCCTGAACGGATAAGGTGAGAAATGTGTACAGAGGAAGTTTGAAGTAGAAGTAGCGCCTGTGACTGAAAAGTTATGTGGAAAATCATATATATTATATATATCAGAAAATTTCGTAACTCGTGGGGATAGTTTTGAGTATGAATGTAGATGACTAAAAGAGGGGGACCATTATCGATCAACAATACAAAAACTAATGAAGCAAAGGAAAGAATTTAAAACTCGCTAAAATACAATGATGTGATTCCCCGATGTTGTCCGATCGAAGTAGCAATGCTGAATCAATACAGTCACGCATTGCAAATGCGACCAACTGCCAAAAGTAGCGATGCAGACGCGCGTTCAAGAAATACTGCATCGCTGCAAAAAGTCATCGCGTGTGACCGCCCTAAACGGTAATTAAAAATTTGAACAGTGAAATATTTCGAATTCGCGCGACTTAAAACTTGTAGGTTCGAAAACAGGCCGGCGCTTTACTTTGTTTGAATTATTTCATTACCACTGCTATCAAAACGATGAAGGAAAACATCGTGAGGAAACCGGAATGTACTTGAACCAAAAATATTGAGACAGTTGACATCCACCAACCCGCACTGGGCCATGCGGGCCCAGTGCGGGTTGTCTGTGTCGGGTGGCCTATACGCACAACGGACCAAATAGGAGTCTTATTTTGCGACCGCCCTTAGGCCTCGTTAACGGAGACGTGGAGCGTCGCGCGTCGCGTGCTGCGTGTAGTCTCGCGACGCGTTCGCCGTATACACTCTCATACAACGTCATGTGTTTGAAATGAGTGGTAGTCTCAAGAAACGAGGCCTAAGTATCATGGTGGTCTCGTCACTTAAATGTGTCTCGTAGCGACACCAATACATAAAACTATAAAATACGCAGTGTCAAGTCACGTCGTTTGTTTAAACATCCTTCTTATTAAGGACAAGAATGAAGTAGTTCCACAGTATCTAGTAGATAAAGCAGTTATGGTTAAGTGCCATTCAGTGTTTAATGCACACCTTATCAAGATTGTTAACAATCTATCAAATATGTGCTATCGTTACATAAGAGGCCTATTAATTACATCATTTTAAGCTCAAAGTAGAGTTATGTTAGAATTTTCGTGTACAATAAAGGAGTGTTGCTATGACTAGAAGTAAAGTATTTATTATATACATTATTGTACACTATAATTTACATTTATAAAGGAAACATAAAAACACATACAATATGCGTCCTTATCGCATTCCGCGATCTCTTCCAGGCAACCAGGTAGGCACAGTAATTGCTGGACACGAAGTGGGGCTGTCATGTCTAAATATATATATATATATAAGATATGCAGATAAAAACATATGCTATGTAATCTATACTAATATTATAAAGAGGTAAAGTTTGTGGGTTTGTTAGTTTGTGACGTTGTAAGGGGTAATCTCTGGATCTACTGAACCGATTTTGAAAATTCTTTCACCAGTAGAAAGCTACATTATTCCTGAGGGAGCTGGATTATATCATAGGCTATAAAATATTTAATAATAAAATAGAGATCCTTATCAAAATTGCAATAATGTACCCAAGGTAGCAAAATGTTGCCTATAAAATTCACTCTTTGGCGTGCTCTGAGAAAACTATTGATGATAGATAAAAATAGTAGGTAGGTAGGCAGGACAGGCAGGGTAGGTAGGTAGGTAGCAGGTGACGGGAGGGAAGCCCTGGTGGTCAGCTAGTATATACATAAATAGATACATACTAAAATATAAAGGTAATAAACAAAATGATGACAGCAAAAGGAAGTTTGTAAGGATCGTAGCAGGTGGCGTTCTATAGTTTCTACCTACCCTCATGGGAAAAAGGCGTGAGTTTATGTATGTATGTGTGTGTGTATAATAAAGGGGTGTATTACGTGGACAGTCCAAGTATATTCGTATCTATTGTATCAAATAGATATACTTACGCCGTTAAATTTTGGTCGTTTAAATCCCGTGGATGGTCGATCCGGTACATGTAATAGTATCGATTTGAAAAAAGAAAAAAACCGACTTCCAAAGCAAAAAACTAAAAAGTTTAAATAACTTTCGTTTTGGAATTCGGTGACTTTGGTACCTCTGGTTTTATCATTTAGCAACACCGACTTCCGAAACCAAAATGATTTTTGCACTTTTTCGTGATGTCGGTTTAGTTTTTTTTTGTGATTCGTTTTATTATTTTTTAATTTATGTTTACAAATCGATACTGTTTCATATACCGGATTGACGCTCCACCGGATTTAAACGGCCAAAATTTAACGGTGTATATCTATTGTATGAATTAGATATATAGATACAATATATTTTATTGTGGATGAACTACGTGATATCGAATGTCTTTCGCTCCAATGAACAGTTAAGGGCAAAAGTGCAGTCACACTACCAAAACAGCAGCAGCTTTTTAGGCAGATGTATTTTAACCTTTCACGGTTAGTAGGAATTAGCTATACTTTAATTTCTATACAACATATTAAACCAGATGTAGATAATTTAATTTCTTCTACAAAAACTAGCCATTTCAATTTTGAGAGAGTAAGACTGCACTTTTGACCCTTGACTGTACAAAAGATCGAAGCATCATTAGCGTGACAGTACATTACCTCGATGCATCTAAGGGCAGATTTCACCAATGAAACAAATCTCGATTAGTTCAACTAAACTCAGTTTATGCAAATACAGCGTTCTGATTGGTAGTTTCTCAGTGGTCTCACTAATCACGATTAGTTTCAAAGGTGAAATCGGCCCTTAATTTCGTTTGAATTTTTTCTCCTGGACTCGTCGAGCTTCGTTTATTCGGCGCTTTTCAAGTGATTGCCACTGTTAATTCTGGCTTTCAGGATTTTCAGTGGTTGGGAAAAGTGTGGAGGACTTGTCCTAAAAAAATTCAAACCCAATAAGTGTTTATGACCTGAGAATGGAACGCAAAACTCTCAGTAGTCGCGGTCTTGACCACCACACTGGAGGGAATCAATGAATACTACAAGTGATATACATAATCTCAAGTTCTAAACTGTAATTTGTTGTACTGTTACAAATTCGAGTATTTGGTCTATCTAACACTCTATTTTAATCTTTCAGGTTCGGTGTGAAATCAATGAAAACGGACATCTTTAAGGCATGCGTAAGACTTCGGACGTGGGGATTAGCAGCCACTACTCTTGCAGATTTCGAGTACCTACACAACATCACAAATATATTTTAAGACCGGTCAGCAGTCGAGATTTTAGAGGGCTATATAGTATTGATCAAGTTTGTTCTTTTCGTTTTCAATTTAGACATTTATACAAATATTAACATTATGTCAATGTAAATAAAGTTCGTTTTAGAATGGCTAGCAGCACTTCGAACGTAATGAGGGCAACCGCTTGGACCTGTGCCCACCAGTTGGAGCCACTGGCGAGTAAGGTCCATAGACCATAAATATAGCTGTTAAACGTTGTTATTACGCGCTCGGCAGGAAAGTGACAATTAAAATCATTTCTAATGACGTAAAGTGTGATTAAATATAACATCGAGTAAGCCGCAATTTTTCGCAGCACCTTTTTTTTACGTGGTTCGCAAACCTGCTGCGAGCGGTACGCGTGCGGCTAGCAGCGAGCCGACGCGCGACGATTACAACGTCCACATTTTGTAACCGTAACGTTGCACGTAACCGTTACTGTTACCAAAAACATAAAGTTTAACGTGGTGCGCGAGCCTGCAACGAGCGCTACACGAGCGGCTCACAGCGAGCCGACGATTGTCAGTTTTTTTCGAATCAAAGGGCGCTCTCAGTGCGCTCGTGGACGTCAAAAGTGAAGGTTGTTGCACGCCACGAGTAATAAAATATTTTCGAGTGTTTATTGCACCGTTTATTAGTGTGCACTGTTTCTTCGTTCTATCTTGCGCCAGTTTAAATTCATAAGATATTCAAAATCAGTTGCAGTTATTCTCGTGAAAGTTTTGTAATGACCACCAATTGCTATATTTTTTAAATAAAAAGTGGTTCACTTCTTTCCCGATACATTCCATGATTGCACCATCTTTGCGGCCGTTTACGTCGAATGTTGTCTTGTCTCAGCAAAAATTAATGCAAATATATGTGCGATTGAGTAACAAACATACATCCGGAATGCATTTATAAGTATAATTTAAGATCCATCTGCTCTTGTTTTTGACCCCTGGTGTAAAATACACATGGGCGCCGCTAAGGCTATTTGCAGGGAGGTGCATCTTCAGGACCCTGCCTCGAATAGGACAGGTTTTTTTTTGCCCATTCATACGTATTATAGATATACCACAAACTTTGTGTCGACTTATGCAGAAAAGCTTGAGATAAAAAGCTCGAAAATTTTTGCACCTTACTTCAGATATGCTTGGTTCTCTATTAAGTTACATATTACTCCTTGGTAGTTTTCCCCCATAAGGGGGCGAGGCGAGTGGTCACGGAACTCTGTTCCATTCCCGCGGGTGCAGCACCAGGGCTCGCAACAGTGAACTCGACGCTGAGTGGTCCACTGGACCTGGCGTGTTGCGAGCGCAAGTTTATACCGGGCGAACGTTTCTGATCGTCTCACCGCTTCTTCACGGCACCTGGCGGTCTAACCACACCAGGTGGAACCTATGGCGAACCATAGGAAGCCCAGCGAGAGCGACCAGCGTCAGAAGTGTCGACTTGACGAGCCTACTGATAGGAATGGGAATGGTACCCGTCTGCCCAACTCCCAGAGCTAGCCGGTCATTGCACATACAGTGCCGCCGTGAATGTATGTGGGAGCATGTATTTTATATATTATTTAATAGTTGAATATTTTTATACATGCTATTAAAAACTAGCACCCCCTCCCCACTTGCAACACCTTCCGGTGCCCATGACAATGCCACATGTTATTAACGAAACTATTACAAGTTTTTGCGCAGCTATTGTAGCCCTGAAGTTGGCTACAATGGCTGCGCAGTAGTAAATCTCATACAAAAACAGCACCGTTTCGTGCCTTGTACATTGGAAAACCAACTTCAGGGCGGCCCAGAAGTTTGTCGAGCACTATAACACGATACCCCTTGTTAGTTGTTAGGACAAATTTAACATCGAGCGACTGCCTCTCTGACGTCCAACTAGCTGGTATAGTCCCTGCATGTAACTTGGCATGGTTTTGGCGTAGTGGGGGTAAGTTCGCGTATAATGCGTCCACCACATAGAGCGATAGGAACGTGGATGCGACGCGATTGGTCAGTCGATACTTGTGTCAATTGACCAACCAATCGCGCGCTAGGAACGGTGCTAAATTTTCCCCGCGTCCCGCTTGGTAACCAAAGAGACCTAAACAACGACTTGTGCGCATCTAACGACTCTTGCCAAGTTACGTGCCGACAACTATAACTGAGTTACCCTTTGTTAGGACGTATCTTAAATGGAACGACGTTCGGTTCGGTTTTATATTAATATATTGAAAAATAAAAAGACGGCAGCAACCGAAGATCTTTACTGAATGTGATTGAATTTATTGTATGTTTATACTAGTAGTTTAATTTTAAATACTGCAGTTTTTGTAAAGCGTGAGAGAATTAGAGAGAACACCAAACTATCGCACAAATACCTACCTTCTTTACAAATAAAATATTATAAATTGATAAACCCCATTTAAAACTTATTTTCTAATATACCATTGTTACACTTCTCTTCAAAGTCAATCGTGGGAAGAGGCGTTATCTGAGAGTGTATTTAAATCCAACCAACTTGTATAAGTGAATAGAGCAGGTATTATAAAACCTTAATCCCATCATTCGATATCAACTCGTTCAGATTCTCGCACTAATCTTAATAAGAATCTTTTAATTTCTAGAACATTTTTACACGCTCCGGTTGTCCAACTACCTGATCGCGTGAAAATTGCTTAGTATCTGAAACGAAAATCAAGACAAAAATTTACTATGAAATTGTAAATCTATGAATTATTGAAAAAAAAAACATTTCTTTTTCATTTCCGTATCAGATACTGGGTGTAAAGTCATATAAATAGGGCAAAATTGTATCTCATTTAACTGTAAAAAAAATAAAAGTTTATTTTCTTAATCTATCTCCATTATTGTAGAGTGGCCAAATCGGATGTATGCAACTTTGTTTCGCCATTGTATCGTGGCCAATTTTTACTGTTGTTTGATATCCATGTTTTAGTTAAAGAGTGGCAATTTTGTTACAGATAGTTTTTATACCATGCCCACTGCATTAAATTCAGTAGTTGTATTGTAAAGTGCCAACGCAAATTGCAATTCGATCAAGTTTTTATGTACAAATTGTTTTGGGTAACAAATCGACTCCCAAACTGACCAGACCGAATTTTTCCTTGGGGGTATCTAGGTTAATCTAGAATACTAAAAGCAGGTTATATGATACTATTTAGTGGGGTACCTAATAAAGTTTGTGAGAATTTGATAAAAACCACGGCAGAAAGCTAGCGCATTTCTACACCTACTAAATCTTCACCAGTTTGCTTCTATAGCAAACTGGTGAAGATTTAGTAGGTATTGTTATTCGTACAAAATAGCGAAGCCTGTTTAACATAAATATATAAAACAATCTGATGATTATCGTTTGATAAAAAATATATCTTAATTTAAAGTTTTATACATCCGATTTGGCCACTGTATTAAAATTATTTTTGAACTAAACGTGATCTATGTATAGGTAGTGCAATTTGTATTATATATCTACATAAGATAATGCATTATTTTAGACGTACCTACAGTAAATCTAACTGCCATACAATGTGTCCGGACTCGCAGTAATGAAAAAAAATTACTGTATTTTACGGCATTAAAGTTTTATTAATATAAGTCCGGACAAATTGTATAAATGCAATGCCTTAAGGCGGAAGCTTGTAAAGTCTTATTTTTCTAATGTTTTTTTGCGATTTTCAGCTCAGTATTAGAATTGAATATAGGTAACACATTTATTCTACACAGACACAACACAACAATCACAAGGTAACAGAGAAGATTATTAAAAAAAGAAAAATAAAATATGCATTTTCTAAATTATATTCGTTGAAAATCATTTTTCTTAGGCACAGTTTTTGATCTGTAGTTAACTCAAGCATTGGTTAATATGCTAAACAATGGTTGCAAGTTTCGGTAAAACACCATTTTTCTGCTCATTTTTTTGCGTCACGAGTGGTCAAATAAAATCGACAGTTAATTAATTGACCATTTGTAAGACTAACAATTGACGAATAAACGCAGTTTACCGAAATTTGAAACCATTGGTTAGCATATTCAACCATTCGGATCATACGGATAAAAAAATTGGGCCTTAGTTACGATTACTACTACTTATAGGTAATTTGAAGTTGGAAGGTCTATCTCTAGAATGTAGATGAACCGATGGCCAGGTTAAGGCTAAATCTGCTGGCTGCGAGATGCATAGAATCGTTGCTTTTGGTCCAATGTCCAGCAGTGGACGTACGTCCTTCGAACTTAGAGAGTTGTATTGATTATTTTTCGGTTAGTATATAATTGATTCGTTAGCAAACAATGTTTACACTATCTTCTGCTAGCGGCTTCGTCGGCCGCGTGGGAATCGGAAACTATCCCAACGGAACGTATTCCCAGCATAAAAAGTACTCTCCCTGTCTTTCAGGTTCCAATCAAAACCTATATCAAAATTCATTAAAATTGGTTGTTTGCGTTTAGGCATGAACACACAGATACAGAATTACTTTTGAATTTATAATATTACTAGCTTCTGCCAGCGGCTTCGCCCGCGTGATTGTCGAAAATTATCTAAAGGGAACATATTCCTGGGATAAAAAGTATCCTATGTGCTATTCCCGACTATAATCCATCTCTGTGCTAACTTTCATCCAGATCCGTCCAGCCGTTTGAGCGTGAAGAAGTAACAAACATATAAACATACACACTCACACTAACAAACTATCGCCTTTATAATATGTGTGTGATTGGTTCGTGGGCGTTTAGGCGTGAAAACACAGATACAGAATTGCTTTTGCATTTATAATATTAAGTATAGATAGAACATAATACGGAGCTGTAAATCCGTGAAACGTAAGCAAGTTTGAATTTTGCGGTCTTCTGTTGCATCCCCCTTAACAGGCAGTTAGTTCGCCATAAACAAGTATTTAAATAGCACGAATATTTTCTTTGTATTACGTAGTTTGAATGTTTCAATCAATGATATTCTAGCAAACAGATACGTTACAGTCATCGATACACTCACAAAACAACCGAAAAAAGTATTCCGCGCAGCAGCGGCAGCACACATACACACTTTTCATTCATTTGACATTTCACTACAAGTCGAAAGTGATGGCTGGATAAAACCAACAAGAAAAAAAGAGACAGCTAGTGTTTGTCACTTTGGTGTGAATGTAGAGAAACATTATTCTGGCCACCAATGTGTTTACCATCTCTCTTTTTCTAACCTCCAAATATAAGAAAATTAGGAAAAAAAATGAGTAAATTGAGTTGTATTGCGTACTCACATATGGTATAAGATCCCTTTTGTTTTAAGTACTTTGGTATCATAATTGGAACACTTCTGTTTACTAGAATATTGGTTTCAACAAAATAAATGTTATAATGTTAATCGATTATTAGTATATTATTGTTGTAATCATTTATTAAATTTTATTTTTTTAATTCTACTATTTTACTTGTCTATTCTTTTGTTTAATTCTATAATTTAACCTATTTTTATGTTTTCTAGTACCTATATGTTGCAGATATGTGTGGTGAAAACTGTAAATATAAGTTGGCTTATATTAAATATAATTTACTTATAAAGAATACTTGGTAACTTAGTATTTTATTATTTTAGTGATATTGTATCCACTACCAAAATTAATTTGGCTCCTGAATAAATAATATAATTATAGGCCAAGAATATTTAACAATTGATTTTTAAATTCGATTATAAACTTGGTCTATGTCAAACTGTGGTGTGATGTCACATACATCACATAGTCTAAGTTAAGATAGATAAGTCGTCGAACAGTAAAAAAACAATTATAAAATATATTGGTATATTTTACTAGCAGCAAAGCTGTCAGGTCGGAACGATGACGGTGCCTTTAACATTGTTGACATTAGTTTCTTGGTGACATTAGTCACCAGATTTTAAAAATATCGAAAGGTATTGGACGGCAACACGGATAAGTTAACAACTGCATAGTGAATTGGTCTGTTGACAATTTTACTCGTGAGATATACAGTAGATAAGTCGTCGAACAGTAAAAAACAATTATAAAGTATATTGGTATATTTAACTAGCAGGAAAGCTGTCAGGTCGGAATGATGACGGTATCTTTACCATTGGTGACATTAGTCACCAGATTTAAAAAATATGGAAAGGTATTGGACTGCAACACACGGATAAGTTAACAACTGCATTAGTGAATTGCTCTGTTAACAATTTTACTCGTGAGATATACAGTAGATAAGTCGTCGAACAGTAAAAAACAATTATAAAGTATATTGGTATATTTAACTAGCAGGAAAGCTGTCAGGTCGGAATGATGACGGTGTATTTACCATTGGTGACATTAGTCAACAGATTTAAAAATATGGAAAGGTATTGGACTGCAACACACGGATAAGTTAACAACTGCATTAGTGAATTGCTCTGTTAACAATTTTACTCGTGAGATATACATTAGTTAAGTCGTCGAACAGTAAAAAGCAATTATAAAGTGTATTGGTATATTTTACTAGCCGGAAAGCTGTCAGATCGGAATGATGACGGTGTCTTTAACATTTTTGACGTTCGTCACCAGATTTTAAAAATATCGAAAGGTATTGGACGGCAACACACGGATAAGTTAACAACTGCATTAGTGAATTGGTCTGTTAATAACAATTTTACTCGTAAGATATACAGTAGTTAAGTCGTCGAACAGTAAAAAGCAATTATAAAGTGTATTGGTATATTTTACTAGCCGGAAAGCTGTCAGATCGGAATGATGACGGTGTCTTTAACATTGTTGACGTCAGTCACCAGATTTAAAAAATATGGAAAGGTATTGGACTGCAACACACGGATAAGTTAACAACTGCATTAATGAATTGCTCTGTTAACAATTTTACTCGTGAGATATACAGTAGTTAAGTCGTCGAACAGTAAAAAGCAATTATAAAGTGTATTGGTAAATTTTTCTAGCCGGAAAGCTGTCAGATCGGAATGATGACGGTGTCTTTAACATTGTTGACGTTCATCACCAGATTTTAAAAATATCGAAAGGTATTGGACGGAAACACACAGAAAAGTTAACAACTGCATTAGTGAATTGGTCTGTTAACAATTTTACTCGTGTGATATACAGTAGATAAGTCGTCGAATAGTAAAAACAATTATAAAGTATATTGGTATATTTAACTAGCAGGAAAGCTATCAGATCGGAATGATGACGGTGTATTTAACATTGGTGACATTAGTCACCAGATTTAAAAAATATCGAAAGATATTGGACGGCAACACACGGATAAGTTAACAACTGCATTATTGAATTGGTCTGTTAATAACAATTTTACTCGTGAGATATACAGGGTACGTGTGTCTGACACCGACGCGAATAAAAAATGCCATGGATTCAGTACCTACTTCAGTAATGTTTCTGGAAACGCTTTTTTTATCGTTGAGAAATGCTCATGCATACTGCGCTGCCACGGGGAGATAGCGCAGTTATGTGGGACTCCAGTCCACTAAAACTTCACGGTATCCTCCTGTGCCGCTTATGGCAGGAACACGGGCACGCGTTAGCACTCACCGCGAATCCGCCGCATTCTGGATCCCCCTAATGTTGGATTTGTTTTACTGTAATCAGTTCAAAATCGTTATTCCTATATAGCTCAACTATTCCGTCGATGTCAAAAATACCCTGTATTATAATCTGCGGCTACGCCCGCGTGAAAATCGGAAATAATCCCAAGATATAACGTAACCCCGGGATGAAAACTGGAAATCCTAATTAGCGGACACAATAGAAATTACCATTGTTTTAATCCGAAAAATAACAAACATCCAGACTTTCGCAAGTTCTTCTATTCTACTATTAGTAAGATTGACGACGTTTGCTGCGACGACAAATATTATCTACGGTTCAGCCAAAAAAATATGCCGACGATTCCGAGATAATTTTGTTATACATTTCATGAATTTGACATTCCATTTCACATGTTCTTCGTGTTACTATGAAACAATTTTTGCCAGTATTTTGTTTTGAATATTAATATACGTATAATGAAAATTTAGTTTTTTTTATTTTTTTTTTCATAAGTTCAAGCTGAGAAAATAGGTGACAAGTAAATAAAACACCAAATAAAAACGTAAAAATATATTATGCAATAATATAGAATATACAGTCATAGTATAGTATTAATAAAAATCGATTATTATTATTTTATTTATATCACGGCACTTGAATAGACGATAGAATAATACCTACGACTATAATTTGAAACACGAATCAAAATCGCTTGACTTTCTTAAGAATCCAGAGACAAGACATGACACATGGTCGATTCTTCTGTGTTTTGTGCTGATCAAAGTCCGTTGTCATATACATATACAGCTATTGCGTGTCGCCTTCTCTCGACGTTGGTACCGCCGGAACACAGGTATCTAAAATGGAACGATAAAACTGTTACAATCAAAAGTTATCCAACACCAATAGAGCTGTTCTAAACGTAAGGGCGTTTGTGCACTTACTCCCTTGAATATTTAAAACAGGGATGTTGCGAATATCCGCATCCGCAAATGCGAAACTTTCGCATCGATTTGGACATTCGAATCCGCAATAACTATTGCGGATGCGCATGTTGCGACAAGAAAGAAAATAGGCGGGGCCTGGGGCCTGCGCATGCCGTACGCACGTGTTCATTGATTAATAGGAGCGTAGATTTCATTCGGTGTCAAGATTCGACAGATTTTTATCGACATCACCATCCAATGTTCCTCCTAGCGAACAGCTATTCTGTAGCGCGGGTTTAATTTATGAGCCTCTGCTTAACAGACTTGACCCCGAGAAGGCGGCAATATTACTTTTATTAAATATAATGCTCCAATTGTTTACTTTACTTACTAAATATTAACAATTGCCATCTTATTATTTTAGTTCTCCACCCTTATATGTTGGTGTTTCTTCATAGTCACATATTTTCCACATTTTTTCCTCTTTATAATATTAGTTTAAATGAATTGTTCAAATTCTCTATTTGATTATTACCTACGACCACGCTCTGCCCGGGTGAAGAAAGAGATTTTTTTTGCCCTTGTTTAACTTAACTTACCTCAGATGTTGCTAAATTTAAAAGTGCTTCAATGTTCTACTCCCTGGTTCGTTTGCACGCCTGTTGAGATCTCGTCCGCGCGGACTGACTTCGTGTCTTCATGTTCAAGTAGTTCCTATTGCTGTTTTTCTTGATACCCTTCGCCTGTTGCTGTGCCGGCTTGCGCTTTCCTAAATACACAAACGGAACTGAATTTAATAGTAGATTGTTTATGTAGGGAGCGAACATCTATTTTAAAGGCGAGAGTGATTTTTAATCCAGAGCTCAGCGAGGGATTCAAAGTACATACTTGAGCTTAAAATAGTGTTGTGAGGTTATTTTATTACCATTTTTGTATGGAGCCCTAAAAGTGAACTCTTAAACTTTATGTTTGTAATTTTAAATTATACTAAAAATATAAATTTTACCTTGCCTCTTCTGCTGGAGTTTTTGGGCCTTCACGACGGCTCCCGCCATTACCGACACAATGTTGGCGTTATTGATATTGTTAAATGATCTCGTCTGCTTCGGACTTTGGACATCACTGTCCTCAACCAACGACCTCTTCAAACTCTTCGGTGACTCAGAACTAGAAGATGCTCTTTTGTGCATACTCTTTTTCAGCAAAGATGCTGGTATCAGTTCCGGAGCATTAATTGTGTCCCCTTTTTCCACTTTGGCTTTTTGGTGTCTTTTACTTCGCCTTCCTTCAACTGCAGGCAATATCAATTTAACTTTGTTATGTGTAGGTTTTCGTTTACTATCGGGTTTTTTTACACCTGACGATATACATTTATTTTTAATATTTTTACCATCAGTTTTGTTTTTCATAGATCTAGTTCCCCTTGTAATTCTTTTGGTTGCTAATATAGAATCTAGGGTACTTTTTTTAGTATTATTTAGCGCAAAGGATTTAGATTTTGAACCCTTTTTTACAGGTTTTTCAATGTTCACATTTCCCTTAACTGTTTTTAATCTTTTTATATTTTCATGGATAATATCGGCGTCCATTTCGTCCTCCTGCTTTTTCAAGTAAATAGATTGCAACTGACGGACACTATTTTTTTTACTAACATTGTCACTAAGCATAATGTTAGGTACCCGCTGTCGCGTCATGAATCTAGCTGGTAACTTTTCAATTGTTACTTTTGTAACAAGATTCTTTTTATTCCTACGGCGGCGGCGGCGTGAAAACCAATCATCCTCGTCTTCCGAATTACTTTTTGATTCAGGTTCAATGCAGAGTGGTTCTATAACTGTAGGTCTTGGGTACGACTTCAGAAACTCTTTTATTTCATTGCTACCAAGATCGCTGTCTGTGAATGCGAATTGCTTCGAATTTTTAGGAGAAGATTCATCATCTGACGAATCACTAATCATTGTTTCCGTGCGAAGTAAGTCTGTCACACAGTATTTGTTTTCATTCTCGTCTTGTTCATTTTTAACGATACTATCTACGGGACATATCACGATCTCAGCATCTACATTAGGTGTTTCTACTAAACCAACGTTGGATTTTTCACTTTGGTCTAATGCAACTTTATTGCTGTCTGTGAATGCGAATTGCTTCGACTTTTTAGGAGAAGATTCATCATCAGACGAATCACCAATCACTGTTTCCTGGTGAAGTAAGTCTGTCACACAGTATTTGGTTTCATTCTCGTCTTGTTCATTTTTAACGATGCTATCTACGGGACAAATCACGATCTCAGCATCTACATTAGGTGTTTCTACTAAACCGACGTTGGATTTTTCACTTTGGTCTAATGCAACTTTATCATTAGATTTATTATTAGCAGCTTTATTACTATTCAGAATTATTTCCTCGATTTGATCAAATAATTTTTTAATAATAATATTAAGATCATTCTTATTTTCATGTACAGCAACTGAAGGCATACTTCCAATAAAAATATAATTCTTATTAATATGTAAAACTATCAGGTTTAGAACGTGCAGTTGCCTTTGTAGGTTTATTTTAAGTAGTTTCTTACTGCTTATTTTATTGACTGGGTAGTTCTGATACTTTTATTTATTGCGGGTTTGACAGGGTCTGAAAAAAGTATGAAAGATATTGTTAGGTCACACAAATAAGCAAGCTGGGGTCAGAAAACACGACATCTTACTTCTTACAAATATAATGTTGATGTTATTTATTACGCAATCACGCCAGAACGGCTGAACGGATCTGGTGAAAATAGAACTAGTAGGTACTGGAATAGTGAATTGGATACTTTTTATTTATTTAAATCCACTCGAATGATGTCGCGGGCAACAGTTGATTTCTTAGCTTTATGTTTTACGTGAGTCCTTTATAGTTAAGCCATGCCCATTCGTTTATTTCGATTAGATATTTTTTTATTGGCTTATAGTGCCAGGATAGCCTTTAAAGTTAGAATTGCGTAATCGTAATTGTTATGGACTCCATAAATATTGACCTTATTACCCGACTACGGCGATGCCATTTTTAACCGGTATGTTTGAATTTACCTACTAGCTTCTGCCAGCGGCTTCGCCTGCTTGCAATGGCTTGAATATACTCTCGGGATAAAAAGTATCCTGTGTCTTACTCTAATGGTATAAGCTATGAACATAACTGTAAAGTTTCATCATAATCCGTTTATAAAGGGGAATGGCAAGCTTGTATGGGAATTTCGTACCGCCAATAAAATTTCGTGTTTTGGGATATTTTTTGTTTTAATTGGTACTTAATATCATAGATAAACCCTTTTTATATTCTTAGATTTTAGAACTTGGGACGTAAAAGTTATAACCAGATTTATTCTTTCAGGTTATGGTATTTTAGATTTCTATGAGTTAATTGTAACATATAGGTAAATGTTACATATTGTTACATAATGTGTAAAGTAAATGTTCTAAATTGTTTGTTGCTATCTTTGTAGTGTTTTACTTATCATTAAGTAGGTAGATTGAGATTAGGATCGTACCAACTCAGTGCATTAGGAGATACCTATATCAAGCAGCGGACTGCAACAGCTTGATAATGATGAGTTTGATTATATTTAATGTTATTTCTATTTCTAAATAATTAATTATCATTTCAATATTTGTTTTATTTTACATAAGGCAACTTCTATAAACATAACTGCGTTTAGTTTAAGATTTTATTACGTTTGTTTATTAATAGTAGTTTATGAAACTGTTGCATAATGAGGGGTATTAAAACATGAGTGTGTGTTTAAAAACCGAGCCGTAGGCGAGGTTTTTAATAGCTTTCACACGAATGTTTTAATACCTAGTTATGTGCAGTTTCATACACTACTTTATCTACACTCATAAATTGGGATTGAACCTACTAAATTCCTCTTTTTGCATTTTCCATGCCATAAAATCGTGATAGCATTTGTCATATACTTTTCTCGACTTTGCTGGTAATAAATTAAGAGTAATTTCCTTCGCCGCATCTAAAATATCGGGCGGGGTCAAATTTTCTTCACATTCACTGATATCAGACATTTCACACACAATAATTTAAATAACTCATGAAATTCAGTACAGCAAAACTTGCAAAACATATGACTGGCGCCAAAACCCAGCACATCACCGCATTAACCGCGCATGCGCTAAGGCTTAGCACGCACTGCGATCTTTATTCGCGCGATTTTTTTCCGCCCATTCTGCGACCTATGTAATTGTATGAAGTTGTTCGCATCGGTAACGAAATCGTGCGGAAATAATTCCGCAAGAAATCCGTGTTTTGCCACAGAATCCACCGCACCACGGCGCGAATTTTATTCG
Organism: Orthosia cruda; assembly: GCA_964057195.1. Taxonomy (NCBI): domain Eukaryota; kingdom Metazoa; phylum Arthropoda; class Insecta; order Lepidoptera; family Noctuidae; genus Orthosia; species Orthosia cruda. Next base: position 17,877,322 of record OZ059846.1, on the reverse strand, counting down.
CCCAAATATTTTGAGCTCTATAAACAGGTAGAAGGAAACAAAATTCGCGCGAATAAAAATCACAGTGCGTGCTATGTCTAAAGCGGGCATTGTCATAGACAATTTAAAATTGGAATCAAATCTTTTTATAATAGGTACTATAAAATGGCATTACAAAAAAAATATTGATGGAAACTCCTTAGTGATTAACTTCTTGGATTTGTCCTGTATCGTAATAGGAAAAAAATTGTTTTATAGCATTATTTTGTAAAGTATATGACAAATGCTATCACGATTTTATGGCATGGAAAATGCAAAAAGAGGTATTTAGTAGGTTCAATCCCAATTTATGAGTGTAGATAAAGTAGTGTATGAAACTGCACATAACTAGGTATTAAAACATTCGTGTGAAAGCTATTAAAAACCTCGCCTACGGCTCGGTTTTTAAACACACACTCATGTTTTAATACCCCTCATTATGCAACAGTTTCATAAACTACTATTTATTGTTATTAATAAAATCCGAAGTTCTAAAAATATTAAACTTACATGAAAATAAATGGTTTAGTTGCCTTAATAAGTGGTACAAATTCTATAACCGAACAACAAATAAAGTATGCGGAACAAAATCTGCCGTTCACCTTTAAGCGGGAAACAGTAGCAGACATCCATCCATTCAAAATTTTCACATTTATCCATTTCGCCATTTATCATATTTTTATATGTATTAGATAGATAGATAAACCATTTATTCAGTGCACACAAAAGACACAGCACAACACACAACATCACAATTAAATTATAATTATATATTTACATGCAGGTTTAAGGAAACAAGGTGCGAACATAGAAAATAAAAGGAAAAATGCTTAATAAAAATAAAAATGACACAAGTAACATACCTACCTACTTCTATTGGTTGGTATAACGATTCAAACACAGTGCTAGATATAATTACCGTGACAGTGCGGTGTGCGTCTCAAGGTTGCACCAAATGGGAGAAATATAGTTGGGTACCTGACGCTGATAAACTGCTGAATCCCTGCAGTGACATACGGTCGCTGAGCAGTCGTAACATGTTAGTGTTGTGACAGTGTTAAGCAAGGTATATAGAAACAATTTACATAAACTATTTATCATATTTATACTTATGTATGTATATGAGAGTATATTTTCAAATCCTCCTGTTAAGATCGGAAATAAAACGTTAGAGATGGTTAGCCGATATATGAATATTTACCTTGGTCGCATTATTTCATTTGGCAAAGAATATCAACAAACGGATGTATCAAGAAGAATACAGCTTGGGTGGGCTGCTTTTAGCAAAATGATATACTTAAATCAGTCAACATTCCACAATGTCTGATTGACTATATAAAGATTTATTATTATTATAATGTCTGAAGACCCGTCTCTATAACCAGTGAGTTCTGCACACCACGACTTAGGCGATTCGCACACAGCACCGCATTACGCAGCGTAGCGCAGAAATGCGTGTCCTTACGTTGCTTGAAAGTATCTCTCTTTGTATTGAAATCACGCATTCACGTGCAGTGTCGTGACTTCGTCGCCACGCACCCCGCAGCGTACATCAGGGCAGTGTATAGGCTTCTAGTTGCACAGAGGGCCAGGCGCGTTCCATGCTTGACATATGGCTAACAGACTGACTGCCGAACGTTAAAATCCGAGGACGTACCAAGGTCTTCGACGTCGGAAAACGAAATTCTTCACTCAAATGGAGCTGGGCAAGGCAATTCTGGTGATGATGTGGAGTAAAGCGGTGACCGAGTGGCGTCGGAGGTGGTGGCGAGATTGGCACCCAATATTGTTGCCATCGCGGGTAGAAGGTAGATGAGGTTGACACAGGAATGTGGGGATTGACACAAAAAACAGAGATAGGCCTATGCCCAGCTGTGGGAGCTGTGAATGATGATGAGGATGCATGTTCATGTGTTCCCTCATAACTTGTAAACTACTGCCTGCCCTTATCCCATGATACTTAGAGTCGACGCAACAAGTTTTCATCTTCCTTATCGTCCCGTCCCCCTCACGCTATCACTGACTCCCTTTTCTTTCATCCTCACACAGTCCATCCATATTTATATTCTAAACTCTTTAATTAACATGCTTTTCATCCCTCCTCATCTCAAAAATAATTATTGAAGTAAAATTGAATAAAAACATATACTTGTATTATAGTTAAAATAAATATATTTACTGTAATAAACACCAGTACAAATATAAAGTAATAGAAAGGTTAAAAGTTGTTGCTTAACGTTGAATATCAAATCAACCCGTGCGGCTTTTAATAATTAACCTCGAGCCCCTAAAATAAATAGGTTTAACATACGTTTTAGTAGTTATTCGATGAGACCACAGTAACTTATTCAGTTCACTTCATTCTCCTTAAATTACAATCTACTGCCGCACTTATAACAGTAGGTAACATTAGGTAGCAGAAATAGTAATACTCACCGGTTTAAATTTTGTTGCGACTTCCTTTATTCTGTTTCCTCTTAATGCATGCTCTGCTTGCTAAACAAAACTATTTTTATCTCTAAGCCACACTAGTAAATATTACGCTGTTTCGCACGTCCGCTCTGAATCACGAATTCACGATTATTGCGGGAATGACGACATCGCTTCACATCACGCGTGCTATCTATATACGTATACGTTTGAAACACGTGCCGCGTGCCTCTATCATAAGCAGGGTATTCCCCCGAATTTATCTCTGATTCCGTCGCCCATATTCTGTATTAGGGTCACGGTCAGCAACAGACATCGATTAATATGTTTACTACTCGACTTTCGCGACTGCGCGATAGCAAAGACAGTGTTTTTGTTTGAAAGTATTTTTCATGAGTGTCTGTTCTATGTACGCGTATCTTTGTATAAGGAGAAACTTTGTACCTTCGTAGCATCCTCACAGCTGGATGTGTTTTTAACCGACTTCCCATAAAGGAGGTTCTCAATTCGATTGGTATTTTTATTTAAATGTATGTACACCGATTACTCAAAGATGCTTGGACCGATTTGGAAAATTCTTCTTTTGTTTGAAAGGGTATACTTCCCAGTTGGTCCCATCAGGTCAGGATCTGATGATGGGATCTTGGATAAATCGAGGGAACTCCTCAAATATTATAGGCATACACAGCGATTTTGGCATATTCATCAACAATGCAATCATTTGCACTCAGAAAGTATCATTTGGTGAAGTGGAACTGGTGAAGAAGACCACAGATGGCCAATGGAACTCCTTAATGCTATGTCACGGGACTCACGGGTCTACGATATCTCGAATAGTTAAACGAATATGATGAAGCAAATACTTATAAATATATAGTACTGATGAAAATGGTACCATCGAACTGATCTGATGATGAAGCCGGCAGGTAGGCACTGGAACTCCGAAATAAAACAATGTATCCTAGTCGTGTTTGGGCTTATTGGAATTGTCATGAGATGTACTTTGGCTATATATGATTTTTATGGCAATTGGAGGTACCGATCAAAACCAAAAAGAGATAAATAAAAAAAACTTTTAACAAAAAAAAAACAAACCAACTTCTAAAAAGACGGTGTCAAAACACGGAAATCAATAGGTACCAAAGACGCCGACTTCGGATAAGAAAGTTATTTTTCAGTTTGTAGTGTTTTTTTGGAAGTCGGTTTGTTTTTTTTGTTAAAAAGTTTTGATTAATAAGTGGTCTATCGACTCGTCTTAGGTCGTGCAATCACGGTTGCTATTTAAAAAATAGAATTATTAAAGTTGCAAAGTGACCGACCAGAACATAACTATTTATCTCTAAATAAAAAAGATTAAATACCTACTTGTATCTTTTAATGTTAATTTATCCATTTACACTCATTAATCAGGTTTTTTGAACAAAAAAGATAAGTGAAGACTTTGTATGTTAAATTAGTTGAAAGTTATCGACTTTTGTTTTGTTTTGAGTTCTTTGCAATAATAGATGGCGTTTTTCACAATTTGTCCTAAACTATATATCCATCGTAATAATCATTTTGTAAGACAGTTATTACTTATTATAGACGTAATATAAAATATATTATTTATTAAAGGCGTAATTTTAAATATTAAAGTTTTGGTCTATTATTTAAATTCAAGTGCTGTGCAGTCGGAGGATCAGGCAGTTTGCGAATATGTATCCTCCGACTGCATAGCATGATTTTTTCTTGTTTACAGCTTTTTAGTTCTATTTTTAAGCAGTCGGGTTTTTGATTTTTAAATTAGCTTTTTTATTTACAACTTTTTAGTGAATATTTTTTTATATAAATAATTTTTAACATATACATGTTATGTATTTTTGTAATAACCTCTAAAAGCTCTTCATTTCGATACCCCACTTGACGGGTTATGAAGAAAAAAATATTGCAACCTCTACAATATGGAGCCCAAAATCCGCCATGTTTCTTTTTTTAAACGGCACACATCTAAGAACATTTGGGCGGCCAAGACCTATCTAACGATGTCTTAATTATAAAAAATCCGTCAAGTGGTTTGAAAGATATACGAGGTAATAAAGAATATTACATACATACATACAAGATACGCGCGAAAAACATAACATCCTCCATCATCCATAACCCTTTCCTTGCAGCCGGGTAAAAAAGGCTAAACCTTATAGTGAATATTGAAATGACATGAAGTAGTTACCTACTTCATGTCATTCCGTTGCCGCGGAAGCAAGCTACCTACCTACATTTAATTCTATGGTTTTGATTGATTTGGAATATTCGTGAATATTGTGAAATTCGCTACACAATGCGACCAGTTTCCGCGGTCTGAGCGGAGTCTGTCCCGATCATACCTAATGTTATTATTAAGTAAGCGTTCCAGGACAACTGGCAAATAACGTCTCTGAGACTCTCAGTCTCAGAGACGTTACCTAATTTATAAATATCTCGGGTTTAGTCAATAGTACGGACGTCAAAACAAATCACAAGCACGCCCCTGGCGGCAATCAAGAGCAACTACGCATTGGCACGTATTATAATATTATATTTTTTTATAATATATTTTTTTTTTGTTTCATCGCAAAATCTATTTAAAAATAAACAATTAGAAAGTGGCTTTACATGCTTATGATTTGGAGATCACCTTTTATGCAATCCTTGCTTGTGTTAGGAGACTTCACTCTTCTAATATCCATTAATTTGCAATTTAATGCAAAAAAAAATACAAATATAAATAGATAAGTTTTAAATAATAGAAAAAGCAAACTTTATGTGAACGAGCGTTATACAGAGAAAAAAAAATGCGCGTATTTGTGTGATGTGTGGGAGTATAGGGGAGAGTGCGCTAATGTGTGAGGGTGTATAGTTTGTATGAGTTTAAATTAGTATATTTAGTTCTACTCTGGGGTATATGTTTAGGTGTAAGTTAGCTTGGCCTGTGACAGTGTCTTGGGTTCGGAAGAAGTAAAATACAGCTACTTCCTATAACCATGCTCATAGAAATTCTATTAAAGGTTATAAGTTGCTGAAGCGTAAATCATAACATCGTCAAGTGTATGAGTCATTATGTAAATTGTTTTGAAATAATATAGATAATTATATTTTCAATCAACTTTATTAAATTCAAAAATACCACCATAACAAAATCACTGACTCCAAAAAGTAATACAAAGATAAATGGTACTATTAGATAAAGATAAATGTACTATTTCTTATAGCTACTATCCATTTTCTTTTTGTTTCATTATTATTTGGAAATCTAAAATATTAAAATAACATAAAAAAAGAAAACAGGAATATAACTCGAAGTAAGAAATCATATTAAATTTGTTTAATCGTATGGGGTAATTTGAAATCATATTATGGCAACCCACGCACTTTATGTCACTGATTTCGTTCGTTGAGGTTTTTGTTCCAAGGAACCTAAAATTCATAGTATATTTAATAAATAAACGATGTTATTTCAAGTACTTACATGTGAAATGTGATTCCGTGAGACTTTTTATGTGCTTTGCTATTGTTTTTACAAGTTTTCACTACACAGGAAGGCATAATTCAATTTTTTTTTATATATGTTAACTAGACGACGACTCGTAACGTACTAAGAGCAGAGCGATGAGCATAGTTTTAGTGCAGGTGTGTGCGTGAGAGTGTATATTTACTTGGAGGAGCATAGTTTTGTGGCTTCACTTAATATGTTCGCGACGTTACGTCTATCTTTTTTTGTTGGTCTGAGCTCTGAATATTTGAATAAACCCAGTGTATCGAATAATTTCTGTGATTTCATTTGCGCGATTGTACCCAATGACCTGCCCACACACGATGTCTTAACCTAAGGGAATACATTCTGACTGCCCGATGGTTTGCATCTATCGGCCAGCCTTGATGCGACAAATAAAATACTGATACTAAATCATAAATTGCCATATAGGATTTAGGCAAACTACTACATGGCGTTAGAAAGTCTCGGGCTATTAATGAGTCACTGGTGCTGCTGCCTGTTAAAATATGGAGAAAGAAGAATAGCCCGACTTAAGGTGACATTTCTTTGTATGGGATTGGGTATATGTACTGTAGTATTACATTATCTGATCTGTGCTTACGCAATACGGCTGCCGGTCCCCAAGATACAGGCGTCGCCGAGTTTAGGGACCACCGTGTATATTTTTCCCCCATTCCGCCACCAGTACCTCGCGAAACTGAGACCGCCGCAACTCCATAATTATGTCGCTGCATGGCCCTTCGCCCCGCCCCACGCACCCCGCACTTCCTCGCGCCACCAATACAGTGACGCGAGTACCTTCGCCTCCAGGTTTTGGGGACCACCGTGTATAAGTAGGTATAACCTAACCTAACGAGGACAGCTTTAATTAATTATAAATGGTAAATAAAATTAACACTGGTCCAATCAATTTATTTAACTTTTTATACAATAATTAAATGTTTTCAAATTATCAGGAAGATTGACACAAAACTAATTAACATTTGATCTTAAATTAAGATGCCATTCTGTTTATCAACATATCATGTAAATAAGCAACTTGCGCACAGCACCCTAATTGTGTGAGTTCAAAGGGTACGGATTGTTTTACTTGCCTTCATTGCTTCATATGTTCAAAGTCCGTCTACTCGACAACGTAAAACACGCAATGATTGTTGAGTTACCAAATGAAAGAGAAGGAGTATGCTTTGCGCTGTTTAAACAGATACGCAATTAGGGTGCAGGTTTAAGAAAAGTACCGTTATCGGCGGTTGAAACCCCTACGACCTTCTTACAATTGTTTCCGTGACGGGGTCCCACTCTTTAGGCACGTCGGAGTCAAATTTACCGTCCGGACCCTCAAACTTTATGTAAACCTCCGTCAAACCAATTGAGAGACGGCAACCGGCCTTTATCAGAGTCGGAATTTGGTCATCAGGGATCCACATCAACACTGTAGAATAATTTTTTTTAACACTTTTCTGTTTAGGAAAGGTCCAACAATTAAAGTTGAACCAGGGGTTTTGGTAGCAAAGGAATTCCTTAAAGTCGTTCGGATCGATGTTCTCCAGCTCCTCAACTGGAATCTCGAATTGACAGCGTACTTGATTTTTTAACTCCAACTGGCTCATGACTACTAGCTCTTTATTACGTATCTTTAGGCCAGAGACAGCATTTTTTAACCAGGTTAAAGTTTGGTCATTGGTACACCACAGTTTGATAACACCGTCGGCGCACAGCGGCTGGCCGCTGAAGGTTGGCCTGGGTGAGTTCCAATTATAGTCAGCCACTGATTCGGCGAAGAGCTTTTTACGAATTTTTTCGAGTATCGATTCCGCCACTGATTCGCTGAGATACCCTGTTCGGTCGCAGGTGATCGCGACGCACAGGGTGGAGCTGGTAGCTTGGCTCATTTTTCGCTTCGAACTTTGTTTGCTGCTTACTTTCTTCCTCTGTGGTATTTATCTGGAAAATAAATTTTAAAATTTTACAATAAGAATAAATTTATAACTTTTTAATTTTTTCCTCTTGGGCAACCTCGAGTAGGAGGAAATGACTTGAAATATAGTGACATTTTGTTTTATCGGACAGTGATGAGTCACACCTTGTCAAATAGAAATCACTAGAGCTCACTAATTTCCTTCACTCTTGATTTCTTCTTTATTTCTCAGACTTTTCTGCACACGTCTACATGATAGTTCTATCTCTGTACAATGTGCAAAAGAAAAACTAAATAATATTATGTGCTAACTACTACTATAAATTTTACGTTTTCTTTTGCGGGGTAGGCAGATCGATCACCAAGATAATCAAAATATTATGCTCGAAATGAAAATGCAAGTTGGCGCGAGAGTTCGTACTTTTTTTCTTCATAGTTGTTTTTTATGGTTTTGGGGTCGGGTAACTACGGAACCCTAATCTGAGTGTGGCCCAACACACACCTTTATTATTTAGTCCGGTTTATTCTAGTAGGTATTACAATAAAGAATAGATACTCTCATCTATCGATCTAGCAAGCCTTGGCTTGGTGCTTGTACTATTGCTACCTAGGTGCACTGCGCACACGAAATGTCAAACGACCCCACTCCCGCCTACCCGCGCGGCGCCCCGCGTTCTCCTCCTTCGCCAATAGCTGGAGTCGAACGTCAGAGTGAAATTGACAGCTCAAACTGCTCAAACTCAAAGTGTGCAGTTATTTTGACCGTGTTACAGCCGGCGTTATGGAATATACTCGTACTAGCTGTGCCCGCGGCTACGTTCCCGTCAAGTACTCTACCTTACCTACCCTACCCTACCTACCCCCTACTTTCCCTACCTACCTACCCAACCTACCAATGCCCTATCCTACCTACCCTACCCACTTAGTTTACCCTACCTACCCTACTCTTTGCTATCTACCCTACCCTACCTAGCTCCTACAGACCTATCTCCCTACCTATTTTGTTTTTTGTTTTTATACCTGCCCTGTATATACTAGTGAACAAAAAAAAAAGAAATATTCAAATAGGTTAAGCCGCTTTTGAAAGTCTTGTATCAACGATGGCGCTGTTATGTGTTCGCAAAACGTATGATAAATGATATTTCTTAGAAAAAAAAACGATGTTTATTTAGTTATTCTATTATACGGGGCTAAAATAAATCCAACATATTCATCATCAGCCTTATAATGTTCCCACGGCTGGGACACAGGCATCCTCTGTGCAAGAGGTAATGGGCCTTAATACACCACGCGGCCCTACTGCGGGTTGGTGAATGTCACATGTCTTTTGGTTCTAGGACATGCCGGTTTCCTCACGATGTTTTCCTTCACCGTTTTTAAGAGCAGTGGTGATGAAATAATTTACACAAAATAAAGCGCCTGTCTGGGTTCTAACTCACGACCTACGACACGCACCTAAGTCGGGGCTGTTACCACTGGCCCACTACTGCTCTTCCATCCATGTTCATCTTAATCCAACAAATAAAAGATCATGAAATCGGTCCAGCCGTTCTCGAGTTATAAAGCCTGTGCTACACGGTTTAAAACCAAGCTAAAAACCAATGTCACCTTGGTTTGAAGCGAGAGGGACGATGCCGACACGGTTTAAAACAAGTTACAAGCTCCAAACAACGACAACCTCAGTATGTTTAGAACGCTGCGCAGAGGACGTATTTACGCTCGTACCGTACGTTCAATTACAACGACGTCATGGCGCCTTGCCTATCAAAACTTAAAAAAAAAACTAATAAACTAAACACTAATCTTACTATCTTCTTAACTCAAACAACTAGGCAAGTGACACCGAGCGATAGCAAGACAAGGCAAATATACCGTCTAGATGTTGGTATTGGCCTTCACTCGACAACGCTCGGCCAACATGTATTGCAGGCTTTAAATTGTCATTGCCTGCTGTTTTACACAATATGCTTAATCAGGCGCACTTAGAAGCACCTTCCCTCAGCGAGAAGATCTTAAATTTGAGCATAGTAGACAGGGAGAAGAGTTTACAAATATATTATCTGCCCATCAAGCTCTTCAGCAAGGGCAAAGAGCGAGGGACAGATTAGTGCAATTGCTGGCAAGAAATAGATATTTATGCAGTCTCACAAGAAAACATTACAAATAAAACAATCATAAATGCATTGGGTATGTGTATGACTAGAATGTATGAATGTGAGTGGAGCAAAAGAAGTATGTAAGGATCATAGCAGGTGGCGTTCTGTAGTTTCTGCTTACCCCGATGGGAAAAAGGCATGAGTTAATGTATGTATGTATTAACACAGATAATAATTATTATACCAGCATATTATTGACTTGTCACAACAAAAGCATTGTTTCTTTTCACATTTTAAATCTGAATAAATTTAACAATTAACACTATTACTTATACAATAACGACAAGAGGCAAAAAAAACGTTTCATTTCGTAAACAAAAGACTGGTAGTTTATACCACTCGTTACCGAAATTTAGTGTTGCGACACAAATCAAATCTACCAATCGGCTTCGCCCCTCACACCAATCTCCCCCACAACGGCTGGTCACCACGGGGGCAGTAGCCTACAACCCTCCTACGCAAAATAAAACTAAATATCATATTGTTATCACTACTCTCAACGTAGGAGAAGGCTTTTACCGCACTAGGCGGTCCTTGTAATGGAAATAAAATTGATGAAATTGAAAACCAAAATTTTAATAATTTTTTTATTCTACATAAGATTTATCTAAGAAATGGCAGGATAGTAAAGTTTGGGCAATGGGTCCATGTCAAGGTATTTTAGTTATTATTACAATTTTAGTTATTATTACAATTTAATGTTCAGGAACACTTAAACTGGTAGTTTCTGCCAACCCCTATGGGAAAAAGGCATGAGTATAATATACACATTATGTATGTGTGTAATACTTATTTACACACTATGTTAAATGAGTTGATTTTGGAACAAACTATAGTGAATGTGATATCTATCTAAGAGTAAATCATGTTGTTGAATAAATGGTTAATTTATGATTTTATTCTTATCTAATTAAAATGAAAATTTTATTTTATTTTTATTGATATTTCAATGGAATGTATTCATTTTTATTGGCATTTTAATTTACTAATATTAATATTATGTACTGGAATGATTTTATTAATAATTAACAATTACATGATGAGTTTACATTATTGTTATTGGTATTTTAATTGGTATTTTATTCTTATTTTGTTATAATGGCATCAATTATTGAAATTTTATTGTTATTTTATTTTATTAGGTTAATAATTCTTATTTTCCTACTGATTGTTAAAAAATTGTGTTACTTATTTTATTGTTATGTAGTTGGAATGTTCTTATTAACAATGTACAAATGTTTTTATAAGGAATCAATAAAAGCTTTTTATGTATATTATAATCACATAATTCGGATAGATTGACAGAAAACTAATTAATATTTGAAATAAGTAAATGCTATACTGTTTATAAATTTAACCCTCAGTTTCCCACCTTAAAATTATCGGAGAATTAATGTGACAAATTGTCAAGCACGCGTTATCTGCTGTGATTGGTTGAATGAATTTTCAACAGCCAATCACAGAAGATAACGCGTGGTTGACAATTTGTCACATTAATTCTCCGATAATTTTAAGGTGGGAAACTGAGGGTAAGTCACGTAAATAAACAAATTGCGCACCTGACGTTAACAGGTTTACGAAAAGTACAGTGATCGGTGGTTGAAACCTCAACGACCTTACAATATTGTTTCCGTGACGGGGTCCCATCCCTTAGGGACGTCGGAGTTAAATTTGCCGTCCGGACCTTCAAACTTAATGTAAACCACGGTCAAACCAATTGAGAGACGGCAACCGGCCTTCATCAGAGTCGAAATTAGATTCTCAGGGATCTCCATCATCACTTTATAACATTTTTTGTTAGCATCGCTCTGCAAAGAAAGCTCGAACCTCTCTATGTCGATCCCGGGGTTCTGGTAGCATAAAATTTGCTTCAAAACATCCAGCGTATTGTGAAACACCATCTGCTTAATTGCGATCTCGAATTGACAGTTTACTCGTTTCTGTATCTCCAACTGGCTCTTGACTACTATCTGTTTATTAGGGATATGTATGCGTGAGACCGTTTTTTTCAACCAGGTTAAAGATTGTTCATTGGCACACCACAGTTTGATGGCACGATCGGCGTACAGCTGCTCGCTACTGAAGGTTGGCCTGGGTGTGTCCGAATAAGATTTAGGAGACTTTTTTGCTTCGGAGGTAATCTGCTGATGGATAAGTTGGCATATCTTCTCCGCCTCGTATTCGCTGAGATAACCTGTGCGGTCGCAGATGATCCGGACGCTCAAGGTGGAGCTGGTAGCTTGGCTCATTTTTCGCTTCGCACTTTGTTTTCTGCTTAGTTTCTATTTCTGTGGTTTATATCTGGAAAGTAAACAAATAGTAGAGGTAGGTAGGTGGGTAGTAATGGCTTTCAAATATTGCAATAACATTACAAAGTTTTTATTTTTTATTCCTCTTAGGCACATATAATATAATACTAGCATACAGATGCCTCATCCCATACAAAGAAACCGTGCCAGGAAACTAGCGTTTTTCATCTTATTATACCGATTATTTTTTGTTCGGTTCCGTTCCACGGACATAGATGGTGATCTATCTATCGCCGTGGGAAACGAACGCAAGTTCGGTCGTAAGTTTTCTACATGTTTGTAATTTGTATAGTAACTACGGAACCATAACGCTGCCTTTTACTCGCTCAAAATAACTGCGCACTTCGAGTTTGAGCTGTCAATTTCACTCTGACGTTCGACTCCAGCTATTGGCGCAGGAGGCGAACGTGGGGCGCAAATTTTGCAATAACATTACAAAGTTTTTATTTTTTATTCCTCTTAGGCACATATAATATAATACTAGCATACAGATGCCTCATCCCATACTTGACAAAGAAACCGTGCCAGGAAACTAGCGTTTTTCGTCTTATTATACAGATTATTTTTTGGTCGGTTCCGTTCCACGGATATAGATGGTGATCTATCTATCGCCGTGGGAACCGAACGCGATCGATGTACAAAAAATAATCAGTATAATCAGTACAGTACGTCGGCACGGTTTCTTTGTATGGAATGAGACACCACCAACTTCGAGTTGGAAGAAATAACTTGAAATATAGTGACATTTTTGTTTTATCGGGCAGTGATGAGTCACACTTTGTCAAATAGGTACCTACACAAATGCGAGATAAAAGACGCGATGTGGGATTTCTGTCTATGTGATTGGTCGATTGATGGGGTCAAAACACTTTGCCTTGCCGAATTCACTGAAGCAATTAGGCTGCATTCGTGCGGAGTGGGCCACGGGAGCCAAGCCGCGGGAGAGAAGCTAGTAAAATATACAAAAATGTGATAAAATAATAAAAGCCTCATAATATAATAAGAGAACCTAACGTAACGTAACCGAGGCGAGGCGAGGCGGTAATATTGTCGAGCTCACTAATTCCTTCACTCTTGATTTCTTATTTATTTCTCATACTTTTCTGGCACACGTCCACGTTGTAAGTTCTGATAACTAATATTATGTAATATAAAAATAATAATATTATGTGCTAACTACTACTATAACTTTACGTTTTCTTTTGCGGGGTAGGCAGATCGATCACCAAGAGATTCAAAATATCTAAATGAAAATGCAAGATGGCTCGGAAGATCGTAAGTTTTCTACATGTTTGTAATTTGTATAGTAACTACGGAACCATAACGCTGCCTTTTACTCGCTCAAAATAACTGCGCACTTCGAGTTTGAGCTGTCAATGTCACTCTGACGTTCGACTCCAGCTATTGGCGCAGGAGGCGAACTCGGGGCGCCAGGCGGGTAGGCGGGAGTGGGGTCGTTTGACATTTCGTGTGCGCAGTGCACCTAGATAGCAATAGTACAAGCACCAAGCCAAGGCTTGCTAGATCGATAGATGAGAGTACCGTATCTATTCTTTATTGTTATCGTACTAGAATAAACCGGCCTAAATAATAAAAGTGTGTGTTGGGCCACGAACAGATTAGGGAATAAACCAGCTGTGCCCGCGGCTTCGCTCCCATCTAGTACTCTACCTTACATTCCATACCGTACCTACCCCCTCCTTTCCCTACTTACCTACCCAACCTACAGTGCCCTACCAACCAACCTACCAACCTTAGGACCTATCCTTCCCTACCCACCCTATCCTATACCCTACCTACTTACCTTACCTTATCCTACACTACCCTATCTAACCTACCCTACCCTACCTACCTCCTATCGATCTATCCCCCTACCTATTATTTTATGACCTACACTGTATTCTGGTGAACAAAACACAAAATAATTATTCAATTCGGTTAAGCCGGGTTTGAGTGTCTTTTATCAAAGATGGGCGCTGTGTTCGCAAAACGTATGATAAAAAAAAGATTCCGACGAACTGAGAACCTCGTCCTTTTTTTGAAGTCTGTTAAAATCGAATTTCCGTAAAAAAATATCGTAAGTTTTCCGTTGTTTTAATAGATATTCTGTTATTCGGGTGAAGATGAATCCAAAAAATTAAAGATCGTGCAAATCGGCCCAGCCGTTCTCGAGTTATAAATGGTGTAACTAACCCGTTATAACTTTTTACAAAGAAAATACTGTTATCGTGCAAAATAATAAAAAAATATTGTAAGCAAACGGTTTTTATTTGACTCATTTTGATAAAATTCACACTAATTTTGGGAAGTGCAAATTTTGCGTCAAGTACTCAGATCAAGTAAATAAAAGGTAGATTCCGCAAGGCCTATGGTTTAGGTGAAGCCACTTTTTTAACTATGTGTGAGTCACTGGAGTGTTGCCACTTTAAAAAACGTCCCTCAAATTATTTAAATGGGATTAAATATTAATTTCATAATTTTAAGTAAGTACTTTATATGCAAATGTGAAAGGAAATCTGTTTGTTTGTTTTTAATAAACGCGTGCAGTCGCTCATGTGTAAGAACACTGAGCAGCTCAGAACAAGTTTTTTTACTAAAAATACAACAAAGGTCTAATGTTTTTATTACAAAAACAACCATTCCATGGAATTAAAAATATACTTTTTCAGATGGAATGAAAAATATTTGTATTTAAGTAATTACGAAATAGAGCATTAACTTATAACAGAATACTAACAAACTTAGTGAACTTTAAAAAAGATTGAAACAAGGTGACCTATTTCTGTCGTGCAATCGGAGGCATCTACTTCAAGGTCGTTTTTGTTGAATTTAAGAAAAATGCCAGAAATTGAAAATCAGAAATAGGTTGTAGGTACTTTTTGTGTATTTTTACATGATTATGTATGTAATAGTTATGTGTATTCATGTGATTTAAATAGAAAATAAACATTAATTAGGTCAACTCTCTACTTAATTATTTTTGTTTGACTTTGCCTACTTACCCTCATTTTGGGCAATTAGAAATAAGAATTACTGGCAACACTCTCCCAATATGTCATTTTCGGGAAAAACATTATCTGTTCCGAGTAACCTCAAAATTATGTTGGAAAACCAAAAATACAAATAGTTCTGCGTGTACTTACGTGTGAAACGATACTCCTAAAGACTTCTTGTTCACTATGGTGTTGTTTCTGCACCATTTGACAACACAGGTCGGCATTTTTAAGGCAAAGTTATTGCACGACGGTCCGTGAGATACTAACAAAAATCAGCGTATAGTTTTATTGCTTGTGTGCGTGAGCGCGTGTGTTTACAAGAATCGGCTGAGTTTTGTGGCTTCACCTAAACTATAGGCCGTGCGGAATCTACCTTTTTGTACTTGATCTGAGGTCAAGTAGGTACAAATTTTGCAAAGTGCACGTTCTGCGTCAAACCCACCTACTCTACCCTACCTACACTATTCTACCTACCTATATTTTTTTAGTTTTTATACCTTCCCTGTATTCTGTCATGTATCAGAGATGGCGCCGTGTTTGCAAAACGTATGGGAAAACGAATATTCAAAATATATACCTTTTTATACAAACGCTCGCACGTGATTAAGCCGTTGTAACACATCTATCTTTGATTTGTTTGAACTAATAGCTGTCTTGTGCACCTTACCTAGGTTTCTATGCCAGCAGAAAATAAATATTCGGGGAAACCCGAGGAACCCTACCTACCATACTTGATCTACCCACCTACCCTGCCCTACCTGCCCTACCCTAATCTACCTACTCTACCCTACCTACCTATCAATTTATTAAACTATTTATTTGAAAAAGAATATATATATGCAATACGAATGTAACCAACGTTTGTTTTTGTACCGGCAATTTTACTAAAATTTAGAACATAAAAGCTGCTATTGTGACTAAACTTATCATAGTTTTACAGGTTTTATTTAGTTAGATAAAATATTCTCTCGCAGACTTTTTTGTAGGTAATAATTAATGATTAAACGAACTTACCTGTAAGTGAAGTTCTATCCTAATTATACGAAGAGCTTCGTCCGAAGAGATTAGCATTAAGAATACATGTAGTAACACATACGGTGTCGCCTGTTCGCACTGATTTTTGAGGTAGTTTATAAAAATAAACTAGTTTCTGTAGTTTTATTTTATTTTTGTGGGTAGTTATCCCTAACTTACTAGACTTGCCGGGCGCGGTACTCGTCATTTAGTTCGGAGCATCATCCATATTTATCATAGACATAACTCACTCAACACTAATGTTGATATTTGCATGACCAGGGGATAGGCCCTATGTCCCGGGAGGGTGGGATGTATGCTAATCTCTTCGGACAAAGCTCTTCGTATAATTAGGATAGAACTTCACTTACAGGTAAGTTCGTTTAATCATTAATTATAATCGAGCTTTGTCCTCGAGATTAGCATTAGGAATACATGTAGATGTTGAGACTTAATGAAAATATCAACACCTTAGGAATTAATGACAATTTTTTAAAATACTTATTTAAGTATTTAGAAATAAGCATACATAAGTAATATTAACAAGAACATTATTAAATGAACAAAAAGGTACCATACATTTGGTAAAAATAAAATTACAAAGTAATTTGGGTAATTAATTTTACAAACTTATTAATTAAACATTATTGATTGAATAATGAATAACTCTTAATCAGATAAAATGCTATTAGCAAAAGAGTTTTGATTCTCCTGTGGCTTTCAAACTATATATCTATTATAGAAACGCCCGAAAGTATTGGACCGCTCCAACCAGCTGTCTTCCTAATTAAGTCCAAATTGATACCCATTTTATGAGCTTCAGAGGTGGCTGCGTATCTGGTACTGTGCGCAGTATAAACACAGAAATATCTATACCACAACTGCAAAGAACACTCTTTATCCACTTACTCAGAGTTTGTGACGTAACAGCCTTTTGAGGCTTTAAGGCAAATAAATAAGTGAATTTCACTGCCACGCAGCCGATTCATCAGCAGGAGAGTCTGAACGCCACGCCACATAAGTGTGGTTCCGCCTTAAGAATTTAATGTGGCAGCTGGACATATGGCTGGTTGATCTCTATAAAGCGGGAGGATGAGAGTAGGCTAAGTAGCCCTGATACGGGACGTTTACATTAAATCGAGAATTTTTATTTGAATTTCATTTGGAAGAACTTCTATGTTATTAATATTTATTTTCGAAATGGTTTGGACTCTGGGTGCAGTAGGGTTGCAAGTTTTTAAGAGATTTTTCTAAGTTAAAATTCTCATTAGGATACCAGGATGTTAAATAATTAAGAACCAGGGAGGTATCCCAACCCAAGTAGTATTGTACTTGGGCAGAGGTTTTAATCGGTAAATTCCTTTGAAGAACCGTTTTATCTGGTCGTTGTTCCCTAGGTCTAGATCGAAAATTAAAGAGACGGCGGACCTACAGCTATTTAGAGTTCCGTATTGAGCACCAGATTCGTATTGCTGAGTTAGAAAATGTATGACAGTCGGAACAGAAGTTAAAAAGTCAGTATGATTAGTTTTACAGAACCAGAAACCATTTTTTAAGACAGTTGTCATACTGTTTGGAATTGACTGATAGGGAGGCCATGATAATAGGAATTGAGTTTGGAAGTACACTTCTTTTCCGTCCGGATAATATCCTGGCAACCAGGATAGTCTTCTGGTGAACGTCTCGGTTGCTACTTCATAGGCGTCGGGGTCTCGATGCCAGGATATGTATTTTCACATTTTTTATTTAACCTACTGTTGAAAGTATCTATCTCGGGGATACCGAATTACTTTGTCATGCGTTTAAAGACGTGATCCGACAGCTCCCACTCGATGTCTGGGTGAACGCAACAAGACTCGGTATCCGCGATGCTATTATCCGTGGAGTTTCTGTATGAAGCAAAAGTATTATTTTTCTTCTTTCGCACCACTGCCAAATTTGTTTTGTAACGTCAACTGAATACCACCCATACGATTTATATACAATATGACAGTGGTATTATCAATTCGTAATGAAATTTGGCAGTTATAACAAGATTTAGCAAAAACTTTTAGTCCAAAAAAGGCAGCGAGGATTTCTAAATAATTTATATGTCGGGAGCGTTCACTGTCAGACCACATACCACTAGCCTGTTTTACCCCGCAAGCCGCCCCCCCACCCCGTTGTTGAGGCATCGCTGTAAATAACCAAACAAAACACGGTTTTGTTTGATTTTGTTCACAGAGTTATTAATTACTCGTGACCACCAATCTAGACCTGGCAATATAGACGGGGGCATAGTCATATACTTATCATAATTATCATCTCCTTTCATGTTTAGATATTTACAGCGTTCGAGTTATTTAGTTTAAAGCCAGCCGTATTCGACGGCAGGGCAGGCCGAGGTAAGTAAACCTACGAGGCCAGCAAATTCTCTGATTTTACAACGTGTAAGTATTTTAAATTTTTCTAATTCTTTTTAATTTTTTCGTCTCTCAAAGAAACGTGTAATTTCTCACTGTCAATTTTAAAACCCAGGAATTTACAATTTGTTTTAGGACATTGTGTGCTTTTTTCTTTATTAATAATAAAACCGAGAGATTGTAATACGCTTATTGTGTAAGAGACTTCTCTCGCGCATGATTGATTATTAGCCAAATGTTATCTAAATAGATAGTAGATAGGAAGCCACACGACCGGAGTAAACTAATAGCCGGTTTCATTATTTTAGTAAACATAAACGGAGCAGTATTGAGGCCGAACAGCAAGATATTAAATTGAAACAGTTTTCCATCGAATTCGAATTTTTTATGATCGCTATGTATAAAATCGGCATCCTTGAGGTCTATAGTGCTCATAAAACAAACCCTTATACATAAGATTTATAGCTGTACGTAAATCTTCAAGCTTAAAATGTTTTGTTGAAATGAATTTATTTAAGGATTTAAGATTTATAATGAATCTAGTCCTGACGTTCTGTATTGGTACTATAAACGTAGGTAATATGAATTGACCATCACAGAGATCGCATTGTTCGACCACACCGATTAATAAAAGATATTTTATTGATTGATTAATTTGTACTTTCTCTGCAGGAGTAATGAGGCTTTGCTATAGGCGGTGAATGCTGTATATTACAGCTTGCGAGAAGGAAATGCGATAGTCTGTGACCCAAGACAGTATTGTCTTATCATTAGTGATAAGGGACTACTGGTCAAGAAAATTAGATAGCAGACCGGCGTACATTACCGTGTCTAGCGGCGGCCGCGGCTCGCTGCTGGACGCGATGACTGTCTCGAGGAGGTCTCGTGCCGATTCCTGGGTGCAGGTTCTTTTCTCCTCTGGGTTCCCTTCGATCTGTGGCTCTAGGAAGGGGCTCGCCAGTTTAAAGGATTTTTCTGTACTTTGGGGTTAGT
The DNA here is from genome assembly GCA_964057195.1 of Orthosia cruda. NCBI lineage: Eukaryota > Metazoa > Arthropoda > Insecta > Lepidoptera > Noctuidae > Orthosia > Orthosia cruda. The sequence goes on along the minus strand of OZ059846.1, from coordinate 17,857,575 downwards.
CACTTTTTTAGCAGGCTGTTTGGGAGGCGTGGGTTTCATGTCGTCTCCCGTTTTAGTTATAGCTTTTGCAGCTTTGAGCGTTTCTGCTAGCTCTGTACTAAAAATAAGTTATTAATTTTAGTTGCCTAAGGCTGATCTTCTAAATTCTTTTTTCATATTGAAAAGTATGAAGTTCCTTCTCACAAGCGAATCAGAGTTTTGGCTATGGTTTTTTTTTTTTTGCTTCCATTAAGAGCTTAATAAGCTCTGTGGGCGAGGCGGTCTGCTCAGGTGATATAAGCAAGGTGAGAACTTCGGCAATACAGGTTATAGCGGACGCGATTTGCTTTTGTTCAATACCCTTGTCCCTTTGAGTACAGCTTCGGAGATGGCAACCTTTACTGGATTCAATAAGGGTGCGTCGATCAAGGTACAGTTGGCGGGAACCAGATATTGATCTAATAGTTCCTTCCGGGTTTCCTTGGACAGACCCGAAGTAGCCAAATGCTGGAGACGTACAGCCAAGTCACGCTGGATGTCATTTCCAAAGACTTTTTTTCGGGAGGGGTCCTCACCAAGCAGTTGCATAATCTCATCATTGATTTGCGGTGTCACCTGCGAGTCAGGGGACGCAGGCCCTGTCCCTGCGACGTCGACTGTCAACGGCGCTGGCGGCAATTCCGGAGCATTAGACACAGTGGGACCCGGCGGAGGCGGCGGCGGCGGCTTGGCCCGCTGCGGCGGCGGGGGTGATGGAGCGACGTGAGAAGTGGCACTCGTCACGGTTCAGGTATGTATTCAATCGTAGGTACACCTGGGATCGACGTGATTCGTGATAAAATTTTCATCCACACATTACGTCATATGGGTTAAGTGACAGTCCCTAAGACTGCCCGCAAAATCCTGAGAAGGTAGGTATTTAGATGTCATCACTATTTAAAAAGTGTAAAGTTACAGTCCCAAAAACTGACCGCATTACTTGAGCTACGTATGTAGTAGAGTGACATTCCCATAAAATGCCCGCAACGCAATAATTTTTCTTCTATTTTTTTTAAACTTTTTAGCTAACGACTCATAGTCGCTAGGCTCGGTACGAGAGTGTTATTCCATTTTGGCGCACGAATTGAGTTCACATGCGAAGCGGCGGAGCACTGAACTGTGAATGACGAGAACGAGTACCGCGCCCGGCAAGTCTAGTAAGTTAGGGATAACTAGCCACAAAAATAAAAAAACTACAGAAACTAGTTTATTTTTATAATCTACCTCAAAAATCAGTGCGAACAGGCGACACCGTATGTGTTACTTACTACATGTATTCCTAATGCTAATCTTGAGGACAAAGCTCGAGTATAATGAGTACTATAATCATGTTATACATAATATTTTCAACACACTTGCTAATAAAGTGGCTCTAATTTCACCGCAATTAGGCACATAATGACACCTGTTATCAAACTGTGACTTTTTCATTACTATTATTCACAAGTGAGATAAAGAGGTTTTCTTTTTAATTTATTGGTTGAGTTGCTTTGTTCTTAAAAAAGTTTCGATACAAAAAAGATCGTTCTCAATAGTACAAATGCAACTCATTTCATGCAACTTCGTATTTAAATGGATAATTTCAACTTGTACGTGTTTAATAAATAAAACTTTCACTTAAATATAACTTTTGTTTTTGTCTGTAATAAAGAAAACTTGAAATTCCCCATTTTTTACGTAGCTAAAACGCTATCCGCGAAAAGCAAAAAAAAAGATAGCTCATTATTTTTAGTCTATGGCCTATCGCCATTGTTAGATGCGCGTGCATAGGCAAACTGATTAATTTTGCCCGCCATTGCGAAAAAAAATTCACAACTCGTATTCACTGTTGGAAATGATTTTTTAGTATTATTTTCTTCACAAGTGTGTTGAAAAACGTCGTATGATACACGTGTGTATTGATGATTACCGTCCTCGGCTCTCTTAAGACCCTCGCCTAACGGCTCGGGTCTCAATGGCGCCTCAGCGGTAATCACCAACTTTACACACTTGTACCATAATGTACTATTATCTACTTCGGTTTCGTTATATTCGAATAACAAAATTGACAGCGGTTTCATTATGATACCCATAATGACATCGGGTTGCATTATGCGAATCGTCATAAATTCTAAAACACAAGCAAAGACATTCTGAACATACAGCCTAGAATATTACTTCGAAATCGAGTTTAGAACAAAAGTATCGTATACTATTTGGCTGTTGCGGCTACAAGATCTTAGCCTTATACCTAATAAAGAATAAATAAAAAAAATAAAGTGGACGCGCGAAAAAATTTCTGAGTGAAATTTTATTAAAAATCAAGTAATAAGTCTTCAACATCAATTGAAAAGTGTGAAAATACTCCACCAGATATAACAAATAGAGCAGTTGCGGCTACAAATAATTTAATACCAGAAAAATCAAGACATGTAAGAGAAATGAAATACTTAAACACACTTCCTGAAATACTTATTTGTCTATATCTGTGTTTTATTCCTTCCTTCGTAGATAAAATCTTGTATGCAACTGTACGTTACCGGTCTTTTAATAACTCGTGCCCACCTATTTCGGTACGCACTACGCTTGTACCGAAAAATGGCACTCGTATTAAAAGACCGTCCATAACGTAACAGTTGCATAAATAGCTATTATTACCAATAGTTTTCTCAGCGCACGCCAAAGAATGAATTTTATAGACAACATTTTTCTACTTTGGGTTACATTATTGCATTAATGTAGAGAGGTAGGTAGGTTAGATGGGTAGATTAGGTATGGTAGGTAAGTAGCCAATTGACGGGAGCGAAGCCCCGGGAGTCAGCTAGTATAGTATATATAGTATAGAAGAATAGATTAATTTGAAGAAGGGTACATGCGTACAAAAATTATCATTTGGACAGTTTTTTAATAAGATAACCCTATTTGTAGGGCAGCCATGACAGTTGTGTTTGACATGACGTTCGACGGATTTGACAGTTAAAGAAGTGACGTCTTTGAGTCGTTTTTGCTTTGGTTTCGGAGTTTTAGTGATTGTTTTAGTTTTTAACCGACTTCCCAAAAAGGAGGAGGTTCTATGTTCGACATTATGTTTGTTTTTTTTTTGTGTTTGTTCACCGATATCTCCGTCAATTGTGGACCGATTTTGAAAATTCTTTTTTTGTTTGAAAAAGTATGATCCGAAATTGGTCCCATTTTGGTGAAGATCTGATGAAGAATTTCGTAGATATCCAACAGAACTCTTCAATAAATAACGGTAAACCTCTCGGGATTGCTAAGATCGCATGTCGTTTTATTGTTTATACCATTTCATAACATAACATCACGCCAGTACGCTCTTATGGGGTACGCAGATCTCTCATTTCACCGGTTATGTTCAAGTTTCATGAAATCTATTCTGGCGTTATAGTTTCCTTACTAACTTGCCTATTAGGTAGGTACAACTAAAAAGAGAAAAATAAAAAATAAAATTGCAAAAAAATACTACCGACTTCCAAATACAAAACTACAAAGTGTAAAATAACTTTTTTTTTTGAAGTCTGTGTCCATAACGCAAAATTTTTACCTACGAAAGACACCGACTTCAAAAAATAAAGTTATTTTTCACTTTGTAGTTTTGTATTTGGAAGTCGGTAGTATTTTTTTGCAAAAAAGTTTTTTTATGCAACCCACTTTACTACTACGGACATTGATTGATTGCTTCTCTGTTGCAATTGCATTCGTTTTTTAACGCAGATTTTATGATGACACGTCAGTCAAATGTCATTATCAAAATTACACTTTTTAAACGACTTCCCAAAAAGGAGGAGGTTCTATGTTCGACATTAAGTTTTTTTTTTTTTTTACATACTGCTGATCTGATCCACCATGTTTACGTTGTGTTGCTCTACTTTATAAAGTTAATTTGAGTTTACATTGAAACGAAGTGAAATTAAAGAAAATTAACAATAAAAAACGGTTACTATATTATATAGCGATTTTTACATATAATGTGCCATAGAGCTGGCCCAGGCTCCATACATTTCTGGAACATCTCCTTTTACCTGAACTTTGGCCGTTTTTAATGTATGTACTCATAAATTGTAAAAGTAAAGAAAACATCTTGATAGAAACCTTCCACATGTAATAGAGATTCTAAATGACAAATATTTATTTCACAAACTTGTAAAGCTTATTCAAAAACACGTAGGTATAGTATTTTATTATCGTCACAGCGGATCTTTGTGTCTCTGAAGTTGGCTCTGCCAACCATTGCGCAAGAAAAAGTTTGTCAATTTGTCAACGAGTATAATGCATAGATTAAGCGAGATAGGACTATGCGACAAACGTATGCGAGTGGAAGAGACAGTTATACAATGCTAACTACACCTTCAACATCGACACAATAATAGCTTCTGCGCAGGTAGACCCTGCGCAGAAGCTATTATTGTGTCGATGTGCCAGCCAATTCAGAGACACAAAGATCCGTTGCGAGTATTATATTTCTATTTTTCGTTCAATGATATCGCGTTCTGAGTAGTTCTGACTGTTTTGTTAGTCAACAAGGCGGTATGAGGTGAGACGCGGCGAGCAGAGTCGGGGCGGAGTGAGACGAGAGTTGAATGAAGATCGCCGCTCGTTCGGCTAGTAGGATTGAATTTGTCGAGTACTGCGCGTAGTTCTCGCCAAACTTCTTGGCCGCCCTGAAGTTGGCTACAATGACTGCTCAGTAGTAAATCTCATACAAAAACAGGACCGTTTCGTGCCTTGCGCCAGTGCTGCCAACTTAGCGCTTTCAGCGCCAGATCTAGCGCTTTTTGAAATGATTTTATGATAAGCGTATCTACAATTATTTATTCTTTGATGTGCGTGACACGGAATGAAACATTTTTTTTAAACTAATATACTTTTTTTTTACTAATAACTCTTTAGTCTATGAGTTGGGGATTCCTCAAGTTGGCAGCACTGATTCCTCGTTAACTATTTTGTAATTTTGTTCTATTGTTCACAGTAATTTATAAGTTTCCGACAGTTATTCTGAGTCAGTTTAAGGAGTTGTGCAGTGAGCTGATAATAAAAACAACAAACAAACAGCTACAAACGTATAAAATCCCTAGTGGTAGCGCCATCTCTTGTAAATGTCATAAATCAATGACCAAAAACACATAGACAAACGCATTTGAGATTTCGCGGGCGATCGATATCCTAATTATCTCGTTCCTTCCTCATTCCTTTTCCCTTTATGTACGCCTTAATGACAGGTCGCCAGAACGAACCGAAACTTCAACGTGAACGGGCCTCGTATCTCAACCGCCAGCTTTCCAAGCCACCTGGCTGGAGACTGATGCATCTAATTAGTTAGATTGCAGAGAACCTTGTGAACCGTGTCTATTAACCCGCCTCGCGGATATAAAATAATTGTGTGAAGTGTGTGGATCCTGAAGGAGCCATTTTTGAGTAGAAGAACACCAGCTCGCTGCCACACGTGGGCTGGCATCGACCACAACAAGGTAAGGCGTACTACTTCCCTCATTTCCATACTAGATCGCCCGAATTGATCCGTGAATATTTTCCCGCTTATTTTCAACGCACTATTGCCAGAACCCTTCAAATACAGTCCACTTTTCATAATAGACACAAGGATGAATAGGTTTCTCAAACCGCTATAACATTTTTTGGTCCTTCGTAGCCCGATATATTACTATAATATATCCATTTTCCTTTATTTCTTACGTAGGAATCAATCATAAAACCCAATACGTGGTTCCATCAACGCCGCTATAGCAGGTTCATAATTACGTATCTGCTATTATTAAAAATAATTCTTATTTAAAACTAACTTGTCGTATTGTAAATTTCCATATTTCAAGCGTCTTTTAGTTTAACCGCCCTTATAGGAATCACCTACCTCCAATTATAAATTGTTAGGAATAAGTTACTTTCCGAATACCGCGGGGTAGTATTCTATAAGAGAAAAATAAAATAGGTGTACTACTTGTAGGTACCTACGCAGTATAAATATCATAACTTTACCGAATACGTTTAGACGATTGCGGGCTATAAGTTGCATATTTATACCTATTAATTTATCTTAAACAATATTCAAACTTAACAATAAAACTGGTTAGGATAGTAATGCTATTAACATTTTGTACTATATAATTACTTTGGTTAGTGGGTACTACGAAAAAACTTATTTCGTTACTACGCAAATATTGCGAAACCCGTTGTCACAGTACAGTCACAATCAGTAGTATTACTTTTCTACATATAGTTGTTCGTTTAAATAATTACCGTACATTGTTTTGTTTGTGTGGTTATTTGTAACTACATAACATAACAATGCCGCGTGATGCGAAAGCAATCGCTTCTTCGGAAGATCAACAGTTAGTGATTTTAGAAGCTAAGCGTATTATACTTTTCGAGCGTATTCAGTCAATTTATGATCGCTCTAAAGTCGCTAATACTTCCGAATCGGTGAGAGAAGGCTTTCTCAGTTCTTGTGTAACAATAGATGATATTCGAACGGACTTTCATAAATTATTGGATGATTATAATGCTAGGTTACTGGCTATATATCCCGATGCGAAGCCTAGCTATCAAGCCTACGCCTCATTCGAGGATATGTATTGTTCCGTGAAACGTGTGATGTCTCAATTGGAAGATAAGCCGTCCGGGAGGCACAGTATGAGTGATTCCGCAACATGTAGACCAAGGTTGCCGCCAATCGAACTCATGTCGTTCGACGGTGATATACGAAACTGGCCATTATTTTATGCAAGTTTTAAATCTACAGTTCATGACAATAAGTCGCTGACGGATGCAGACAGGTTGTACTATTTAATAGGTAAGCTGTCGCCGAAGGCACAGTCTGTGTTCGCGGGAGTCACACCGTGTGCTGAGAATTACCAAGTCATGTTCCAGGCACTCCTCGATAGGTACCAGGATATTCGTGTCCTTGCGTCTACCTACTTGGATCAAGCTTTAAATCTTAAATTGTCCGGTCCCGCGTCTGTTTCGAATTACCAGCTATTCGTGGACAAGTTCATCACCGCAATTAATTCCCTAAAGAATCTAAAATTAGTTGACCTTCTGGATTTCATTTTATTGCACCTCGCAATAAAAAAGTTTGACACTGAAACTATTCGCGCTTTCGAGATGACAGAACGTAATCGTAAGATTCCCACTCTAGATAGTTTTGTCAGCTTCATCAATGATCAGTGTCGGATATTCCGTAATACCCAACCACCCTTAGCTAACAATAATAAGCCTAATAGTTCGGACAATTCACATAAGTCTAATAAATCGCGTAGTTTTAATAATAAAATGACCGCTCCTAATCCACAATCCTATGTAGCTTGCTCTGAGTTAAATAATTCAAACAAGTGTCTGTGCGAAGCATATATCCATGAACACTTATATAAATGTCCCGCTTTTGATAATTTGACTCCGACAGCTCGTTTCAAATGTGTGAAAGACAACAGTGCTTGTGTCAATTGTTTGAGTATTAAACATAAAACGGTTAACTGTTCTTCTAAATTAAAGTGTCGCGCATGTAATCAACGTCATCATACATTGTTACATTTTAATAAAAACCCGCAATTATCAACTGTAGTGACGTCACAGCCGAATCCGGTCCCAACGCCTATGCCGACTGTACCTTCTATTACCTCACAGTCTGAGGTATCGTTGTGTACGACCTCTGTCGCTGGCGCCGCTCGATCGCGTTCGATTGACACTCGATGCGTTGCGGCGTCGCCGTCGGCGAGAGATAGCCCGCAATGTACGGCGTACACAACCGTTCTGCTCGCTACTGCTCAAGTCGTAATTTACGATGTAAATGATAAGCCGCACATAATACGTTGTTTACTAGATAGTGGATCACAAAGTAATTTTATTACTTCTGAATGTTTTAAGAGTCTAGGACTTTGGAAGAACTTTCACACTTCTAATTTAATAGTTAAAGGAATCGGTGGGTCGGAAAAACCAGTTAAAGGTTCCGTAGATATTAAATTATATTCTCGTTTTAGTAATGATATTAATTTTAACGTTTCTTCGCTTATTGTTGAACGTATAACGGAGACATTGCCGACCGCTCTCGTCGATGTCTCTAAACTTACACATCTCAAAACATTACCGCTCGCAGATTCGAAGTTTGCGGAGCCGAGCGGTATCGATGTTTTGATTGGTGCTGCTATATTCCCGCGCTTGCTTTTGCCTAACATAGTGCACAGCGAGCAATATAATATACCTCCCGCTATTGAAACTGTGTTGGGGTATGTGGTTATGGGTTCCGTACCTACGGCACATACTTCACACTGTACGAGTACAACTTCATGTTGTTCTGTTCTTCAAGATCCCAGTTTAGATTCGCTTCTCAAGCGATTCTGGGAGCTTGAAGAAATTTCCGCCTCGCCCTCGCAGAGCCGTAAGGATCTCGAGTGCGAAGAACATTTTCGCGCTACCACTGTTCGCGATGACAGTGGTAGATATATTGTGTCGCTGCCATTTTGCGACGACCCTTATTCGCTAGGCGACTCATACGCTGCCGCACTTAGGCGTTTTCATTGTTTGGAGCGCAAACTTGATGCGTCCTTAGGGTTACGCAGCGCTTACAATGACGTCATGTCGGACTACATAAATAAGGGATATTTGAGTCCGGTTTTAAAAGATGACAACGTTTCTAATCTGTCATATTACATTCCGCATCACGGTGTCGTTCGCGAAGATAAGACTTCCACTAAACTTCGCGTGGTTTTAGACGCTAGTAGTCGAACTACATCGGGACAGTCGATTAATGACATTCTACATGCAGGCCCCAATCTACAGGGTGATTTATTTAATATTATAATTCGTTTTCGACTCTTTCAAATAGCCCTGTCTACTGATTGCCGCCAAATGTTTCTCAATGTCGGCGTTCGTGAATCGGACCGTAGATTTCAACGCATCTTTTACAGATTCAGTAAACATGAACCTATAATGGTCTACCAATTTAATCGTGTTTGCTTCGGATTTAAGTCTAGTCCATATCACGCGTTACGTGTAGTCCGCCAGTTAGTCGCTGATGAAGGCGATAATTTCCCTGCAGCGTCTGCTGCTGCTTCTTCCGCCCTATATATGGATGACATTGCCTGTAGTGTCATGTCCATACCGCAAGCAATTTCGCTTTGTGATGAGCTTATTCAGCTCTTCAAGCGAGGCCAGTTCGAACTTGTCAAATGGACAAGTAACTCGAAAGAGGTTCTCGCACACATACCTGATACTCATAAGGCTTCGCCCGATATCGAGTATGAGAAGGCTATACCGCATAAGGTCCTGGGTTCACGCTGGGACAAGTCTTGTGACAGTTTCCGCTTTGACGTCACCACACCAGATGATAAATGTACCAAGCGAACCATGCTTTCCACAGTGGCTCGGCTATGGGACTTAATGGGTTTTGTCGCCCCCACTATTCTGTACGCTAAGCTCTTAATTAAGGAACTTTGGCTAGCAAAGTGTGACTGGGACGACATACCACCTGAACATATAGTCACCGCTTGGAAGCAGTTTTGTACTGAGCTTTCTACGCTTAATGAAATTATTATCCCGCGTCATCTGGGGTTGGTCGACGGATGCACCATGAATTTAGTAGGTTTCGCTGACGCCAGCGAGCGTGCTTACGGTGGAGTCGTATACATGCAAATATACAATGGTTCTAACTACTCCGTGCAGTTAGTTAGTGCGAAGTCTAAAGTCTCACCTGTGAAAACCATTTCGGTGGCTAGACTAGAGTTGTGCGCGGCCCTACTGTTGTATAAGTTGCTTCGCAAGGTACAAGACACAATATCGCCCCACTACCGCATCCATAAGGTATACGCGTTTACTGACTCTAAAGTAGTGCTCGCCTGGATAAATTCCTCACCGCACCGCTGGCAAACTTTTGTTGCCAATCGGGTTACTAAGCTGATAGAGCTTATACCCGCTAATTGTTTCAACCATGTCGCAGGTACTGAGAACCCCGTTGATTGTCTGTCTCGTGGTGTCACGCCAGCTAAGCTCTTGCAGCATCCATTGTGGTATCGTGGACCATCGTGGGTTTCTCATGACCCAGCTGAGTGGCCCATACATACTTTCGAACACAATGCACTGCATGAGGGCGTACCCGAACAGAAATCAGTCGCTCATGCCGTGGTTTCTGAGGTTACGGAATCACCAATTTACGCGCTAGCACTACGTGTTTCGTCGTGGTCTAAGTTGCTACGCGCTATTGTTTACGTCTATAAGTTTTTAAGACAACTGCCTAGTGCACGTACTGTATCAAGCTCTGATCTGAAATATGCAGAAATTAAATTGCTGCGAGCTGTACAGGATGTTCATTTCCGTAACGATATTTTAAATTTAAAAAACAATAAACCATAGAATAGTCCTGCACCTTCTATACAAGAGGGTACTATTGTAGTTATCATTACTGATAACTCTCCGCCCCTTTCATGGCCGTTAGGCATTATTGATAAATTGCATACCTCCAAGGACGGTACAACCCGTGTTGTTACTGTGAAAACCGCAAAGGGTAGCTATGTGCGCCCTGTTGTGCGTCTGTGTCCATTACCGACTCAATAAGGCCTGGCTTGATAGTTAGGTCTCTTAGTTTTAGTTAGTTAGCGACGCAACATAATTTTCTATTAAAATTTAACTATGGGTATGCAACTTAATGTATTATGCAACTCGCAGTATTTATCTTAAATCTTAATAATTGAAATGTAAAAATCCGCATCTTAGTCCGTATTGCTGAATAGGTATACGGTAGTACACCTCATAGGGCTAAGTTTAATTTTCATTAAAGGTGACCCTTTAAGGCCGGGAAAATGGTAGCGCCATCTCTTGTAAATGTCATAAATCAATGACCAAAAACACATAGACAAACGCATTTGAGATTTCGCGGGCGATCGATATCCTAATTATCTCGTTCCTTCCTCATTCCTTTTCCCTTTATGTACGCCTTAATGACAGGTCGCCAGAACGAACCGAAACTTCAACGTGAACGGGCCTCGTATCTCAACCGCCAGCTTTCCAAGCCACCTGGCTGGAGACTGATGCATCTAATTAGTTAGATTGCAGAGAACCTTGTGAACCGTGTCTATTAACCCGCCTCGCGGATATAAAACAATTGTGTGAAGTGTGTGGATCCTGAAGGAGCCATTTTTGAGTAGAAGAACACCAGCTCGCTGCCACACGTGGGCTGGCATCGACCACTACAAGGTAAGGCGTACTACTTCCCTCATTTCCATACTAGATCGCCCGAATTGATCCGTGAATATTTTCCCGCTTATTTTCAACGCACTATTGCCAGAACCCTTCAAATACAGTCCACTTTTCATAATAGACACAAGGATGAATAGGTTTCTCAAACCGCTATAACACCTAGTCTTAAATTATTGGACGTTTTGTTTGAATTTGGCGCGGAATATAGCGCTTTTTTTACAATGCCCGTTTAGCACTTTCTACCGTTTTTTTAAAGAGCTAACAGCGCGTTTTAGCTTAGACGAGTTGGCAGCACTGCCTTGCGCATCGGCAAGCCAATTACATGGCAGCACAGAAGTTTGGCGAGCACTATACGTGAGTGTGCATCGTATATTTTTCATTCAAATAGTGAATTCTGTTTTACCTACTTCAACGATCTTGCTTTTTTATACCTGACACTGATTTTGCTTTCGAAAAGATTTAGTGGTTTTATAAGAAACGAACCTGGCATTAGTGAACAAGGACACCGATTTTGTTTTGAATATAGGGTAGGTAGGTAGGTAGGAAGAGTAGGTACGTAGGGTAGGGTAGGTTGGTACTACTACAAGAAGGAAAAGTGGACCCTCGTAAATACTCGTAAATACATTATATTTATTTGTTGGAAAAACATTTTCACAAAAAAAACCGACTTCAAAAGCAAAAGCACTAAAACTTGCAAAATAACTTTAGTTTCGGCAGTCGGTGTCCAAAACACATAAAATCCGGCTAAGTGCGAGTCGCCTCCCGCACGAAGGGTTCCGTACCATTATCGCACAAAACGGCAAAAAAAACACGTTTGTTGTATGGGCACCCCACTTAAATATTTATTTTATTCTGTTTTTACCCAGCTGCAAGGAAAGGGTTATGTTTTTCTCGCGTTACTTGTACCTATGCATGTTTGTATGTATGGAATATTCTTTATTACCTCGTATCTATCAAACCACTTGACGGATTTTTATAATTAAGACATCGTTAGATAGGTCTTGGCCGCCCATGTGTTCTTAGATAAGGGCCGTTAAAAATAAAAACATGTCGGCTTTTGGGTGCCATATTGTTGGGGTTGCAAATTTAGTATTTGTTTTTATAGCGGCAACAGAAATACATCATCTATGAAAATTTCAACTGTCTAGCTATCACGGTTCATGAGATACAGCCTAGTGATAGACGGACAGACAGACGGACCGCGGAGTCTTAATAATAGGGTCCCTTTGGGTACGGAACCCTAAAAACAAGAGGTACCAAAGACACCGACTTTTGTGTGAAAGATTTTTCCAACAAATAAACAAAATGTATTTCTTTTTAGGGTTCCGTACCCAAAGGGTAAAAATGGGACCCTATCACTAAGACTCCGCGGTCTGTCTGTCTGTCACCAGGATGTATCTCATGAACCGTGATAGCTACACAGTTGAAAATTTCACAGTTGATGTATTTCTGTTGCTGCTATAACAACAAATACTAATAAAAACAGAATAAAATACATATTTAAGTGGGGCTCCCATCAGTGGCGTAGCGTGCCTTGGCGGGGCCCCGTATAAAAATTTGTTTGGGGGTCCTTATAAGGGTAAAGATTTCTCACAAAAGAAAAAAAAAATGTTTGCATAAAGTTAAAAGAAATATTTATTCATCATAACTATCTATCTGTCACTTTTCCAAAATTTTTACAATCAATTCAAATTAAATATACACTCTCTGACCTTTTTTTCGGCAAACTGATTTATTAAATCATTTATAGCCGATGATGACTTTAGTTTTTCTAAAGCTTCTGCCTCTATGGACAATAGTGACAGGTCAAAAAAAGAAATTTGGGAAGTTTTTATTAATTTTTGCTTGCGCACGTCGGGGGCCTCCGTGGCCCGGGGCCCCGTATAATTGATACGGCAGATACGGCGGTAGCTACGCCCCTGGCTCCCATACAACAAACATGATTTTTTTGCCGTTTGTTGCGATAATGGTACGGAACCCTTCTTGCGAGAGTCCGACTCGCAATTCGCCGCGTATCCGCTTGTACTTTTTATAATATCAGACGACTGCATGAATTGCTGTTTGTATGTTTGTTTTCGGAAATCGGAAACTTCTCGATAGGTATTTTCATATTACATAAACATTATTCAGACTACCTACTTTATTTGATCTACTGCCTGTACGTCGTAGGTATCTACGTATAGTTGGCTAAAATGGCTGCGCAATAGTAAATCTCAAACAACAAAAGCAGCACCGTTTCGTCCCTGGCGCATCCAACGGTAAACCAACTTCAGGGCGGCCCAAAAGTTTGGCGAGGACTATACATTGTAATTATACCTACTAATTTTAGCTTTCTCAATATTGACAGACTGGATAGAATAATTATGTGTTCTGCTTGTGCTACTCCATAAGCAGAATAAATTATTTAGGTACCTTTATTTTTTTGTACTTTATGTACCTAGGTATCCTACATAAATTACGAAAAAACTATTATATTTCAAATAATTTCCATGCAGTATTGCAGTACAAAATAGCGCACGTACGGTACTTAGATTGGTAAAAATAAAAACACATCCCCGGGGCCAAGGGTCCGTACTAAATGTAGGTATATGTATATTACGTATACCTGCATGCAGGGCAATTTACAAAACTATAACAGCGCGCGCGATGCGATATTATTATCATGAATGAATGCTATGTACTACTCTGAGAAGAATGACACGCTGCTCGCTCACTCATATCGCCCGCGAGTGAGCGGCGGGCGGAAGTTACCGAATAACAACCGAGCCACGGTAATGATATCAATTATCAAAGGCTTAGCACGCATTTCGATTTTTATTCATCTTCGGGTTTGGACTCGCGGTGGTCTATGTGGTGGTTGCAGAGGAGTGGCATGTTGTCTGCTCGGCTACATGTGGGTCGAGCGTCATTCCTCGCACGCAACAAGTGTCTGAAGTTACCGGCCTATGGCAAAGGGCCACCTGGTGGTCAGACGCGGGGTTCGTGAGTAACCCTCAAGCAAGTGAGCTCCTGTGAGCGAGCTGCATCTCCGGCATTTTCCTGGATAGAAAGTAGAGGACTACCCGTTGGATTAGTCTTCCGGCAACCCAGCTGTAGGCATTGGGTAGATGCGTTGATTCGTATTCGAGAGGTGAGCGTGCTTGACAGCTCCGGGACCATTCTGGAGAAATGGTAGCCAGCTTCTCTGGCGTCCCTAGCGGGGATTGAATCCGCTAGCACCAACAAGGTGCGCTGGTGCCGTTGCTTGCGCTAGTGCTGGCGTGCTGGGGTGCGTGTTGTGAGCGGCTTTACAGCTCCGGTACCATTCTGGATAAATGGTAGTGAGTAATCACGATGCGACTCACATTTTCTCTTGAGTACCAGGGGCGAGTACTCTGGAGGCGTGACCTACCGCAGATCGTCCCAGACGCCTCGTAAGGGGTTGCCTGGTATAGTGTGCCGCCTTATATAACGTAAAGTTGGTGAAGGTGGCCACTATAGAAAATCTTAGTAGTTTAAAGGGGGGTGTCCGCGTACTGAATTTAACTAACATGCACTGAGGATGAAATTCTGCGCGTTTTTTGTGTCTCCTTCTACCTGTTCATAGAGTTCAAAATATATGCGCCAATATAATCCGCGCCGCGGTGCATGGATTCTGTGGCAAAACACGGATTTCTTGTGGTATTATTTGCGCGCGATATTTTTGCCGCAATGCGTGCTTCATATAATTCACGTTCAGAGACACAAAGATCCGCAGTGAATATTATATGTATTTCATGGGCCAAAAGTTCACTTTTGATAGTAAGAACAAGTTTTTGAACGAACGTGGAACGAAAAGGACGAAGACGTGAAGTGTCGCAAACCTGCGACGAAGATTGTCTTAGTTGAATCTATTCGCTCTCGACTGTATTTTCACTGGCGTAAAATAAAAAAAGTTAATTAAAAAATTCAAAAAACCCAACTGCTTAAAAAGCGAACTAAAAAGACGTAAACAAGAAGAAAATCATGCCGTGCAGTCGGAGGATACAATATTCGCGAGCTGGCTGACCAAAACCAGATGTATCCTCCGACTGCACAGCATGATTTTCTTCTTGTTTACGTCTTTTTAATTCGCTTTTGAAGCAGTCGGGTTTTTTGATTTTTTATCAACTTTTTTTATTTACAACTTTTTAGTAATTTTTTTTTAATTAGGTACATTTAAACATATAAGTGTTATATATTTTTGAAATCACCTCTTAAAACTGTATTGCTGTATTTTGATACCCCACACGATGGGTTTGGAAGAAAAAAAATTTTTTCCCCACCACAAAATGGCGCCCAAAATCCGCCATTTTTTTCTTTTACAATTTTTATGTAGCCAGTGACACTCGCAGGGTTAAGACGAATCGATTGACGTAATCAAATATCAAAATCGGCCAACGCGTTTGGTCTCTAGAACGCCACATAGGAACAAACATACATACATACATAGACTGATAAACACATTACCCTCCTTCAACAGTCGGGTAAAAATCGCATCAAGTTATTCGAAGACTGGTTTGTGCAACAAAGACTGTTTTATCCCAGAACGTAAAAACGGTTTTAAACGGTATTTAGAAACCGTTCGTTGTCATCGCGACGTCTACCAATAGATGAATCATCAAGCTTTTCGACCATGCTCGATTGCTCGCGTTGACGATAGACGGTTCGGGAAGGGCTCTCTTAATAGTTATTCTGTTATTCGGGACGCAGATATATCGAACCAATAAAAAATTATGTAAATCGGTCCAGCCGTTCTCGGGTTGTAAATGATGTAACTAACCCGACTTTAATAATCTTTATCTTGTTAATATATATAAACAAGATACAAGATTATTATTAAATAGGTAGGTACGTCATTAACGTCAGTTCTGAAATATTAAAGCGTTGGTACTTCAAGCAATAATTTGTACGGTACAACATTAATGCCAAATTGGTATTAGTCAATATATTTATATAAAGCTAAGTATTATTAAAATTAAACAACTAAGTAGGTAAAAGTAGTTACCTAGCACTTCCAAACTATAAAAAAAAACTTAAATAACTTTTCGGGGAAAACACATAATAAATCTGAAAGTTGTAACCATTATAAAATTAAAGAGATCAGAGTAAGCTAAATACCTATTTAATAATATTTATTTAATCTAATTAGTCTTGGAACTCCAACGAATAGTCTCTGGCCTGCATACCTTACTGGTTATGGTTTAGCCTTGTAATTGTTCAATACTAACATAGTTTTTAAGGCCGTACCCTGACCAAAAAATCAGCATGAGATATGAGCATTCCTATTGGGCTAGCGGCACTGGTGGCGCATGAATTACAGTAGTGAATACGCCCAGATTTTAGAATAAAATCTTTATAAAATCGAATATTGATATTTTGAAAAAAAAAAAAAACTACCAAAATGTTCGTTATCAAATTGTCTATCCATTAGTTTTAGTACAAAAAAATATTAATGAATACTTTACGAGGAGATGCATGCTATCAATCATTATTTCTCATTTTTATGGTTTTGTTGGAAGGAGATTAGTGAAACATATATTACATAAAAAAAAAAGAAATCTACAATTTTGGAATCAATAATATGTAGAAATTTAATGTATTTTTATTAGTTGATATTTCATTTTAAATAACGAGTAGATAGCTCCTAAAACCTGCACGAAATACGGCTAGCGCGGCGTTTTGCTCGGGGTAGCGCCTTAAGCAAATTTTTGTTACTTATAGTTATGGAAAACTTTAATATAATTAGGTCAGACAAGGGCTGGAGATTAAGTTAAAATTAATATATACTTGGGCATAAATTTTTACCTATTGCCATTCGCAATGGCAAAAAAAAGGCCCCGCGTTCAGAAGTTGCGCACGCACCACGAAACCAACTAGGTAGAATAACAAAAACATTCATATAACAGGTATACGCACCTTAGCCACACTTGCCACTAGTAAATGATACACACTGTCCTAGTATAATCTTACTAATATAGTATACTAGGTAGTCTTTGATCCACAAATCCCGTTCGCTTTTAATCACGTTCCTTGCGAGAATGACGGTGAATGACCGACTGGCTGGCCGACTGGCGACTAATGCAGTGCTGCCAACTCGTTTAGGCAAAAACGCGCTGTTAGTTCTTTAAAAAAGCGCTAGGACGCGCTAAATGGTCGCTGTCAATATATCGCCCCGAAAATCGGTAAAATTCGGCGCCAAATTCAAACGGATTCAGATTATTGGGCGTTTTGCCCAATAATCTGAGACTAGAAATGTATAAACGCATTTTTACTATTTTTTATATTCAAAATATGTCATATACAAGAGTTACATACATTATAGTACTTGTTTAGTAATAATTAAATAAATTAGTAACGTGTTAATGTAATTATTTTATAAAACTTCATCATTGTCTGATTCTACTACAATTTGCTTCTGCCGCCGAAATAAGGTTTGTCTTGATCAATTTTGGACTTCAATTAATATTTATCTGTGGATAAAATTTTCCTGAACACGTCGTTGGGAAGTTGATAGTTTGTGCAGTTACAATTTTTAAAGAAAGCACAGAGTTTCAAAAAGCGCTAGATTTAGCGCTAGGCTCTAGAACGCGCTATTGAACAAAAAAAGCTTTAGATCTGGCGCTGATAACGCTAAGTTGGCAGCACTGGACTAATGTGATGGATTCAGGGTTACCAAATCCTAAAAAAAATACCCCAAAGATCAAGATGATTTACCCCTAGATGCAATATTCAAAAGCCTAAAAAAGTCCCTTCATTGGGTACCTATACAAGGATATTGTTTAAATGACTATCTCGTTTTACTAAGATAAATAAAATATAACTTAAATTTAATTACATTTGATAGGAACTTATTACAACAAATTAAAGATTGAATGTCAATAACAGTTTACAACTTTAACTGTAACACTTTCGGAGATGAGATAAATGTAACGAATGATTCACCATCTCGTTTTAAATCAATCGTCAATCGTGTCATCATTGAACTTTTCAGCATTTCAAGGGACAATCCATTTCGTTAGTAATGTATGAAATATTATTTATACCCCTAAAATAGCCCAAAAGAACAATGGCAGGTGCCTATACATTGTTTTAGCTGAGATTAAATTCCTACGTCATTAAATGAAAAATATCTGGTTAACTCAGGGTGATGTGCTGAGTTAGATTGTGCAAGAATTTATGTTCGAGAATGTCGAGAATAATAGATTTTCATAAACTTTTGTAGGTTATGTCTGGGTAACTTTCAATAATGTGTTTAATAGGTAATATTATTCAATTTCGTGGAAGTAAAATGGGAATATCATTCATATATCATCATTAGTATTTCCCTTACCTAGTTATTTCAACGTGTAATGTATAATATACTCTTTGGAAAGAGTAATTTATTTTATTTAAACTAAGCCACTTTGACGTGTATGAAAAGGTCGTCGTCAAGAACCAAGCTATATTTCAACAAGTTGTTGACAATCTGGAAAGGTGTGGAGTGAGAGGAATGGTACTCAAAATCTACAAAGATTTCCTCACTGGTCGATTACAAAAGGTTAGGGTTGGCAGTTCCATTAGCACTGACGTCGCAGTCACGTACGGGGACTGCGTACGTGGTCAGCATTCTCGGTCCCAGACTCTTCCTGATTTATATAAACAATCTGTGTCAGATGACACTCCATAAAGGTAAAATATTTTATTACGCCGAAGACACAGCGCTTGTATTTCTGAGAGTGTTTAGTTACAACATGGAGAATAAATAGCTGTCTCATCGTAAGCACCCGGCATAGCTCATACAAAGATTTTGTAGGAAATCTGAAAGGCTTAAATGTCATCGTCTTCAGCAAGGAACGTTGTGCTCTTTCAAGGCGCAATAGATGGGTTTTGCATGCACCTCCCCAAGCTCCTATACATTATAAGATTTTAGTTTAGTTAACTTCGTGTACTTTAATTAATTGTTTATGTTATTTAATGCCAAAAATATGTTGTGATAATGATTCAATATTTCTATAATAATTTTTGAATTGTTTGAGTTATTTTAATAATTTTTTTTTAATAAGTATTTTTAAAAAGGATTTTTATTATTTTATGTGGTTATGACTGAAAACTTGACTAATTTAATTTTATATTTTTTTTGACTTTTTAATATTATGATTTCCTATGAAATTTAAATTGTAATTTGACATTAGGACAATTTAAAATGGGGAGGGCGCTGACTCCTGTCATACAGGCCCGCCTAGTTCGAGAGTAGCTTCAATAACTGCTGTAAAAAATTATGTCAATAAAGATTATTTGTATATTTTTAGACTTGGATACTAGTCTTTTTACCAATAATTAATTGAAAGTAATTCTACTACACTACAATATTCTTACCAACCTGCAAGGAAAATTTACACTTAAACATTAACTGTATTGTTAATTCATTTACTGCTTTAAATACAATAATCATATTATTACTTAATATAGTTACTACCTGTCACTAAGCAGATAAAATATGTAATGGCAACACTAAGCTAAAGAAAATAACTAAAAAATCAAATAACTTTTTATTTATTATGTTTTTTTTTAATCCGTTTTGAACCAGCCCAATTATACTTTAAAAAGCGTAGACAATTAACTCACTTTCAGACGACCAAATTTAAGTCAGCTAAGATTTCGCCATTGTTCAAATGAGCCCTGAAGAGAAACCACTTTAAATCCTGATAGATTATTTTACTTATAGGACACATTCATTTATTTAAAAAAAGAATTAAAACTGCATTCACAGATTTCTTGACAAGCTTGCCTAGACCGGGACGCGAACCAACTAAAAATTTAAAAAATAAGCACACGCTATTTTATTCTACTAATTCATAGGATGTTTGTGTAAGATAAAGTCTCTCTAATAAACATTTGCTCTTAGAAATAAAAAAGATCATGAAATCTAACATTAACTTTGGTTTATCACCAATTCTAAAGCCGCGTACGCACGTACGAACAAATTTGTTGCGTTACATGATACGCAACAACTTGGTTCGCACGTGCGTACTACTATCGAACATCGAACACTCTGTTCGTCAAACATGTTCGCGGCGATCCTTGTAGTGTGTTCTGTATGGACGGTGTTCGAAGAGCTTTAAAAAATTCTCCGCTACTTCACAATCGACCACTTCCAACGGCGCCGTCATGGCTACTAAGATAGAGTTCACGACTGTTGTTCGCGAACTCGACTCGAACTATGTTTGCGTTCGTGTTCGAATATGCCGTCCATACGTACGAACCAAATGTTCGGGTCTGGTGTTTGTGTTCGCTATGTTCGTGTTCGTACGTGCGTACGCGCCTTTATATGAGGAACACGTAAACATGACAAACATTTTCACAAAAGAAATACAACCGACATCCAAAAAAAAACAATATTTTTCACTTTTTAGTTGTGGTACTTAATGGAACAGCTCTATACGCTAAGTACCTATTATGTCCAAAGTTATGCCAAAATAGATTAACTCAATAACATGAAACTTAAACAAAACCGGTGGAATGAGAGTATACCAGGGTGAATTGTTCACACGTGCATACCCCTTAGAGCGTACCCGTACACGTAGTTTGATGTTAAGTTATGAAATGGTGTAAACAATAAAAAGACATGCGATTGCAGCGATCCCGAGTGATTTGACGTCATTTATTGAAGAGTTCTGATGTATATCTCCGAAGTTTTTCATCAGATCTTGATGAAATTTCAATGGGAACTTAAGAATCATAAAATTCGGCTTACCTACTTAACATCTCTGAGGTAACACACATAAAAAAATAAAAATATATAATCGAATTGATAACCTCCTCCTTTTTGGGAAGTCGGTTAAAAATTATTACCTAGCAAGACAATTGATACTTGAACTGTTTAAATTTACAATTTTATCACACTTTAATAACTTAACTGTTAAGTTGTTAGAAATGAGACCCAAACCCGTTACAGATACACAAATTAAGTATTTCGTAAATTCACTTTGTGTAGCCGAAAAGTGTTGTGGTGTATGCTCCTAATAACATTATCGACCTCAACCATTGGCTACTACAGTCTCATAAGACTTATTGTGAATATTGTTTTTTACATGGCGCCTTAAGAATAGTCCAGAATCGTCAGGTCTGGGCTTCTTGCAGGCCATCTAATCGGAACAAAATTTTCACTAAGGTAAGCCCTGGATATTCTATATTGTGAGCAGGAGCTCCGTCTTGTTGAAAAATTATATTATTTCGCCCTTGTGCAAAACCTATGAAGCGCCTCTTTTTAGTCGTCGTGTTTCGACACTATAATTTTCTTTTTTTTTCACATCTGAAATATGTTCTCCAGTTTTATATAGTATTTTGTTAAATTCAGGCTTGGCAATAACAGCGAAAAATAAAACGATATAATAAATTTATGCATAGAACTTTCTACTTTATTTGAGATATTAACTGTATAAATATTAACAAAATAGCTGACTTTTTTCTAATAATACAACTAACTTCTACTTATTCCATAAGCTATATTTTTCAATAAAAACAACAAGAGGCGAAAATGTGGAAGAATATAAATAATAATATAAATAATATTATTTCCATTCGTCTTGCTTTTCTGTTTGCGAAATCCTTAATAGTTTCGTATATGGTCTAATATGGCATCCTCTGTAGATGTTGTTGCTAAATTGGTTTACCTTTCCTGCCTAATTGTAAAGCGCAGATAATTATTTATAAGTTTAAATTTAACAACGACCTTTATTAAAAATATATAGTCATTTAAAAAAAAACTCAATCAAAACTTTTTGGAGTTTTACGACGTCCCAGACGTCTGGATCTAGAAGATTCAAATTCAGCCTCGATATTTTCCGGCAACTAAATAAAATGAAACCACCAGTTTTAGTGGAAAATCCACTAAGTTGGTAACACTGATTCTCTCGCTCGCATCTCGCTCGTTCAAATCGGGGAACCCCCGGTGATCCTACCCCGCTGAATTTTTGAGATGGGTACATTGCAATAAGATGCTCTGTGGCTTTATGTTGTACGTGGTCGTCACTGGATATTATGACGTCATCGATATAAGAGAATAAGAAATCTAATCCCTGCACAACTGTTGTACTCATGAAACGTTGGAATGTTTGTGCAGCGTTTGTCAAACCTAACTCATTCTGGGGAATTCAAATAAGCCAAATGGTGTTATTATCGCCCTTTTCTCAATATCATTCGGGTTATTATGCAATGAGTTTTATTTTTATCACCATAAACTCTGAACTACTGTATTCATCTAGTTTTCTCTGCACTGTTAATTGCCCTGTACTTTCATAATCATCAGTTCAGAGGAAACAGTAGATGAATTCAGCATTATATAATTACTAGCTTCTGGCAGCGGCTTCGCCCGCGTTAATGTCGAAAATTATCCCAAGGGAACATATTCCCGGGGTAAAAAGTATCCTATGAGCTATTCCAGACTAAAATCTATCTCTGTGCCATATTTCATCCAGATCCGTTCGGTAGTTTTTGCGTGAAAGAGTAACAAACATATATACACCCATCCATCCTCACAAACTTTCGCATTTATAATATTAGTAGGAAGTAGGATAGGATGATGTTCTGCAAAGGAACCAACTATAGAAGCTGTATACTATACTCACTATAGCTATAGGTATATACGAGTATGTTATGGACCAAGTGATTATTGCGGCATTATACATAATGACCGGGGAATTTGAAAAATGTCCATTATGAGTAGGCAATAATAAATAATTTCATCATAGTGATTCTACCACAATCGGTTCAGCCGCCAAATTATATGATTGGTCTTGATCAGTTTTGAACTTGAATTTATATTTATCTGTGGATGTTGGCAACACTACGACCGGTAGCAGCTATGCAGCGCCCCTACCGGACGAGAGTGGCAGCATACTTGAATGCCCAACCCTTCTCGTCGGACACAGGATTATAAAAGGAAGCACACGAGCTGCGCGCGTCGATTATTATTTGAAAATTAGTCTGATAACCATCAACTTGTAAATTTGTGTTTTATTAAAGTACTGTTATTTGTGGGAGGCCTAGTTTACTTCTAATCGACCTATTCCTCATAACCTGCCTTCAGTTAGTTAGTTTAAATCAGAAGTGAGCATCCACGTCCTAAAATGGGTAAAAAGAAGGGTAAGAAACGCGCACCTTCTTCGAGCTCCAGCAGCAGCATCAGCAGCAACAGCAGTGCAAGGACTCCGTCACCATCGCCCACTAATAGACGAAGGACGAAAGGTATCTCGTAATAATGATCAGCTGACTGTGAGTACAAACACCATTACTCTACTTAATAATTACGATTCCTTAAAATCTGACCCGTTAAAAGATAATATTACTGCATGGCTAAAGATAATAGAATCCTAGGCAAAGACATTCTCTTGGGCCGATAGTAACATCCGTTATCAGGCTCTCAATAAATTGTCAGGCTCGTCAAAACTGTGGTACGATTCATTATTACGCCATGACCATACGTGAACCATGTGGAGTTGGATGGATTGGAGCGATAAAATGAGATCAACGTTCCAAGTAAAACGTAATATGTTTGAATTGCTTAAGGATATTATGGACGGTAAACCAACAGAAAATCAGTCCTTGAACGCGTTCTATTTCGAACAAAAATCGAAAATTGATAACCTTTGTCTGAATTTCTCAGAAGATGATATTATATCGATCACTGGGAACATAGGTGACAGTAACATTAGTGCTTCAGTAGAAGCTAGCAATTTTAATTCTTGCGAAAGTTTGGCAGGGATTTTGTATAACCGAGTTTACAAATCAAAATCCGGAACGAAACAAGTTATACATTTAAATTTAAGTCGCGATAACACTGGAACACATTCATCCACACAAAATCATGCTTCGAACTCACTTAAACCCAACACTTCAAATACTTCAATCAGTCAAATGCCCATGACTTTGAAACAACAAGTTTGGAGCACTTCTCAAAATCGTAAACCCTTCGAATGTTTTAATTGTGGCGGAAATCACAAACGAATAAATTGTAATGTCAAGTGTGAGTTTTGTGGGAGACGCGGATATGCCAAAACTAATTGTTTTCACAAAAAAAAAAAAACTTATATTGCCAAGACAGATAAACAAGAAACAAAATGAGTGACATAAATTCATTAAAAATATCCACATTAATGGGTTTGTACATAGCGTGTTTATTGATACGGGTAGTAGCTGTTCTATTATCACCGAAAACATAGCTAGGGAGTTCTCAATACCAATAGTAACTCTAACAACCCCAGTGACCTCGCAAGGATTTTCTAACGACAGCATAAAAACTGATAATACAAAAGTTCAAGTGAATACTAAGTAGATTCGATTAGTCTAGAGAATATTGAGTTCTATGTTTTGAACGAGTTGTCCGGTTGCGACATAGTTACTGATAAGCAGAAATATAACAGAATGAAACGACATAATGTATTCGCGAGTAGGTAATCACTTGAAGTTTAATTATGCTGCGGGTTTTCAAAATTTTTGCAAGGCGGTTAATGTAACGGGCTTTGAGTTCGATTCGGATTCTAATAACAGTGAGTTAATGACTATGTTCAGAAAATATCGTGGTTGTTTTGCATCTACTGTGCAGGAGTTAGGCAAAGTTAACTGTTACGAAATGGAAATCTCTCTTAGCGATTCCAAAACGATTCAGTCTCGTCCGTATAGAGCTTCAACAACCGGAGACAAGAAGAAATACCATTCGTTGAACTTGAGCTTCTAGCCATAGTTTCATCATTACAAAAGTTTAGGCTGTATCTTTTGGGTTCCACTTTTCGAATAGTTACTGATTGAAATGCGGTGAGGTACGCACTCACAAAAAAGAAATAATCCCACGAATTGCACGTTGGGTTCTTTCCACCCAAGAGCTTTCATTTGAAATAATACATAGAGAGGGCACGCGTATGCAGCATGTAGATGCGCTAAGCCGCAATCCTGTAAACAGTGGCGAGCGGTCAGAGTTAGACATAGTGATGTCCATAACGGAGTCTGATTGGTTACTTTCAGTACAACTGCAAGAACCAAATCGGTAAAAAATAAAAAAAATAAACTAGAATCTGGCTAAATTGATGGTCACAAGGACATTTTCAATGATTATGAGCTGTTAGGGAACAAAGTGTATAGACGTACTAATCAAGGTCGACGATGGGTTGTACCGAAACAATGCATCTGGTATATTATTAGGTGTAATCAAGATGATATAGTACATTTCAGCCTCGATAAAACATTAGAAAGGATAGCACATCAGTATTGGTTCCCCAAGATGCGCCGTACAGTAAAAAAATATATTAAGAATAGTTTAAACTGCGTATATTACAAAAACAAGGAAGGCCGCAAAGAACGAGAGTTGTATCTACTACCCAAACATGCACAACCTTTTCACACACTACATTTGGATCATTTAGGACCATTTGTGAAAACCACAAAGAAACATAAGTATAAACGAAGTTTGTTTTTGTTTGTGCAGTGCGAAACACGAATAGTGCTAGCGTTATTCGGGAAATGGATAATATTTGTAAAATTTTCGGACATCCACGTCGAATCATAGCGGACGCCGGATCCGCTTTTACATCTCATAGTTTCAAAGAATATTTTACGTATAAAATATTCGTTTACACATAGTTGCTACAGGAATGCCTAGATCTAATGGTCAGGTCGAAAGATTTAAATCGAACAATTTTACAGGCGATGAAAACTGTGGGAGCGGGCATAGACGATGATAAATGGGATCAATGTATTAAACCATTGCAATAGCTCCCGTCATCTTCTTCGTGTTAGGTTACTTTAGACCCTTCAGACAGAAATAGGAGCCCCGCGCAGCGGGGCTCCGTCGACATTGTTGTTAAATAGTAAATGTAAAAATTTAAACAATGGATATCTCTTTAACCATGGGGTTCCATGGGGTGGGGATAGTACAGTGGGGTAGCCCAACTACACCCCACTTCCCAACCCCCCTTCCCACCCCAAAAATCGATGGACATTGATAGAAATTTTTATTCTTACCTAAAAACTTTAACCATGGATATCTCCATAACCATGGGGCTCCGAGTGGTGGGGATGGTACAGGGTTGTCAAAATGCCTCCCCCCCATCCTCCCCCCTTCTCTCCGCGCCATAAATCAGCGGCCCATAAAGGAAATTTTAACCAAATTATGGTATAATGAGCTCTTATATCAAATTTCAAAGATGATTGGAATGGACAGTTAATATCTATACTAATAGATGGCGCTGTATTAGATTTCAGAGGTTAACCACTCGACTTTTTAAAATTTGTATTAAAACACATTTTTTTAAATTAAAACTTCAAAGCAGGAGAAAAAATACTATTTAAAATAACTCGTCGCTTTAAAAAAAAACGAACCGATTAACAATTATTTAACCACCACAGATTACTACGATCATGGTCATAGAGGAACAACAAAACGCAAGTGTCAACTCAACTTTGAAATTGAGCGACGAAATCGTTTCTGTGATCTTTTAACTTTCTTTTGAATCTTTGAGCTTACGTGACTTTTATTATTAACCTGGACATAAAACGGACTCTGATAAGGCTTTCTGCCTCGATCGACTTCTGGCACGTAAACGGACTCCGACTCCGCTGTTATTACGATTAACTATTGACTTTTTCACCTCGGATGCTAGTATTATATAGCTAGTAAAATTGCTATTTGTAGGTACCTCAATGATATTCTAGTAAACAGATACTTAAACACTCACAAAACAACCGAAAAAAGTGTTCCGCGCGACAGCGGCAGCACACATAGGTACCATAGACCTAATAAATAGTATGGACTCGAAATACCTACAAAAAAAAACGTGCCTACCTACCTACCTACCTTAAAATGGCACTTAAAATGGCTGCCGATGCTATGGTTGTCACGGTGGTTAATCACGGAACATACACACATTAATAATACAAAAAGTAAACAACCATTTGACAGCAGGACTACCACGAACACAACCACAAATTTCGGCAACTAATATGGCGAATATGGCACGTACTGACAGCTGTCACTACGTCGTAACAAAATGTTGCCATAATGAGCGACAACCATAGACCTATTAAACAGCATGGACTCGAACTACCTACAAAAAAAACCTACCTAAACCTTAAAATGGCACTTAAAATGGCTGCCGATGCTATGGTTGTGTTAATCACGGAACACACACACATTAATTATACAAAAAGTAAACAACTATTTGACAGCAGGACTACCACGAACACAACCACAAATTTCGGCAATTATTATGGCGAATATGGCACGTACTGACAGCTGTCACTACGTCATAACAAAATGTTGCCATAATGAGCAACAACTGAATTATTGTTGTCTCTTTTGTCAAATACGATTATTACATTAAAAGAAATGAGACAAAATGATGTTTCACATTCTGTATCGTATTGCACTCATATTTGTATAAGCTAATGTATGTATAGAATAATGGGGCGCCTTCATGTTTTTCCTAGCTCAATGATCTATATCACACACTTTTCATTCATCAGAAATTTCACTACAAGTCGAAAGGGATGGCTTGATAAAACAAACAAGAATAAAAGAGACAGCTAGTGTTTGTCACTTGCGTGTGAATGTAAACAAACATTATTCTGACCACCAATGTTATTCTTTTTCTAACCGCCAAATATAAGAATATTAGGCAAAAAAAAAAAAAAAAAATAGTAAATTGAGGTGTATTGCGTACTTACATAAGGTATAAGATCCCTTCTGTTTTATGTACTTTAGTATCATAATTGGTACACTTTCTAAATACACACGATGGCATTTTAAAAATTTTGTTTGTGTGTAAGCGTATCACTCTTCGCCATGCGTGGCATAGACTAAAGACTATACGGCCCAATTAGGACGAATTCGAGTCTTCACGATGCACGCGCTCATAACATATCTGTTTAATAGAATATCATTTGTATACCCATAATATTTGAGAAATTCCCTCGATTTCTATGGGGTCCCATCATAAGGTTCTGAGTAGGTGACAATGGGACCACCTCGGGAGTATACCGGTCATTGGGTCGTCTTAGGGGCGGAGTTTTAGGAGTTGGAGTATACGCTTAGGGGCACTTTAAGCATCAAAGAAAATCAAAAAAATTTTTTTTTTGGTATTTTAAAAAAAAAACATGAAAAAAAAACTGGCGAAATTTCCCAAATTTATTGCAGTACCTACCGGGTTGACCTTGACCATAACAATCATTTAGGCTCTGAGACACATGGTCCTATGACGCACTGTTTCCGAATTATGGGCCTCCGATTTTTATTGTATTTTGTATAAAACTGTCTACATTTCCAAAATGGTAGTATAGTATTCATGTTGGGATGCTGCTAGCATGGGGGTAACACAGGGGGGGCAAAATTTTGGTTATTTTTGCCTAGGAGACACCGTTTTGGAGATATTGGGATATTTATATAATACAATTCGGAGGCCCATAATTCAGAAACAGTGCGCCGTAGGGCTATGCTTCTCAGAACCTAAATGGTTTTATGGTTAAGGTTAAACCGAAACTGCAATAAAATTAGACGAATTCTGAAAAAAAAAACGATTAGTCCTCGCGCCATAGTGCCCCTAAGGCTACACTCCTGCCAGTATAACCTTTTAACTCAGATCAAATAAACCTTTTAAACACAAAAAGGAATGGCAGAAGCAAGTTAAGTAAATAAACATCGTGTTTGACGTAAAAAATCTTGGGTACCTACACCACAAAAATGTATGTAGGTACATGACAAGCGTTATAATATCTCCTATTAATATACTTAATAGGAGTTTTAATGTTTGAAAGTGATTAAAGTAAGTAGGTAATTATGGTAAAATCTTTACATTCATGCTATCCAATCTTTTTGTTATGTAAAATGACATTAACTTGAGGTAGGTTCCTACATATCGTAGCTACTAGAAACGAAAATTACACTGTTTTGGATAAAATTGGTACCAACTCGAATAAAAACCGAATGAATTCATTTTGAGTAGTATAAATATACCTACTGATAAAATCCCAACACTATTTTAGGTACCGAGAAATCATACACCATGCGCCACCGCAAAGTAGGCATTTAAGAATGCGACTTCAAAGAAAATAAAATAAGCGACGTCTAAAGCTTCAAGGTCAAGATCTCACATTGTAGGATTGTAGGTAATATCACAGATATATGAGTACGTAGCAGCCTGTGCCAGCAGTACAAAAGTACAGTGCGCTTTTAACGCCATCTAATAGGAATAAAAGTAAATCCATGTAACCCTTCTTGCAACGTCGCTGCTAACACCATCTATTGCCGTGAAACGGGACCGAACGCAATTGATTTACTTACAAAAATAACAAGATTAATCAGATGAAAAACGCTAGTTACGACGGCACGGTTTCTTTGTATGGGATGAGGCATCTGTATGCTAGTATTATATTATCTGTGGTTAGGGTATAGGCTACGTACTGATAGTGACAAGCTGGTGCCACCTACCAAGAGGGAGATTTAGTTCTGGTCAAAATCTCTAGCCAAACCAATGTTGGACAGAGCAAAAATCTACTCCCAGTTTTTAAGGGGCCCTTCCTAGTCAAAAAGGTGCTAGACAATGATAGATACCAAGTATGCTACTTAAGAGGTAGTGAAAGAAGTACCAAGCTGTACCTCGGTAAAACCGCGGCCGTAAACATGAAACCATGGATAAACATTAACGATTCGACCCCGGTTGTTGACCCTCTAGCATAAGCCACACATTCCAATAAAAGAAAAAAAAAAGAGACATAAAAAAATCAGAAAAAACTAAACCCATAAAATAACAGTCAAAACATCTGAAGTACGCCTAATGAGGAAGCCATAAATTTAGTTTTTGTTTTGTTGCGATGCGAAGGGTTGATCGCTCGGAATGCAGCTGGGCAGTGTTGGCAAAGAAAAACAAAAAATTATGTTTATCTCAAATTGACTAGTTGAGTGTATAATTGTGTATATGGTATATCTGTCAATCCTGATGTTTTTGTAAATCTTATCAAGTTAGTTTCAGAATCTATGGGTACAACTTATCACTTGCTTCTCGGTTCAGTGAAAAACTATCTAAGGTGCATCCTAAGACTAAAAAAGCATGCTATAAAGATAGATGGACGGATCCTAAGCCTAAAGGAACGTCTTGACACCGAGGATCAAGGGGATATGTGTATCTTTGGCAATCTCTCATCACTTGATTCTCGGGTCAGTGAAAAACTATCTAAGGTGCATCCTAAGACTAAAGGAGCATGCTATAAAGATAGATGGACGGATCCTAAGCCTAAAGGAACGTCTTGACACCGAGGATCAAGGAGATGTGTGAGTCTACTAGACCTTAATGAGTCAATCGGCCTAAGTCTAAAGGAAGGTTTTCACATTGAGGATAGGCTGGATAATTGTTTGACATCATGATGACCGATACGGTTGATAAAGGAATTAAATACAATTCTAATGTGAGGTTTGTTTATGTTTCCAGTATATTATCACGTATGTCCGAGTTCTACGGAGTTGGCTTCCCAGGCTTGAGCGTGCGTGCCTGGGGCAGGCACGATGCAGCATGGCCGTGTTGGCAACACTACGACCGGTAGCAGCTATGCAGCGCCCCTACCGGACGAGAGTGGCAGCATACTTGAATCCCCAACCCTTCCCGTCCGACACAGGATTATAAAAGGACGCACACGAGCTGCGCGCGTCGATTATTATTTGAAAATTAGTCTGATAACCATCAACTCGTAAATTTGTGTTTTTATTAAAGTACTGTTATTTGTGGGAGGCCTAGTTTACTTCTAATCGACCTATTCCTCAAAACCTGCCTTCAGTTAGTTAGTTTAAAATAGTATTTTCCGAAATTGGTCACATTTAAATTTGGTGAAGATCTGATGAAGAACTTCACACAACTAAAACAACAGAACTCTTCATTAAATAACGGAAATCTCTCGGTATAGCTATAATCGCATATCTGTTTATTGTTTATACCATTTCATAACATAACATCACGCCAGTACGCTCTAAAGGGGTACGCAGATTTGTACAGTTCACCTTGGCTGGCACACTCTCATTTCACCGATTATGTTCAAGTTTCATGATAATCGAGTACCTAATCTATTCTGGCCACAGATTACCTCCCAAGAGGTAATCTGTGTGTGTAATCTTGGGAGGTAATCTGTGATTCTGGCATTATAGGTACCTTACTAAACAACTTGCCTATTATGTAGCAACACAGTAATCTACTTTTAGAAGAAGGTACTGAAGCTGCCTCGGTTACTTGAGTGTAGTGATAGTCATAATTTTTATAGTCATTTTTTTTTAATTTAATTCATGTACCATGGCACTTGTAAGCAACGAACATTATTTTCACATATTAATAAAAACTTTACTCTTAACCTTGTTTAAACAAGCCTAATTATAAAACTTCTCTTTGTTGCAAGATGTGCAAAGTGCAAAGTGGCGTCTCGCAGATTCAATCTAAGTGATTGGCTACTGCTTAACCGGGCTTACCTGTGGAGACTAAGCTATATTATAGCCTCCAGCCAAGGCACAAACAAGTTTCTAAACCTAAAGCGATTGCGCTAAGGGCATCGCTGGTGGGACAACTAAGGCTGGATCTAGATTAATGAATTTACTGTCCGTTCGTAAACTGCCTACTTGGAGAAGAACGGATAAGAAACTCCTTTTAAATCTAACATTTAACTACTGCACAGCTGACGCGGGCTGGCGTGATTTTACTGAAAGAACACGCGACGGACCTCGGCGGCGAGGTAGGTACGGATCGGTTTGTTTATTTACATTATGTATGCTACTCCCTAAGGCTCTTAAGGAGCGTTGTGGAGGGGTCATGGGGTCAAAGAATATGCCTCAGTTGGCGAAATTACGGCATTTTGAAGATTACGCCCTAATTGCGTAACTTACAATTGAAAGGGCAAGGGTCGCACTACTATTTGCGTACCCATTGGCCGTTTCTGACTACTAGGTTGTCTAGCTCCCTAGTAACGGACGGATACCTACTAAATAGGGCTTTAGACTCGGCTGGGTTAAGTATAATACCTGAGGCTTCGATCTTAGTGATCTCAGCGGCCAGCGATCGTGACTCATCGGTCATCCAGCAGAACGCATACGCACCGATGATAATGTCGGCGACGTTGCGTCCGGTATTAGGCTTGTTTGGGGACGGGCTCGCGGCTGCGGCAGTGGTAGAGGCCATCTGACGACCTTGAGCGGGCATGGGGGCGGCTGGTGCCTGAAGGGCCGGGCTAAAGGTTGGTGGTGGGATGGGGTGATCCATCAGACCTGGGATAGTCTGCTGGTTTGTCTTGGGGGCCACACTCTGGTGGTTGAGTTTACCCCAAGGCGACTGCCTCTGAGGGGCTAGCCGGGGAGGGGCCTGGGGGGGGGGAGCTGCGCGTGCTTCGCGGTCTCCTGAGCGCTTGGCCATTTTAGGCGCAAGTTTGGGGGCTCGAGGACACCCCTTATAGTTAGCCGTGTGACCGACCTGGTCACATAGCGCGCAGCTTGGGGGCTCCGTGCATTCGGCGGGGTTTTTGGGACGGGTACAGTCCTTAATGCCATGGTCCCCTCGGCACTTTACGCATCTGAGGGTGGCGAAGCAGTTCTTCTGACTGTGACCATACAGTTGGCAGCGGTGGCACTGACCAACTACGAACGGACGGTAGGGTTTCTCAATTGAAATACCCGACAGAGAACAAACAGAGGTAACTCTGAAAATTGGGTTGTGAAATTCAGTAGGGCTGCACTCAACCACTACCATATCGTACTGTTTACCACCGCGTGCTTTATGCATGCGGTGTACAGCGAGAACGGGGACTTTCTGTGCGATGAGGTCGGCACGAATATCTTCGACAGGTATCTCTTTAAGGATACGTCGGATAACTACACGAATGGGCGCTTCTTCGGGTAACGAATAGGTATGGAACGCTACGTTCCTTTCCCTTAGAAATCGAGTAAGATTTCTGAAATCATTTGATGTCGGAACTTGGATTTTAATGCCCATCTGACAGGCGACGGCATTAGTGTAATTAATCTTGCGTTCTAGGCAAGATTTGGATAAATCTGTCCACTTATTCTTATCGTGGAGAAATACTGGCGGGGGCTTGGGGACTTTGGGGACTTTAGCGGGGCTGGGGGCGCGGCTCGACCCTTGAGAGGCGTCGGCGACCGTCATAGGACTATTAGAGCGGCTAGAGCGCGGGGTAGACTTGCGGGGGGCGGGGGCGGGGGAGTGTTGCACGTCGGAGGAGATGGACGGCTGAGCTGGGGATTTAGAGGGAGACGCTGTCACCTTTTTGACCTTATTGGCCTTTAATTGGGACTTACCCTTTTCCTCTTCCTCTTACCTACATTGACAACCTGAAAGCTGTCAGAGGAAGCGGAGAGGTCATCGGAGGTCTCGTATTCGTCAGAGTCCATTATAGACTCGTCGATCACGAGCTCTTGCGGACTTACATCCAAAACGTGCGGGGGTGAGCGGGCGGAGGAGATGCAGGACTATCGTCCGATGCGGGCGGGGGGGTACCGTAAGGGTCCCATTGAGCCAGGGAGGCGAGAATGATCTTAAATCTCCTCTGGTTTTCCTTGAGTGGACTGGGATCGTCCGACATCAAGTCCTCGACTAAATGTATCAACAACTCTACAGGATGCATAGTTGTCTATAACAAATAATCTCGGTGATAAAAACAATAACAAGGATAATATAAAGAAGTTTTATTATCTTTAGGGACGGATAGCGATAGTCCCCGGGTAGGTACGCCCGGGGATGTGTGGCCCTACCCTCCTAGTCGGGTTAGACTGGGAGGTGAGTACCTAGGTGAACCCTAAGCTAGTTGTACCTAGTAGTAGTAGTAGTAGTAGGGACTCCCTTTTCCGCACTTAGACTCCCATTTGGTCCGTTGTGCGTGGGGGTACTGGCTAACATAGCCAGCCCAACTCCGCCCAAAAGCACAGAAGCTTCCTGGGAGCTTCACAGGCTTCACGGAGCGACCTCACTGTTCCGAGGGTTTCTTCGCGTTGAGAAGCCACGGCCTCGCATTCCAGGATTACGTGGGCGGCTGATTCTTCGGCGTTAAAACAGCCCCTGCAAAGTGGGCTGTCCGTGGCGCCTATGTTGAATAAATGTTTGTTAAGAAGGGTGTGGCCCGTTAGTGTCCCTATAATTATTTTGAGGTTATTTCTACTCAGGCTGAGGAGTTTCTTGGTGAGACGCGGGTTTACTATCGGTACAGCCATTTTTGACTGTCTACAGTCTGTAGCCCGTGACCATCTGTTATTGTGCAATTCTGTTGATCTTTGACGAATCCACGCACGAAATTGCGAGAAAGGCAAGGGGATAAGTGGGTACGGGCCTAGCACCAACATCTCGGAGCCCCTTTTCGCAAGTTCATCTGCGGCATCATTGCCTAGGGATCCACTGTGCCCCTTGATCCACTGGAGGGTGATTCGATTGGATTTTGATATACTCTCCAGGGCGAGGTGGCATTCAAAGATTAGTTTATTGTTGGTTAGTTTGTTTTCTAAAGCTTTGAGCACGGCCAGACTATCAGATAGGAATCTGATTCCGTAGTTCTGGATACCTAAACGCTTTACGGTTTTTGCGGCTTGTGTTAAGGCGACACATTCACATTGGAAAATTGAACTATGTGTGCCTAACGGTATGTGAAAGTTAATGTTGAGGTCAAGGGAGTGAACGCCAGCACCTGAGCCGCTATTAGTTTTTGAGCCATCTGTGTAGATTCGCACTTCATTAGCTCCTGACTGATCCCTTTCTTCCTCTATTGTTTGTATGTTATAGTTTTTGTTGAACATAGGTTGTTTTTGTATTCTATCACACGGAGCGGCGATGAGAGGTTGATACTCAATCGCCCGGTCCAGGATTTTAGCGTGTGGGCTTGTGTGGTTTTTACCCCATATGCCTAGATGCATTAGCCTGATAGCAGCTAGCGCCGCTTCTTGCTGTATGTACAGGTCCAGGGGAGTTATATGTAGGGCTATCTCCATGGCTGCTGTTGGGGTGGTTCTCATGCAGCCGGTGATAGCTGAGCAGGCCTGTCGCTGGAACCGTTGGAGTCGGGTGATGGTGGTCGAGAGTTCTGTCCTAGTCCACCAAACCAGAGCACCATAAGCCAACATTGGCCTGATTACCGCTGTGTATAGCCAGAGAGTAATCCTTGGAGACAGCCCCCATGTTTTTCCTAACATTTTTTTACACTGATAGAGTGCGATTGTGCATTTGTTGAGTTTGTAGTCAAGATGCTTGTTCCAGAGCAATTTGCTATCAAGAATTACCCCCAAGTACTTGACCTCCTCTTTAAGTGTTAATTCTGTGTTGAAAAGTTTTGGAAGCCTATGCGGTCCAAGATTTCGTTTGTTAGTGAACATTATTAGTTCCGTCTTTACGGGGTTAACCGACAGTTCGTGTTTTGTGCACCAGCTCTCGATTATTTTGAAGGCCTTTCTCATGAGATCACATAAGATGCCCTCAAATTGCCCCGAGATTAGAATTGCTATGTCATCTGCGTATCCTACCGAGTAAAGACTGCTGGCGTTGAGCTCTGCAATGAGCTCATTTACGACTAAATTCCACAGAAGTGGTGACAGCACCCCACCTTGTGGGCAGCCCCTGCTCACGATTCCTCGTGTGGTAGTGTTCACAGTAAATTGAATAGCACGGTTTTTTAGCATGTTGTTAATCCATTCTACGAGCGTCGGCGCAACACCGTGCGTGTTGAGTGCCTGACCGATGCTGGTGAAGTTAGTTTTGTCGAATGCACCTTCGATATCAATGAAGGCACCTAGGGTTGGATTTTTGTTTTTGAGAGCATTGCCTACGCGTGAGACTACGCTGTGGAGCGCTGATTCAGTTGATTTGCCTGCACAGTAGGCATGTTGGTTCGGGTGCAGAGGTTTTTGAATCGAAATCTGGTTTCTTATCTTCCTGTCCCCTAGCCTCTCCAGTGTCTTTAGAAAGAAAGAGGAGAGGCTTATGGGTCTAAAAGATTTGGGCTGGGTGTAGTCGCCCCTACCTGGTTTCGGAATAAATATTATTTTTACTTCGCGCCATTTCAAGGGGATATATCGGTGAGCCAGACAAGCCCGAAAGACCTTAACAAGGTAATCAGCTAGCAGAGCATCGCTCCATCTGAGCAGAGCTGGAAAGATACCGTCCATCCCCGCTGCTTTGAAAGGCAGGAAGGTGTTGATTGCCCATGTTAATTTATCTTTGTCGATAACTTCTAACGCCACCTCCCAGTCTAAGCTGCTCGTAGCCCTTTCCCTGTACGGTTCCCAGCTTTGCTGGGTGGCAATCTGGCAGCCCGGGAAGTGGGTAGTTAGGAGTAGTTCGCTAGTTTCTGCGTCGTTTGTTGTGTAAGTGTTATCTGGTTTTCTTAGGCATCCTATAGACAGGTCTGCCTCTTGAGCAAGACAAGTTTTGACCCTATTTGCCTGGTTGTTGTTTTCAATGTTAGTACAAAAACGCCTCCAACTTGTTTTACCTCGGAGGCGAATTAGTTTTTTATATGTTTTGCGGTTTGTTATGTAACGGTCCCAGTCTACTGGCGACCGTGTGTTCTTAGCTCTATTGAATAGCCTTCTCAGTTTGTGTCGGTGTCTCTCCAGTTCAGGACTCCACCAGGACTGCCTGATCCCTCTCCTGGGTAAGGTGAGGGGACACGACTGTTCATAGCTCGATAATAGGATGGAAGTGATTTTGTTTACGTGTTCGTCTAAATTGTTTATCGTTATTTCAGCCGGAAGAGAGGGTAACCTACCCAGTTCAGTACCTATAAGTCTGACGAACTTCGATTGGTCTGTGTTGCGAGGAACTCTTCTTGGCTGTGGTGTGGTTAAGTTGAAGTTAATTGTAAAACGAATCCATCTATGGTCTGAGCATGATATCTCATTGGACACATGCCAGTCCTGAATGGAGTTGGATACACCTAAAGTTGCTAAAGTTAGGTCTATTATTGTTTGCGATCTTGCGTTTATGAAGGTGGGTTCGGAACCCTTGTTAAGTAGTACAAGGTTATTGCTAAGAATAAAGTCAAGCATTTCCTCACCTCGGTTGTTGGTTTTGACATTACCCCAGAGCGTGTGATGCGCGTTGGAATCTGTGCCGATGATTAGTTCTAGTTTCTCCCTTTCACAGTACTCCACCAGCAAGGCGAGCTCTGGTAGAGGCACGTCCGCGTCGCCTGGCAGGTATGCCGAGGCTAGTACAATGTCTGGGCGTTCTTGTTCGGTTCTGAAAAGCCTGGTTGCTGTCAGGTCCCTTGAACAGAATTCGTTAATTAAAAGGTTAGGTACATGTTTTGGGACCAATATGCAGGTACGCGGATTACTTACGGAGGTGTCTAGCAGCAACTTACCTCCGATGTTAGCAAGACCGCATATTTTGCCACTTCTAATCCACGGCTCTTGGATGAGGGCGATGGTCTTCTCTTGTTGGTTCTCCAGCACTCTGCGTAAAGTAGCCGACGCAGTTTGACTGTGCTGGAGGTTGGTCTGCAGGATCTTAGTCCTCCCGCAAAGGAGAGGAGCAGGGATCGCTGTCCTCGTCCCTACTTCTCCCCTCCGGCGGAAAGCAGTCCTCGTCCGAAGTTAGTCCGGGCGAGGGTGGATCCTGTGTTGATCCCTCAGTTGAATCGACCTCAAGCGCTGCCATGGAAGTCGCCAGCTCCACCGCCTCCCCAGCGGTCCCCGTCGCGGGAGGCGACGGGGAACGCCCAGGCAGCGGCGGATCAAGCTCCACTCCAGGCGCAGTCGAGGCCGTTGAGGTTGAAGGCGCAGCGGCATCCTCCTTGGTTCCACCTTCCTTCAGGAACCGGATGTATATACTACCCATAAGGTAGTATACTCGCCTCTGCTGGTCTTTAATGGTTTTAACCATGGACTCCGGCACACGAAAGTAGAGACAGGTGCACGGTGGCTCCTGACTGACCCTTGCGTGTGTTAGAGTCCAGGTGTTAATTTTTAGATTGGGGTTCTGCCTCGCCAACATCCCGAGAAGGTCTGATGTGTCCTCGCTGTTCTCGGGGACATACAGCATGCACAATGCCTTCTTGGGTATGTCGGCCTGGGGCCGAACGGTGAGTCTGGTCTCCGGTAACGGGGACGGTGTGTTATTTATGACCCCCTTGAGCCAGGCCAGTGTGAAGTCGTCCTCGCACCATGTTTTGAGGACGCCTTCGGCGTAGTGGGCCCGACCTCTAAAGTGGATCGCGGTATTTTGGGTTGGGGTGGCTGGTTCAGGAACTGCCTTCAGCAGAGCCCGGAGCTGGTCCTCAATAGTTTGTCGGATCCCCTCCGCTTGCTCCTGCGTCATGTCCAAGAAGGGCTCGGTCATGACGGCGACACACAGCTCGTTGTTCCTGAACGACGCGGCCGCTTCGGCGTAGCTCACCAGGGTTCCATCAACCATATGGGAGCGAGCGGGTTTGCTCTTCTTGCTTACCCCAGTTGGTGTGACGGAATCCTCGGGACGCGAACGCTTCTGCGCCCTAGCCGGTGGTTCGGTGTTTTTTTGCTGTTTTTTGCGCCCTCTAGGCCTCGTGCTGCGTTTGCGCTTAGCGCCGGTGGCAGCCTCGCCTATTGGTGTGTCAGCCGTAGCAGACATCACCCTGGGGGGCGTCTTTTTGCTTGTTGCTGTTTGCCATTTATTGGCGTTAGATGAGCCTGCCATATGGCCTTCGGCCAGCTTCGTCGGGTCCCTCTCGGAGACCGCAGCCGCTAACGCAACCCGTGTTTTGGGCGCATCAACTTTTGCAGTGCTCTTCGAGTCGCCGTGAGCGAGAACTGTCCTTGGCTTTTCGGTCAGGGTAGTGTTAGGGGGCGCATCCATAGACGCAGATGAGGTTGGGATCGTTTGGGACGCAGCCTGTTGTGGTGCATCCCTTGCGGTTGCCTTCCTCATCGCATCCTTGGACGCAGCCGAGCGTTTATGTGTGTTGGGTGCATCTGAGGACGCAGTCTTAGGCGGTTGTTGCTTAGACGCATCCTGAGACGCAACCCTTGGGTTAGTCGTAAAAGGCGCATCTGAAGACGCAGCCCTTGGTGTGTTTTGTGTAAGCGCATCCGACGAGCGGGACGCAGCTTTGTTTTTTTGTTTTTTGTTGTGTTTTTTGGTCTCTTTATCCATGAGTATGGTATCAATTAATTCACCGTTGGAGCTCTCCACCCGCCACGGAGCCCTCAGTCGGGGACGCCGCTCGTTCAACAAGCGACGCCAGAGCTACTCCTTCGGTATAGGACCAGCTTAGTGAAAAGTAGACGAACCTGCACGCGACGGAAGATCACGGGACTGTATACGGCACGAGACTATGCCGCAACTCATCCCGAAACCCCACGCCACGCCGGCTGCCCCCCCCCACTAAACCGATCCTCGCTTGACATCCCGCTTATGGGATGCCTCAGCCGATTGATCGTGGGTAGCTACCCCACGACCTCCCGTTTGAGAGGAAATCCGGGCCAAAGTGGTGTGTTGTGTGCAGCCTGCTCCACTCAACCACCAGGATCCCTTCATCCCCCCGTACGGGTCCCCGCGCACGGCAAAAACACGCAGGAGGTCATTGCTATCCATCATCTGATCTTGTTCGATGGTGGACACCCAGGGGCATGACCTCGCCACCCCTGTGATAAGTCGCCTGGTGATTTCTGTTGCGTCTATTTCATATGGAATTAGACCAATAACGGGGCGGCAACCACGAGAAGGTTCATCACCACACTTGCCTTGAGGATCTACACGACCGTAGCGCTCTCCCTCAAGACCACGCCACCTTGCCACCTCAGAAGGAGTAAGGCAAGGTAGGCCTGCGTCTACAAAGCCAAACCAAGCAAGCAAGCGAATGAACGAGCGAAGCAAGGCATGTTGCTGGATACAAAGCACGAGTTTGTGAAACGCATGACCCTCCCCAAACCTTTGTACCTATCACCAATCTTATTTGGTGTTAGGGGCCTTGAGGTACTGGTTAATCCACAGAAGATGGGCACCCGTCGGATGTGTACCGTTGTCTGGCACGTAGGGGTAGAAACACCCAGTCGTGCCAGGTGATTGCTGAAAGCAGAGTCAAGGGTTGACTAGGCCAGACACCAAGGCCAGGTCCCTTGCTCCCGACTCCAACTGACTGCCGTGCTCTGAAGGAGTTTGGCGGGTGCGATGGGGCTACACCCCCTCTGATTTTCGTTGTCACCGTTAGGTTTCCACCAGAGGACCACTAAGTCGTGGTTTTAACCCAGACGGGGTCAATGACCGTGACAAAATCTGTTCAAAGAACTAGGATGTCGTTTCCTATCCTTAAAAGGACCGATCCGGACTGCGAGGTACCCAAAGGCGCCTCAGATAGCGGTGCGAGAGCGCGACCGCGGACATGGCGCATAGATCGCGACGACAACGGAGAGCGGGGTGCGGGCGGCGGGGGGAGCGCAGACAAGCGTGTGTTAGAATCATGAAGGAACTCCATATAAAAGTATCCATATATGTCAAAATTGTTATTTACTATGTATCAGAGTTCCTATGTATATGGTATATAAGGGAAAGGTTTTATGAAGAAAAGCACAAAAGACCAGTGTTAGCTCGTGGATAAAATAAGTGGACTGTATTTTTTTGGCGAAATGGTTTAATGCCGTTATAATTACAAATATAAAACTGTCCCGGACAAACAAATTATATTTTTGTAAGAGAGAGGTGTCGACTGTCGCAGTGGAGTCCGTGGTAGCGAGTGTCCGCCGAGCCGCGCCGCGTCGCCGCCGCGCTGCGCACACACACCGATGCCGTGTGAGTCACGCAGATGTGTGTGTAGCGTAGACGGCGCGCTCCGGCCGCCCGAAGTGTTGGGTAGAATTCCCAACACCAGACTAGGTATTTATTTCAATTAGCCTTGTCAATTAATTTATATTGAGGCTCAGAGAGCTTACCGCCCGTTTGCTAGACATAGTTCTCGTGGAGAAGAAGGGCAAGAAACTCCACGGAAGCAACTTATGGTTGTAAAAGTATTTATCGATATATTTTTACAACCATATAAGATATTTATCACAATAAAGATCTAATTCTATAATGCCATTATATGATGAATCTTTTAACATTTCACAATGTTATATAATCAAAACAACACGGATAAGACAAAGGACATGACTAGCCTTTAAATCAATTTAACATTATTATGAATAAAGGCCACAATTATGAATAAAGAGTTTCAACACAACCATTAGCAATAATCAAGTTATAATATCAAATAACTTATGTGAAGCTTGTGTAGTCTATCTTTCACAAAATATAACAATTCAGTAAAACAATATCACAATCACAACATAATATCTGATCCGTACTGGCTTGTTGCTCACAACAAAAGTAAATCATTTTTTTTTTTTTTTTTTTTTAAATGACGTCTCACAGACAAATTACACACTATTTATAGTAATGAGTCGACCTGTCAAATGTCCCCACCATTTTCTACAAAATGTTACTATTTCTAAAAAATATTTTTTTTTTTCTTAAAACAAAAAACCCGACTGCTTAAAAAGCGAAGTCAAGGGCCGCGCGTATTATAAATAATATGCCATCGGAAGATGTGTTCCATAGCCTGCCGAAATTTGTGTCAGGAGCACAAAGGTGCATTGAAGGAGGCATACATATACGAATGGTTTCTTGATTTTTGTTATTTTATTTTTATTGTTAAACTTTTATGTTTCTACTCGTATATAGTGTATAACATTATTTATTATGTGGTATAACATCATCTTGGAAATACTGTAAGATGTTGTACTTATTGGTGTCAAATAAATAAATAAATTTTGCAACCAAGCTAGATAATATTGTAAATCAAGGGATCTATTGTAATGGTATATTTTGCCAATCAGCTTAACTACACTGTAACACATGTGTTAGTTCTTTAGTGCGACAACACAATGAATCGGTGTATTTGCATTTTGATCGTATATTTTTTTTAATTTTCACATTGCCGTTACTATTACTGTTATGTGATACTCGTATGATATACTCGTCCGTTTCCTGTGCGGCAGCTAGTTCTGCGAAGTCTTAGTTTGTAGGGCAATACAACTCCGCAACGAGTGATAAACGAGTCAGCAACAACGGTTTGTTGTCCGTCTACGTGACGAATA
This sequence comes from Orthosia cruda, assembly GCA_964057195.1. NCBI lineage: Eukaryota > Metazoa > Arthropoda > Insecta > Lepidoptera > Noctuidae > Orthosia > Orthosia cruda. The sequence continues at coordinate 17,815,262 of OZ059846.1, read as the reverse complement.
TCGTTTGTGAATTCACTAAAGAATAATAAATAACTTGTTCTTCTAGGTGTTTCTGAATTACTGCTATTTAATTTTGTAAGGGCGTAAGTTATTGGTTTATGGTCCTTATATATAGTTCCCGACGTTCAAACAGCTTAGTGAAATACTGAATGGCCTTATATATTGCTAATAACTCCCTATCTTACGTACAATACTTTGTTTGTGCCTCGGTAAGTTTCTTCGAAAAATACCGTAATGGTTCCCAACGGTTTTTAACTTGTTGTTGTAACACCGCGCCTACACACGTACTCAACGCGTCGGCCTTCGCACATGAGAGCTATAGGTACTCCGCTTCGTGGTTGTGACAATGTAACCGCGCTTTGTAACACTACAAACATTGTTCAAAAGCCTGGTTGGCTTCATCGAACCACTGTACTAATGTCTTATCGCGTTTCTTGGAATGATGTATTAACTTAATGAGGCTCGCTCACAGATATAAATCTAACTAGATAACGCAAGCCACTTCATCTGTATGAAAACCAAGCGTGCCACGTTACGTGCGTGTCACAAACAAATTAAGAACAAATTTACTTACCAATGAAAGAAAACATTTCCAATGCCTCGGCCAACTTTTCTATAAATTCTTTACAGCTCAGACCGAGTTTCTCACCTCTAAATTTTCGCAGAGTGAATGTGACAAATTGTCAAGCACGCGTTATCTGCTGTGATTGGTTGAATGAATTTTCAACAGCCAATCACAGGAGAAAACGCATGCATTACAATTTTTCAAATTAATCCTGCGATAATTTAGAGGTGAGAAACTCGGCCTCAATATGGCATAAAAAGGATTTTTTCTAGATTTCGGTGGAATGCCGGTGCCGATATGAAAGCTCAGATTACGATCATGGATCGTAACTTTACTCCGTTGTTTGGCGCGAAGTACATACAATCGCGTCATCTAGTTAGATGTATGTCTGTGGGCTCGCTTGTGACTCTACTGCTTAGTGTAAGTGGGATCTATAAAAGTTAACCATTCCGAGAAACCTTCTCAATTCCTCTACTGTTTTCGGCTTTGGCCTAAAATCTACTATGGCCTGTGTTCTTGACTTTAGTGGTGTGATATCTTCTTTGGACACCTCAAAACGGAGTTTTATATTTCTTTGTCTTTTCCCCACGCTAGGAATTTCTTCCTGTATCGTGGGTGCGTTTACAAACATATAAGCTCACATACACAACACCCAGAGCCGAAACATCTATCTGCAGGTAATACAAATATTGGTTCCGTGCGGGAATCGAACCCGCGACACAACAGTCAATTGCTCAACAACTGATCCAACCGTGCGACCAAAAAATTCTACTTTATCTTTTCCAAACTGACATTTTGAAGTATTTATTGTTATTCTAAACTCACTGAACCTTTCAAAAACGAATTCCAAATGCTGTACATGACACATTCTGACTAGATAATTTCAACTTTAAAAAAATTACAGGCAACTCAAGGAGGTCAGAAGGGGAACAAATACGGAGTTGAAGGCAATTCAAGTTACTGATCGGAAAAAATATCTACATGTTTGGCGACTACATCCGGATACCACTCTTGATGCCATAGCCGATCACGTGAAAAATATATGTGGCTCAGATGATCGAATCAAAATTGATAAAATCAAACACAAAATCGAGAAAGATTATTCGTCGTTTGTTATTGGAGTACCGGAAAAATGTTTCGATAAGTTGAACCAGGCAGAAATCTGGCCAATGAATGCGGAATTCAGCGAGTGGATTTGGTTTCGGAACTCAATCAGAACGAAAACTAATATATTATAGCCACAACGTCGATATATTCTATCAAAATGTACGAGGTCTACGAACTAAACTGGATGAATTCCGAACCAGTATTGAGTCATTTGATTTTGGTTTATGTGCAATAACGGAATCTGGCTGCAATAATTCCATAGAAGATTCTGAAATAATCCCACCGGGATATCAAATAATACGTTGCGATCGAGCGGATGGTCGGAAACAGGGAGGAGCGTTCCTAGTGGCCACACACCGATATGAGCTGCGACAAGTACAAATCGCGGACGCGTCGATAGACACCTGCGTTTTTGAAATGGTTAGTGCAACGGTTTATTTTAAAAATAGATTTTTGTTTTTATGTTGTGTGGTTTACATACCTCCAGGGAGTTCTGAGAATGACTACTTGACGTTATTTAGGTTAATAGAAAAATTATGCGATAGATATAGAGAAATAATTGTTATTGGTGATTTTAATTTGTATTCGTGTCCTGTAAATGTTAAAAATTACTATGAATGTTTTATGTCCTATTGCGAGTTCACTCAAAGCAACACAATACCCAACCATCTGGGTCGTCAGTTGGATTTGGTTCTGAGCACAAATTTTGGCGGGGAGGTGTCGGTGGTGGCGGCAGACGATGCACTCGTGCTCGTCGACGCGCTCCACCCGCCCCTCGCACTCAGCGTGCCCTGTGCACGCGCGCCCCCCGCACCCGCCGCGTCCGCCCCGCCCGTACCTTCTACCGGCGGTAGTTCCGCAGCACGTAGTTTTAGGCCGCAATGGAACTTTTATCGGGCTGACTACGAGATGTTATATTCTTTGCTGACTTCCACTGATTGGGGTTTGATATATGACACGCATGATTTGGAGGATATGTTGAATATTTTTTATGATACACTGTGTAATATTTTAGATAGATGTGTACCCCGCAAAAAGGCTAAACTTGAAAATTCTCGATACGTTTATCCCGAATGGTACACCGCAGATATTATAAGAGATATAAAGAATAAAGCTAGAGTTCATAAAACTTTCAAAAAAACAAAGCTGGATAGCGATTATTTAGAATTTTCAAAGTGCAGAGCTCGTATAAAAAAATCAATAGATATTGCACACAAAGAACACAAGTTTAAAATACAAAATCAATTTTCAAAAGATCCAAAATCATTCTGGCAGTATATTAGGTCCAAAAGAAGTAGGTTAAACAGGCAAATTATCATAAAGGATGGTCAACATCTTTCGGATGAGGAGTGTGCTCAACAATTTGCGTCATTTTTTGAGTCGGTGTACAATACGGAGCAGCCGCGGCTCGAGGCGCAGGCGGCTTCGGCGGAGGCGGAGGCGAACAGTGCGCGAGTGCACATTGAGACCCTCAGTCTTCAAGACGTAAGGGAAGCGCTCGCAAACCTCAAACCAAAGCGCTCATCTGGCCCCGATGGCATACCAGCTTTTCTGTTCCGAGACTGTGGCAGGGTGCTGGCTGAACCCCTGCATCATATCTTTAATACTTGTTTAAAACAAGCAACGTATCCGCCTAGGTGGAAAATCACACGAGTGATTCCGGTTCCTAAGGGTAAATCAGGTTCGGATGTCAGTGCCTACAGACCGGTGGCAGTGTTGTCGACACCTGCAAAAGTGTTTGAGTCTGCCGTCCAACGCTGCATGCAGGGTCAAGTGTGCCCACAGCTATCGGACGCGCAGCACGGGTTTCGTCCGGCGCGCAGCACTGCCACTAATCTGCTTAACTTCATGGTGCGGGTGGTGCCGGCTGTCGATGCTGGTGTGCAGGTAGACGCAGCTTATTTTGATTTTAGGAAAGCGTTTGATACCGTTGACAATGATGTACTGCTAATGAAGCTGGCGAAAATTGGCTGTACATCGCACCTCTTACGGTTCTTCGCCAGCTACTTGAAAGACCGACAACAGTATGTTGACTACAACGGGTTCGAATCAGAGCCATACTACACCAGATCCGGCGTGAACCAGGGCAGCAATTTGGGTCCTCTCGAATTTATTTTAATGATAAATGACTTACCAGAGGTAGTCAAACATAGTTTATGTTTATTGTTTGCAGATGACCTCATATTGTTGCTCGAGGTCAAGAGTTTTTCGGACTGTGAGCGATTGCAGGAAGACATAAATAGAGTGGTAGAGTGGAGCCATAAAAATAAACTCTATTTAAATACAGCGAAATGCTCAGTCATGTCATTTACGCGCGCGAAGACTGCCTTAGACTACGAATACAAAGTAGAGGAATCTACTTTGCAGCGAGTGTCTCAGGTGCGAGATCTAGGAGTACTGCTTACCCCAGATCTCACTTTCCGGGCTCATATAGTCAAGATTTGCAAGAAAGCGTACAGAAACCTGGGTTTCGTGCTGAGACAGTCGCAAGGATTCACAAATATTACCACGCTAAGGGTGCTGTATGACGCTTTGGTAAGGAGTCACTTGGAGCACAGTGCGGTGATTTGGGCTCCTCATGAAGAGAAATACAATGTCATGCTTGAGCGAGTACAAAATAAATTTATAAGACACTTGTATTTCAAACTTTATGGAGTTTACCCATTTTACCCGCTCATGTATCCCACACTATTTGTACTGGGAATAGTGGGATACAACGAACTCAGAGTGCGCCGGGAATTTACACTCGCGGCGTATGCACTGAAGCTCCTGCGTGGAATAGCACATAACCCGGGTGTGCTGCGTCACCTGAAGCTGTGCGTGCCAGATCGGTACGTGTGGAGGCGGCGGCGGCCGCCACTGCTGGCCGTGCCTGCTGCTAGAACCAATCTATTGGCAAAAACACCTCTCACCCGCACAATCTGTGTGCTCAACGAATTGCATGAGAGGCTAGACATATTTTCGTGCAATTTGAGTGAATTCGCAAGAGTTTTGTTGAATTTTGCTAGTTATAATTAAAATATAGATGTGTAAAGTTTTATTTTATATTAGTTTGGATATTTTAATAGTGTTAGAAGTTTAGGTGTATATACTCGTAATTATTATACATTTATGTAAAAACTTATTTTAGATTAAGTTTTTAACCACCCTATTGTATTGGGTTCAACCTGTAAGATAGTGTGTGTAAGTTAAATAAATAAATAAATAAAATAAACTTGTATGTGTTTAATAAATAAAACTTTCACTCAAATATACATTTTGTTTTTGTCTGTAATAAATAAAACATGAATTTCCCCATTTTGTACGTGGCAAAAACACTATCCGCGAAAAGACAAAAAAAAAAAAAAATCTTTTGAGTCTATGGCCGATCGCCATTGTATCTCTTATTCTCTTAGTAGTCTGTGCGCCATTGTTAGATGCGCGCGCATATGAAATCTGATTAACTTTGCCCGCCATTGCGAAAAAAAATTCATAACTCGTTTTCACTGTTGAAAATGATTTTTTAGTATTATTTTCTTCACAAGTGTGTTGAAAAACGTCGTATAATACACGTGAGTATTGATGATTACCGTCCTCGGCTCTCTTAAGACCCTCACCTAACGGCTCGGGTCTCAATGGCGCCTCAGCGGTAATCACCAACTTTACACACTTGTACCATAATGTACTATAATCCCATTGTGCTAAACGTAACAACAACAGGTCTGATTTTTTCGCCCTTCTTCACAATTCTTCGACAGCCTCTATACTATTTTCATAATGTAGTAGACCAAAGTATTTATTTATTATGTCTATTATTATTTCTTCTAAGCCATGGTATGATTTTTCTCGTTCTTCGACACCAAAGATAACTAAATTTTTGCGTCTCATAAATCTTTCGAAATTGTTGATTTGTGAAGTTTGCTCCTCCAGTTTATTTTCTAGTTGTTCATATTTTATTTCCAAGTTCTCGAAACTTATCATTTGTATTATTGTTGATGGTGGTTTTTATATCCATTTTAAAAGATTGCAATAACTTTGTTGTATGCTTTTGTTTTGAGTATAATTGTGTACAGCGCCCTCTGTTATCGGAACGGTGAAAATTGGGGACTTACTTATGCCTCTCGGTCACTGGCGGGCGGTGAGTGATCGAGATCGATATGTTCAGTTATCGTAGTGTTGAAGGTTTTCGATAGATGGCGTTAGTTGTATCACTGGAGTTTATGAATATGGGAAGTCTTTGTTCATTGTTTTCTTTAGGAGGCCGTCAAAATACTGGCAAAAAGACAATATAGTACACCTCAGCACCGTGCATTCCATACAACGATTACTAGACTGACTATACCAAACTGAAAGTTTATAGGAGATAGTGCACTAAAAGAAATCTATACCTTCTTATTAATTGAGAACCTTCTCCTTTTTGGGAAGTCGATTAAAAAGCCAGAGACCTTGACTAAAGCCTTGCCGTGGATAAGTTTACTAACGCAACCCGATGACTGTAGTATTATATTAACTGTGCCGATACTGTAGTATTATATTATCTGTGCCGATGATAAGCGACGCAAGCGGGGTGCGGTTACCGCCTTACCGGGGTTTCCCCCGATTTTAACGAGCGAGAGAACCAGTGTTACCAACTTAGTGGATTTGCCACTAAAACTGGTGGTTTCAAACTTCTATCTAGTTGCCGAAAAATATCTAAATTGAATTTGAATCTTCTAGATCCAGATCCCTGAGACGTCGTAAAACTACAAAAAGTTTTGATTAAGAAAACAAAGACCACACTATAATTGATCCAAATACCTCTTTTAAAACAAATGTATTTTTTAAATAAAGGTCGTATTCTAAATTAAAACTTACAAATAATTATCTGCGCTTTACAATGAGGCAGGCAAGGTAAACAAATTTAGCAACAATATATACAAAGGAGGCCTTAATAGATCATATAGATATACACGAAACTATTACGGATTTCGCAAACAGAAACGCGAGAAGAATGGAAATAATATAATTATGTTTATATTCTTCCACATTTTCGACACCTGTTGCTTTCTATATAATTATTATAGTATCTCAAATAAAGTATGCAAACATTTAATTCTCGTTTTATTTTCGCATTAAGAAAATACTATTTAAAATAGGAAAACATATTTTAGTCAAAATTTGAAAAAAAAAAAATATTCCAAGTCAAAGTAATTTTTTAAGCTATTGCATAGCTTCTATCGCGGGCCTTGAGCGTGGAGACCGAATCCAGAAATTCCGTAACGAAAAATTCCGTAACGAAACGTGACATTGGTGATCAATGTGGACCTTATACTAATGAGAATAAGGGTCACTTTTGCTTGTCAAAGAAAAGCGACCTTATTTCAATGTGAATAAGGGTCACTTTATATTTTTTTTGCGGGGGGAGGTAAACGGTTAAGAGGGAGAGAGGGGTTTTATTTTTAACTTAAAGGCTCAAATTCGCTTGGCAATGACAAGTTAAAATAAGAATTTTTATTATGACGGATGTAGGAAATATTTTTATGTTCTATTGAAGTTGGGGTTCTTTATTAGTATCCTATTTTAAATTCCACCGCGTTCAATGTAGACTTTATGTATGTGGGAATAAGGGTCACTTTGAAAAAGCGACCTTATTGTGGTATAAATAGGGGTCACTATTTAAATTTATTATTTGGAGAAAAGGTAAAAAATATAATAATAAGGGGGTTGTTAGAGGGTGGCGTTAAGGGTTTATTATTGTGGGTGGACCGTGATCTGCATTTACTATTTGGGAAAAGAAAGTAGATTTTAAGAACAATAGGTGAAAGAAAATGACTTAAATTCTCAAAAATTAAATGCTATGCAATAGCTTTACCGCGGCAGTCCCCGAGTGCCACACGTCTTTTTTTTTATTTCATTTAGGCCACTGAGTGGCACTTTTGAACGTCATCAATTAAAATTTACAAGTAATACAAATTGATTCTACCGTCCATTCGGAAAAGTAGCTTGTTATGGAGAAGAACGGACAAGAAACTACATACTTACTCTTTAGAAAAAAATGGTTTACAATATTTACATAAGTACATACATTAATAAATATATATATGTGAGGACGATGCACCCAGAATAGCACTATTATTTCATCTTGATCTTAGGGGTATTTTCTTTTAGGAGTTGGTAGCTCTGCACAGTCTGCACATCAGTCATTCTCGCAAGGAACGTGATTAAAAGCGAACGTGTGGATTTGTGGATCAAAGACTACCTACTATACTATATTAGTAAGATTATACTGGGACAGTGTGTATCATTTACTTGTGGCTAAGGTGCGTATACCTGTTATATGAATGTTTTTGTTATTTATCTACCTCGTTGGTTTCGTGGTGCATGCTCCTGAACGCGGGGCCTGTTTTTTTTAAATTACGAAAGGCCATTGGCAAAAATGTAAGCCCAAATATACTAATTTTAACTTTAATCTATACCCCTTGTTGAATTATAATAAAGTTGTCCATAATTATAAGTACAATCATAACCTATGAGGTATGCAGGCCAGAGACTTTTCGTTGGACTAATTAGGTTAAACAACTTTCAGACTAGTTATGTGTTTTCCCTGAAAAGTTATTTGAGTTTTTTTTGTAGTTTGGAAGTGCTACCTACTTCTTTTTTTAATAATATTAAGCTTCATATAAATAGGTTGACTAATACCAATTTGGCACTAATGTTGTACCAGTACAAATTATTGCATGAAATACAAGTTACTTGAAATGATTAAATATTTCAGAATTTACCTACCTATTTCATAATAATCTTTATCTTCTTTATATAAAACAACGTCGGGTTAGATACACCATTTATAGCTCGAGAACGGCTGGACCGATTTACATAATTTTTCATTGGTTCGATATATATCTCCGTCCCGAATAACTATTATGGGGTCCTCTTCCCGAACCGTCCTATCGTCAACGCGAGCATGGTCGAAAACAGATATAAATCTAACTAGGATGACGGGATTGTCTGTACTTCGCGTGTCAAAAAAAACGGAGTAAAATTACGATCAATGAGTGTACTTTGAGGCATTATCGGCACCGGAAATCAACCGAAATCTAGAAAAATGCCTAATTATGCAATATTGAACTGTAAAGACTGTATAGAAAAAGTTGGCCGAGGCATTGGAAATGTTTTCTTTCATCTATACTACGTATCTATACTAATATTACAAAGAGGTTCAGTTTGTGACGTTGTAAGGGGCTGTAGTATTATATTATCTTTGTAAGGGGTAATCTCTGGATCTACTGAACCGATTTTGAAAATTCTTTCACCAGTAGAAAGCTACATTATTCCTGAGTGTCATAGGCTATAAATAATTCAAAAAAAAAATTAGATCCTTATGCAAATTGCAATAATGTAACCCAAGGTAGCAATATGTTGCTACCTTGTAAAAGGGTGCTAATTAAGGCAGCTTCTTTAAAATGTCATTCTCGTCTGCAAATATATTTAGTTGTCTAATTAATTAATAGGTCAGCGACAATCTTTTAGCGTCTAATAAATGGTTTATAAGCGACCATATATTGTAAAACAAGCTACTGTTAATATGACGCAACATGGTGATAATTCTTAAGCAACTAAATTTGTGATATGTCTACTCATTGCTAGCTTCTAATAAGTGTATCAACTTCATCTATAAAATAATATCAACGTACTCTAATTTCATAGAGTCACCTTTATTTTTATACTTTAGCATAAGTAATTGATGAGTGAATCTACTATATTTGAACATAAAATTTCCTTATTATTGTCATCAAATAATGGTCAATAAAAGCTATAATTTCATGTATTCGCCTATCTATTTATAATGTTACCATAAGTAATTGACTATTATAATTCTTCGAGTGCAACAAAATATTTAAGTTTTAAGGGAGGGGGGGAAACGAAACAAAGTCGACGGAGCCCTGCTGCGCAGGGCTCCTATTTCTGTCTGCAGGGTCTAAAGTAACCTAACATGAAGGAGATGACGGGAGCTGAGTTCGCTCGCTTTGCTCGCTCACTTCAGCTCCCGTCATCTCCTTCGAACCTAACCTATCCGTGTCGGGGTGCCCTAAGCTCCCGAGCTCGCTTCGCTCGCTCTTGGACTAATTCACATTTATTTTATATTTAATTGAATACGAGCACTCCTTAATCGTGTCATTAATGTAAACAAATACACGTGAACTCGTTGCTGCACGCACCGAATAGAGCTCGCTCATTGGTGCAAATGGCCGGTCGCGCCCCTCTGATTCCCAACGAGCGTCAGGTACCTACACTCCCGCGCTTGTGTTGCAAACTTTCACGAAAAAAGAATATGATTTATTAATTTAGTTGTTGAATGAAAAACTTTGATTGCTAATTTTGAGGCTGGAATTTGATTTTATTAGCAGACAGATGTTGAATCTCTAAAATATATAAAGTAGCTCACTTACAACATTAGTCGCTGAGTTATCAAATCAGAAGTAAATATATTTATCGGTAGCTCGGAGTCATATTAATTTACGCTCGTAAATTGACGCTGGTTTTTTGATATTCTGTTGGAGTAGTAAAGATGATGAATTAATATAATTGAAGCTGTTCTATTAACTCGTCGCCCACATATAAAAAAAGACGCTAGGTTGCAGGTGCTAAAGAAAACTTTTGTTGCCGCACATATAATTTCCCCTTGTAAAATACATTAGGTATTTGGCGTGCGCTGAGAAAACTTTTGATGATAGATAAAAAATAGTAGGTACCTATGTAGGCAGGGTAGCCAGGGTAGGCAGGTTTGGGGCAGGTTAGGCAGGGTAGCCATGGTAGCCAGGGTTGCTAGGGTCGGCAAAGTAGGGGCAGGGTAGCCAGGGTAGGCAGGTTTGGGGCAGGGTAGCCAGGGTGAGCAAGGTAGCCATGGTAGCCAGGGAAGGCAGGGTAGCCAGGTTTGGGGCAGGGTAGCCAGGGTAGGGGCAGGGTAGCCAGGGTGGCCAGGGTAGCCAGGGTAGGCAGAGTAGCCATGGTAGCCAGGGTAGCCATGGTAGCCAGGGCAGGCAGGGTAGCCAGGGTAGATAGGTTGGTAGCCAGTTGACGGGAGCGAAGCCCCGAGGGTCAGCTATTTGGTAAGTAAATTTGTTTTTAAATTGTGTGTGAAAAAGTGGCACGCTTGGTTTTCATACTGATGGAGGGACTCGCGTTATCTAGTTAGATTTATGTCTGTGGTCGAAAAGCTTGTTGTTTCATCTAGTGGTGGGCGATGCGACGAAGAACCGTTTCTAAAGACCGTTTTGTTTTTTGCGACGGTGAAACCTTTTTACGTTTTTGGATAAAACAGTCTTCGTTGCACAAACCATCGTCGGTCTTTTCCTTCCACGTTCGTTCAAAAACTAGTTCTTACCACAGATAATATAATACTTTCTTACAATCAAAGTGATCTTTTTGCCCATGAAATACAGTCGATAATGTATGACCAGTAGACTAGTCTATGCTGTCGTTCGTGATGCGACAGATGTGGCGACAGTTAGCATTGATTTGTTGCATAGACTTAAATAAATTGCAAAGTCGCCTGGCATGAACAATGAAAATAGTTGTAAGAAACTGCAACCAAAACGAAAAAAACGCTATTCTATTCCATATTAAATAAGTTCCGTACTGTAAACTGCCTTTAAACGAGTTGCAACGACGACCGTTTGACGACGATCGTTGTCGTATTTTTGACGGACGAACGCAACCGTTTTCCCGACGACAAAAACGATTGCCTTCGTCCGTCAAAAATACGACAACGACCCACCACTAGTTTCATCCAGCGCAATGTTCTAAAATAGGCAAGGCGAAAAGAAAGAGATGAACGCTCGGTCACGGTAGGTAATATGATTATTAGGCTTAGCACGCACTCCTTTTTTTTTTCCGCCCTTTCTGCGAACTATGGAATTGTATGAAGCTGCACGCGTTGCGGCAAGAAATCCGTGTTTTGCCACAGAATCCACCGCACCGCGGCGCGGATTAAATTCGCGCGAATATTTTGAACTCTGTGAACAGAAGCAGGAGACAAAAATCTCAAAATATAACACGCGCGTTGACAACAACCGTAGTGATATTATGTTTATTATATTAATAGCCTTTTGAAGATATTCGACGTATAGAGTTGACATCCGCTGCCTACCTGCCTACCCCACTTGACTTGCTCCCTACCTACCAGTTTTTTTTATTGTAATTTTTGCGCAGCGAATCTTAACACCGCCATTCAGAAAATGACGTCAAATGCACAACGCCATCTATCGAATATATAGTTCAACTGTCCCGAGTATCTGCATTGCGTGTGATGTGATATTTTACTTCTTGAACACTTTAAATTCATTTAACTTTTGATAGAGTGAACCGAATGCGATGAAACAAAAACTAAGTAATACTTCAAGTTACGCATTATGTTTGTGTATAAAAAAGTTATCTTCATTGGTTTCGTACAGTCTACGTACAGCACAAATAAACAGATAAACAGACTACAAATTCAAAAATGCTGGATATGGGTTCTGTTGGTTATCCTTTAACACTATTATATATATTTTTTCGATGTGCAAAAATGACTTTTCTACAGATTTATTATATGTATTGATGATTGATTGAGAAAGCTAAAATTAGTAGGTATAATTATAATGTACAGTCCTCCCCAAACTTCTGGTCCGCACTGAAGTTGGTTTACCGTTGGATGCGCCAGGGACGAAACCGTGCTGCTTTTGTTGTATGAGATTTACTACTGCGCAGCCATTGTAGCCAACTATACGTAGATATATACGTCGTACAGGCGGTTGATCAAATAACTGAATACAGTTTGGCATATATATATATATTTATTATTTTATAGACAAATACCTATCGAGAAAATTCCGATTGCCGGATATAAACAGCAATTCATGCAGTCTTCTGAGATTGTAAACAATACTAGCGGATACTCGGCGAGTGGATACTACGCTAAAAAAAGAAATACATTTTGTTTAATTGAAGGAAAAATCTTTTTCACAAAAAAAGTCGTTGTCTTTGGTACCTCTTGTTTTTAGAGTTCCGTACCCAAAGGGTAAAAACGGGACCCTATTACTAAGACTCCGCGGTCCGTCTGTCTGTCGGTCTGTCACTAGGCAATATCTCATGAACCGTGATAGCTAGTCAGTTGAAAATTTCGAAGATGATGTATTTCTGTTGCCGCTATAACAACAAATACAAAAAATTTGCAACTCCAACAATATGGCGCCCAAAATCTGCCATGTTTCTTTTTTTTTATAGCGCTTATCTAAGAACACTTGCGCGGCCAAGACCTGTCTAACGATGTCTTAATTATAAAAATCCGTCAAGTGATTTGAAAGATAAGAGGTAATAAAAATATTACATACATACATACGAGATACGCGCGAAAAACATAACGCTTTCCTTGCAGCAGGGTAAAAACAGAATAAAATAAATATTCAAGTGGGGCTCCCATACAACAAACGTGATCAGTTTTGGATGTATAGCGCATAGTCTATATAAAGAACAATAGTACATTGTGATACAAGGGTGGAAAGTAGTCGTGTCATTAAAAACCGTCGCCTTCGGCTCGGGCTTGTTAATGACAGCTCGTTTGCAATAACCTACACACCCGTGTATCACACAAAGACATTATACGTAGGTATTTGGTATCACACGACGTTTTTCAATACAGTTGTGGAAAATAGTAAAAACAAATCAAAGAATTATATTTGATTATTCACAACATAACAAAATTTTCAGAAAATGGCGCGTTTTGCAACTGGACATTTTTTGCCGTTTTTGCGATAATGGTACCTATGGAACCCTTCGTGCGCGAGGCGACTCGCACTTGGCCGGTTTTTATATTTTTTGGACACCGACTGCCGAAACTAGAGTTATTTTGCACGTTTTAGTGCTTTTGCTTTTGAAGTCCGTTTATTTGTTTGTGAAAAAGTTATTCCAACATATACTAACAATGTATTTATTTACGAGGGTCCACTTTTCCTTCTTGTAGTAGTACCAACCTACCCTACCCTACCTACCAACTTCATCGCGCTGCGTTCGGAAACTTAGTTTGCGTTGAAAGATAATTAACTGTAGGGATTTTATTATAATTAGGATATTATTAATTATGTGTATAAATAGGATTAGACTTATTTTATAAGTATTTATTAGTGAATTTAAGGTTGATTTTATTTGTAATTTGATTATTTTGTGTTATTAATTTAAATTAGAAGAAGTTAAAATATGTAAGGGAAGATTATAACGAAACCGTTACACAGTCGGGTAAAAAAGTGTATTAAATCAAAAACCCGACTGTAAAAAAGAAGAAAATGATGCTGTGCAGTCGGAGGATACATATTCGCGAGCTGGCTGACATAACTATAAATATCCTCCGAATGCACAGCATGATTTTCTTCTTGTTTACATCTTTGCAGTCGGGTTTTTTGATTTTATTAACATTTTTACTTTGTTGTGTTTTGTTTTGAAAGTCAGTTTGATTTTTTATTAAAAAGTTTTGTCTGAATAAGCCTTAAAAGTTTGTGAAATAAATATTTGTCATTTAGAATCTCATTACATGTGGAAGGTTTCTATCAAGATGTTTTCTTTACTTTGACAATTTATGAGTACATTATGAAAGAAAAAATTAAGAACTTTCGCGCCATCTTGCATTTTCATTTCGTCCATAATATTTTGAATCTCTTGGAGATCGATCTGCCTACCCCGCAAAAGAAAACGTAAAGTTATAGTTGTAGTTAGCACATAATATTATTTAGTTTTTCTTTTGCACATTGTACAGAGATTGAACTAACAATGTCGACGTGTGCAGAAAAGTCTGAGAAATAAAGAAGTGAAAAAAAAAACAATAGTAAACGAAATTGGTGAGTTTGAAAATATTAGCGCCTCGCCACTGTTACTTTACGTATGAGGCGTTTATTATTTTAATTTTTTTTTGAATATTTGACTAGCTTCTTTCCCGCGGCTTCGCTCCCGTGGCCCACTCCGCACGAATGCAGCCTAATTGCTTCAGTGAATTCGGCAAGGCAAATTGTTTTGACCCCATCAGTCGACCAATCACATAGATGAATTAATTTTGTTTGGGTGTAATTTATCTGATTTTATTTAAATAACATAACATAAACATTTATTTTTCTTCCACAAAGGTGACTTACAAACTATTTCATAAAAGTGCAATATTATATGATAGATCCTTTGCGGGAGACTGGTATCTGCACTAGGAAATCCTTTTATACGGATTACCAGCCCCCCTCCCCTCCCCCACAAAACTTCGATTATTAATAATTTATAACAACATCAACAATCACAACATTTGGCAATGGAGCAACACCTTTCATTTTATACATGTTAGAGTTTAGGGATAGACACCAAAGAAAGATCGTTTTAAGGATTCAAATAATAACAGTTTATTATCCTCAACTTAGTATACCAGAAGGTGTGTTTCACTAATATTATATGAGACGTGTGGTTCTTACGAAGTCAAAAGGGATACAGTGCAAAGACCAACTAGACATTTCATTCAAGTGTTGACAAGGGGCGCTCGACACATTAAAAACAAGATTTATGGATTAGAGAGAGAAAGACAGTGTTGAAATAGTATAGATTTATTTTGTTAAACTCCAACACGCCCCCTCAAAAATAAATCCCTTTCTCTTTAATTTCGACATAATAATTCTTAACTATGTCAAACATTTTTATACAATAATAAAAACACACACCTTCCAATTTATCTCTGGGAATACAATATCATAATGGTCCAACATTTGTTGCGCAGGATTAGGAAAAACCCAGAAAAACCTAATCAAACCGTCAATCATATCATCTATTATCAGTAATCAACTAAACTATTAATCATATTTATCTACTTATTATAACCAAGTTCTTACAATTATCGTAACCTTATGATTATAATCAAGTTCTTATAATTACAATTTCCTTATAATTATAACCATACTCTTATAATTAACTTAATTTTATACATAATTATAACCAAGTTCTTATATTTAACAAATCCTTACAATTAATACGACCTTAAAATTATAAAACCTAGCCCTTAACATATCCTTAATATTATATTTGTTCCACGTTGCATGTATTTACAACGTCACCCCGAGTTTCACTCTCATCTCAGTAAAACGCACCGCGGGTAATGATTTTGTCAGGATATCAGCCAGCTGGTTATCTGTAGGAACATAGACCATTTTAATCACATTTTTCTCTACCTGTTCTCTAGAAAAATGATATTTAATATCAATGTGTTTGGATCGTTTATGACTGGTAGGATTTTTTGCGATGCATATGCATCCATTATTATCCTCATAGATAGAAATAGCTTCTGGTATCACGAAGCCTATACTTGTCACTAATGACTTTAACCATAAAGTTTCTTTTACTGCTTCATATAGAGCCATGTACTCCGCTTCAGTGGATGATGTTGCCACTGTTTGCTGTCGCTTTGTTTGCCAGCATATTGTACATTGATCAAAAAGTTTAAATAAGTAACCCGTAGTACTTTTTCTATCAATTACGTCACTGCCCCAGTCAGAATCAACAAACCCACTTAAAATACTCTTGAAATCATTTCGTGTGAAAGTTAACTTTAAATTTATGGTTCCCTTTAAATATCTTAAGACCCTTTTTAAGTGTGTCCATAAGGAACTATTGTTTTTGTTTGCATATCGACTCAAGATGTTTACAGAAAAACTTAAGTCGGGTCGAGTGCAGAGCATTATATACATCAAGCACCCGATAAGATTTCTACAAGGGGCTCTTGTTATTTCAGACGAATTTAATGCTTCGTAATCTAATTTACTTTCAAGAGGTGTACTGACTAATTTACAGTCAGTCATATTAAATTTCTCGAGAACTGTTTTTATATACATTTCCTGATCTAAGGTTACTTTGTTTTCTGACTTTGTTATTTTTATTCCTAGAAAACATTTTATCTCTTTTAAGTCTACCATCTTAAAAGTGTTCATTATATATATTTTAAAACTATTCATAGTATTTATATCTGCGGTTGAAATCACAAGATCGTCAACATAAAGACAAGTAAAACATAAATATTCTTTAAAATATGACCTGCATTAAACATATAAATGCAACGGTCAGCTGATGAGAATTGAAAACCCCTTTTCATTAAAGCTTGTTCAAACATTTGGAACCAACAGCGTGCAGACTGCTTTAAACCATATAACGACTTATTTAATTTGCAAACCATATTATTTTCAGCTGGGATACCATCGGGCATTCTCATATAAATTTCCTCATTTAATTTCCCATTTAAAAATGCTGTTTTTACATCCATAAGGTGAACTAATAAATTAAATTGATTCACTAAAGCTAAAATCATTCTAAAACTTGCGATCCTTACAACTGGTGCAAAGGTCTCGTTATAATCAATCAAATATTTCTGACTAAAACCACGAGCCACTAATCTCGCTTTATACTTCAAGGGTTTCCCAAACTCATCATTTTTTTACTGTAAATACCCATTTACAATCTATAATATTTTTATTATCTGGTTTAAGAACTAGAGTCCAAGTATCATTTTCAATAAGAGAATTAATTTCCTCTTTGATAGCATTCACCCATAGATGCTTATCATCCCTGGATTCAATTTCGGTATATGATTGAGGAGTTTGAAATATCAAAGATTCAGCACACAGTAAGTAATTATCAAAAATACTCTCGTCATCATTTTCTTTATACGAAACAGGAGACATGTTTTGGATCCTGCCACTTCGTCTCAAACTTTGGGATGTTTCGTTATCTTTACATAAAGTTAGCTCATTTCCATTGTCATATGAAAATTGATTCAAACGCTCCACTGTCTCATTAACAGATTTATTAGCCGTTTGTTTACTTGTACAATCTGATATTTTATACTCATCAGATCCACTCCCTTGAAAAGGGTGTACTAAGTCAGAGATACCAACAGAGTTATTGCTACATTTAGCCTTAATCCGTTCGGGCTCAGGTTTCACTGGCCTATTTGATAAGAAATTAATCTCATCCATTACCACATCTCTGACTCTTATAAACTTTTCATCCACCACATCCCACACCTTATACCCATTTGGTTCATAACCAACGAAAATACCCTTTGACGACTTTTCGTCAAATTTCGTTTTTCTGCTTTTATTTATAAAGTAAACAGTTGAACCAAAAACTTTTAAATACTCTAGCTGTGGCTTATTATTATGCCATAACTCATAAGGTGTTTTATTAAATCTTAATGCGTTTGTGGGACTTATGTTTATCAAATAAGTAGCAGTTAACACAGCCTCGCCCCAGAACGATTTGTCTAATTTAGACCCGAGTATCATTGCACGACTCCGTTCTGTTATAGTTCTTATCATACGTTCGGCCATACCATTCAAAGCCGGAGTATGAGGAACTGTTAAGTGGTAACTTATACCTTTCCTAACACAAAACTCTTTCATTTCATTGGAAACAAATTCTCCTCCATTATCACAATATAAATTAACAATTCTCAGATTAAAATGAGCTTCACATTTTTCAACATAATTCCGAAATGTAACAAAAACATCTGATTTATGAGCTAACAAATAGGTTGCACAATAATGAGTGTATTCATCCACAAAAATCACAAAATAGTTTTTACCATCAATAGACGAAGGAGTAACTGGTCCGCAAACATCTGTGTGCACTTTAAATAGAGGTCGTTTCAAAACTTTTGCCTTACATTTGTTAAATGGCAAACAAGCTTGTTTTCCATAAATACAAGCTTCACATAATTTATCATTAGGTACAATATTATCAATTTTGTAAATGTCCGAAAATAGTTTATTTCGTTTCATTTCTACAAATTTAGATTTGCCAATATGTCCTAACCTTTGATGCCATAATTCATAATTATTATTCACGACTCTATTTAGTGAGTATTCGCTACTTAAAGCACTTTTAATAATTACAAAGTTAACTCCGATTAGATTGTTCAAAGACTCACCCTTCATTGCCGGTTCACCATCTTTGAACACAGTGACCCCGCCGTTTTCAGCAAAAACGACCGTCATTCCAGCTTGCTGCATTTTCTTTACTGATAGCAAGTTGTATGGGATTTCGGAACAGAAAAGTACCTCCTGTAGTACGCCTGATACACCCATCTTGCTGGTAACCGAGAGATTCCCTTTCTTCGTCGCTTGTATAAATGCGCCATTTTTCGCCACAGAAATGTTTATCGGCTTTTCTAGTTTAACAAAGTTTACAGCCAGATCTTCACGATTTATCAAATGATCCGAGGCTCCAGAATCCAAAATAAAAGTTATTTCATTTTGCTCACCATTGCTTTCAATTATTTCACTGTTCGTCATAAAGGCAAATCCGGAAGTATTTGCTTCTTCTGATTCTGGTTTCATAGTCAGCTGAACTGTTTTATTGTTCGTTCTTTTCTTTTCATTGATCCTTTTGTAAGAAAAACAATTCTTTTTCAAATGTCCCTTTTTACCACAGTAATAGCATTTATTTTGTTTAAAATTGTTCTTAAACGGTTTCAATGACCTCTGTTTTTGTTGATGGCGTTTATCATTGTTTGCTGGTGTGATATGCGTTTTTAAAGTTTCAGCCTGAAGTATTTTTAGACTTAGATCACGTCCTTCATTTGTCAGTTTCATTTCGTGATCTAACAATCTTATTTTCACAAAAGCCAGTGTTATGTTATCTTCAGTCAATGTCTCTATAGCGGTGACAATGCTGCTATAACTGTTTGGTAGAGTCATGAAAAGGTGTGTTACTTTATCAGATTCTTCTAATTTGGCCCCTGCAGCTATAAGTTCGGTGACAAGGTCTTCAAATTCTTGGAAATGTTTAATTAATGTGGTGTTACTTTCCAGTTTCAAGTTCAGCAACCTTTTTCTGAGAGACAGCTGCGTCGCAACGCTTTTCCTTTCAAAAATAGAGTCAAGTTTAGTGAAGATTTCTTTTGCTGTATCTCGTTCTGAAGTCAGAGCAAGTAAAGAGTCTGACAAGAACTCTATTATTGTGTTTTTAGCCATTGCATTATTTTTGAGCCACTCAGCATTTGTTTCTGTCGGAGCTTCACCGTCGACAACTTTCAGTATTTCCAATTCACTTAATAAATTTCTAATTCGAAATTTCCACACACTATATTTTTCGCCCGTAAATTGTTTAATGTTCCTTTTATTCATTTTGGTTTTTAAAAAGTCTTTTTACTTTTATTTGTTTCACTTGCACAAAACGTTTTATTAATTATTGTTCATTTATTATCACTTTATTTTTACTTTCACTTTGGCTTAGCGTTCTGGGCCCATAACCTGTTAGAGTTTAGGGATAGACACCAAAGAAAGATCGTTTTAAGGATTCAAATAATAACAGTTTATTATCCTCAACTTAGTATACCAGAAGGTGTGTTTCACTAATATTATATGAGACGTGTGGTTCTTACGAAGTCAAAAGGGATACAGTGCAAAGACCAACTAGACATTTCATTCAAGTGTTGACAAGGGGCGCTCGACACATTAAAAACAAGATTTATGGATTAGAGAGAGAAAGACAGTGTTGAAATAGTATAGATTTATTTTGTTAAACTCCAACAATACATTTATATATATTTTTCATCTTAATACCATGATGGGTGAATCACTAATCCCCAAAATACAGGCTCAGTCTTAGTTTGGGAGTTAGCATCATCATGTTACATGTTGCCTTTGTGTCAAATGAACATTTTTTATATTTTATCTATTTATTTAGATGGATATCCCAAATCGCGTCTCTCATCTCGCATTTGTGTAGATTTCTATTTGACAAGTTGTGACTCATCACTGTCCGATAAAACAAAATGTCACTATATTTCAAGTCATTTCCTCCAACTTGAGGTTGCCCAAGACACAGATAATATAATACTAGCATACCCAAGAGGAAAAAAATAAAAACAGATAAGTATTGTTATTGTAAAATATGAAATTTTTCTTTCCAGATAAAAACCACACAAAAAGAAAGTAAGCAGCAAACAAAGTACGAAGCGAAAGATGAGCCAAGCTACCAGCTCCACCTTGAGCGTCGCGATCACCTGCGACCGCACTGGGTACCTCAGCGAATCCGAGGCGCGGTCTATATTCAAACTACTCCGTAAGCAGATCACCTCCGAAGCAAAGTCTCCGGACACACCCGGGCCAACCTTCAGTAGCGAGCATCTGTACGCCGACCGTGCCATCAAATTGTGGTGTGCTAATCACGAAACTTTAACCTGGTTAAAAAAATCAGTCTCTGGCCTAAAAATCGATTCTAGAGAGCTTGTAGTCAAGAACCAGTCGGAGATACAGAAACGAGTAAACTGTAGTTTCGATATTCCAGATGGCCAGCGGGAGCCATACCGAACGCTGGATGATATTATGCAAGTTCTGTGTTACCAGAACCACTGGTTTGACATGAGGTGCGCGCTTTCTGGAGAGACAGATAAATATCGTGAATTTTATAAAGTGATGATGGAGATCCCTGTGAACCAAATTCCGACTCTGATGAAAGCCGAACGCCGTCTCTCATTTGGTTTGTCGGTGGTTTACGTTAAGTTTGAGGGTCCGGACGGCGAACTAAACTCCGACGTCCCTAAGGGATGGGACCCCGTCACAGAAACAATATTATAAGGTCGTCGAGGTTTCAACCACCGATCACTGTACTTCTCGTAAATCTGTTAACGTCAGGTGCGCAATTTGCTTATTTACGTGACAAATTTATAAACAGTATAGCATCTACTTATTTCAAATATTAATTAGTTTTGTGTCAATCTACCCGAATAATGTGATTGTAATAAAAATAATAATAAATGAAAATAAAAAGCTTTTATTGATTCCTTATAAAAACATTTGTACATTGTTAATAAGATCATTCCAACACACAACACAACAATAAAATTAGTAACACATTTTTTTAATAATCGGTTGGAAAATAAGAATTATTATTCTAATAAAATAAAATTTCAACAATTGATTCCATGAAAACAAAATAAGAAAAAAATACCAATTAAAATAAAATCATCATTTATGTTTGTTAATATATATATATATAAATCCCTATTTCCCTTGGTCACGGCATCACGCGTGAACGGCTGGACCGATTTCGCTAATTCTTTTTTTTGTTGTGTTTGTTATTGTTAGGAGAAGGATCATATGAAAATAGTACATTATGGTACAAGTGTGTAATGTTGGTGATTACCGCTGAGGCGCCATTGAGACCCGAGCCGTTAGGTGAGGGTCTTAAGAGAGCCGAGGACGGTAATCATCAATACACACGTGTATCATACGACGTTTTTCAACACACTTGTGAAGAAAATAATACCGTAATCTGGTCCTACTTTGCTCCTAAGGTGGTAAAAATGCTCCACTTCCGAAAAAATATTAAATCTGATTTTGCGCACTGATACTTTACTATTTAGTAGAATCCAATATTTTTATCTGAAAATATTGTTCTTAATCTAGCAACACCATAGTTGACAGATGTCAAAGTCAGCCATTATTTTTTTCTGTGTGTGGTCGAAACGCATCGCTCTTCAAGGTCAAAATTTTAAAAGTGAGTAAAATCTATTTGCATCTGCATCATAAATAAAGGTCATTTGCATCATAAATAAAGGTGATTTTATAACACATCTAATTTTTTATTACCCTGTACTATCGGAGCAAAGTAAAAATGACTAAACAAAACTATGCTCCATTGAAAAATAAATGACAAACCTGTGAAGAGAAATTACGGTGCAAAGTTACCCCCTGCATAAGAACTACTTTGCTCCAAAAGAAATAAAAAAAAAAAAATACTTGGTCACTAAATACAATAGTGTATTTAATGTCAGGTTAAACTTTAATAGTACTATTATAATACACAATATATCACATTACTGATTTAGGCAAGATTTAAAAAGATGTGGATTAAAAAAAAAAGTTGGAGCAAATTTTGGTGCATAGTAGGACCAGGTTACGGTACTAAAAAATCATTTCCAACAGTGAAAACGAGTTGTGATTTTTTTTTCGCAATGGCGGACAAAATTAATCAGTTTTCCTATGCGCGCGCATCTAACAATGGCGATCGGCCATATACTAAAAATAATGAGTTATCTTTTTTTGGCTTTTAGCGAATAGCGTTTTAGCCACGTACAAAATGGGGAATTTCAAGATTTCTTTATTACAGACAAAAACAAAAGTTATATTTAAGTGAAAGTTTTATTTATTAAACACGTACAAGTTGAAATTATCTATTTAAATACGAAGTTGCATGAAATGTGTTGCATTTGTACTATTGAGCACGACCTTTTTTGTATCGAAACTTTTTTAAGAACAAAGCAACTCAACCAATAAATTTAAAAAAAAAACCTTTTTAACTCACTTGTGAATAATAGTAATGAAAAAGTCACAGTTTGATAACAGGTGTCATTATGTGCCTAATTGCGGTGAAATTAGAGCCACTTTTTGAGCAAGTGTGTTGAAAAATAAATGGTTGCACAGGTAGGGTAGGGTAGGCAGGCAAGACCGTCTTACTATGCCGGGGCCCTTGGGCACACAATGATTGTTGAAAATTGATTCAATTCTTCAGAATCAATTTTTTGAAGGACGTTATTTGCTATGCACATAATTTTTCTTGCACACATTAGTCGTTCTTTCAACATTGTTGTTCGCAATTCATTTTTAGTGTTACATACCCAAAGAGTATAAACGGGACCCTATTACTAAGACTCCACTGTCCGTCTGTCTGTCACCAGGCTGTATCTCATGAACCGTGATAGCTAGACAGCTGAAATTTTCACAGATGTTGTTTTACTGTTGCCGTTGTTGTTAACAACAAATACTAAAAACAATAAAATCTCAAACGTGATTTTTTTGCACTTGGCCGGTTTTTTATTCTCTTCAGCGCCGAAAATGAACGCTCTCCACTACAATAAATAGGTAACCATTAGGCAAAGGAATATTCTTGTAATAACTTCAACGATTGGATAAGTTTCTTCTAATTTATTTGACTTTATTAGGTTATGTAAGGTTGAGATATTTAAAAACGCTGATTGCTTTGCTATGTTTTTAAGGTTCCGAAGTCAACAAGGAACCCTTATAGTTTCGCTCTGTCCGTCTGTCCGTCCGCAGCTTAGCTCAGAGAATCTAAGTACTAGAAAGCTAAAATTTGGCATGGATATACATATTAATAATTTAGACAAAGTGGTAAAAAAAAACCCAGTTTTTTTTTTTTTGGGTTTCTTCCTGTAGACGTAAAGTGTGGGGTATCGTTGGATAGGTCATTCAAAAATATTATGGGTTTGTTGAAACCATTTTTCGATTCAGAGATCCGTTTGCGTAAAATTAAGCTTTGCAGAAGTAAATATAACGAAATTAACAGGAAAACTATCACAGATAAGTAGGCTTTACAAGTTTACGAGAATTTATTTATTTATTTATTTAATACTTCATGCACAAAAATGTACAGAGGCGGACTTAATGACTTAGGCATTTTCTACCAGTCGACCTTTGGGTGATGCAGAGAAAATAGTGGTAGGTGCAATACTTTGAGTTAAGTAAATCGAAAATAAAACGTATTAAAAACGTATTCCTATACTATAAATACAATATATACTCAAATAATAATCTAAATACATAAATATACATAAACAATAAGTAGTAATAGATAAATAATTGAAAAACATTAGCGCTGTGACGAAACTACTGCCAACTTCTTACGAATATGCTCGCGAACTTTAACTTTGAAGGTTATTACGGTTGGTTGCCATCCTGATTTCCTGGGGGAGCGCATTCCACAGAGAAATAGACTGAACGAAGAAAGAACAGTGAATGAAGTGAACGACCAACTTATAAAATGTACATAGAACAGTAAACATTTTGTACAAATGCCGCAAATTGTGAATACCGCAGATTAGAAGTGACTACAAACGAAAATTTTCAAATTCCGTAAGAGAAATAAACAAGGAGCGTGCGCGCAAGGATCCAGGAACAAACCATACCATTCCCCGTGGCTCTAACGCGCGCTCGTATCGGCTCCTTTCGCAATTCGCACCCGCGGTGGTACTCAAATAGATAATATTTTCTAACTTCAGTTGCGAAGTTGGATTTTATAACTCCTTCAGTTACCAGATAGTCCTTCTTTAGTTTAAGTCAAGAGTGAATAGGTTACTTCTAGGCACACGTGCTTCACCGTAGACCACATCATCGCTTACCATCAGGCGAGATAGTGGTCAAACGCGAGCATATAGATTAAAAAAAAACATCATTCTGTGTGGACCCGTTTTTAGACGTTGTGTGCCTCTGAAACCGTTTTAATGTTGTAACAACAACAAAAACCTCTTCTTAGTCCGCATAATTATGCAACTTCGGAACCCTATAACTACACGTGGCCCGACACGCATTTGCCAGGTTTTTAAATATTGGCTTAAATGAAACAATATTTTTTGAGCTCACATGCATTAATATCTTCATGATAAAATCTACAATTTTGGTCAACTCGCCAGATTCCAAGCCAACTTTAGGCTTGAATATGACTTATTGTCATAAATCGATTCTAACTAAGCTAATAAGTCAAAATCAAAACAAATGTTATGGAAATTTTATACTTCTAAAGGAAAAAGGCAAAGTTTGACTTGATTTTGCCTTAATTTGGTTAGATAAAATCGTCATAATTTTGACTTGAATTTCAAGACAAAAGTAAGTTTTATTTTCAACCCGGGAGCTCACTGTTACTGTGCCCGACAATTTTTTTTTGAGAATAAATGTAAGAGAAACTGTCGGGCGGAATTAATAAATTAAATTAAAAATTAATTAAATTATATTAATAATAAACAAAATTAATAATAAATTATATAATTAATTAATTATATTATTAATAATTATATTAATTAAATTATATTATTAATAATAATAACAGAGCAGAGTGAGCAACTCACCCCGAGTGTATGTGAGGGGTGTGGGTTTGGGGGGGTGAGTGGGTGTGGTGTGGATGCGTGAGTGGGAGTGTATAATGTTAGTGATTGGCTTTATACAATGTTAATTGTTCTTATCTAGGCAATGTTAATAATTGTAATGTAATAAATTCTAATAATTTTAATTTATGCAATGTCAAATTTTTTTTTTTTTTTTTTTTTTTTTTTTTTATCTATGTTTTAATTTTAAGGATATCAATTGCCCGCTTTATTCGTAGTTTGTATACCTAATGCTATGTGCAAAATGTGCATATGTACCTGTATATTTTCTGTCTATCATGCTCCTTTCGTATAATATTCCCTGTTTTTGAAGGTCTGGCTCTTGTGATACAGGACTTCGTAGTACAAGAGCCAGGGCTGCACTGATATTTGTGACATAAAGTGTGTGTTAATAAATAAATAAAAATAGTAATGAAACGTGGGGTTCGAATCGATTTATAACGACTAAGATTCTATACGGCTGGGCGCCGATGCAACAGCAAATATAGAATCTGGTTAATGTTAAATGGCTGCAATGGCCGACGATGGAACAGCCAAGGGTAGGCTGATTCTATACGGCTGGGCGCCGATGGAACAGCATATACAGAATCGGGTCACACGATATATCTATGCGTTGATAAAAAAGGGGGTAAATTTGGTGAGGCTACGTTAATGTCAAGGTGTTTGAGGTCATCTGAACAACCTGACCGTTGAAGGAATAGGTAGATTAGATGTTCAAGTGCTTGTTTTATAATGATTGTTTAGTGGTCTCTGGCACTGAGTGGAACTGGAGAGGTCTTGATTATAATAAAACATTGTTGCTTGTTCAAATGACTGTCGGTAACTGAATTTATTATTCTCTAACATCTATTTCATAAGGGAGTACTAACAATGCTCCTATTTACAAAATGTAATAACCAATAGGCATTCGCCAGAGGACACAGGCCATGCGCGGGGCGCGGGAGCGGAACGCTGTGTTCGCACACTGCCTAACGGTCGCCAAACTGCTGTCTTCGAAGAATCTTGAATGCCGCTGTGAATCTTCTACGTGGGCGTTGCTCTTGCCAACAACCCGTTCTTTTCGGAGCGAACTGGTGTGCGCAGTGTTATGAAAACAACCGCGCGTCACCACATCCTGTTTCTATATCTGGTAGCAGTGTTCTGGTAATGGTAATGGAGGTACGGTAATTAATGTGACTAGCTCTGTGTCACTACAATTGTAAAGAAGATGTATATCTGAGAAGATTACACCATAACATTTATTCTTGGTTTGTTTGCCGACGATGGAAAAACAATCCAGGATAAAACATGGATGCAATTGATGGTTGACGAATTTCTAGGCAGTATCGCCTAGAAACTTAGGTACCCCTTTTTACTCCGTTAAGGTCGAATTTTGAACAACCCAATTATATGTTAGTTAAATTGCGCAGTAAGATTCTTTAAAAATACTTGAACACCACTTAAACCTATGGGGGGGATAGTTTAAAAAAAACGAGTGATTATTTGCTTTATCCCCAAAGCATTAGATTTTATACAAACAAATAAACAAACTTTAAAAGGGAGTAAAAAGTGAGACCTCTTCACTCCCTTTTAAAGTTTTTATCAGTGATAAAAATGTGTGACTCATGCCTGTCACAGCAGGCCGTGCTCGCCCGGCAGGAATGTTCTCGACTGACTGATGCGCTAGAACATTCCTGGTATAAAGATAATTTTTAATAGTTTTTATTTAAAATGTCGGATGAATAATAATAATTATAATAATAGAATTAGTAAAACGGTAGCTGTACTCAGTATTATAATGATATGAGTTCAGGCCAATACTGTGATCATAGTATTAGAAATAATACTAGAAACGAAGCTATGGTACTAGCGAAACGTGTTGTAGTATCACGTGGCGTGTTGTATATGTGCACGATTCGCATCGGGTTTCGACACATCACGTCGCGTCGCGTTTTAGTAGTATATTTCCACCTTAAAAGATGTAGGGGGTTGGCAGCATGTAACTGAATAAATGAACACGTGTTTTCCTACAAATTAGTTTGATTAATAACAATAATACACTATCAAAGAATTAGCTATACGGTTGATGTGAAATTAAACGTTTGAATAAGAGGTAGAACTTTGTATCTTTATCCCACGGACTGATGCTACTCTCAAGCTCATGATGGAGATGCGTGAGATGATCCTGCGGTTTTCAGACGATGCGTTGAAATACCGGCAGCTTAATAGACGGATCTCACAGTCCTTGAAAAGCGAACTCCGCCGCTTTAATACCGAGCGTATTAAAGATGTGATTGAGCGGAATAAGGGCTCCAAGGTCTTTGCAAGAGATCTGACTATTGGGCAGAGCCAGCTCACGAAACTGAAGACCGACGACGGCAGCATCGTATCCGCCAAACCGGAGCTTCTGAGGGAGATCGAGACATTCTATGGGCAGATGTACATGTCAACCAATAAACCCGTCGCGGATCTAGTAAAAGTAATATAACGAAAAGATAAATTTTTGCTCAGATCAAAGCTGGGTCTGTATAGATGTGGAGATGTGTGACAGTGATACCTACACTATCACAAGTGAATCACATGGCTGTAATAGATGGTTGGACCACTGCATCGTCACTGAGCTGCGCAGCAATCAGTCGTTAGTGTCACAGTAATGTATGACTTGTATTGGTCCGACTATTTCCCGATTTTGATTGAATGTGACCTGCTTAAAATAAATTGTAGACAGCATACCTACTTAAGGATAATCTTGTTAATCGTATTGTGTGGGGCGAGAGGATGTCTGAGCAGATTAATGAGTACCACGACCTCTGTTACTCTAGGCTAAGACTTATAGATATTCCTCAGAAGCTGAGTGATTGTTGTGATAAGTTCTGTGATCACAGAGATCATTGTTTATCTCTTGATAAACTGTTTTCTAATATTGTGAATATACTGGTATAGGCTGCCGTACAGACTTATAAGATAAAGTGTCGGAGAAAGGGTGGCTATGTCACGGAGTGGAACAAACATGTCGCATACGCTCACCACGAGGCACGGCTTATATTCCAGGTGCGGACACTGTCTGGTCGCCCGGCCAGTAATAGTGTATTTCATGATATGGCGGTGGCTAGGAGACATTTTAAGGCTAAACTCAAGTGGTGTCAGAACAGGTAGGTTCGGCTTAAAACACACCCACCCACCTTGCATTCAACCACACTCTCAGATCAAGTAAAAAAAGGTAGATCCCGCACGGCCTATAGTTTAGGTGAAGCCACTTTTTTAACTATGTGTGAGTCACTCCCAACAAACATTTTGGCGCTAAGGGCAACCTTTTTTAGCTCTTATAGTATTATAAATGATATATAAGAGCTCCGATAATAACATTAGATTCGACTATGGTGTTAAGGATAAATAATTAAACCTACAAGAGGAGTAACAGTTACAAAGAAAATTTTTATTACTTAAGGCGGTAGCATGGAGTTGGCGGGAACTATTATATAGCTCACTCTTATAACTTTAAGAAGCGTAAAAAACTATAAGCAATTGTAAGGTGTCTACTAACACTTACTAACGGCTGATGTCTTTAAACAGAGTTAGTGAGATGCTTCGTAACACCTTAAGGCTTACTGTAATAGCTTTAAGAAGCGTAAAACACTGTAAGTAATTGTAAGGTGTCTGCTAACACTTACTAACAGCTGATGTCCTTAAATAGAGTTAGAAAATACTTTGTACCACTTAACGAGTTCTATCGAACCCGAAGAGTTAGCAAGAAAGCTATTAGTATCATAAAAGTGTTAATTATAAATCTTATAGAGCTGGATGCTGCAAGAATCAGAAACCACCTTTAAACCAATAATGATTGTATAATGGGGTTACTCGGTCAACATTAGGTAATACAGTGGTTTTAAAAATACTTCTATGCGGCCATAAACAATATGTGCAAACATTATTACTCTTAATTATCACTTTACGTTGATTTATAGAATTTTATATCGCCTAAATGCATCAATATAACCTAACCTCAAAAATTATGTTTTGTTACAATATAAGTTTACGCTGTGCAACGGGTTTATCCGGTAATATTTTTGTTTCTACCATGCAACCATGGAAAGTTAAAAAAAACCGGTGAAGTTAAGATAAAAGCTTCCAAAGAATAAACCGATTGGTACCGATTTGTATAATGCGCAAGCAACAAATATACAACAGGGTTCCGTACAACAGGAAACTGATATGACAAATGATGAGTACAACATTTTGTTTCCTCTCAGAAGTTCAAATACCTCGGACGAGGAGCAAGACTGTGAATATATGCAAAACATAAATTTAAAGAATGATTTACTAACATGGGCTGTACAAGAAAATATAAGCCAAGCTGATACGAAAGATTTGATTTTAATTTTAAACAAAAGATTTACAGATATTTTACCATCCGAACCTCAGAACGATTTTGCAAATACCGACAGAAGATTGTCTTAAAACAATCAAAGGTGGTGAATATTGGCATCATGGGATTGTAAAGCCATTATCAAATATAATTGAAAATTGTATACCGCTGCCAAAAAATATGCACCTAAATATCAATCTTGATGGCTTACCTATTTTTAAATCAAGTGGTTTTCTGTACTTCTCATCTCTTTTACTTAAAGTGTAAAAATAAAACTTATTATTCTTTTAAAATGGTTGGTTTTATTCAAAATATCTTTAGTATTACTAGTATTACAAAGGAAATAACATAATCAGTCAAAGTTTGAGCTCATAATTACTCAACATTTCTAATTGCACTGAGCCCTTTTTGCATGATCATGTGTATGGTTACTCGGTTAAAAGCCATTTCACATCTGCGACCCAGCACAGTACGCGTGACTGTAATTACATTACAGATGTGAAAGGTCCAATAACCAATATCTTCCAAAAACTAAACAAAATAAAAAGTCTTCAAAAATTATTTACGGCACAATAA
Source organism: Orthosia cruda (assembly GCA_964057195.1). Classification (NCBI taxonomy): domain Eukaryota; kingdom Metazoa; phylum Arthropoda; class Insecta; order Lepidoptera; family Noctuidae; genus Orthosia; species Orthosia cruda. The sequence goes on along the minus strand of OZ059846.1, from coordinate 17,784,761 downwards.
ACATGTTATATCTACTGATCAACGATAACTATTCAACATACATTATCCATCACAATTAAAAACTCCCTATGTATTACGAACTTGTTACGGTGAACAAGTGAGATGTTTATTTACAGTACGGTTGAAATATCTTGGCGAGTCTTAACTTATGCACTATGAACTTTTGCGCATGTTCTCTCACTCATACTCGTCTCATGTCACCATTTGGTTCCTAAAAAATGTTACTGAAATTCGAACTCGCCAAGATATTTCGGCCGTACTGGTACACCGTGTCATGGGAGAAACGAACATCTGAACACCGTGATAAAAGATGAGCGAGCGAGCGAGCAAGCAAGCGTGCGCCTCGGCAGCGCCAGCGGTGGTCGGGACGCGTGAGTTGCGATGCGAATACAATGACGTGATGTGTGTGACTGGAACTGGGCGCGGTGTCGAGTAGGTAGGTTCTTTAACATCACCATCACTAAGATATGGGAATAGGTACTGAAACAAGAGTATTTTTTTGTAATAATGTAAAAATACATACAAGTTAAGCTTCTAAAAGTTAATTTACAAAATACAAATTAAAAAAATAAAAAAGTATAGTAAAAGACAACTTTTAATTCAAACTAAATTAGCTTAGGTTACGTTAGTACAGGCTTTTGTTTTCATAATTATTATAAATAATAGAATTTAAAATTATTTGATTTATTCAGTCAAGTAAAGGTATAATATATGTAAAGGTTTTATTCCAACAATAAGAGAACCCTGAACATGTATAGCTTACAGGTTCACTTAGAACCAATAAGCAAACTGAACCTACAAAATTGTTGTCTTTTCACTTTCAGAACCATATTGTAGAACTGCAAGTGGCATATAAGTGCTAACAATCGTTCTTTAAGCACTATGTTAGTGATAAAAGAGTTATCAGCAACCGTAAGTAATTTAGAATTGTCGCCATTAAATAAATAGTTAACCTATAAAAAAATTAAAAGAAAAATCGTTTTCCAGTCGTTATTGCCACACTTATTTATTATATTATTGTCAGTATTCCATTAAAATATCTATAGACAGTACCAGGAACTATTATTCATCATAATTGAAATAAAATAATAATTGAGGCAGTATTTTTTTTCTACATATTGTCATCAAATGCAGTTTATTTCTAAGGCGTTTCAAAATTGAGATGAAAACATACACATACTGTTACAGAAAACTTACCATGGCAGCGAGTTTTAATAATTATAACACCATTGCAGTTATCTAAAATACATTAATTGACTTACCTCATAAACATAAAGTCACTTTCAAACACTATATCCCTGTATCGTAATGCTAAATATTTTAACACCATAGACGGTAACAAATCACAAAAATTATGAAAAGAGGTAAATATGTTGGCGCTTTGGGTGATGCTTGTTGCTATTAAATAACTACAATATATTCTTAAGGTATATATTGTGTCGAGGAAGCACTAATATGTTATTAAAATAGTTATTAGGATGGATTCCATAACTATATTACTACTTTAGCTTGCAGTTGTAACCTTTGTATAGCTTATAATACACTTAATTTGGTAAGCACTGCTTCAATAGCACTATTATAGCTCTTTATTGTCACTCATTTATCATTCCACTACAACTATTAGTTCACTTTAAGCTCTAAAATCGTGGGCCCAAATCAGGGTTATAAGAAAGTTAAAACGCGCTATATCACCGAACGTTAGTGCCTTTATAGGACCTTAGGTTCTTAAAATTCTCTTAAATAGCTAATGTAGCACTTATTCTTATCACCAAAATGTTACTTGGGCTGGAGTGTTGACACTTAAGAAAAAAAAGTCCCTCAAATTATTTAAATGGGATTAAATATTAATTTCATAATTTTAAGTAAGTACTTTATATGCAAATGTGAAAGGAAATCTGTCTGTTTGTTTTTAATAAACGCGTGCAGTCGCTCGTGTGTAAGAACACCGAGCAGCTCAGAACAAGTTTTTTTTACTAAAAATACAACAAAGTTTATGTAAAACATGTTTATTACAAAAACAACCATTCCATGGAATTAAAAATATACTTTTTCAGATGGAATGAAAAGTATAAGTATTTAAGTAAGTACAAAATAGAGCATTAACTTATATCAGAATAATAACAAACTTAGTGAACTTTAAAAAAGATTGAAACAAGGTGACCTATTTCTGTCGTGCTAACGGAGGTATCTACTTCAAGGTCGTTGTCGTTCATTTCGGCTCAGTCTTATAGCATTTACCCATTCGTTTCTTATTAATGTTTTTGTTGGAAACCTAAAACCATAATATTTGATAGCTAAATAGAAGCTACTCATGAATTTATACAAAAATAAATTAGTTACGAACTAAATATTTACCTTGACTTTGGTTTATTTATAATACATAAAATCATTTGATTTAAATAGAAAATAAACATTAATTAGGTCAACTTAATTATTTTTGTTTGACTTTGCCAACTTACCCACATTTTGGGCAATTAGAAATAAGAATTACTGGCAACATTCTCCCAATATGTCATTTTCGGGGAAAAACATTATCTGTTCCGAATAACCTCAAAATTATGTTGGAAAACCAAAAATACAAATAGTTCTGCGTGTACTTACGTGTGAAACGATACTCCTAAAGACTTCTTGTTTACTATGGTGTTGTTTTTGCACCACTTGACAACACAGGACGGAATTTTTAAGGCAAAGTTATTGCACGACGGTCCGTGAGATACTAACAAAATCAGCGTAGTTTTATTGCTTGTGTGTGCGTGAGCGCGTGTGTTTACAAGAATCGGCTGAGTTTTGTGGCTTCACCTAAACTATAGGCCGTGCGGGATCTACCTTTTTTTACTTGATCTGAGACCACACTAATAAAGACTTCAGGCATTTTTGGAAAAACACGAATAAAATTAATGTGAGGCCGAGTCTCCCGGTCAGTGTCGGTGCTCGGTGGTATTCAGTATTGCTGATGCTTTTAGGGACTACTTTTAGGTGCGGTCACTCTTGGGCTCGGCGTCCCATGGAGCAAACGGTGCTGAGACCATTGAGACTGAGCGGAACGCAAAAGTACCAGCCAAGGATGTGGCTACAATTTTTTCGAGAATGCAGCGTGGGATGTCGCCGGGTCATGATGGTCTCAGCATCGATCATTTTAAACATGCGGGAATCCATCTGCACAGTTGTGTCGCTATTTGTGCCTTGGTCATTCCTATTTACCGCAACTACTTATGCGGACGATAGTGGGGTCTTCTTATTTAAAAATAAAACTGGTGACACATCTGACATGAACAACTATCGACCCATCTCGCTAGCCACCACCATGGCCAAGGTGCTTCACGGTCTGATGAAAGACTGCCTCTCAGAATATGTTAAAGTACATGACACCCAATTCGGATTCAAGACAGGTGTGTCCACAGAAAGTGCCATACTCAGCCTGAAGCACCCCGTCAAGTACTACACCGGGAGGAGGACGCGTATACGCGTGTTTCCTTAATTTTTTGAAAGCTTTCGATCTTGTCTCCTATGATGTGCTATGGGACAAGTTGAGGGGCACGGGTATGCCGGCGGAGTACACAGCCCTTCTACGATACTGATATGCTCACCAGACAAACCAGGTGAGGTGGGTCGGTACTCTGTCGGATGAGTATCGAATGAAATATGGTGTAAGGCAGGGGGGGTTAAGCTCGCCCCTGTTATTTAATTTATATTTTAATCAGCATATCGAGCGGCTGAGCAGCACACATGTCGGCTGTCACATAGACGGTATATGTGTCAATAACATAAGTTACGCGGACAACATGGTGTTGCTCAGTCCATCGATGAGCGGACTGAGCAAGCTGCTTAGGACCTGCGAGACGTATGCAATGAAGAAGAAGAAGAAATGTATATAAAAAAGAGTGAGGTGTTAGTGTTTAGGGCACCTAAACAAAAGCCCCGTCGTGTACCTCCAGTATAGCCCTCGCCAAACTTAACGGCCGCCCTGAAGTTTTGGTTTACCGGATGCGCGAGGCTCGAAACGGTGCTGTTTTTGTATGAGATTTCCTATTGCGCAGCTATTGTAGCCAACTTCAGGGCGGCCAATAAGTTTGGCGAGAACTATATATCTCAACGGCGTAGTACTTAATGTGGTGAATAGATTTAAATAAACACATCAACACGGTCTAGGGATATTTTTAAAAAAGCTAATTACTATCAATGTGTTAATTATTTATAGGACATGTATATATTTAAAAGATACGTTATTTAATATTCTACCATTTTTTAATAATGGTTAAGGTACTTCGATTAAAATTTCAGGATTTTATGTAGTACATTATTACCTCAATGGATTTTATGGAAAAAAATGAAGCATAGACGGAAACCGTATATGAATTAACTTTTAATTTATGAGTAAAAACTGAAACTGTTTTAATTTATGAAAAAAAAATAGAAAAAACATTTAATTTGTGTTTATAAACTTGAAGTTAGTAGTCTGAGAAAGCGCCCATGATGTTCATAACACATCGGCAACGATTCGGCATGCTCAGAACAAGGTTGTCAATGTCATGCTGCGGAATATTGTCCCATGTCCTTCTGAAGTGCGCAAAAAGTTGATCTTCTGTAGCCAGATTTTCAGGAACTTCCTTCAGAGCTCTTCTTTGCAGCATATCCCACGCATGCTCAATGGGATTTAGATCTGGCGATTGAGCAGGCCAGTCTAAGGCCCTAACATTGTGTGTATGTAACCAAGCTTCTACCGTTCTCGCCGTGTGTGCCCGGGCATTGTCGTGCATGAGCAGGAAATCTTGCCCCATTTGTGTTCTGTGGGGCAAGATTACGGGCCGCAGCACCTGTTGGACGTATCGTTCTGCCGTCATATTGCCCCGCACCCAAACGAGATCCGTCCGTCCTCCAAGACGAATTCCTGCCCAAACCATAATTGTTCCACTTTGGTATGGGTGAACTTCCTGAGGGTTCTGAAGACGGCTCCATCGTCCATGAACTCGCCAAACACGCGTCCTTCATGAATCTGGATGGAAGCCGAACCTGGATTCATCCGTGAACAGCACATTGGAGCATTGCTCACGGCCCCAGTCCACGTGGTTCCGAACCCATTCTAATCATCGTCCACGATTGCCTCTCCGTAAAGGTGGGACCCGGAGTGGTCTACGAGAGCGTAGATTGCTTTCATGCAGTCGCCTTCTTACAGTTTGGTCACTCACAAGCACTTGGTGTTCCACTCGCAGCCTTTGGACCAATTGAGTCGCCGTTGCATTTGGTTGAGCTCGCGCAGTAATTTGCAAAAATCGGTCTTGTCTGGGGGTAGTGATGCGACTTGGCCCCCGGTGCCTCTCCGCTACTTCACCTGTGGCACGATAGCGTGTCCACAATCTTGAAATTACATTTTGGTGGGTCCCTATGGCCTCAACAACATTACGCTGAACAGACCCAGCTTCCAGCATTCCCACAGCTCGTAACATCTCCGCCCTCGTCAAATGTTGGCGTTGCATGGCTACAATACCTCAATTTTAACTTTATCTTTCGTTTAAATATGAAAAAAAACTGTAACTAAACGTAATTCGTATTGTTTTCTAAATTTCGCACCATTGAGGTAATAATGTACTACGCACTAGAGAAGTCACCACACATCACTGCTGTGTTCCGATCATGTGGGGTCGGCCGGCCGCACTTCACTCAGTTGCTTGCTAGATCTTGAGCGCCTATGTCATTGATTGTTTTTAAACGAAAAAAACGATCAAACGCATTAAATATGTAGTCGTGTGTTTTAAGATATTGCACTTATAATTCAACTAATACGGCGAAATGCAAAGGAATAACTTTTCGTCAATGAGTAATTAGATAATCATTTTTAAATTGAAATATTTGGTGGACGCCATGTTGCCTCATTTCTCATATAGACTAAAAATTAAGATGTGACAATTTTCGTAACAAGTGTAGGTAGAATTAGCTGACTTTGTTTTTTATAGCGGAAAATAACAATCTTAAGTATATTCAGAAAGGAACTGACTGTGGTTATTCAAATAAATAATTTAACAAATTGGTAGGTATGATAGGTGGGTAGGTTTCTAGGGTAGGATAGGGTATGTAGGTATCCAGTAGACGGGAGCGAAGTCACGGGGGACAGCTAGTACCTAAATAATGGGACGACGTAAATTACTTCAAAGTCAGCGTTTAGCTTTGATATTCTTATGCAAAGCAAACAGGACGGTTAGTACTGAGACCTTACCGGTACTTGCTGGCGTACTTCCGGTTAACCTTGATGTGCAATGATGTGCTGCAATGTACTATTCAGCACGAGAAACCATGGACGCGGAGTGACCGTGAGAAAATCTCTGGATTATTTGAACCACATATTGATGTAGGTGGGATAATTCCATCAAGGGCCGACACCTCCACCAATTCTTTCCATCTGTTCGAGGGCGACTGGACAGTACGTGGCTGGAGGTGGATCACTGTGTTGCCCAATTTCTCACAGGGCATGGTAACTTTAAAAGTAAATTATTTTCCTTCAAGCTCGTTGCCTCGCCTTTATGTCAGTATTCTACATCTGACTGCGAAAATGTACAATCTGCCCATCATATCTTATGGGAGAGTATTCTTTGGTAGAATGAAAGCAATACTATGTTGAATAATGTACAGGCTGCATCGGAAGATGTTTACTATACGGATCTTGTGTTAACTAGAACAATATTCCGTGCATTCAAGCGTTTTTGCCATACCTATTTATTATTAGAATCAAATATAACACCTCACAATGTTAGGACCCATTAATATTTATGCAAATTTTAATCCGTGGTGCCAGGCAACTTGGCTTATCCCAGTTGTAAATGACCCTATGTACCTTGTTTGTTCTGTCTCCTACTTATATGTGAGATATGGAGGGAACTGGATTTTTTTAATAATATTAAATTAATGTACTATTTAATTAATATGTATAATATTACTTTACTAAGGTTATTTCAACTAATATATTTTGTTGAAAAAAGTGTGAATTCTAATGAAGCTTGTTAGGTATAAAGCTATGTAAGTACCGCTTCTGTAGTCAGTCAGCAGTTTAGTCTATATGAGTGACAAGTTGTAGAGATGGGCTTAAACGTTAAAAAATAATAACACTGCTAAATGCTAATGCTAAAAATAATTAACAGTTTAAATTAGCAGTTATTTTTAGCAACTGCTAAATTTAAACATAGACAGATTGTTGACATAAATTAATTCTAGTTTCCTTCATAGGCTTGGACTGTCAACTTTTTCTGTTGGCGTATTTAAAATGAGAATCGATTTATTTACCACAATTTATTTCTTTTATGGCTGTTTTTTAGTTTTCATAAGTTTTGTTTAATACATAACTTATTATTTATTACAATAATCAAACACAAACTGCATAAGTTAATGATTATATTTTTTTTATGTTCACAAAAAACACTTAATGACAGATATAAAGTATCCATTATAGAAATTTTATTGCAATTTGAAAGTATTATTTTTAAAACCTAAACAACACAAAAACAGTCACACAATTGAAATTAAACTCACAACACACAATAACTACTACATTTACGTAAATATACGTCGTTACGAAGATCAGTCTTTATTTAACACTCACTAGTAAAGTTAAATGTTAAATTTAGCAGTTAGCAGTTAACTAAATAACAATCTGTCTGACTCAACACAAAATTAACAGTTTACATTTCGTTTTCTGTTTTTTTTTCGTCAATTGAGACGGAACACCATTGTGGCCTTTCCTGTCCTTTGTTTTGCTTGAAAAATATTTTTAAACTTCTGTTCGCAAGATGTGTAAGTATGTGTGAAAGTGTTCGCAGCTTTAGTTTTTTTACAATTTCTTGAACCCTGCCATAAATTTTACTACACTCTATTACAAAAAGCACAAAGCCGTCGTGTTTGTGAAATGTAACTGTTAAATTTAGCAGTTAGATCAGAATTTATTTAACAAGTGTTGACACTAAAAAAATATAGCAGTGCTAATTTAGCAGCTTATTAATTTTAGACCCATCTCTAACAAGTTGTTGCAGAATGTTGAACGAAACGCGTAAACGCCATGAAAATCACGGCGCTTCCGTCTTTTTGATCGCGAGAAAACTATACCTTAGAAGCGCTCTAGCGCTGCGTGTTTATACTGTTTTGCTAGACGGCTAATTATTGTTTCAGCGTTGCAGCGAAGTTTACAAAATACAAAATACTCACGCTTCCCTATTTATACATCCTAGAATTATGTAAATTTGTCAGAAAACATCCAGATTTTTACACAATTTGCGAAGAAACACAAACAAGATTCAATTTTAGACACAACAAAAACAAAATAAACATACCTCAATCCCGACTTAAAATGCACTCAACCAGCCCTTTAGTAATGTCCATAAAAATTTATAACAAACTGCCAAATGATATTAGAGAAATAAACAAAACAAATATATTTATTAATAAGGTGAAACAATTTCTTGAATCCAAGTCATATTACTCAGTTAAGGAGTTTTTTAATGACAAATCGATTGCAAAATAAAAAATTTCCCTCAATTATCCACCAAAAATTACGAAATATATATAATAAAATGGGTAAATTGCTTGAAATAGGTGCTTACAAAAGTCAAATATAATAAATAACATTAATAACATAATTTAATCTTAATGAAAATACCTCAATAAATTTTATAATAATTACTTATTTACTATTCCTATTTAATCAATATATCATACCTATAAACACAGACATAATTATACATCCAATTTGACATTTGTAATATTATTTTTATTAATTTTTTTGATACTATGTAATGCCTTGAAATACTACTGAAGAGGGGGCCACCTCTTCCTCTCTCCTAATTTTTGCTGTGCCCGACGGGGTCCATATTGATCTTTTACCATGTCTATACCATCTTTGTAATACATATGGAATGCAATAAAGTATTGAGTTTTGTTTAAACTCTTGTCAAAATGAAACATGTCCTTTACTTAGGATAGCTTCTCTAGTACATATTATCTCAATGTTTCGCACAAATGAAAATTCCCTCTCCTACACATCAAGACATTTTTATGCCACCGAAACAAAAGAATTTTCAAAAATTTGAATTTGGAATTAGTCTGAGATAAATTACAAACAAATCGGTGTATAAAAGATTCCAATGCGGCCAGTACTTTTCAAGTTATTTAATTGAGTATGAAATATCCCTAGACCGTGTTGATGTGTGTACCTGGGTCATATTGTCACCTACGTGATGATGGCGACATAGAGCGCGAGCGCAGGGCGTTGCCGGTGAGAAGCAATATGCTCGCCCATAGGTTTGCTCGCTGCACGGCAGACGTCAAAGTGAGTTTATTTAAGACGTTCTGTCAGTCCTTTTACACGAGCGGCCTTTGGGTGTCATATACGGCCCGAGCCTACAACGTCCTGCGCGTACAATACAACAACGCTTTCAGGATGCTATTGCGGTTGCCGTGAAGTTGCATTGCATCGGGTATATTTGCTCGTACGGCATCCTGAAAATGATTGTTGGCAGAGTGAACCGCCCCATCCAAAGACACTGGGTGGAAATAGGTATAGGTTTATGTTAAATAGAATAAAGTAACACCAACATAGCATTTAAGCCAATGATATTAAAATAAACAGATATGTCATGAGCGCGCGCATTGTGAAGACCCGAATGGGTCACAATTGTGACCTTTTAGTCTTTAGTTTATGTCACGCATGGCGAAGAGCGATAGGCTTTGTTGAAACAAAACAAAATAAAAAAAATGCCATCGTGTGTATTTAGAAATTGTACTAATTATGATACCAAAGTACATAAAACAGAAGGGATCTCATACCATATGTAAGTACGCAATACACCTCAATTTACTAATTTATTTAATTTTTTTCCTAATATTAAATATTTGGATGTTAAAAAAAGATAACAACATTGGTGGTCAGAATAATGCAAAGACATAATACGTATTTCTTACTACTAGACTGTGTACCAAAATTTTTGGTTTAGCTAAAATGAAATCTATTATCATAAACCTAGGTTAGCTATTTCCTTATAAGCGGTAGCTAACAAAAAGCGGTCCTAGCGAGAGGGTTTCCGCTGGTAGTGTGTCCAGCTCTTGCTAGCTCAACTAATCATTGGGTTTGGTAGAAATGGTAGAAAATTTTAATACTAAATGTAGGATGGTGATTTGCGGAATTTTTGGCGGACTTTGTTCGAGTGAAATTCAGCGGCTGTTACTATTATTTGCAAACTGATTCCTAGTGGAATACAATTGGTGTAGTTTTATTTCTCAACTGTCTACGCAACTGGACAATATGTGAAATCATAGATATCCTTTGAGGTATAATTAGCTGCCGGTATTTCAAAGCACCGTCCTTGCACCGTCTGAAGACTGCAGGGTCATCTAACGCCTCTCCTTCATGAGCTTGAGAGTAGGATCAGAGAGCTTTTTGTTCCTATCTATACGATGGTCTTGAAGAATGAGACTTGAGGAGACTTGGGATTTGAGGATTATTGAGTCCTGCCCCTCTCTACGAACTTCAGATGACCCTTTAATACTCCATCGTAAACTGCTCAATTCCTCTTCGAGTTCGGTGATTTTTTAGTCGGTCCGGAGTGTGCGCGTGTTTTACGTTGTCAGTTCCAGTCGTCGGTATTTGTTGGGGTATCCGGAACTCGTCCGGGATTCTTAGCACCCCTTGCCATACCGTAACCTCTACCGCTACCGTAGTCGAGGGTAGAGGCTGCCGGGCAATAGTAGCTAAGTTTATTTGTGCTATTCATGGGGAGTACTTCGCAGTATGGTTGTTACAAATGCACAGAGAACGCTGCTGCCCATTCTCTGGTTTTTCCCATAATCGGCTCTTACGACACCCACGGGCAAACATGGGATGGTGAAATTTTTTACGCCCGACACCGTACGGTTAGTGATGTAGCTACTAAAAAATATAAACATATTTTTTTTTTATTAACTATAAATTAGGAAGGTTTAGGTAGCGCAGTTAGGTAGCATCAATATATCGGGATACTTAAACTATCGTTTTTACAATCAATTTGTCCCGTGTTCTGTTTGGTCATGGTCATCTCATTAGAAAGAGACACACTACCAACGGGAGCCTTCTCACGTGGACCGGTTTTTGCGCCATAGTGCACAGTCTAGTAGTAAGAAGTATAAGGTCTTTGGAATAATGTTTGTTTACATTCACACGCAAGTGACTAACACTAGCTGTCCCTTTTTTCTTGTTGGTTTTATAAAGTCATCCCTTTCGACTTGTAGTGAAATGTCAGAAGAATGAAAAGTGTGTATGTGTGCTGCCGCTGCTGCTGCGCGGAACACTTTTTTCAATTGATTTGTGAGTGTATAACGTATCTGTATTTAAATATCATTGATTTAAGCATAATCTGGTAACAAATTATGGACTGATGGAGGTCTGAAATAAAGTTTTTATTGTTTTTTTTTTTATCATTATTACTTATAATTTAATGCAATCATATTATTATACAAAACTAATTAATATTTGAAATAAGTAGATGCTATACTGTTTATAAATATGTCACGTAAATAAGCAAATTGCGCAGCTGACGTTAACAGGTTTACAAAAAGTACGGTGATCGTTGGTTGAAACCTCATCGACCTTACAATATTTTTTCCATGACGGGGTCCCATCCCTTAGGGACGTCGGCGTTAAGTTTGCCGTCCGGACCCTCAAACGTAACGTAAACCACCGTCAAGCCAATTGAGACACGGCGTCCGACCTTCATCAGAGTCAGAATTAAGTGCTCGGGGATCTCCATCATCACTTTATAACAATTCAAGTAAATATCGTTCTGTCCAGAAAGCGCGCACTTATTTAAGTCGATCCAGGGGTTCTGGTAGCACAGAACTTGCTTAATATCATCCAGCGTTTTGTATGACTCCAGCTGCTTATTTGGAATCTCGAATTTACAGTTTACTCGTTTCTGTATCTCCGACTGGTTCTTGACTACAAGCTCTCTAGGATGGAATTTTAGGGCAGAGACCGTTTTTTTTAACCAGGTTAAAGTTTCGTGATTAGCACACCACAGTTTGATGGCACGGTCGGCGTACAGCTGCTCGCTATGGAAGGTTGGCCCGGGTGTGTGCGAATTAGAGTCAGGAGTTGTAGTTTTTGCTTCGGAGATGATCTGCTGACGGATAAGTTCGCATATCGTCTCCGCCTCAGATTCGCTGAGGTACCCAGTGCGGTCACAGGTGATCGCGACGCTCAAGGGGTCCCTGGTAGCTTGGCTCATTTTTCGCTTTGATCTTTGTTTGCTGCTTAGTTTCTTTTTCTGTGGTTTATATCTGGAAAGATAATTTTTAAATTTTACAATAACATTACAAAGTTTTAATTTTTTATTCCTCTTGAGCAACCTTGAGTTGGTAGAAATAACTTTTTCTCAAACATGCTTGGAAATATGAGCATTATTTTGACAACCTTCTTCGAGATAAATCGCAATTGCTGTACTGGCCAAATACATGCGCTCAGCGGCCGGCAAAATTTGTATGAAAATCCATATCTGTCGTGTGTAGCGGCCAAATAAATTCCATAGTAAACTCATATCTGTCGTGTAATTTAAAAATGGAACGATATTTTACTCCGAATCATGGCAACCAAGGAGGTAACTTATCAAAGGTTTAATTTAAATTTCGAACTGGCTTGCAAATAGAAAGCTGTTTACTGAAAAAAAAACAAATGAACACATAAGGGTAAACAAGTCAAAAAAAAATCCATACAAACGTAGTCTAGAGATTACTCCACTGTTTGACGATGTACTTTCAAAATAAAAAAAGATATCAATTTGTCTCATCATTATCTAGCCCTGTATGGAACCGAAAAAATAAAAAAATAAAATATTTGAAAGTTATGAGCGTCGAAAGTTCCATATTTCAACACTAATTTTAACGTATCTTTGGGCGCAAATAAATACCATAAGAAGAAGGAAAATTTGGGCGCACGGTTGGCGCAGTGGTTGAGCAATTGACTGCTGCGCTGCGTGTCGCGGGTTCGATTCCCGCAGGGAACAAATATTTGTATGACCTACAGATAGTTGTTCCGGCTCTGGGTGTTTGTGTAAGTGAGTCTATATGTTTGTAAAACGCACCCACGATACAGGAAGAAATTCCTAGTGTGGGGCAATGTTTTTAATTAAAAAAAAAAAAAAAAAAAAAAATGGCCTCCATACAGGGATAGATCAGTAATTCAACAATCCAAATAATTTTATTTTGATCAGATACATTCAGTAGTTTTTTCATGAAATCTAGACTCCCAAAGGTCTGTTTATAAAATTTCGCGCGCTCGTTTTCGTCCTAAATCATCATCCATTTCGATAAAAGATTGCAGAAGTGCTAATTCGTACGCGAACTAGCTTCTTACTGCTCATCACAGCATCTATATATTTCGCACGTGTTATGGGATGAGATAGCATGCATTTTAACCTCGCGCACAAAATAGTTCGTGCCGTCGACTAGTTTAACCTTAAGGCTTAGGCTTAGCACGCACTGCGACTTTTATTTGCGCGAATTTTTGTAATATTATGCCCGCGTGATTCTTTTACCGCAACGCGTGCGGCTTCATACAATTCCATAGGTCGCAGAATGGGCGAATAAAAATAACGCGAATAAAAGTCGCAGTGCGTGCTAAGACTAACGCGGGAATCATTATTGTTGTTCGTCATTGATTTTGAAAAGTAATAATTGTATTTGACAAAATGAGTTCTAGGTACTACTTAATTTTAATTGCCGCGCATTATTTGAGAAAAGTACTATACAAGCCTTGGCCACAACTAGGCATTGATGGACGTATGTATGTGTGCCTCGGCTTCGCCTCGGTCCACATTTACACGTTCGTCCATCAATGCCTCTTTTGCTGGCCGCTGAAGTAATGTACTAGAAATATAGTGACATTTTTGTTTTATCGGCCAGTAATGACTTGACTAGAAGCTAGAGTTCTGACACCTGTTTAGCCAAGGCGTACCGTGTTACCCAGTTACTGGGTTGTGGAGGTCAGAAAGGCAGTCGGTCCATGTAAAACACAGGTACTCAGCTGAATCCGGGTACATACTTCTTCTGCTTCACTCACATTCATACATATCTAAAGAATTGTAAGAAAATAATCTGTTTCATGAACGTTGGCAGTGTTGGCACTGTTACATCATTATTAGAACTGTATTATTTGTAAGCGTGATGAAAACCATTAGTTAAAATAATATTAAAATAATGTATAATACTAATAATATATGTTTATTAAACAAAATACAGATAGATGCAGTGCATGAGTGCACAGTATATTACAATGAATGGCTGGAGTACCTATATAATGTGTATAGCAGAGGTGTACTGAAAATACATCATCAAACATTTCCTGAACGTGATTACTTTTTACAAAGAAAATACTGTTATCGTGATTAAATTCGCGCAAAAAAATAAAAAAAATATTGTGGAAACGGTTTTTGTTTTGACCGATTGTAATAAAATTCAAACTTATTTTGAGAAGTGCTCATTTTTTTGAGAAGTGCCATGTAGCGAAGCGCGTATTTTGCAAAGTGCACATTTTGCGTCAAGCCCTACCTGTACCCTACCTTACCTACTTACCCTACACTACCCTAACTACGTACCCGGCCCTACCTACCCTGATAGTGCACTGCGAAACGAAATTTCAGTTCTGGAACACTTGTGAATAGAAGATAAATAGGTATGTATCGTAAGATAAATAATAAATTGCTTTTTTGTTCCTTGTTTCATATTTTATTAATAAGTACTCATAGTAAACTCGATATAAATATATTGAGGTCGCTGTACTTCTGCCGTAAAGCGAATCTATCTTATAGCGAATCTGTCGTAGAGCGATTAAAGCCCACCCTACCTTCTCTACCCTACTTACCTACCTATTTATTTTTAGTTTTTATACCTTCCCCGTATTCTGTCATGTATCAGAGTTGGCGTCGTGTTCGGAGAACGTAAGGGTAAATGAATACCAATTTAAAAAAAAACCGTTAATTTTTCCGATGTTTTAGTAGTTGTTCTGTTATTCGGGACGGAGTTATAGCGAACCAATGAATAATTATATATATATAATTATAAATAATGTAACTAACCCTAGGGTCAAGTGGGGGACAGTGTAACAAAAAAGTCATTTTAATTTTTAGAAAAAAAAACCTTTTTATATCGTCTTTTTACTATAAAATCAGCAGTCTTTAACCTTCATATTAGGCTTGATATAATATCGAATTAATACTTGGAAATTATGTTTTTTTTAGTTTTCTGAGACGACAAATTTGTTATAGTGTACCCCAGGGGTGGGGTACAGTTTAACAGCCATAGGGGTACAGTATAACAAGATGGGGTACACTATATCAGTAGACTAAACATACATCATACGAAATAAAATATGAAAAATAGAAATCCTTTAACCTCAATTATGTTCTATAACATATTTTTGGTAATCAAAATCAAACATACCTAAACAAATTTATCATATGAAAACATTATCTTTCCTCAGCCTAGATTAAAATGCCTCATTATTTTCTTTGGAAATGCCAGCCTGACGTTTAGTTTTTTTTTGGCTTCTTTCATATCATTAGCATCATCTAGGCCGAATTGACATCCTTTTCCGATTACGTACCATTTTCGATGTAGCACACTTAAAACATAAAGTAATAATCAAAGGGGACACACTATAACATGTTACACTGTACCCCGTTACACTGTACCCCACACCATATTGTTTCAAACAAAAATTTGTTAAAATTTTATAGGCTAGAAATTGCAATAAAATTTGTTTACTATTTAAACACCAATTAATTGAAGATTAGGAGGAACATATATTTACTCACCAGAACTTAGTACTTTTCCAATAAGAACAAAACTTCACTCTCTAAATTATGTTTTTTTTCTACGACGATCGTAATTTCGAGCATTCTTTCGTTCATCGAGCGATTTGTCGTCCGATGACACCTGTTTTAGATTGCGGCGTATGAGACTGACAAAACACGTAAAGAGACACCATTGATAAATTAGAAAAGGACAGAGTTAATCTTGATATTATACTGTGCCCCTTGTTACACTTGACCCTACTTATTGTCTATGTTACAGTCAAAAGTCTGAATTGTAAAAGTACTTACTTTTAACTGAAAACAACAGGCATAAGTAATTTTGACTGAACTACTTTTGGCCAACGTCCAAAAGTAGTTTTAGTATGTATATATGTTTGTTCCTATGTGGCGTTATAGAGACCAAACGCGTTGGCCGATTTTGATCATTCTTTCGTCAATCGATTCGTCTTAAACCTGCGAGTGTCACTGGCTACATTAAAATTGAAAAAAATAAAAATGGCGGATTTTGAGCGCCATATTGTGTGAGACAAAAATTTATTTTTCTTCCAAACCCATCGTGTGGGGTATCAAAATAAAGGATTTTAAAAGGCGAATTCAAAAGTATATAACACTTATATGTTAAAATGTACCTATATCTAAAAAAAAAATACTAAAAAGTTATAAATAAAAAAGTTAATTCAAAAAATCAAAAAACCCGACTGCTTAAAAAGCAAACTAAAAAGATATAAACAAGTAGAAAATCATGCTGTGCAGTCAGAGGATACATCTGGTTTTGGTCAGCCAGCTCGCGAATACGTATCCTCCGACTGCACAGCATGATTTTCTACTTGTTATATATTTTTAGTTTGCTTTTTAAGCAGTCGGGTTTTTTAAGTTAGTACCTAAGTTTATTATGTGTAAGAATTCTGTGATATTTTTGTTAACTATGCTTTTGTGTTTTTATCCCTAATTTTAGTATGATAGTACCTATTTCCTGTGATAAACTGCACTTTTGCACAAATGTGATAAACAGCACTTTTTGCACAACTGTTATAAATAGTATTTTCAACACACTTGCTCATAAAGTGGCTCTAATTTCACCGCAATTAGGCACATAATGACACCTGTTATCAAACTGTGACTTTTTCATTACTATTATTCACAAGTGAGATAAAGAGTTTCTTTTTTTAATTTATTGGTTGAGTTGCTTTGTTCTTAAAAAAGTTTCGATACAAAAAAGATCGTACTCAATAGTACAAATGCAACACATTTCATGCAACTTCGTATTTAAATAGATATTTTCAACTTATTAAACACGTACACTCAAAAATTATTTTTGTTTTTGTCAGTAATAAAGAAAACTTGAAATTCCCCATTTTGTACGTGGCTAAAACGCTATCCGCGAAAAGCCAAAAAAAGATAACTCATGTTTTTTAGTCTATGGCCGATCGCCATTGTTAGATGCGCGCGCATAGGAAAACTGATTAATTTTGTCCGCCATTGCGAAAAAAATTCCACAGCTCGTTTTTACTGTTGGAAATGATTTTTTAGTATTCTTTTCTTCACAAGTGTGTTGAAAATCGTCGTATGATACACGTGTGTATTGATGATTACCGTCCTCGGCTCTCTTAAGACCCTCACCTAACGGCTCGGGTCTCAATGGCGCCTCAGCGGTAATCACCAACGTTACACACTTGTACCATAATGTACTATTTTGCACAGCTGTGATAATTAGGATTTTTTTAATTTTATTTCTGGGATAAACTGAACTGTAACTTGAATATTTATTTTAAGATTTTTACACCCGACTGAAATAAAAATGACCGTAGATGTACAGGCCCAGGACGTACCGGGGACCGCGGGCGGGACGCGAGTAGCGACGACCGGCGCGGTGGCGCTCGCGCTAATCCCCGGACCACAGAGTACATTTTAATATACTGCCCCGGACAAAATGAAGGACCGAGTGCGCGCGTCTCTGTACTCGCTAATTGTAACTAAACTTTCTCTGTATCGCTCGGCTATCCTATTAAATATGTACTAAAATACGTCCGTTTCATTCATCTCCCAACAGTAGATAATTAAATAAACCCACACAGTGTACAAGAGGATGAATGCAAGAAGAAATTTAGTATGAAGAATAAAAGTACGAGAGGCAAGAAAGATTGACCGGAATGAATGTGTTTGCAATTAATAGGCGCCAATTTCGTTGGTGGGGATTAGTGTAGAGAAAAAAAAACCGGCCAAGTGCG
The DNA here is from genome assembly GCA_964057195.1 of Orthosia cruda. Lineage (NCBI taxonomy): Eukaryota > Metazoa > Arthropoda > Insecta > Lepidoptera > Noctuidae > Orthosia > Orthosia cruda. Next base: position 17,766,715 of record OZ059846.1, on the reverse strand, counting down.
AGTCGGACTCGCGCACGAAGGGTTCCGTACCATTATCGCAAAAACGGCAAATAAAAACACGTTTGTTGTATAGGAGCCCCACTCAAATACCTATTTATTTTATTCTGTTTTTAGTATTTGTTGTTATAGCGGCACTAGAAATACATCATCTGTGTAAAGAAGGATGGCCAAATCGTACCAGGTGAAGAAAAGATGGCGTCCAAATCTGCCGTATATACGAAAAATATCCTTATTTTTTAAGGTTTTTAAAAACACAAGAAATGTCTCTATAAGTAACCACAAAAAAAAGATATCCATTTATTTTTGTTTCTGTAACTTTTTTGAAATTATTTAGAATTCTATGTTCAGAACGCACCTATTGACGATTCGTTTAACGTATGAAATGACTTGGCATTCAAAGACTATAATTATTCACGTTTTATTGAATACTTGTTAACTGACTGTGACTTTAGTGTGTTAGTGCCTGAGGAGTTCCCAGAGGCGGCTTAATTAATTCTGACACCAGAGAAGGCCACATCCTCACACGAAAAGAAAGACAAGACATAATGTCCTATTTTTTGTGTGATTCTATTCAGAAATCGAAATAAATAGAAACGAGATTGCTAATTACCCTCCTCGCTTGTCGAGTTTTTGCTAACTATCTTTTAACTGAATTCTTTAGGCTACGCCACAGTCTAGTAAAAGGTAGTTATTGAATCTAACCTCAAACACATTGTTTACATTATTATAAAAAATCGTGGCCATTTAGATATGATTTTCAAACGGTCACCCCGTTTGAAAATCATATCTAAATGGCCACAACATGTTTACAACATAAAAACAAACCAGTCTAGCTATAATTTACTTTGGGACATGAAAAATAAAAGTCAAGTCCAGCTCCTATAGAAATTTGGCCATTGTTCTTTCAACTGTCTGGCTATCACGGTTCATGAGATACAGCCTGGTGACAGATAGACAGACGGACCGCGGAGACTTAGTAATAGGGTCCCGTTTTTACCCTTTGGGTACGGAACCCAAAAAAAAAACCCACCTACCCTACCTACATACCTACCCTACCTATGTAGATATGGAACCAATTTTGTTTTTTTTTTTTTTTCATGTGAACCTTCTCCTAATAATATTATCAAACACAACAAAAGAAGAATTAGCGAAGTCTAGCCGTTCACGCGTGATGCCGTGACCAAAGGAAATAGGAATTCATTTTTATATATATAGATAGATATATACAAGAATTGCTGGTTTAAAAGTATTAGATTAGATAGATAGATGACAATCTACAATCGGTAAGATTATAAGAAAACGAATCAATGTATGGGAATGACACTAGTCACGTGGTCAGACCATAAACATAGAAGGCGAGGCGTTAACGATTGTAGAAAGAGATTAGTGCTGTGCGGAATCGATTATCAATAATGGATTAATCGATTATCAAGATTATCGTTTACAAACGATTATCAGTTAGATATTCGATTACAATCGATTATTGCAAGAAAGCCATTTTTAAATTGTGGTAACCCTGCTTCTTTTTAGTGAAAAGTCTAGTGATGGGTCGGGATTTCCCCTTTAATAGAGCAGTTTAATACTAAAGTATTTAAGTGCTTTATTATAAGGGAAATCCCAATTAGGTTTTTAGCATTTTTTACGATTTTTGGTTCATAAGTACATGAGACATACACGATATTCGATTTAGGCCCGATTTTTCAATAGTCTTATAACTTTTATCTGAGGCATACAAATGGCGGTTTTACAGCTTTTGTATAGAAAATCAAACGCGAGCCTAAAGACAATAAAAAAAAAAGTCGAACGGCCATTTTTATTTCACAGTTAAAAGATAAGTCTATTGAAAAATCAGCCCTTATTCGTTTGATTTTTAATATAAATAATAGTTTTCTTTTTTAAATAAATATGTTATTAAATTCTGTTATTTTTATATCATTTTTATAAACTTTCTAAGACAATTTGTAACAGTTTTTATTTCGAACTAATCATTGAAGATTATTCCCATGATGATACCATATATTCCCATGATCGATTAGATAAATAATTGAATCGGCACAGCACTAAAAGAGATACGAAACGTTTGTAACTTGGCTAGAGGGAAAGTACAACAAAAAGTCTGTGGCCTGCATATCTCATAAAGTTATGGTTTACTAACTAATACCTACTAACATAGTTTGTAAGAAAATTATCGACAACTTTATTAGATTTAAGTCAGACAAGGGCTATTAATTAAAGTTAAAATTAATTGTTTTGGGCTTACATTTTTGCCTATTGGCTTTCGCAATTGCAAAAAAAACAGGCCGCGTGTTTGTTCAGGAGTTGCGCATGCACCACGAAACCAACGAGGTAGATATATAACAAAAACATTCATATAACAGGTATACGCACCTTAGCCACACTTGCCACTAGTAAATGATACACACTGTCCCAGTATAATCTTACTAATATAGTATAGTAGGCAGTCTTTGATCGACACGTTCGCTTTAATTTTATTCACGTTCCTTGTTGCGTTGCGAACTTGCGAGACGAGAACACAGATTACTTTACTTACTGTGAATGACTGGTGTGATCAGAGTTACCAACTCCTAAAAAAAAATACCCCTAAGATCAAGATGAAATAATAGTGTCATTCTGGGTGCATCTTCCTCAAATATATGTATTTATTAATGTAGGTATGTACTTATGTAAATATTGTAAACCAATTTTTTTTAATGAGTAAGTATGTAGTTTCTTGTCCGTTCTTCTCCATAACAAGCTACTTTTCCGAATGGACGGTAGAATCAATTATTATTACTTGTAAATTTTAATTAATGATGTTCAAAAGTGCCGCTCAGTGGCGACAGTGGCCTAGCTGAAATAAAAAAAATTGACTTTACTTGGAATATTTTTTTATTTTTCAAATATTGACTAAAATATGTTCTTCTGTTTTATATAGTATTTTATTAAATGCAGGCTTCCGCTTGGCAATTAATGCGAAAAATAAAACGAGAATTAAATTTTTACATACTTTCTTTGAGATACTAATTATATAGAAAGCAACAGGTGTCGAAAATGTGGAAGTATATAAACATAATTATATTATTTCCATTCTTCTCGCGTTTCTGTTTGCGAAATCCTTAATAGTTTCGTGTATATCTATATTATCTATTAAGGCCTCCACTGTAGATATTGTTGCTAAATGTTTACCTTAATAGCAGATAATCTATATAATTATATAAAAATGTTATGTTGGTTTGTGTACGCTTCAAAAACTCAAAAAGTTCTGCACGGATCGAGCTTAAATTTTAACATGATATATAATCCGCATCAAGGATTGTTATCATCAATTTTTTTTTTTTTTGTTTGCAGACCAGGCAGGGCAGGTAGGTAGGTTGCCAATTGACTGGAGCGAAGCCCCGGGTGTCAGCTAGTTATATATAAGTTTTAATTTGGACGTCTCAGCGATCTGGATCTAGAAGATTCAAATTCAATTTCGATATTTTTCGCCAACTAGATAGAAGTTTGAAACCACCAGTTTTAGTGGCACATCCACTAAGTTGGTAACACTGGTTCTCTCGCTCGTTAAAATCGGGGGAAACCCCGGTAACCGCACCCCGCTTGCGTCGCTTATCATCGGGTTGCGTTCGTTAACTCATCCACGGCAAGGCTTTTGTCAATTTGATGTCTCTGGCTTTTAAACCGACTTCCCAAAAAGGAGAAGGTTCTCAATTCATAATAAGGTACAGATTTTTTTTAGTGCACTATCTCCTATAAACTTTCAGTTTGGTATAGTCAGTCTAGTAATCGTTGTATGAAATGCACGGTGCTGAGGTGTACTATATTGTCTTTTTGCCAATATTTTGACGGCCTCCTAAAGAAAACAATGAACAAAGACTTCCCATATTCATAAACTCCAGTGATACAACTAACGCCATCTATCGAAAACCTTCAACACTACGATAACTGAACATATCGATCTCGATCACCGCCAGTGACCGAGAGGCATAACTAAGTCCACAAGTTTCCCCGTTCCGCTAACAGAGGGCGCTGTACACAATTATACTCAAAACAAAAGCATACAACAAAGTTATTGCCATCTTTTAAAGTGGATATAAAAACCACCATCAACAATAATACAAATAATAAGTTTAAGAACTTGGAAATAAAATATGAACAACTGGAAAATAAACTGGAGGAGCAAACTTCACAAATCAACCATTTCGAAAGTTTTATGAGACGCTAAAATTTTGTTATTTTTGGTGTCGAAGAACGAGAAAAGTCATACCATGGCTTAGAAGAAATAATAATAGACATAATAAATAAATACTTTGGTCTACTACATTATGAAAATAGTATAGAGGCTGTCAGAAGAATTGGGAAGAAGGGCGAAAAAATCAGGCCTGTTGTTGTTACGTTTAGCACAATGGGATTAAAAATAAAACTACTGCAAAATAAAATGCTTAAAAAACTCACCATATTATGTCAAGCAAGACTATCCTCTAGAAGTTTTGAATAAACGCAAAGACTTGCAGGCCCAACTGAGAGAGGAAAAGAAGGCAGCCAACACCGCTTTTATAAAAAATGATAAGCTCATTGTGTTACCCGACAAAAATAAAAATGTAACGCTAAAAATAACAAAAGAATCTTATCCGAATCTCCTGAAATAATTAAAGCAGTAAATAGCCCAAGAAGTATGGGCAGTGTGGTGTCCTCGTTTGCTGCTGTATTGATAAATAAAAGCCACACACCGATTTCACCAAGGAGCGCACACACGTTCGCACCGGCCGGCAGTTGAGCGAGCTCTCTCGCCGTCCCGCGCCCGTGTATGCACCGCTTGCCCTTTATTCATACATCACACCTCTTCCTTTACATAAGAATTTAAACAATCAAATATGATACTGATTACTCATTTTAATTATACTTAATTTACAATTAATTAATTAATTCTTCAGATCAAACTTTCCACTGAATATTTATTATATAATTTAACCAAGTTATTTATTTATTCTTATGCTTCTATCAAATCAATTTCATTCTCCAAATCATCTATTTGTTTCTCATTAGCAGGTTGTTGGATCTGCCACTTCCCTTCTACTTTTTTTAGATGTATCAGGTTTCTCCTATATTCATGACCAGTTTCGTCGTTCCTAACATTATATTCATTTCCACTAGAACTTACTACGGTATGTGGTGTTGGGTTAAATGTCGTAGTAAGCTTATTTTCTTTTGCCATGTTTTTAACATATACTTTTTCTCCTGGTCCGATTTCGTAATCCGTCGCTCTCCGTTTCCGGTCTTCATATGTCTTCCCTTTTTCTTTCATTAATCTGTCTCTATCCCTGATTTCACAATCAACCTCATTTCTGCTTCCAACAACCGATGGAATCTTGTCCCTAAATTTCCTGCAAAAGAAAAGTTCACCCGGCGTTTTACCCGTGGTACTATGCGGCGTACTGTTATACATTGTAAGATAGTCTAAAAGATCCGACTGCCAATCAGATTTCATGCTTTGACTGATCTGTAATCTTTTAAGGATATCTCGGTTTTGGCGTTCAACTTCACCATTTTCCTGAGGCGAATACGGTGTTGTACTAAGTAATTTAATGCCTAGTTCTAGGCAAAAGTCTTTGAACTCATGACTAGTAAATTGTCTGCCGTTATCGGCAGTGATGGATAAAGGAATACCGAGTCTTGAGAATATTTCTTTCAAGATTTTTATCGTATCGTTGGTGGTTATTGATTTCATGATTTTTATTTCTTTGTACCTACTGTAGTAATCAATAACTACTAACAAATAGTGACCCGAGGGGAGGGGTCCTAAAAAATCCATCGCCACATCTTGCCAAGCTTGCTCTGGCAAATTTCTTCTTTTTAAAGGTAAGGATGGATTTCCCGCAGATACGAGTGTACATCCCCGGCAACTCTTCACTTTGGCCTCTGCATCTTTATCTATCTTAGGCCACCAGACTTTTGTGCGCAATCGACCTTTCATAGCTACGATGCCTGGGTGGCCTTCGTGAGCTGACTCCAATACTTGTTTCCTAAGTTTTATGGGAATTACAATTTTGTCACCTCTGAGGAGAATACCATTATGAACCCAAAGTTCTGTTTGAAAGACACGATAGTTGTTGATTTGAGAGTTCCAGACATTTGTGTTCAAAGCTTCCTTGACCAACTGTATTTCTTCGTCTGATTCAGAAGTCTCACTCAACGTCTGCATAGCTATCGCATGAGGTCTTATGTATTGGACCAGTTGATTAATATGGCATTCATCTTCAGAGGGTTTTACATTGGTAGATTGGCACAAACGGGAGAAAGGGTCGGCAATATTGGCTTTTCCCGGGCGATAAACCACTTTGAAGTTGTATGATTGTAAACGCAATACCCAGCGCTCAATCCTGGCACAGGGTTTAGATCGTGGTCCAAAAATCACTTCAAGAGGTTTATGGTCTGTCACAAGGTCGAAAGTTTTCCTACCATAAAGATAGACGTGAAAGTGTTCTACGGCCCAGACTAGTGCCAGCGCCTCCTTTTCTGTCTGGCAGTAACGCTTTTCAACGTCAGACAGGCTTCTGTTTCCAAATGCTATAATCCGGGGTCCTCTGGAATCTGTTTGTACTAGTACTGCTCCCAGACCCACGGGGCTCGCGTCAGCTAAAACTTGTGTTTTATCTTCGGGGTCGTAATATCCTAAGGTTGAAATGTTTTTAAGTTTAACTTTAAGTTCGCGGAATGCTATGTTTTGTTCGGATTTCCAATGTCCTGATATATCCGTTTTTTGACCAACCTTAAGAGTTAAGAGTTTCCTGATGGGGTCTGTCAACGTTGACAGATTAGGGATCCATTTATTTACGTAATTCAAAAGACCTAGAAAACTTTGAACTTCTTCGATTGTTTTTGGTTCCCTGAACATATCAACGCTTTTCATGTATGAATCTAGTGGTTTCACTCCGTCCGCTGATAGTTCATGACCCAAAAATTGTACAATTTTGGCATTAAATATACATTTATTTTTATTAAGTGATACATTGTAACCCTTTAGAACTTCAAGGACGCGATTCAATCGAGTTTTGTGCTCAGATTCATCCCGGCCAAAAACGATTATATCGTCAATAAAGTTCAATGTTCCTTCGCAAGGAAGTAACATTTTTTCCAAAGTCTTTTGAAAAAGTTCAGGTGCGCAGGAGATACCAAACATTAGTCTTTTATAACGATAAAGACCTCTAGGCGTTATAAAAGTTGTAATCTGACGGCTGTCCTCGCTTATTTCCACCTGATGAAATGCATCCTTAATGTCCAACTTCGAAAATATTCGAGCTTTCCTGAACTTTGGAAGGAGCTGATCCATGGTGGGAAGCGGGTAATGTTCTCGGAGTATCGCCTTATTAGCAACTCTCATATCTATACAAAGGCGAACATCTCCGTCACTTTTTAGTACAGGGACTATTGGAGAAACCCATTTAGAAGGTTTGTCGACGGGTTCTATTATGTCTAAATTAGTCAATTCCTCAATACGTTTATTTACCTTTTCTTCGAGGGGTACTGGTATTCTACGGCATGGCTGACTGACAGTGGTAACCGTACTATCAATAGCGATATCGAGTTTTATGCCTTTGAATTTAGGAAAAACATTAATAATCTGTTGTTGACTTACCATATTAATATTTAGTCCTAGTTTCAAAACTTTGAGATCTACGGCCGTTTCTTTTCCTAGCAAGTCTCGGGTGCCGTTTTTAATGACGTAGAATGTACTTTGTTTTCCTTCTGAACCAATTTTAACCATAGCTTCAAATGAGCCCAGAACAGTTAATGGTACGTCACTACCATATGCAATAAATATTTTATCAGGATTAGGGACTTGGTTGGAGATTTGTATATTGCAACTTTTCAAATAATTCCAAGTCTTGTCGGTTACTATGTTAGAATTACTTCCAGAATCGATTAATAATTCAACATCATTGACTCCGCCTAGGTTACATTTTATTTTCTCTTCTTCGCCAAGATAGAATATGTAGTTTATGTTAGAAGACGGCGAAGGGCTACGTTTTTTCTCGTGTCCGTCAGTTTTTTGCATATTTTTGGGGTTAAATGAGTGTCTGCTTCTTTTGTTGGGTATGGGTAATTTAGATCCATCTTGATGAGTAGATTTCCGTTTATTGGCTCGTGTACGACATTGTGCCATGTAATGACCGATATAACCACATTTTGAACATTTTTTTTCTCTGGCAGGACAAGCTAAACTATCTTCCTTGTGTTTACCACTACCGCAACGAGAGCAAACCTTCTTTTGAACGTCACCACGTTTCAGTTCTATTCTATTTACTGTTGAAGTGGTTTGTTGGTCTTTATTGCTAAAATCAGATAATTGTCTTTGAACGGATTCTATTGCGTTGGCTTCTGTTATAACCTTATCTAGGGTAATAGCATCGCCTAAGGTCAACATTTTCTTCTTGAGTTCTACTGAGTTACATTTTTCTATGATCTGATCGATAAGATCATCCTCTTCATTTGTGAAACGACACTTCTTACTTTGTTGGCGCAGTCTTACAAGAAATTTGTCAAATTTTTCATCCGACTCCTGTTTGAGAAGCCTGAATAAGTGGCGTTCGTACACTTTACTTTGTTTTGGTTGGAAATACTCTTTGAGTTTATCTATTGCCGTTTTATAGACATCAGTTGTATCTGTGATATCATCATCTGAAATGTGTGCTCCTGGTATATTATGATAAATTTCTTGTAAGGCTGTCCCTCCCATATGGAGGAGAGTGGCTCTTTTCTTGACGGGTTTATCTATGCCTGTTGCAAGGAGATATATTTCTAGAGCTCTCATCCATTTCTCCCAGCGCAATCCCAGTGACATGGGATCACCATCGCATTGCAAGGGTTCTACTGGTGGTAGATTGGACATTTTGGGCGACCTGAAACAATGTCAGTATGCCTTTGTAATGCCACGGATAAGGTGTTTTATATTTTTATTTATAAGTAAAATACGAATTACTGGTCTTAAATTTCCTCGTAATACCATGTTACCAGCAACCTGTACCCAATCATGTTTATTTGATTAACTTACTATTGTAATGTGCGTACTATGTTCACACAACACTACAATATCATATTAATAAATGATTTGACTAACACCCTTAATAAGTCCTAGATTGATATTTTACTATGATGACTGCATAACGAATAAACTACAATGTATGTGTAATTCACACAATTGTATTTATGTCCCCGACTTTGAATTTTAATAAAACTCAAGTTTAGGTTTGTTAGTAAAACTAAATAGATTTATTGCATTAATGTTTAGTGTTAATTCAATAATTATATTTAAATGCATTGTTATTGTTAATTAGTTTTGCATTGTTGAGCAAATCCATTCACCAAAAATATATAACCCACCAACAAGTAGTGTGATAAATGGCTGAAGTAGATATGGGCTATGCTGGTAACATTATATTAAGTGATATTTTATGTTAACTAAAATTTCAAAAATAAGTTACAATAAAGCAACAAATTTAATATTAATAAATTTGATTCATGTATTGTAATTTGTATTTTTATGCTTATGCCCTTGGCAAAATTACACCTTATTGCTCCTTGGCACCTTTATTCACCTTGGAAAAATAACTGCTTTGTGCTCCTTGGCACGTTGATTCACCTTGGAAAAATAACTACTTTGTGCTCCTTGGCACGTGGATTCACCTTGAAAAAATAACTACTTTGTGCTCCTTGGCACCTTGATTCACCTTGGAAAAATAACTACTTTGTGCTCCTTGGCACGTTATTGCACCTTGGCAACATTTACTTTGGTACACTTATTATGCTCTAATAAACTGTAGTATATCAATTGGTAGTACATGTACCCATTGTACTGTGGGTTAAGAGATATTTACTCAATGACTTAACATATTATATTATAACACGATCAATAGTGAAGTATTATAATTTTCACTGAACATTCTTATTACGTAGGTATTTAAATAAATAAAACCGCTGGATAGATTATATTTACGCGGACTTACGCAGTAAGCCGCGATTTCAATTAACGTTAACACTAACGTCACAAGATATAAAAATGTTTATTATACAGGGGTTTCTTGTACAGAACACTCGACAAATCCTTTTCATTCTATGGAACCCTACTTTCAACGGTTGAATGAAACAAACTGCAAATTTATTAAAATATCAGAGGGTATTCTTTTTATTTTGCAAGAGGTTTACCTACATGACAATTATAATAATAACATGTCATTAATCGATCAGACATAAATAACACTGTGTTTGTTATTTGTGGTATCTAGTCATTGTGTAAAATAGTTCTTGGACAAATAGATACATATACCACTCAATCGATAGCACCACCATACCGTGAGGTTATTATTAGTGTTATTTTTCGTATGTACGTGAGTTCGTTATCTCCCTCCTTTTTTTTTTCAATAGCAACAAATTTTACCACTTACTTGAGGGCTCGTCGCCACGTGTGGTGTCCTCGTTTGCTGCTGTATTGATAAATAAAAGCCACACACCGATTTCACCAAGGAGCGCACACACGTTCGCACCGGCCGGCAGTTGAGCGAGCTCTCTCGCCGTCCCGCGCCCGTGTATGCACCGCTTGCCCTTTATTCATACATCACAGGCAGCTAAAATAAACCTGATTAGAAAAGTAAAACAATAACAATGAAAAACTATATTCTACAGAAAACCAGACTTAATACAACTCTGAGAAGACTTTGCCTGAATCATTACCAAGGACTGAGCATTATGACTCAGAACAGCAATCACAAAAGGCCCCTCTCAATCTCCCAATACGGTTTTTCCCCGCGGGAGATAAAGACTACAACCTTCCAACACAACAACAACTAAATATATGTACATATAATGTGAGATCACTCTTATCACCACAAATAATGGTATTGCTTCAACATACGTTAAACAAAATAAAATATGATATAATTAGATTAGCAGAAGTAAGAAAACTTGGAAGCCACATCATTGAACTAGAAGAACATATTTTTGCCATACAGGCGAAACAAAGGGTCTACACGGTGTTGGATTCTTGATCAAAAAGAAATATAAGTCTAACATTCAGAACTACATAGGAATATCAGAAAGAGTGTGTTTATTGAACCTAAAGTAAATTATTACTAATACAAGTATATGATCCCACTAATGAAGCACCTGAAGAAGAAATAATATAATTTTACGACCAATTGCAAACTGCCCATAACCACGCCAATGGAACAATAATTAGTATGGGGGACTGGCAAAAATCGGACAAAAAAAGCAAGGTGGAAACATAGTGATGGGACCTTATTGTTATGGCAGTAGAAATCAGGGAGGCGAATGTCTACTACAATATGCACTGGAAAATAAACTTACAGTAATAAATACTTTATTCAAGAAACAGCAAAAAAGTTTTTGGACCTGGACTAGTCCAAATGGAAAAAACTAAAACCAAATCGATTATATTCTCAGTAATAACCCAAAAAAATGTCAAACATAGAAACAGTAAAAAATGAAACATACCCGAGCGATCATAAATTAGTACGAGGCACATTTAGGAAAACAAAATTTAAGTAGAGCAAAATTCGGAAACCACCGAAACCCATTACAGGGAGATGAAAATATAAAAAGTTTCATAAATCAATTAAAACACGAATTACATAAAGTATCTGGTTGCGAAAAGGGCGACATGTAAAAATGCTATAGTAAAATAGAGTCAGCCTTAACAGAAAGTATAAAAAACACAAGCACCAAACAATAAAATAATATCAGCAGAAAAAAAGGATATGATAAAAAAACGAATTGAATTACAACCAAAAAATAGAGAAGAGAGAAAAGAACTTTCGAACTTATACAAAACTACCAACTAGAAATTAAAAAACGATTACGAGAACTACAGGATGAAGATAACAGAATCAAACTTATTAAAATATGGAAGTCAAAAAAGGGCGTTTAAAAAACTTAATAATAGTAAAGAGTGGATTCCAGAGCTAAAATCAAAAGACACTCAAACACATACGTAAACAAGGACAGACATCGTGCTTCAGATTACTATAAAGGCCTCTACAGCTACAAAAACAGTAACAATAAAATCCAAGCACATCAACATAATTTAGATAATACAACAACGTCATTGTCAGTAGAACCCTTCGAAGAAGCAGAAATAATAAGACAAATTGACAGGCTTAAAGAAGAAAAAGTCCGGGACATGATAACATCCCAAATGAAGCTCTCAAACTAGGAAAGTATTTATTGGCTGGTCCTCTCTGAAATCTGTTTAATAAAATCTTCCAAGAGCATAGAGGACCTGTGAAATGGGCGGAGTCAAGAATAATACTTCTTTCGAAGAAGGGGGACGCGTCGGATGTAAGCAATTACCGTCCTATAAGCTTACTCCCTACTATGTACAAACTGTTCGCGGCCTGTCTAAATAAGAGAATAGAGCCAGAAATAGAGAAGCCATGGAACAGGCAGGTTTTCGAAAGGGTTACAGCACAATCGACCACATTCATACCTTGGAACAACTAATTGAAAAACATCAAGAACGTCAACAACCCTTATACCTAGCATTTATTGACTATGCAAAGGCCTTCGACTCCATATCCCACGACAGCATAATATGGCAAGCACTATATCATCAAGATAATAATAATATTTTTTTTGTTTTTTTTTTTATTAGCAGAAAATACAAGTTTGACACATATTAAAGTACACATAATTGTTAACTAGAGTACAGAGAAATTAACAACAAAAATAGTGTGCGAAAGTTAGAAAAGTACAGTCAATACAACAATTTGAGCCCTGACTCCTAAACTAGGAAGATCCTGTATCTTAGGAGGCAGTGTCTTCGCATAAATAGTGGACAAGCAAATTATGAGCGTACTAGCAGACTCGGATAGTCACAGACAAGATATAGACTAAATGGTAAATATATATTAAAAACAATTTAAAATTATTTTTAATTAAATACTAATGTTTGTATTACGTGTATGTGTGTAATGTATTTGTGTGGGGTGTCTCTCATAAGAAAGTGTTGTGTGTGTGTGTAAGTAATGGAGAGGAGTGTGTGCTGTAGTGTTGTGTGGTGTGGTGTGGATTGACGTGCGGTGGTGTGATGAGGTATGGTGTGTTATGGTCTGTGTAGAGTGACTGTGCGTCTGTGATAGTGGATGGAATTTAGAGAGGGCTGCTGACGTCGTTGTGATGTGATTCATATAAATGGTTCAGCAGATCCAGGCAAGTAGACTTTCGGTTGCCTCGTAATCTTGGTCTTTTATCCACTCCTCTATTTTAACTTTAACCCTATGGGTATCCAACTCAATAATGTTTATTTTTTTAAATGATAAATGATTTTATTTCTGTAAGTTGGTTTATACAAACACTTTTACATGTCGAACATATTTTTTAAAACTAGATGAGGTCGGCGTTTCCTATCTGACTACTCTGAGAAGAAAGGCCGAAACAAACTCAGAGGTCACAGTCTCTTTTAAAGTCCAGACAAAATATTGGTTAGATCATGTGAAGACCATGTAGACTGATGTCTGAAATGGTCTTTTGAGGAAAGAACCAGCCAGATTGAGTGGACCTTTTATTTATTATTGTGTATAGGTGAGCTCAGGGGCGTAGCTACCGCCGTATCTGCCGTATCAATTATACGGGGCCCCCGGGCCACAGGGCCCCCGGGCCACAGGGCCCCCCGACGTGCGTAAGCAAAAATTAATAAAAACTTCCCAATTTTTTTTTGCCTGTCATACCTGTCGCTATTGTCCATAGAGGCAGAAACTTTAGAAAAACTAAAGTCATCATCAGCTATAAATGGTTTAATAAATCAGTTTGCCGGAAAAAAAGGCAAAGAGAGTGTATATTTAATTTGATTTGTTGTTAAAAATTTTGGAAAAAGTGACAGATCGATAATTATATGAATAAATATTTCTTTTAATTTTATGCAAACATTTTTTTTCTTTTGTGAGAAATCTTTACCGTTCATAAGGGCCCTCGAACAAATTTTATACGGGGCCCCGCCAAGGCACGCTACGCCACTGGGTGAGCTTAAAACATAATGCTGGCGTCTAGCGAAAGCGGTCTTATGCGTTACTGTGAGTATAAGAGGTTTTGTCTTACGGCGAGTTGCGTCTGGCGGGGGAATCTTTCTGTGTTTCCTCAGTACGGATCGTAGCACAAACAGTTGCCTGACGGTAAGTACATTTGCATCTTTGTATAATTGAAATGTAAATAAAAAAAGATGTCCCCAAACCGTACAGAAACATCCTGAAAGACATCTATAGCAAAAGTGTAAGCCGTGTGACTCGACAGACTGGGGCCAATGACCAAAATATGTAGAGGCGTGAAACAGGGAGACCCGCTATCACCTACAATCTTTATATCAGATCTACAACACATAATGCAAGACCTAGACTGGAAAAACAAAGGTATTAACATAAAAGGGAAAAACCTGAATAACCTTAGATTCGCTGATGACATAGTCCTCTTCTCAAAATCAGCTAAACAATTAGAAGAAAATATGGTGTCGGAGCTATGCAGCCTAAGCAACAGTATAGGATTACAGTTAAACACATCAAAGACGAAAATAATGACAAACACTATCCAAACGCCTATACTAGCTGACAATTCGCAGAGTTTGGATTATGTGGAGAGCTATATATACTTGGGGAAATGCATTTCATTCAGCAACTCCAGAAACAAAAATGGAATTGATAGGAGAATAAACATGACATGGAAAGTATGAAATAGAATGTAATTTCTGGAGCTTAAAAGAAATAATGAAATAAAAACTGTCCTTGAAACTGAAAAAGAAAGTCATGGATGGGTGCCTGCTACCATGCCTGTCATACGGATCACAAACATGGATCTACAACAAATATGCAAGGGTCAGAAGACCCAGAAGGCTATGGAATGGAGTATCCTGAATATTAGGCTGAAGGATAAGCAAAGGTCAGAAAAGATAAGAAAAAACCCAAAGTTATAGATGCTCTCCAGCATATGAGACGACTGAAGTGGAAGTGGGCAGGTCACGTGGCAAGATTGACAGATGGAAGGTGGACAGAACTAGTCACAAATTGGCTAGGCCCAAGAGACAAGAGAGCCAGAGGACGCCCTAGAGAACGTTGGATAGTGAAATAAAATGAAAAGCTTGCGAAGACTGGAAAAAAACTAGCGAAAACAAGAAAAACCTGGCAATTGTTGGAGGAGGCCTATACCCGCCAGGGTCCTTAACTTAAAAATACAATGTATGTAAATTTGTGTATGTATGTTATGGAAATAAAAAACAATGATTTTAACAATAATAGTCTTTTTTTTTGTATTTTCTAATTATTATTATTTTATTATTATTAACTATATTTAGAAGGTTCTCAATTCGTATAGGTATAGATATTTTTAATGTGTTTTCGAGTATAACTCCGTCATATATAAGAGGACATAACGGATTTGCAAAATTATTTTTTGTTCGAAAGAAGTTTATTCCGAAATGGTCCCATTTTAATTTGGTGAAGATCTGATGAAGAACTTTGGAAATATACAACAGAACTCTTCAATATATGACGGTAAATCTCTCGTGATTGCTGCAATCGCATTTCTGTTCATTGTTTATACCATTTCATAACATACCATCACGTCAGTATGCTCTAAACGGGTAAGCAGATGTGTACAGTTCACCCTGGTACACTCTCATTCCACTGGTTATGTTCAAGTTACATGTTATTCGGATAATCTATCCTGGCATCACTGTGGGCAATACAAGTACCTTACTATAGAATTTGTCCAGTACCACTAAAAAGTGAAAATAAAACTTTTACAAAAAAAAAAACATGATGGCACTGACACGCAGAGGTTTTTCACGAATTGAGACCGAGGTTAGAATGAGCGTTCTATAAAATAAAAATACGGGATTTCAAGAAGCTAACCGTAACTATGGCAGGATCAGTCGAACCTAAATTATTCTCTAAGGGTGTGGCTACACGCTCAATCTTACTTGTACAAGCAAACATGTGCGTTAAGACGGCAAAACGGTATATAATTTTTGCACAAACTGTTTGCGCATTCAATATTGACCGTGTAGCCAAACCCTTTGAAGCAATAGTATATCCTTATCAGAGAACTACGATTAAAAGGTCAGATAAACAAAACAAACACCCAAAGAAGAAAGTAAGAATATATTATACAATAATAAACAACAATCATAGAATGATAATGATTACATAACACAACATACATGGCTTCACGCCTATATCCCCAAAAGGATTGGGTAGGGGTACACCTACAGTACACAAAACAGTGACTGTTGGTACTATACATAATTATTATAAATGCGTATACTATGGTTAAGACATTGAGGAGGAAGCTACAGAAGATTGCCATTCTGGCAAGTTATATAATTGTAAAAGTAATACCTATCAAATTCATTAATCAAATAACAACCTTATATCAACACGGTTAAAGATCATTGTGATGTAAAATCAGAGGTATTCATAGTATAACAACTGTGAAAGACCTGTAAACCTCAGTACGCACGGGCGGTTTTGTAATGCGGAGTTAGAACCAGGAGCGGTTTAATTTCAACTCTCGGCGTTAAATCGCAGAGAAAGACACTTAGGCCTAGAGCGCACCACGATTTTACTTCTTGCGACACGATTTTATAATCGCGCGGTAAACTATCGCAGAAAATACGGTGCACGTTTGTGACTGTATTTTCAAAAAATCGGTGGTCATTGCTCAGTCTCACCGTGGATTCGTTACAAGTTGCTTGTGTCTATTTACAACGTTGGAGGGAATGAAGAAAAACGAAAAAAATCACATGGCATCGGATATATTTATAAGGGTTTCCTTTAACAGAAATACAATGGTCTATATTCTTTGGATCTATTTTTTTTGGTTTATTCCACAAAGGTGGTCTTTCTTTTATTGCGATTATCAATAACTCCACGTCTAGCCTCGTTTTGCAAACGCAGCAAATTTTGTTAATACAAAATTTTAAAATCACTGCGATTTTTTAATCGATAGTGCGCGCACTACAAAAAAAGAACAATCAGAAAGCGACAAAATTTTCGCATGATAAAAAATCGTGGTGTGCGCTAGGTCTTATAATTGTATTTTTCATACGTTATTCATAATGTTTTATATATTACCAGACCATTATTGTCCTACTTAAGGGCAAATACAGAAGGCACAAGGATTAATCACCACACTTGCTCAATGCTGGATGGCAATTTCAACCTTATATTAACTGCCAGTCAAAGTTTCCTCGCGATGTTTTCCTCCACCGTTGTCAGTGATGTCCAAGATAAACTTAGGAGGATAGATTAACATAAAAACTAAAAATTACACATCAAAATTAATTTATTTACATTTTAATTAAGATTTCAGAGCCTGTCTGTACACCTAGACTACTCTCCAAATAATTTACTAGGTTCGTCTGCACATATTAAATACAGGGTGGGCCAATAATTTTTGCAAATTGCAACACTAAATTTCTCGAATACCGTTGGAGGGAGGGGTGCGCGGGTGGCGGGAAACTATGCGTCGCTACATGCAATTTTAGTCACGATGGAGCGCTTCACGGGACAACAGCGTGCTTTTTGTGTTAAACAATTTTACAAAAACAACGATTCCTACGTTACTGTACGACGCCTGTTTCGAATTGAATATGGATTACGCCGTGTAAGCGAGTGTCCAAGTGTGAATTTAATCAAAGCTTGGGTCGTGAAGTTCGAGCAAACGGGATCGACAACGAATATTAAACAAACAGGCCGGCCACGTTCAAGAAGAAGCGATGAGAACATTCGAGAGGTTGAAATTTCCGTTCGGAACGATCCAGAATTATCTACGCGTAAGCGTTCGGCGGTTCTGGCATTACCGAGAACCAGTCTACGGCGGATTTTGCATCTAGACCTCAAACTGCACCCGTATAAGCTTCAAATTGTGCAGGAGATGAAACCAAATGATTACATTCAACGTAAGTTATTGGCTGACACAATGCTGGAGCAATTCTCTAGCCTGGAGAATGTATTGTTTACGGACGAGGCCCACTTTCACATCAACGGGCACGTGAATAAGCACAATTGTCGATATTGGAGCAGGGAAAACCCTCGCCTTAAACACCAAAAGCCACTTCATTCACCTAAAACGACAGTATGGGCTGCCATATCAGCAAAGGGCATAATTGGTCCGTATTTCTTTGAAAATAATCAAGGAAATAATGTAACTGTGAATTCAGCGGAATACGTCAAGATGTTGCGAGAATTTTTGACGCCGCAGTTGCATGAATTTCAAGGATACAACAGCAGGACCTGGATGCAACAAGATGGAGCAACATGCCACACGTCAAATGTGACTTTACCGGTAGTCAAAGAAATGTTTCCGAATAAATTGATTTCTCGCAGAGGTGATATTCCATGGCCTCCGAGAAGCCCGGATCTTACACCATGCGATTTTTTCTTATGGGGATACCTGAAAAGTCGAGTCTACCTTAATAAACCGACGAATATATCCCAATTAAAACGAAACATCCACGACGAGATAGCCGCGATCCCCCGCAGCATGTGTCAGCGAGTTTTCCAAAGTTTGCGTAGTCGATTGCTAGAGTGCCAACGACGAGACGGTGCACATCTCGACGATGTCATTTTTAAAAAATAAATTTCATTAAATTTTCAAAACGTTAAAAATATAATCAACAAAATAACAGTTGTAGTTTTATTTCTATTCATGTTTTAAAAGTGCAAAAATTATTGGCCCACCCTGTATAAAAAAAAACTTTAAATTTATGAGAACCAGATAATAATCATAATAATCCTCCCGACCGAATTTCGGACACGGTGGCCATCCTCAACGGAGAGTAAAGCTGGGCACAAATTATCGGACGCGGCTGACGGACGCGACTGACAGCCGCGACTTGAAGAGTATCTGGGTAATGAATGTACATTACATTGTGCAAACTATCGGACGTAAGTCGCTGACGTGCCCTTGAGCGTTCGGACGTCCGATAGACATCTGGCCCGCTGGATGTTTGTGTCTGTGTGTGCACACATATCAGTCGCGGCTGTAAGTCGCGTCCGTCAGCCGCGTCCGATAATTTGTTCCCAGCTTTACAGGTGAGTTTTTCCAAGTGGTTATGGATAGCCAAATCCGAAAACCTCTCAAAGGTGTATCGGGCCCGATTTGATGAAAAAAAAATGCATCATTGAATTTTTAATTTAAAAAAATATATATTCCTAGTCAGTAATCTAAAGCGATGATTTTCGAAAAAACAAAAACACGCTGTATTATTACAACACCCGATATTATTATTTTTATCAGGTGTTTCAAATTCTCAGCTCTTAGGCTGGTTTAAGCTACATTTACGGGCCGAGACCAAGTAAATGCAGCGTGTTGTGTGTTATGTTGAGGATGAATGATGTGGACCTATTTCGTTTTCATCAATTTGCATGAACTTCCTGACAGTTCGACATTATTATATACTTTATTGTACACCACGAAAACATACAGGACAAACGTTTACAAAAGCAAGTGTACAATGGGCGGTCTTATCGCGTTAGGCAATCTCTTACAGACAACCTTTGGATGGACTGAACAAGACAAGAGTGTCGCTAATAAGTATAACATTTTGGTAAGTAATTACATACAACAAACTTATGGTAAGAGCTCATTTTTAGGGTTCCGTACCCATCGGGACCCTATTACTAAGACTCCGCGGTCGGTCTGTCTGTCATCAGGCTGTATCTCATGAACCGTAATAAGCTAGACGGTTGAAATTTTCACAGATGATGTATTTCTGTTGCCGCTTTAACAACAAATACTAAAAACAGAATAAAATAAATATTTAAGTGGGGCTCCCATACAACAAACGTGATTTTTTGCCGTTTTTTGTGATAATGGTACGGAACCCTTCGTGTGCCAGTCCGACTCGTACTTGGCCGGTTTTTAAGAAAATACTCTCTTATTTGGCCAACCCGATTATGTATGGCAACGAACCTAATGAATTAATGGCACAACATTGTAACATTGTTCAAGGAGAAAAATGTTGATACATAATTATTACGCTAATCTAGTCCTTATGAATATTACTCATTCTCATAGTGTGTTAATTAAATATTATTTCTTGGCATTTCAGTGGATTGATATCGGGGATATATTGATGGAGAGGATCGAGCCAAATCTCGCTCAATCTCACGTGGGGGAGTGGGGGGGAGTCTCGGCAAATATCACGTGTTTGTATTTTCAACACATTGCGACAAATGCACAATCCACAAAGTGCGATCCTCACGGATTCTTAAACGGTTAGCTACTGAGCTTCTATGTGCAAGCGATAACAGTTAAGAGTGGCTTAATCAGAGTGAGGTTGAAGAAGCAAATGATTTTACTGAAAATCACATGGACATGTTGGTTCTAGTAGTCACTTTTGATACCAAACTGTCCCCGTGGACTGAATTTTGATTCTTTTACAAATTTTATTATTATCTATTTAAATATTGTAGTATTCGATTTTCACACTGTGATAACGCTCATGGAAGTAAGTGTAAGAAAAAAAAATAGTTTTACCCAAAAACCGCAAAAAAAACTCACTTGAAATTTGATGATCGAGACAAATCTCACGTCATCTCACTAAGAGAGCAGGGGGTGTCGAAAAATCACCTCACGTTATTAATGAACGTCCACTTATATTTCGTGTATTGACGTTCAAGCAAAGTTATTGCGTCAACCCTTCAGCTTCGTTATGAAAATCAAATAAGTAAAGACGAGCATAGTAAATGACTTGGAGAGAATTTCAATAGCGGAGAACCAAACTGCTATCGTACCGCGAGTGCTCCTTCTCCATAACTAGGGGAACTTATTGCTGGTTATGTCGAGCTTCTGGCGCAGCACTCCTCCGAGTATAAACTCGGTGGAGACGACGGCAGCGCCACGCTTCCTCAAGGCTGGCCAGAGTCCGTTGTCCTTGGAACAGGACACACACACCCAGTTCGGCCCGCCTTCTTTCCACGTCCCGCCGGAACATTCCACTATCACTGAAATGGAATCGCAACAGTGTGTTAATTTATTTATTTAGTCATTAATGTACACATACATAATAAACAGACAAGAAGAAGAAGGAACAGAAAATAGGTACAAAGGTATGTTAGTGGACCCGCCACCTACCACTTTTCGGCAGGGTCTTCGGGAGAGCGGCCAACGCTATACCGACACTCCTCCTCCCTGTGCCCCACCGCGTCCGCCATCAGACGGTGACGACCCCGTCCGAGCCGCGGAAGGTAGGGAGAATGGCGCACCGCAATACCGCCTCTCCTATGGCCGTAGTTGGAGGCCACTCCTCTCCCGCCCGCCTTCCAACCCTCAACCGCGATGCGATATACGACATCGCGGCCCCCCTCAGTTGCGATGTCGCCCAAGCTGCACCACAACCTACTTGTTGGCCGCTACGTCGTCGGCATTATCAACAAAAGCCCTAACGAGCGGCCCCTCCTCGGGTTCTTCTTCGCTTCACCGTGGGTGACCAAACTACGGCTACTGAGCTCCCCCGCCTCGACAATGCGGGAACCCACCGGGTGGGCAATTAATGTAAACTAGTCGTAAGTGTGCCTTATGAAAAATAAATAAAGTTTCTATTGGAAACAAGGATTTGAATGTATGAAATGAGCTCAACTCACGCTTCATTTCGGCCGCGTTCGGCTGCACGCTGGGAGTAGAGGACACGTTGTAGCCTTTCAAGAAGTTCCTCTTGCCGCACAGCGTCTTGTTCAAGCTAAACTGGAACCGTTTCTCAGCCGGTTCGTCTTTTACTAAGTAAAGCCACGGATCTGAAATATAAAATAAACAAATACTCAACAGCCCGTCCTTATTAGAGTTGCCGCGAATACTCGCTATTATTCGGTATTCGGCATTACTCGTCATTTTTTTTATATTCGTCGAATACCGAATAATAGCTAGTATTATTCGGCATTCGGCGAGTAGTCGTCGAAAATAAACTTTTAACGAACAAAAGAACTAACGAGTTAAAAATATTTTTTTTTTTAATTATTTTCCTTAATAAACCAATACACAATATCAATTATTATCTGTAATATGTGCCTGTGCCTATCATATTCATGAAATTAAATTAGTAAGGCTTTTTAATTAATATTTAAAATCCAACAGAGGCAGATTGTGGTGCAAAAAAACAATTTTTTCTGCACGTTCTGGAGCAAGTCGGTTTCGTTTTAACTCGTAAATTAAACCTGCCTCGGAAAATAGTCTTTCTGAATAAACAGAGCTTGCTGGTGTGATTAAGTATCGTTTAGCAAGCTTACTTAAAATAGGAAATCTATTCTTATTGGTACTCAAAGCCCACCATTCATATGGGTTTATTTTTCTGTCAGCCTTTGCTAATGCGATGTAGTTGGCGATTTACTAAAGAGAAAGACTTGTACAAGAAAAGGGTTGCCAACATTTAAAAATGGAAACTTAAATTTACTACATATATGTAGGTATGTATAACATGAAACAGATTTCTTTAACTTTATTGTTTTCTTTTCTCACAACCTTAGAAGAAATTAGAAATATTTTTATTGTGTTTAATGTTTTTTTTTATGTCGAATAGTAATGTCGAGTTATTCGACTATTCGCCAAAGTGAATGGCGATTAATCGGTATTCGACTATTCGCTATAAACACTATTCGCGGCAACTCTAGTCCTTATCAATGGGTATGTGGTCAAATATAGTTGATGGGTGCTTGTGTGTGGAGTTTGTGGGAATATTTTCATTGTGCATACTAGGTAAGTAGTGGAATTCCCTACCAGAGTCTGTTTTCCCCGATAGCTACAATCTAGAAGTATTTAAGTCAAGAGTCAATAGGTTACTTTTAGGCAAGCGTGCTTCATAGTCGACCACATCATCGCTTACGATCATGTAAGTCAAGTCATAGTGGTGCGAGCCTATCAATTGGCTAGTTGACAGATTTTAGAAAATTATTGTAAAAATTTTAAATTTTATTTTATACCTCTTACAAATATATTTTCCTTAAAAAAAAGCGTTATTAAAAAGAAAAAAATATTATTTCCATAATAATTTGATATCGCGCGCGAAAACAGTCAGTCACGTGACATTTCGGGCTATGACGTCATATCATAATAAACAGACGCGAACTACGACGAACAACTCTTTGTTCGTTGTTTAAAATGTGACGTCACACGATGCTTCAATCATGGCCGCCCCCGTTTTGGATTATTTATTCCATAGATAAAAAATGGCAAATTAGTTTTCCAAAAATAAAATAGCCAATTTTATAAAAAGTGGTGGTATTACCGACGATGATGTTGTTGTCGGCGCAGGCCTGCACCCAGCCTGGCCCCACGATGGGCCGGCCCAGCCCCACTGCGCACAGCAGCTTGAATGTGCGCTTGATCTGCATTGTCAGCACCATGGAACACTCCACGACGTCCGTCACTATCACTGCTCCTACACATTATAAAAATAAATTATTTTATTAATATTGTAGCTTTCAATATTTCAGTTGTATCGTACATTGCAAAGCGGCGCCACACTGATCGGTTCTGTACGTTTCGCATTTACGGGATTCCCAAAGCCTTGGCCAGGTCATCGCTCCGCCTAGAGGGACGCCTTACAACACTACGTCTTCCTGTACGCGGTCGCCATATTTTTTTTTGACCCATACATACTAACTAATACTGCCCGTGAAATAAAAGCTTATAACAAAAGAACAGAGATTATGACACTAATCAAATTTATTATGTAAGTCCAATAATATCGTTTCATCAACTCTAGAATATCGTTTTTATTTTTTTATCAGGCGTCATTCCTAGCTCTAGCCAAACTGCAGCCTATCTTGCGCAAGATATGGGTCGATATTCTCTCGCTCCGATACTTTCAACTTGTATGAGTATACCTGTCGAAACTGGCGCGAATAGTCGTGTGACTTTCTAACCTATAAAACAGCCGTTGCGCATAGTCGCATCCCCCGCATTGCTAACCGTTGTTGTTTCAACTCATATCTTGAAAATACCTTAGTCACTTTTCATTCATTCTCATAAATTGACCAAACCATCTTAGCATACTAAATTTTGTCACTACATCATCTAAACCAAGGCTTCCCAATCTTTTTTTCATTGTGACTCTCTTTACATAGTGTATTTTTTTGCGACGCCCTTTTGCATCTTAATAACTTACTGTTATTCTTGTTGCTTGAAAAAATATTGCTCGCTTTTTTGAGCACAACTTTTCTCAATTGATTTGTAATCTGTACTAAGACTTAAGGCGCTACCCCGAGCAAAACGCCGCGCTAGCCGTTTTTCGTGCAGTTTTTAGGAGCTATCTACTCGTTATTTAAAAAGAAATATCAACTAATAAAAATACATTAAATTTCTACATATTATTAATTCCAAAATTGTAGATTTCTTTTTTCTTTAATTGTAGTATATGTTTCACTAATCTCTTTCCAACAAAACCATAAAAATGAGAAATAATTATTGGTAGCATCTCCTCGTAAAGTGTTCATAATTTTTTTTTAGTTCTAACACTAATGAATAGACAATTTGATAACGAACATTTTGGTAGTTTTTTTTTTTCAAAAGACCATTTTATTCTAAAATCTGGGCGTATTCACTACTGTAATTCATGCGCCACCAGTGCCGCTAGGCCAATAGGAATGTTCAAATCTCATGCTGATTTTTTGGTCAGGATACGGCCTTAAATACTGCAACTACAGAATAGCCAGTTTCGCATAAGTAAATACGACGCCGACGTATCAACGTTACTATAATCTTGAGTACTCAGAGTTGGATTATCTTGGGATACATTACTTTAAAATTTAATTATATCATATTTATCATATAGTTCCTATTAGTATTTATCGAGTAGTATGTTGCAGCTTCATTCTCGTCTCACATATATTTCATAGTGTCAATAGCTATTCTTTCTCATTTACGG
This sequence comes from Orthosia cruda, assembly GCA_964057195.1. Taxonomy (NCBI): domain Eukaryota; kingdom Metazoa; phylum Arthropoda; class Insecta; order Lepidoptera; family Noctuidae; genus Orthosia; species Orthosia cruda. Next base: position 17,741,799 of record OZ059846.1, on the reverse strand, counting down.
CGTCCGTGAGAGTGCACGATTTGGGAACCCCTGTTCTAGAGCACAACATTTTCTTATACAGGTCGATTCAAACTTAAGGCGGCTGTGAAGTTCACTTCTCACTGGGCAGTACCCATCCTCCGCTATTCGCTACTGCGCAGAGACTCGATTCGTATTACGAGCCGCATTTAAGTTTTTTCCTGTAACATTTACTTTTTATTCCGTCCAGCCATTCATTTCAGATTTGACAACTCAAGATTGATCATTTAGTGACATCCTATCTAAGTATATATTCTTTAAACAATATTTCAATGTGTCACCTTACTTACATATTTTACTGATAATTATGTAGATTATTGTGTTTTATGTTAATAAAATGAAAATATTTAATTTTTAATGTCTTATTTACTGAAACATAATTCGAGAATTTTAATTCATCGGAATATCGGGGCTTAGAGCACATCGCGTCGCCTCACTCTGTAAGCGTCCATGAAGTATTTTATTGTCTATGGTTGCCTGTTAATAATTATGGAAATTCATCGGCATGCTTAGGTCAAATGCAAATTAATGGCTGGACGGAATATAGTTATAGTCTTATAATTATTAGCTTACCAAGTTTTTCCAGTTTCTCCTTGACTTCTGCACTGGGGAATGCAGTGAGCAGCACATGCTGGGTCTTCGTGACCCTCGCCGGGGTCATCCTCAGCGACGCATTGTTTATGCTATTGCTGCTATTGTTCGTGTTATAAGACCTCGTGCGCTTCGGACTTGGCACATCACTGTCCTCAACTAAAGACCTCTTCAAACTCTTCGGCGACTCAGAACTGGAAGATGAAATGTTATAAACCGTACTCTGCTCATGCATACTCTTTTTCGGAATAGATACCGGTATCAGCTCCGGAGCTTTCATCGCGACCTCTTCTTTCTCTTTGACCTTTTGATGTCTTCTACTTCTTCTAACTTCAATCTCAGGCGACACTGATCTTTCTTTTTCTTGGTTCTTATTTGTACGTTTTCTTTTATTATCAGGTTCTTTTTTAAGGTTTTCTGGGGATACGGATTTCTTTTCAGAATGTTGACTGTCGTTTTGATTTTTCCTAGATCTGGTATGCCTGGCAGGTGCTTTGCTGGCTGATGTAGAATCTATGCTATCCTCTTTTGTATATTTTTTTTCCAAATCAGCACTCTTTCGGCCAGAGGACTCAGTTTTCGACTTCGAATCCTTCCTTTTGGGTTTTTCAATTTTCACTTTTATCTTTTCCTTGGTTTCTTTACTTTTATTGTCTGTTTTCTTTCGCGATACACTTTCTTTTTTTTCTTCTTTTAAACTTTCCTGCTTTTTAGAATCTTTGCTTGTTTTTCCTTTTCCGAATGTTTTAAGCCGTTTTATATTTTCAGTGATAATATCTCCATCGATTTGATCTTGTTCTGTCAAGTAAGTTGGTTTTAAAATGGTAGAGTTGTTTTTACTAACTTCGCTACTCAGCAATTTAAAGGTTGGTTTACGCTGACGCGTTATTACCCTTTCTGGTAACTTTTCAAACATTTTAGTAAGATCGACCTTTGGTACAGGTTTATTTTTCTTCTTACGGTTTAAGAAGGGAGTGTAGTCTTCCGAAAAATTTTCTGGTTCGGAATCACTGGAAGATTCTGTGACTTCAGCTCTGGTGTGCGAAATCATACTCGTTTTTATTTCTTGGCTGTCCGGTAGATCGCTGTCTGTGAATATGAATTGTTTTACCTTTTTAGGAGTACATTCTAGATCAGATGAGTCACTGGGCATCTTTTTCAACTTTGCAACATTGGCTCCGCCTGTCACGTCCTTATTTTCGAGCTCGTCGTGGTTTTTAGTAGGACTCAAGTCTCTCTCAATATTTGCGAACTTATCTTTAACTTTATAATCTTCGACGGAACATGGCACGACCTTGTCATCTGCGTTGGACGTCTCTCTTTGAGACAATTGATCATCGTAAATATCCTGTGTGGAGTCATAATAATTATCGTCAGCGTCAATTGATTTATTTTTATCAGTTTTGTCTTTAGGTATCGGCTTTGGGATTTCTTTACTTTTGACCCTTATTGGAGATTGTAATGGTATTTTGAATGGGCTAACGATTTCATCAAAGGATTTTTTGACATTTTGAATGTTTTTCGGTATAACCTCATCTATTACTTGTGTGAGTTGATCTTCCAGAGCAACGGTTTTAGAATTCGGTTCACTTATGCCTATAATTTGTGTGGGCATATCTTCCAATGCTTGTTGGTCTGGTTTGTAGTAATCGAGATCGATTATTTGCGTAGCTATATCATCCTGAATTAGGTTAACTGTAGGTGGGTTATTTGTTTTTACTTCGATGACGTCATCTTCGCAATCAGTAGCGTCATCGTCTTCATTAGCTTTCTTTTCAGGTATCTTTTGTGTCGGTAATAAGTCAATATCTTCGCAGTCTGTTGAACTGTCTGACTGGATTCTGTTATTTCTTTTTGCTGGTTTTTCAGTGACCTTCGTGATCGGCAGTGCAGGTATTATCTGTGTTAGCGCCATATCAATATCTTCACAATCTGTAGAACTATCAAATTTATCACATGCTGTGCTCTTTGAGAGCTCTAGGTCAGTTTTCCCTTGAATTTTTGTTTGCTGCTTATTTGCCTCATTCGGCAATTTTGGTATATTCTGTGTTGGCAACATTTCTACTTCTTTGTCTTCACAATCTGTTGAACCATCAGATACGGCTCTTTTAGTTGGAACTGGACTTCGTACAGTTTTAGATTGTTTGCTTATATTTTCTTTTTCCTTAATTGGCAACTCATCTTGCAATATGTTCTGTGAATTAAAATCTTCAAAGATTTCACCATCGACTTCCTCAAAGAACAACTCTTCTTCAGAAGTATTTAACTTATTTTTTGATTCTTCTGCCACCGAACTATCAGATATTGTTTTATTTACATTACTTTTGTTTCTATGTAGAAGTTCTGTTGATTGGTTATCACATCCAAATGGCTGTGTTTCTGCATTAAATATGTCTCTGTTGTTCTCTTTATTGGCAGCGAATATATCTAATTGCATTTCATGTTGACCGTCAATTTTACGTACATGTGGCAAATGTTCTGTAGCAGGCACTTGTGTATCTAAACTGTGTATAGAAGGGGAAATAACCCGTTCCGGCGGGATTTGTGTTTCAGCTGTGTATATAGAATCTGTACTTTCGTTAGCATTAGGGTTAGGTGCTTGTGTGTCGGCTTCATGAATATCTTCAACGACATTCTTATCACATTTAAGAGATATAAATGATTCATTCAAACTAGTATTAGGGTTGTCAATAAAACCTGATTTTCGGTTGCTGTATGTTTTAGGAGAGTTCCCTGGCAATGTCTGTGTCTTATTATTGTTTAGTTTTATAAACGAACTGCTGGATAGTCTTGATCGCCCGCCAACAGGTTGTGACGGCGTGATAAAGGAGTCATCCTGAAAAATACACAATTGTTAATTATTTTAAATACTAGATGGCCCACTGAACTTCGTAACTCCAAACAATATTTGTTTTGGTTTTTCCTATTTTTCAGTCCAGCAATTTTCGTGCTTTTGCGAGACTAGCTAACAGCAATCGAATTTTATATACAGTGTGATTTTCGAAACTATGAGGAATAGCGAATAACACTCAAAGGAGTATCGGTCGATTTTGAAGAAAACTAAAACGGCATGCATCATTGGATTTTTGAAAAAACCACATTCCTAACCAGGAATCGAACCCGATGATTTTGAATAAAAAACACACGCTGTATTATTACACCATCCCATGCGGCGCTAATAAAGAAACGCTTATTCTGGGCAGTCATGACATTCGGCAAATTTAGGGAATGCTTGATTTTTAACACTAACCCTCAGTTTCAAAATTCATTCAACCAATCACAGCAGATAACGCGTGCTTGACAATTTGTCACATTAATTCCGCGATAATTTTAAGGTGGGAAACTGAGCGTAAGCCTCTTTGTTTGAATAAGTAAATTTGTATATTTTTTGCCTAACTACTTAAGCTGGGAACAAATTATCGAACGCGGCTGACGGACGCGACTTACAGCCGCGACTGATATGTGTGCACAGACAAAAACATCCAGCGGGCCAGATCTCTATCGGACGTCCGAACGCCCAAGGTCACGTCCGCGACTTACGTCGGATAGTTTGCACAATGTAATGTACATTCATTACACAGATACTCTATAAGTCGCGGCTGTCAGTCGCGTCCGTCAGCCGCGTCCGATAATTTGTTCCCAGCTTTATCCCCAGCAGCAACCACTACAGAGACAAAAGGAAAAATACATTACGCAGTACAGTCACGGCGCTTCTTAAAATACAGGCAGCCATGAAGTATGATTGTGATAGTACAAGATGGTGATACTACATACCCGATCACTGACATCGGGTGACTCCGGTATCACAGTCGTAGGCGCCTTGTGTAGTTTCGTCACATATTTGCAAGCGACAACGGGCGTCTCCGGGATATCTAAAGCTTGAGTCATAGGCAAAGCATCATCTTCTTCTAAAAGCCTAAATATACCAAATATGTCTCCAAATTGTACTGTATCGCCGTTTCTTATAGGATGTGGTATGTAAGGTTGTAACGTTTTCTGAAAAAAATAACAACCGTTTATTTTCATTTTATGACCCGGTTTTCAGGTTAATTCCATCATTTATGTACACACAAAAATAAAATACATTTTAACATTGCAACAAAGGCATTGCATATTATTAGGATGTTTAATAGAATGATAAAAAAACTTACATTTTGTAATTTAGTTTTATTAGCTGAATCTAAATCCATAAGCATGAACTCTTTACTACTTAGTACATTTATTACAGCATGTTGCCTCGACACAGACTGAAAAAAAAAGAGAATACTTTCACTTTTATCGCCTTGAGCGCAAAAACAATTATTATAATAATCTATTATAACAATCTTTATTTATTCATGAATAAGAGACAACCATACAGAGTAACTTAATAATAATCACAAGATAGATAAAAATCGTTTAAAGTTATTTTGACAATAACATTTAGGCATGTCAACAGTTGGACAATGTGAAAAGGTAGATTGTAAAAATGTCTTGGTTGTCTTTGGACTGATTCGCTCCATAAGCCTCATACTAGTATAAAACTGTATCACGAGTGGATAGTATTCCTACCTTAAAAAAACAGATTTCAGGTACTAGACTTTCACTATCTCTATATATTCAATAAATGTTCCATTTGAAATAAAATTAGAAATTTTTAAAACCCCTTTTTATAGTCCATTCAATCGATTTTGAGTTCTATCCCTTAAATATAAGGATGGCATAAAAAACATAAATCTGTAACCAAAACTAACTGTTTATAGCTGCCATTTGTCATATCACCAACGAAATAAATCAAAAAACATAAATCTGTAACCAAAACTAACTGTTTATAGCTGCCATTTGTCATATCACCAACGAAATAAATCAAAAAACATAAATCTGTAACCAAAACTAACTGTTTATAGCTGCCATTTGTCATATCACCAACGAAATAAATCAAAAAACATAAATCTGTAACCAAAACTAACTGTTTATAGCTGCCATTTGTCATATCACCAAGGAAATAAATCAAAAAACATAAATCTGTAACCAAAACTAACTGTTTATAGCTGCCATTTGTCATATCACCAAGGAAATAAATCAAAAAACATAAATCTGTAACCAAAACTAACTGTTTATAGCTGCCATTTGTCATATCACCAACGAAATAAATCAAAAACATAAATCTGTAACCAAAACTAACTGTTTATAGCTGCCATTTGTCATATCACCAACAAAATAAATCAAAAAACATAAATCTGTAACCAAAACTAACTGTTTATAGCTGCCATTTGTCATATCACCAAGGAAATAAATCAAAAAACATAAATCTGTAACCAAAACTAACTGTTTATAGCTGCCATTTGTCATATCACCAACGAAATAAATCAAAAACATAAATCTGTAACCAAAACTAACTGTTTATAGCTGCCATTTGTCATATCACCAACAAAATAAATCAAAAAACATAAATCTGTAACCAAAACTAACTGTTTATAGCTGCCATTTGTCATATCACCAACGAAATAAAAGTCAAAATCGAATGGGTTCGGGTTGAAAATATCAAAAATTTATGAATATGGGAATTCCAATATTACACCTCTCAATTCCGGAATTGAAATATTGGAATTTTTGTTACGGAATTCCGGAATTTTCCGAAATTCTGATATACATGCCCTAGTTACCATCTCAACATTCCGAGATTACTGTATGCCTCAGAAAGCATGTTAAGCTGTTGGTCCAGACCATCGGAATCGTGTTAACCAGTTACTGGGTTATGATGGTCAGCTAAGCATTTGCTTCACGAAAAATACTGTTACTCAGCTGCATCCAATAATTAAACTGAAAACCCACCCCAAAAATATTTTTTTGCTAATCTTTTACTATTAAATCTGTGTTATTATATTATTCTCAGTTTGCTGATTGAAGTATTTAGAAATAAACGTTAATTTAGCTGCTTTGTAATTTCCTAGTCAATTCCTAAATTTTGTTAGCACTAATCCAAATAAAAAACATTATACCAGTGCAGTGCATGTGTTCCGATACACACAGTAATATATATTTTCGATTATACTTATCAAAGGTAATTAGCAACCTATATTCATCTTGGTAGATATCAATGATAATTATTATTTCAAACCCTGCTGAATGCTAACCTTTATCAAATTCTAACTTCCTCTAATTACCTCACCCATATTTGGCAATCCTATTACCGTCAACAGGACACAAATCCAGACAATAGGTTTTACTGACAAATTTCTAATGGCAAATGGGTTCCGTCTTTGCATGATCCAGGCATTGGAACAACTACCTAGATAAATTCTTCAACTAAAAGTGAGATACTGAATGTGAAAAATATTAATGAAGAATTCAAAAGAAAATGAAACTAATATTATAAATAGGTAAAGTTTGTGAGATTGTGGGGTTGTAGGGGGTAATCTCGATCTACTTAACCGATTTAGATAAATTTTGGCATGGATATAGTTTGAGACCCTGGGAAGGACATAGGATAGTTTGTATGCAATTGGGACGATAAAACACTTGTTACGCGGGCGAAGCCGCGGGCATAAGCTAGTCTCTAATAACCATAATGACCATAACCATAACATTTGTTTACATTTCTTTTTACTTTTATATATAAGCCGTTTAGCTTCATTTAATTCATCATCATCATTTCAGCCAAAAGGCGTCCACTATTGGACATAGACATCCCCCAAAATGGGGGGGTTTTGCCATTATCACAGGTTGGTGATTGCAGTACAGTCATTTCAGTGCACAGGGTATAGTTCTTGCCAAACTTCTTGGCCGCCCTGAAGTTGGCTACAATAGGTGTGCAGTAGAAAATCTCATACAAAAACAGTACGGTTTCGTGCCTCGCGCATCCGGTAAACCAACTTCAGGGCGGCCAAGAAGTTGGGCGTGGACTATACTGTACTGTATGGTATCGGACATAAAGAATAGCACCATTCCATATCTTCCCGTGGGTGACATAAAGGCGACTAAGGGACTTACCAGAGAATGGGCAGCAGCATTCTCTGTGCTCATGTTCATTTAATTATGAGATACAAAATTATCTGAGCCAAGACTTTTCAAATAGCTTCAATTGCCATTAAAATGCGGCTTTCAGATTTACTTTTGGATTTACCTACCTTTAAAGCGTTTACGCACTGCGTCAGATCCAAGAATTTTCACTTCCGATGAAGCTATAGTGCTTCTTGTAGTGAAGCTTAGGCACTACATCCGAACTATTATCTGTCATAATTCAGAAGATATTCAATTCGGATAGAACTCGGCACTCAAAACACGGACTGGGATCGGATGTAGTGCGTCAACGCCCTTAGTTTGTTTGTATTACCAAACAGTTGTGAAGTACTTACATTTAAATTAAGAATTATACTGCATGTTTGAGGGTCTCTTCCTATTTTATTTGGACCTTTTAGAACAGGATGTTTCGCGCCACATATGCCCAGGAAACCAATCTGCCAAAAAAACATTAGGATGCTGAGTAAGGAGAAAGAACCGCATTATAAAATGTCGTAGGACTTATAAAGATGTCTAAAAGTAGCGTGCAATGCCTCAAGCTTTGCTTAAGCTTGAAGTAATACTAAGTAATACATAATTTAAGATTTCTCAAAGAAAGCGCGTAGTTTCGATGAGGCTACCGGAACCCAATAAGTACTGACCTGTTCTGGACATGTTCTCTCGGTGTGCGTATCATACAATTCTTGCGTACACTCCAACCTTTGGGTACACTCCATTTTTTATCTATTTCATATCAAATAATAGCGTAAGATACTAAATAACACCGGGCTATTACTTTCGCGCTTCAACGATTGTTTATGCCGATTGCCGTTTCTTTGTATATTTTCCCGTGTGACAGCACTGCTGAATAGTGCTGAATAAATGAATGACAGCGGCATGATAGAAGTGCTGTCATGCCGCTGTCATTTATTTTGAAGAAATTGTTGGAATTACAAGAGCTAAAAAAGTTCAAGTACGTGCCAGGATAAATTTCAAAGAGAATCAAAATTAATGTCCTCACATCGATCTCTCTAATGCTAAAGTATTTTGCAATCAAACATGATCAATGATTCTTTAGAATTCTAATAATACTATTTTGTATATTTAATTTTCTATACACTTTTCATTTATATTTTATATATTTTTTCTATTTTGTTTATTATTTATTTTATTTTTTAAGTATATTCCGTTTCCGTGAGTGTGTCCATGGCATGAATAGTGTACCTAATCCACTGACCTCTAACATACAAGTACGCTGGACTTCGATGACAAAATGAAGACATTTGATTTTTGGCGCTGACACTGACCCACATATCAGTAATCTGTGCACTGCACTGACCTCTATCCAAAGACCTTATACTTCTTACTACGAAGTATAAGGTCTTTGGGTTAGCTATCGCTTAATACGTAGTATCTCTACGTAGTCTGTGATCGCTTATAAGGAAATAGCTAACCTAGGTATATGATAGGTTGCCTGGAAGAGATCGCGGAATGCGATAAGGCCGCCCGTTGTATATTTTTAGTTTTAAGTTTCTTTTGTTACTGTATTTTCTGGTGTACAATAAAGAATACATAAATAAATAAATAAATAAATATGATGATAGATTTCATTTTAGCTAAACAAAAAAATTTGGTACACAGTCTAGTAGTAAGAAATACGTATAAGGTCTTTGCCTCTATCATACAAGTACACTACTTCATATTAACGATGACAAAATGAAGACATTTGATTTTCGCCATTTTGGCGCTGATAGCAACGTGACTTAACGTGAGAGTCCATGGAACTAATATTAGAGATGGGACACAGCCTTCATTAAAAAAATACTTTTATGGGCTTTATCGATCGTGAGAATAAAGGTGGAAACACATTATTGAAACCCCACCCGACGCCACGCCACCCGACGCCTTGAAGTACTAATCAAACCCATACATTTAGTATGGTCAGAGACACATAGTCAACACGCCATGCGATCTGACGCATTCCCACGTGTCAACACGCAGTCGGTTTGGATCAGCGTGTTGCCGGGAGTGGGGGAACACACGCTACCCGACGTTTCGACACCGTGTGTCTCTAGTTAACACCCGATCCCACGCGTCAGTCAGTCGAGTGGTGCCAACAAAGGGTAATTTACCCTAATTTAGAGTAAAGTTTTATCAGTACGGTCATTTTTAGGGTACAAAATCAGTGAGGGTAATTTTTATGTTTATGCTATAATAGAAATTAGTAACTTATTTGAGTCAAATTTGCAATGATATGGACTTAAGTTTAAATATTACCCTTGAACCCGCAATTTCTTAAAACTTCTTTTTCGATACGCCTATCATAGTCTCAATGAAGCAGTCAAGTACTTGGTATCGTACAAATCCCAAAATAACCAGTTTTTTTATGGTTTCTATTATTGTTATAGTAAAACTGATCTGTAATTATATTATAGATTATAATGTCTCGTCCTATGTATAATTTTGCATGAAATTTATCAAATATATATAGAACGGAGAGGGAAAGCAAATTAATAAAAAAATGTTTATTTTTCATATAACTTAAAATCAAGACATGTTTCCAAATCTTTTTACAGTCCGTTCAACCGATTTTGGGTTCTATCCTGTAAACGAAATAAGGATGCCATAAAAAAACATATAAACCTGTTACCAAAACCAACTGTTTACTGCAGCTATCATTTGTCGTATCACAAACGCAATAGAAGTTAAAATCGGTTGAATGAGCTGTAAAATGGGCTAATTTAAACGTCTAATGTTATCGCAAATGGAGTATGTATGTACGCAATGTACCCTATTGAGATCAGACTTGAGATAAAACAAAAACGAGAACTGGTAATACTGGATATGACATTAGCGAACGTGTTGTAGCGTCATGTGGGGTGTTGTATATGTGCACGGTGCGCGTCGGGTGTCGCGTGGGGTTTCAATAATCTGTTTCCACCTTAATTCGTATGCGGCGTCTGCTAGAAACTTATAATTTCTGTTAATTTTTACCCGACTACCGAGAAAACATTAAAACCGAAAACGAATATTAATCGAAATGTAATGTATGGATGTCTTTCTATTTTGTCTGTGTGTAGAGTTACAGATATGACCACAGAAGATACAAATTTTAATGGCTGCCGCTCTCCCATATTATTATTTTACTCTTTGCTGCCGCTCCATGGCTCATGGCTGATGGCTGGCTGTTTTTTAGTGTTTTTAAGCGAGATCTTGTTGTGCTTCTGTCTACCGCCGCCGTTCTAAGTATTTATGATTTTTCGCAAGCAATAGCTACGGCCACAGGCAACGGCGACGCCTAAAGGAAACTTCTTTTTATGTGTGTAAACCTATGGATTACATTACAGTCGTGTTTTATATTAATAAGATAAGCAGTGCCTGTATTTTATAATATTAGCTACCTGTATTTTTTATAAGATAAGTAATCATCTGTTTTCTTTTCGCGTTTATCATGGGAAGTGAAAAAGATAGAATGTCGGATCCAGGCGATGGTGATGATGAAGATATACCCAGTGATTTCTTTGATGATTTTACGAAGGAAGATTTTATGGAAGGTTTGAGTGTAATAGACAGCTGGGACGATGAAGATGGAACCGGCAAACGACGTGAAGCGCGACGCATCAACATAGAGGACCTTGACAGTGTCAAGGACCTTCGGGAGTTGATTGGAGACAATAAAGAGGAGTCAACAAACAGAGAAGTGACAGTCGTAAAATTTGATGACAAGTACAAGTGGGAAAAACAAGGCTCATCGCAGCAGAGAGCATCAAGCAGCACTCGTATGGATGACTTCATCAAACCAGGCAGCAGGCGTGACCCGAGCAAGACTAATGAAGCCATAAAGAAGGACAAGGAAGTAAAAGTGAAAGAATATCTTGCGAAACATTTGGAGTCAACAGATGATCTTCGGCCACCTGGCACTGAACTGGACGACTATTATGATGGAGACAAATCAAAAGAACCTAAAAAAACCCCAAAGCGTATAGTTGAAGAACAGGAAGAGCAAACCCAGCGGCAAGTGACTATTAAAGAGCGAAATTACAAAGAGTCACCTAACCGTAGTCCTCGACGCAGTCCTCGCCGTTTGAGCCCTCGAAGACACAGTCCTCGTCGGAAACATAGTCCTCGATGGAGTCCTCGTCGTAGTCCAGTGCGTCAATTCAGACCTCGATTCAGCCCACACAAGTCATTAAGAAAACGGTACAGCTCACCTACGAGACGCAGTCCTCGAAGATATACTCCACCACGATCACGTGCACATAGTCCTCGAAGGCGGCGTAGTTCCAGGTCACCCCTGAGGCGCAGCTACAACTCACGAAGATCACGTTCACCGAGGTCTCGCTCTCCTCATCCCAAGGACACTTTCCTTTACCCAAGTGACCCACAAGGTGCACCTGGTTATCCTCCCCATACCACACCCTTTCAGCCAGACCCCGGGCAGCTTTATACTGCTCCTGTGCAAAATGAATTTCCTGGAACAGTTCCAGGATATCCATACCCACAAGGTTTGGCATATGGTTCTGGTTTCTCTGCTCCATATGACTATAGTCTGCAGCCAGTTCCTCCAGGTGTTCTGCCTGAGCCTGTACCAATGCCGAGTATAAACCCCGTGCCTGCCCCTCCTTTGAACATGGTCCCAGCACCTGCCATGGTACCAGCTCCTGCCCTCCCGGTCTTGGAACAGAAAACACCATATGATGCTTTGGCACAAGTAATAATATTTCTAAACAAAATACCTTGTAGTCTTATTTTAGCTTAAGAATTAAAGTTTATACTGAGTCTGACTGTTTCAGTTAGTTGCAGAGGGTAAAATTTCTCAAGAAGACTATCTCAAGCTTGCACCTAATAAAGGTAGGATTTCAAAATGCACTGTGATTTTATTTTGCTATACATTCAGTTCATAACAATGATCTGTGTTAAATTTATTATTACAGGTGTGAACAGTTATATGGACTCAAAATCTATGCATGGAGGTGGGTATTGTATTATACTCAATATTTCTTATCATCACTGGGAACACAAAATGAGAAATTAAAGGAACCTAATGTAAAATATAATAGAACTTTTCTTTTATGTTTAAGAAAGTTGCATTGCTTGTCATGTTTATAACTATCAAAAAAGATGTGTTTACGCCGCAGCTGCTGTGAGGATTCAGGATCCATTATTAATATTATTTTAAGACTTTAGTTATGCGCATATTTAAAGGACAAAATACTAGGATATAAAAAATAAACCTTGGAAGTATTTTTATTTGAAAAATCATTTACAGTAATCCAATGAAAATGGTGCTGCTTTGTGTTTGCAGTTATGTCTCGGTGCGCTCAAGCTATAAGCAAGTTGGAGAAGTTGTACCTGCCCAATCATTTGATGATGAACAACCACATCATTGGTGCTGAACCTAAATCATTAGAGTCCAAGTTTTGTTCTCCGCTGAAGAGACAAGCAGTCATCGAGTTCAGCTTCACGAAGACCAACGGGCCGTCATTGGCGCAGCAAAACAAGCAGCTTGTGGAGAGCATCATCACAACAATTGGATTGGATAAGGTGGTGTCCAGATATAAGAAGAAACTGCCGAAGGACGTGAAGGATGCGGCCTGCCAAACAGCAAAATCGTACTGTGACGTGTGCGAGATACGCGACTCGACAAAGCTCCATGAAGTCGGCACGGCTGTGGATCCAGGCTACTTTACTACGACAGTTCATACGCAAGTTGTGGAGCATGATTTGGTTAATTCTAAGTCTGTGTTCAACCCAAGCGGTAGTGTCGCGGAAGGAGCTCCTATCTCGATAGCTCACCTGACTCCTGCGCAGTTGGTGTCTCAGCTGGCGGCACGTGCGAAGACACTGAAACAATCGTCGCCTGCCCCGCCACCCGTGCATCAGAACCAGTTCACCAGACGGAACCAAAACTACGATTACGACGGCAGAGGCGGTGCTGGTGGTGGCCAGCAGCAGTATCATAATTACAATAACTATCGCTATTAAAAAAGATTTGAAAAGGGCAATACTATAATGAATAATGTTTTGTGGAAATCTGTGGTTAGCAGTTTTTACTGTAACGATAGATGTTGATATTTCTAAATAAAAGTAATAATACATAGTAAACTTAAGTATATGTATTTTCTTTTACCGAATCTTGACAAATTTAAAAATTAATTAAATGGTGGCGTTTTCCATTGCAGTAAAAAAAACATGTAAGATAGGTATGTACCTTCATATGCTTAAAGTTTAGCTTGTAATCCTTACTAACTTTCTTCTTCATTGAGGCGTTTTAAAGATGTCCGTGACAACCAACGCCAATCGCTTCCATATTTAATCAATAATTAGTACTCATTTGGCACTAATAATTAGTAGTCGAACAACCATATTGGCACCTTAGTTGTTTACGAGAAATCGACTTTGAAGATGGTCATGCTCCCTTCAGCAGGACCACCATCAGCGCATGTTACAGCTTTTCTAAATATACAAATAATTAGTAATTTGAATCATTTCGTAAAACAACAGAACTGAAACATTTGTATTTACCGAGAAATCTACGATAATAACTTTCGCGCGCTCGTTCAGCAGGACCACGATTTTGAATTTTGATTCCAAGCTCCTCAAGCTTGGCTAAGTTCTCTTAAAATCAAACAGTTGGTTAGAAATCTGAATTGTTGGTCACTATAACTTGTTTAGGAGTACTAATTTTATTTTTGTATCTATTTGGGAAATCACAGAGTTTTTAATAAGGAAATCTTGAAATGAAAATTGATCACCATGACTACCGCCACCCCACCAATGGCATGGTATATCTCGTAAACTACTGGAGATTGGAATTTTGAATTTTGGTTACTAATTTTATCTTCTAGGATTCTAATTTTCTATGAAGGTTTTAGGAAAGCGACAAGCTCTTCAAACTTGGAATCAGCATTCTAAGTCGTGGTCCTGCTGAACGAGCGCGCGAAAGTTATCATCGTTCATTTCTCGGTAAATACAAATGTTTCAGTTCTGTTTTTTTATGAAATCAATTCAATCACATAAAAGGGTACTTATTATTTGTATTTTTGAATTTCTGCGTTCATGGTGTTCCTGCTGAAGGGAGCGTCACTACCACCTTCAAAGTCGATTTTCTCGAAAACTACCAAGATAACAATTTTTTTGTTAGAGTACTAATTAGTACCAATTGAGTATTAATTATTTACCAAATACGGAAGCGATTGACGTTTGTGGTCCGGCGGTATACACGGACATGTTTTAAATTGGTGGTTGGTATAGGCGTCTTCTTGACCGGGTTGGTGCATTTTCGTTTCTGTAGCCTGTACCGAATCTGTCCAGATACAAGAAAGACCGAGTGCATGTAATGAAATGAGAGCGTCAGAAGGTTGTTTCGGTACAGATACTTTACCGACCGCATACACGTGGTTTTGAAACGAAACGAAATGTCTCCAACCCCGGACAGTAAGGCGCCTAAGGGAAATCCGCACGATAAGCGGGGATCCACTTAAGCCAGAAGATAGAAATAAAATCAATAATTTAAAACAAGGCATTGACTAAGCTATTCCGCATCTGTGTTGGAGTTACAGGCCATACTTAATGTAGATAGACTTTTGTTATTTGTTTTTACTTTGTAAAATTACAAATACTTGGGTTCGAAGTGATCAATATGCTGTTGGTGTAGTGACGTCTAGTCGGCAAGATATGCCAGTTCTTGGGTTCGTGAACAGATTCTGCTTGGAAAATTGTGAAGAAGAAAAAAGTTTACTGGTGGCAGAAATATTTATAACACCATTCCTGGACACGGCTTTGAAGAGGCACTTCTTTGTTCCTGGCAAGCTTCTGGGTCTGCTAAGAAGACAGGAGAATCAAGAAAGTGAAAAAGAAGGATTGAAAATTAGGCGGTGGACATCTAAATAGATGCGTATATGTACCTATGTAATGAATGCGGTTGCATCGCGAATTATTTGTCAAACGAATATCAATATTACATACGTTCGAATTAAGTTAAAAATAAATAAACTTCTACTTAAATTATTTAAGATTTGAATGAGAGACGAAATGTTGATATTTGTTTGGTAGACAACGCGCTGTGTCGTCTGTACTTTGTAACTACCTATAGCTCGGACAACTTAACTGAACTGAGCACCCGAAAAACGACCAAACGACTCCACTCCCGCACCAGTGCGGTGCCTCGCGTTCGCCTCGTTAGCCAATAGCTAGAGTCGAACGTCAGAGTGACCTTGACATTTCGGGTTCTCGGTTAACTTGACCGAGCTATTGAGGTATAGGTACCTACGTCATGACTAGGGTTGTAATGGAACCTCGCTTTCGCCAATGTGTGACTTCTGAAAGTATTCGAACGTAGTAAAGAAAATGCATGTCACCCACCGACCGCTGCCGTTATGTTCAGAGCCACCTTATGGGCCTGTTAATTGCATTAACATCTAAGAAATCGGGTGCAAAGTCATTAAGCAGTAAAATATAAACCTTGCCCCTTTGATATCACTAATACATAAGTATGTAAACAATTTGTGTTGAAGGCAACTTGCCCCGTCTAAAATTTGAATACCGATATTTTTTTATTTGAAAAGTAGTTATAGACTCGTAATTTTTGAACCACCAGGAGGTTCCGTTACAACCCTAGACTAGACTTAGAAATCAGTGCTCACTTTTTGTGGCCCCTGGCGATTACAGACTAGAATACATGACGATTATTGGCTGCTGCTTTATTGTTATTATGTAAATATTGAAAAGTGTTTGATTGTTTTATGGAAAACTTACTTATTGTAACATTGTGTACAATAAAGAATAAGAAATTTCATGTGGATGTTATTGTTTCAAAATCAGGTGCTGTAAGTCCAGGTTCTCTTGTTTGGGAGTGTCGGTTGTAGGCAGCTGGGGCTGGACCGTGTTTTACAAACTAGGCAGATGTGCCCAGGTTAACAATTTGCTAGGTATTAAACCTTACATTTTTTAACATGCTTCAGTATTTTCTGCGCTGCTGTTTATTCATTACTGTGTTCTATTTGTTACCTGCTGTAAACATTACTTACTTGCAAAAAGCTATGATTATTTTATTGTTATGTACTTCTTCTTCTACTTTCTTCTTAGTGGAAGTAAAGTTTCTTGCATTCCTAAAACTATTTCAATTACCTAATTATTTTTAAACTTTATGTATGTACCTACCTAGGTGTATGCATGTGAAACTATTAACGTATTAATTGTCAAGATGCTTTTAAAGTGTCTGTATCAGTCTAAATTGTATATAATTTCTAGTTAAGTGCCCTATTTTTAAAGAATATGTCAAAGAATTGTTATAAATAAATAATATTAGTAGAGTCGACAAGATTAATTCATGACCCACCATAAGCTAAGTGCGGGTTTCTGAATTGAGTTAGTATTCGGACAAGAACGTGTCAAAGCCTACTTAAATGCCAATTTTTGCAGGCTAACTTATAGATTAATAAATACCTATTCATCTTCGAATTCTTAAATCAGAAATCGGGGCATAGTCTTCTACAGACATTCGGATACAATCAGGTCGAATTTTGTTAGTTAGATTGCACATATTTCTGTCATTTCAATGACATGCCACAATTTTAACATCTACTTGCCGTTTTATTATTTGGTATATTTCTTTTAAATTAAAAATAAGCATTTACACAGTCAATTGTCGGCCGGATGGGTCATGAATCAACTTGCTTGACTGTACCTATATGGTGGCTGGTTGCAACCAAAATAATGCGCGTTTTGAACTATGAAAACCGTCATGTTGTAGCATGAGCTTGCGGTTAACTGTACGTACTAATTTCAAAATGGGAGATCATTAAAATAATTTAGTTTCGTTATACAATTTGTTTTATTTTATTATTACAAAATGTTATTCCTAAACTTTACTTATGTATTAGGATACATTAATAAATAATACACCGCTTTTACCTACACATCATTTTAATAGTAGATTAAACAACACAATAAATATTTTTTAGCAATGCTGCTTTGTACCTATCAAAATATTAATATTATAATTTGCGATTTTATGGTTTTTAAGACATTAGTAGGTACATTCCATAGGTAGCATGAACCACAATGGTCCCTATTATTATTTTAGTTTGGATTTATTGATTCACCGATTCGAGGTACGCAAACTGCATGAATTGGCTGACCTCGAACCTTCTTCCAATAGAATCCAAGCAATAAACTTGTACTTTAAAATAGTATGACAAAAAAGGTGTGCAGTACAAGTCTCCTTTTAGGATTTCAATTGCACAGAAGAGCCTCATCTCAAGTTCTGAACGAAGGAACAAAACCAGCAGTAACTGCTGCCACTGCTGGCGTCTGACGGAGAATTCGGACCAGTGTAAATCTTACCGCCCATGGTAAAAAGAAATGTGTATACCTCTTGCGACGCTATAGCTTCTGGCAAGTACCTATAGCAACACCAATGGTCAGCCGCGCATTTTCTGAAGAAAAAAAAACACCTACCGAGGTGTATGTATACCGATGCAGCGCAATGGAAGGGAATATGAACATGTTGAATAATATCCCACACTTCAGAATTCTGACTGTACAACTAACTACCCCCAAAACACAATATTGTAGTGTCATTTATTTCAATAGGTAATAATAATAATAAGGGATTCTACTGTCCGTTCGCAAAGATATTGATGGAAAATAACAATTAAATTATAACCTGGTCACCCTATTTAACTGACAACTCTATTAGTCTTAATAAAAAAGAAAAATTGCTGCAAATAAAGATGGCCCAAGGAAATACTGTGTTTGTAGCCCGTATTTTAAAATTAAGACTAATTGAAATCTGGACGTCTATTTCAAGCAATCCATGAGTTTCTTATGAATTACAAGAAGACAATGGAGAAGAAGAAGAACATACGACGCTCCACGCGGACGCAATTTACAAAGATTTGCCGTTAGATCGGGCAATTGGAGGGCAAGGACCGCGATTGTAAATTATTTTCCGTAATAGTTGTAAAAATGCAAGGGCTCAATGCCCCGGGCTATTGTAACGACGCCGATTTTGAAAAGGAACTAGAAGAAGTAATGGCGTAGAAGAAAAAAATACAGCCTATGGAAAAAACTATGAAAATTTCTTCGCTTCCAGTTAAAACAGATACTAATAATCTCAGAAAATACAAACTTCCTGTTCTAGGAACAAAGAGATATGGCAATGTGAAAATTGGCTGGCATTCTGGGGACTGTTCTAGAAAATTCATGATGATGCGTCCTTGGACGACTCTGATAAATTTCAATACCTTATTCAAGCAATGGATCCCGGAACTGAGGTAGGTAAGAGATTTCATTGAATCTTATCCGTCTACTTCCAAAAGTTACAAAGAGGCCGTCACCGACAAGCCGAGATATGCCCGTGATGAGCTTCACATCCAAGTCTATGTAACAGAGCTACTTGAAACTATTATGAATAAGAGCAATCAAGCTTTGACCCACATATATGACCACCTCGGCACTCATCTTAGAGCATTAGAGACACTTGGTGTGACTAAACAAGGATATGCCTCTTTCATATTACCAATGTTTGAATCAACATTACCCATGGATATATTTAAGAATGTGGGAACACTTAAGACCAACATGCGGAGTCGAACTTGGCGCATTATTAGATTTTCTGAAAAAGATGTTGAAACTGGAAGCGAACAGCGAATTAAAATTGCAACAGAATTTTCCCCAGTAGAAAGTAGAAAAGAAGAAAAAGAGTCTCAAGAACCAACAGCACTCAGCAGCAATGTAGACAGAGTACTAAAAGGTGAAAGGGAAAATCGTTCGTCCCTGGTGTGTTAAAAATCATTCCAGCACCTAGTGCTCTAAACTATGCAAGTTGAGCATAGACCAACGGAAAGAGCACATAAAAAAAAATGTTTGCATGCTATGTTTAAAACCCGGACACCATGCAAAAGTATGCAAAGCATTTGTAAAATATATACAAAAAAAACGCAAGAAGGAACATTCACCAGTACCTACTTTATCCTGGCTATGGAAGTTCAGATAGGACTCAAAGAGATAAATCAGCAAATCAGACCACAAGCAACTTTTCTTCACAAGGAAGTAGTGTGACGTTATTACGAACTATGATGGTGAAGATAGTCAACGGCAACAAGGAAGTAATTGTTTGAGCTCTAATAGATGACAGATCATATTTAAGGATGATGGTGAAGATAGTCAACGGCAAAAAGGAAGTAATTGTTTGAGCTCTAATAGATGACAGATCATATTTATGGAGAGACAGTGCAAAAATTAGGTACCTAAACGAAGCTGTATAGGTACCTAATTTTAAAGAAGTATTGACACACAACTTAATCAGCGGAGTCAAGGTAAAGTCTAGCGCACACAATATTGACTTGGTCTTTGTCCAAAGCGTGGTCAACCTTTTAAACTAAATTTGATGGCTCTTGAGCAGTCGGTAATTTGTAGTAGCTTGCCCAGTTATAATGAAGACAATGATTGTGATACCATCATGAAAAAACATGGTATAGTATTGACAGATATAGATAAGGGCAACACTACTGACATTTCATTGTTGATTGGGGCAGATTATTCGGGTTTCTTATTGACCAATACTATGATAATGTTAAAAGAGGTATTATTTGCAATTAAGACCAAAGTTTTACGAGTTACGTCCGTAAACTACAAAAAAAGATAGTAGTTTAATTTCGTCTTGTTACGTCGGACGAAATGTCACAAAATGGCGGCTGCTGGGCTCTCACTGCCTGAGTTTGCAGTGGCACATTTAAGGAGTACAAACAGGTGTTTGAAAACAAAATGTAGATCCACGAGGTGGATGAAACGAAGTGGTCGCAATATTTAATCTCATTTATAGTTTTTGACATGGTCACGTCGCTATCAGAATTCTGTTTCCCGAAAACACCACAGGATAAAACGTATACTGAAAGTGGAACTTGTTGAAAAACACTTGGAGCCACAGCAATCAGAAATTGCGGCAACATATTTTTATGAAACGTGAACAATTGGCGCTGACGTGCAACTTTACCACACATTTAGAAAGATGTCTAAGATACACATTCGTTCATGGATTAAAGAGTGAAAGCATAGTTAAAAGATTATTTGGTGAAGAAAATTGTACGTTTGCAAAAGCAGTGGAGATAGCAATGAGCATGGAGCTGGCGGAGAAGGGCAAGAAAGCATACAACAAATAAGTGAAAAAATGTGAACATTAAATGTCATTGCTGCGGGTAGATGGGGCATGTAAAACCCCAATGCAAATTTAAAAACAAGATTTTTTTAAACGCCACAAGAAGGGGCAATATGGCAAGTGTTTGCAAAGCAAACAGTAACAAAACTTTCAAACCCAAGAAGGTCCATGAAATTTTAAATGATGAAGAATTTTCTGTTATGCACGTTAGTGAAGTACAATTGAATAGTGAATCCGTGTGTGATAGTTATGATTTATCCAATTTATTTCAGGAAACAGTCAATTAAATATAAAACGTCCTTGGTAAATGAGTCCTTAGTAAATATATCATTTGAAATTGATTGTGGATCAGATGTCCCGTTAATGCCTGAATCTATGTTCATAGCTAAAGCTATCAGGATATGGTGGTAACAATATCACGGTATTAGGTAAGACAAATGTAAATGTTAAAAATGAAGAACACTTAGCAACATTGATTAATGTCAAAGAAGGTATGGGTAGTGTAGGAAAGCTGACACATTCATCTTGTATTCATGTTCGTATGTGCAGTGATCGGCGACGCTAGTCCGCCCATAACCATTGTAAGCTATAGACGCACTTACTGAATAAGTACCTCCATTGCAATACGTTTCATGAGTAAAGAAACATCCAAATATAAGTATTCCAACATTTAATTTTTCTCCACACACACCTACAACATTATATACGACGTGATCTAAAAAATGCGACGTGACTTAACCAGCCGTGATAAAAAAAACTGTGTATGTGATCGAGAACGGGCAACACAACTCAACCGCGTATAGTATGGAACTCTCGTATTACTTTCCTAAAAAGAAACGCAACAGTGTGAAAGAACAGTAATGGAAGAAAAAACGACTGCCAGCAAATATTTCCTCTCAGCCGTCTCCAATTCTCCATAATCGACAAGATCGAAGATTTTTGGCCAAGGGCACCGGAATTGTGGTTCACTAAAGCAAAGGCGATAATAAATCCTCAGTAGATGTCCGACGATTCCAAATATCTTCGATAAGATAAAGGAAAAGAAATTTGAGATCTTGAAGCGAAAATTGATTTCGGTGTACAAAGAGTCAGCGGAACGGCAAATCAAGAAGCTGATTGGAGCCATCTTCGAAAATGCAGGACCTGGCCAGAGGTAAAGTAACCGATGACACACTCAAGGTAATGTGAAAAAATCTACGATCACCCCAATACACAGCGTTGCTAGTGTAATGGAAAAACTAGGATCACCGGACAAGGATAATTTGGTGATTGCAGAAATGATAAATGATTTTATTTCTGTAATTTGGTTTGTACAAACACTTTTACATGTCGAACATATTTTTTAAAATTAGAAAAAAAACTTTAATGAAGAAATTCAGCAACAGATTCCGCAACATCGAAAACGGTTCCAGAGGTCGCTCGCGAAATGGTAGACCTAGAAGATTCCGATCCAGGTCAAGATCAGACTCCAGGTCCAGAAGAAATACGAAGGCACTTGAAGACAACCCCAACTGGTTATGTTTTTACCACTTCAGCTGCCGCACCAAGGCGAATAAGTGTCTTTAACCGTGCAATTCGAAGAAGAGAGACTTTCAACCGTGCAATTGGAAGAAGAGAGACGCCAAACCATCGGAAAAAATGGAAATAATGCTGTCAGCGACGGGAGGCTGCGACCGCATGCACGTCAATCACCGGCTATGTATCAGGGACAGGACTATAGGCTTGAACTTTTTAGTAGATTGTGGTGCAAATGTGTCTGTTCTATCTCGCAGTTGTTTAAGAATGATAACGCACATAGTGCTTGTTTATAAGTTTTACGCTACGAACGGCACCGAGATCAATACGTACGGTAGGTACACACATTTTATACGAGCGATAATCTAAGACGAGCGAGCGTTCCGTTGGTTATTTACGATAGCGGACGTACGGCAACCAATATTAGATGGTACAGCAACCACTCGCACGCGCGAGCTCTTCGCGCGAGCGATGAGAACTGACTGGCGGGCGGAGTGGTGCCGGGACCACGCGAAGGTGTAGGCATTAATCGCTTTAAATACGGTCAAGTGAAGGAGGCCTGACTGAAAGTAAACCTTAATATGAGACGTTTACTGTTAAACCAACCAAATGAGATTGGGCTCTTAACGGTGATATTGAAATTCTGTTGGTAAAATACATATTTTTTTTGTTTTTTTAGCATTGTTTTATGTTTGCAGGCATTTGTAGTTACTTTTTACGTCATATAAGTCGGAATCCGCTGCACTAACGAATGAACGGCGTTCGACGCACTTGTGAAAGTAAATCACTGTATGGTCCAGACCGGCCGTATAGTTTTGTGGATGGACGCGAGGGGTTTTCCGTTTCAGGAGTACGAGTATTTGTGTTGTTATTTATACTCAAGCTTATTTTTTAAACAAAATAGACAAGTGTTACATATATACATTTTCTTATTCTCTTGCGTACAATAACAATTTATTCAAGTTGCTTAGACCTATTGTAAGTACCTACCATATTTAATTTACTGTTTACCCATCTAAAAAGTCATCTAGCCACTTTTCAAGATCTTCTGGAGATTCAATAACTGGAGTTTTCTTCGTATCCGCGGGTGTCTCAGCCACTGAAATGTTAAATAAATACTGTAGATCTTACTGGTATCTGGTTTTATTTCAACATTATTTTGATTAACTGTCTACTTAATTGTCTACCCTAAACGATGAGAAACATTAACAATCGGGGCCTGTAGACACAGCCTATTTTTTACGTGCCGTTGTTGCCCCGCCTAAGCGCAGCCAATGCCGTTTTTTGAAGGCAATCGACGCATAAGAAATGCCGCGTGTATAGGCCCATAGTAGGTTGCAGAATTAATCTATCTGCAACAGCTAGGCACGTAAGCGCCGGAGTAAGACTCCGTTTCATCATCGGACTACAAGACGTACGGCGATGCCAGCGATGCGCCATCGGTACATTCCTTTTTGTTCCTGTATCGTGGGTGCGTTTACTCACATACACAACACCCAGAGCCGGAACAACTATCTGCAGGACATACAAATATTTGTTCCGTGCGGGAATCAAACCCGCGACACGCAGCGCAGCAGTCAATCGCTCAACCACTGCCCCATCCGTGCGCCCGGTACATGGTAAACATCCCACTTTTAAGTACGTACCTACTATACGTTTTGGTAACACATTCATTATGCGTACAGCTAAGGATTGGAATTACCTGCCGGAGTCTTGTGTTTTCCGATAGCTACAACTTAGGGGTCTTTAAAACAAGAATTAATAGGTAACTTCTAGGCGGCGTGCTTCACCGTAGACCACATCATCGCTTACCATCAGGTGAGATAGTAATATAGTAATAAAAGAAAATACTCTAGCGGGCCGGTAAGCAAGCATTTGGAGAGGCTTTCTAGCAGAATAGCTTCCACTAGGAACCACTTCAAATATATATTTTTCCCTTTAATGTTTGCGTTTGGCAAAATAAATTTGAAAATAAATAAACTTCCACAGCAGACAAAAGCGCACGACTCAGGCACGGGGTCCCAGCGCTAAGAAAATTTGGTTCAAATAAATCTCACTAGATGGCGCGATATGCACCTATTTGTTATTGAATTGTGTCACAGATACATCTTATATACAGGGTGTCCCAGAAATCGACGTCAAGCCGTAAATGGGTGATAGACCAAGTTATAACAGTTCTCAGAAAAATACGAAAAAAAATCTATCTCATGTTTTAAAAAATTTATGGTCACTTTAAAAATTTACTAAAAAAATCAATCCCTGTAATGGTTCTTTAACTCCAATTGCTACAAATCCCATAATTTATCAAATTTTTTTATTATTATGTAATCTTGAATAATGCTTGTGTAGATTTTTGCCTAAAATTCAAAGCCAACTCCTCCTACTTGGAAGAAAATTAAACTTTTTCAAAACCAAATTTTTCAAATTTACTATTTCGCCCAACTTAAACTGACTGTACTGAAAAAAAAATGTACTACGCTAGTTTGGCAAGTAACATGAAAAATTGGCGCATTTAATAAGGATTCAAAAATGGTGTAACACTTGCTAGATTACGTTTTCAATAATTGGTCAATTTTTTTTTTGTAAATAGTATCGGTTTTTACCCAAAATGTCCATACTTCCTTAAAATGACTTTAGCTTACCTAAAGCTTTGCTAAACTCCGTTTCTAATTCGATAGAGACGGAGAGAGTCATTTTACGAAGTGTTCATGTTGATTCCGTACTTACCACTTTTTGCGTTGTTTTCTGGACTTAATTGCTTAACGAATACGGAGATGCGCAGTAAACAAAGCAGCGTAACGTACTGATTTGTAATTGTGTGTGCGTCTGCGCTTACAAAACAGAACAATAACTACTGCTGTCTCATTCGCACTCATCGGTAAATTGTATCTCCGTTTCATGATAAAGGTTGTGTCACTGATAAAGGTGGCGTCACTCTCTGTCTCGCTCACACTTCGTAAAATGACTCTCTCCGTCTCTATCGAATTAGAAACGGAGTTTAGCAAAGCTTTAGGTAAGCTAAAGTCATTTTAAGGAAGTATGGACATTTTGGGTAAAAACCGAAACTATTTACAAAAAAAAATTTGACCAATTATTGAAAACGTAATCTAGCAAGTGTTACACCATTTTTGAATCCTTATTAAATACGCCAATTTTTCATGTTACTTGCCAAACTAGCGTAGTACATTTTTTTTTCAGTACAGTCAGTTAAAGTTGGGCGAAATAGTAAATTTGAATAATTTGGTTTTGAAAAAGTTTAATTTTCTTCCAAGTAGGAGGAGTTGGCTTTGAATTTTAGGCAAAAATCTACACAAGCATTATTCAAGATTACATAATAATAAAAAAATTGGATAAATTATGGGATTTGTAGCAATTGGAGTTAAAGAACCATTACAGGGATTGATTTTTTTAGTAAATTTTTAAAGTGACCATAAATTTTTAAAAACATGAGATAGATTTTTTTTCGTATTTTTCTGAGAACTGTTATAACTTGGTCTATCACCCATTTACGGCTTGACGTCGATTTCTGGGACACCCTGTATAAAATTCTGTTGTGACAATGTTAATTACCATACTCCTCCGAAACGGCTTGACCGATTTTTATGAATTTTTTTATGCATATTCAGTAGGTCTGAGAATCGGCTGCTATATATTTTTAGATTGGGTAGGGTAGATAAATGTTTGGTGTTTTTATGGCAAAGCATAGTTTGCCGGGTCAGCTAGTATAATATAATACTAGCATACAGATCCCTCGTCCCATACAAAGAAACCTTGCCGACGTAACTAGCGTTTTTCATTTGATTAAGCTGATTATTTTTCTAAGAACACGATTCGCGTTCGGTTCCATTCCACGGATATAGATGGTGTTAGCAGCGACTTGCAAGTAAAAGGGTTTACTCGGTTTGTGAAAACTTTTCTTTTATATACAGCGACGATTTGTTCTATGGTATTTTTTGCACGTTTTTACAGTTTCATTGTACCAAAATGTGTTACAAAACAAATAAAAAGAGTCGAGATGCCTCAGAAATTTATAACCGCGCCAAGTATTGGAATCAATTTTAAATGATCCATTCAAATAATCTTTCAAATTTGAATTAAAGAGCTTAATATTCTTTAATTTTGTGCTTAATTTTGAACAAGAACATATTTTTTTAATTAAAATGTGAACCAAATCTTACCTTTAGGAGCCACAGGTGCACAAAACAAATTTAAAAATCGAGTAGATGCCTCAGAAATTTATAACCGCGCCAAGTATTGCAATCAATTTTAAATGATCCATTCAAATAATCTTTCAAATTTGAATTAAAGAGCCCAATATTCTTTAATTTTGTGCTTAATTTTAAACAAGAACATACATTTTTTATTAAAGTGTGAACCAATTCTTACCTTTAGGAGCCACAGGTGCACAAAACAAATTTAAAAAATCGAGTAGATGCCTCAGAAATTTATAACCGCGCCAAGTATTGGAAACAATTTTAAATGATCCAGTCAAATAATCTTTCAAATTTGAATTAAAGAGCCCAATATTCCTTAATTTTGTGCTTAATTTTAAACAAGAACATACATTTTTATTAGTGTGAACCAATTCTTACCTTTAGGAGCCACAGGTGCAGGGCCTACTGTAGGAACCTTGGCGTCAACCACAGGTGCTATTTTATCAACTACAGGCGTATTTTCAATATGGCACAAAGGCTTTTCCGTAGAACTAGTAGCTTGGATCTTGGTATCTTTTGTAAGTTCATTAGTTACACCAAAAATAAAATCGTCATGTTCGATTTCCTTTTCAATATTCTGTGTACCAATGGGTTTGGTTTCATTAACTATGGCTTTGGGTTTTGGTACATTTTCTTCTAGAATATTGACCGGTTCAGTCTTTATTTCTGTTTTGAATTCTAAATCAATGTCCGTTGGGTTTTCTGTCACAGAAGTTTTACGTTTGTTGTCATATTGTATGTCTATGTCATGACTTGTGTCTTTTTCTAAATTATCTTCCTTCATACTCTCTCTTAGGTTGTTCAGTATTTTATCTTGAGCATCAGTTTCAGGAGTTGAATATGATTTATCATTGTAATATTTCTGTTTGAACCTAGTTGATCTGTTATTCATAGTTAGTATATCTGTTTGGCTGAAGGTAGCTTCTTCTATAGAGTTTCTCTCGTAGAACGGAATGGAACATAGTGCGTTATTGAGCTCTTCCATATTTATTTCAAAGTATTTATCGTATAACGTAGGGCCTGTGTTCATATCCCAGGACTTTTCGTGTTTGAATTGGAAATGTCCACCAACTGAAAGAGGGGCTTGTATGAGTTTCTGGAAAAGACAAATAAAGACTTTAGATCAGGTAGGGTAGGTACGTGTTTATTATTTTTAACCGACATCAAAAAAAGGAGGAGGTTCTCAATTCGTCGGAATCTTTTTTTTTATGTTACGCCTAGACCGATTTGGAAAATTCTTCTTTTGTTTGAAAGGGTATACTTCCAAGGTGGTCCCATAGTCATCAGTTCAGGATCTGATGATGGGATCCTGGAGAAATCTCTCTCGAAAATAATATTATAGGCATACATATAGCGATTTTGGTATTTTCATCAATGCAATCATTTGCACTCAGAAAGTATCATTAGGTGAAGTGGAACTAATGAAGAAGACCACAGATGGCCACTGGAACTCCTTAATGCTAAGTACCTTTATCACAGGTATAAAATATTTAAAATAATTAACCTACTATGATGAAAAAGCCAAATACTTAAAAATAAATGGTACGGGTGAAAATGGTTGCAAACATCTAATCATGAAGCCGGCGGAAGGTCGGCACTGGAACTCCGAAGTAAAACAATGTATCCTAGTCGTGTTTGGGCTTAATGGAATCGTCATAGAGAGATAAAAATCTGTAACTCCTGAGAAATCATGTCTACCCACTAGGACATGGCTCAATAGCCAAACAAAAAGATTACAAATAAAATTAAAAAAATCCCTGACATATTTTATTTCATAATACATAATTTGTCTACTACGACATGCTTCGATCGACAATCTATTGAATACATAATTATGACACAATATCTTGCGGAAATAGCCCATTTCAAACAGTAGGCAAAACGCCCATAACTTTTGAACGGCTGAATGGATTTTCATAAAACATAGTTTAGAACACTCTCGATAAATTCACATTTTAAACAAAAAAAAAAAAACAAAATCGGTTTATCCGTTTAGGTGCTATGAAATAAGGGCGATTAAGAGATGAAGGAATACAGAACGTCAATCAATTGGCATAATTTAAAATGTAATAAAGTAATAGTTCTTATTGATAGTAAAAGGTGTTTTTCTGAATAGGGATGATGACAGGGTAAGAAACAGCTAGAATTTGCTGTAATATTTTTAGTCCGTCAGATAGATTTCCAAAAAATAAATTTTTTGCTTATAGAAATCAATAAAATATCACCAAGATAAAGCGCATCAAAGTTCAGGAGTGGGGGCTTGTGACGTCATTTCTATGTAAAAATTGTACCAAGGCATGACGTCATGCAATATTTTAATGCAGTGTGTCGTCATCATTTTTTGGTAACGTGACAAAAGAAAAATACGTGTCCAATACTTTTTGGAAATCTATCTGATGGACTAAAAATATTTTTTTAGTCATCATCCCTATTATTATACATAAATAATAATAATTTCATTATTCTACCTAAACCATTTATTTTTATAAATCTTTCTTATCTTGTGCATCAGTTGCCTAGCGCTCTTTGTGGAGTAGTAATAATTATAATATTTAATTTACCTCATAGTCAGCTCCCAAATTCTCATGCTCTTCAATTTCTTCATAGCTGTCAATTGGCATCTCATACTTTGACCAATTACTTTGTATTTCTTTCTTTTTATATTTTGCGTTTTCTTCTTCAGTTATTTTGAGGATTTCATCTGTCTCCCTTTTTAAATTTTTGAAAAATTCTGGCGGTGGACTTTCATACACTGGTTTTTGGGGTACTGTAACAACTATAGAAAATAAAAATTATTTATGTAACTTTATATTTTCATGAGTATATTTCGGATTTTAGTTTTTAGCAAGAGATGTTACATTATCTTATTTTCTTCTTATTTTAATGTACTAATATTTTTTATGTAGCAGTAACCATAGGCCTAGACCTGTTTTATTTTTAACCAACTTATAAGTTCTTTAAGTCTATCCAAAGGTTGTCTGGTAGATATCGCTGGCAGTGATAAGACCACCTTTATACCCCTAGTATTAAGTTGTTGTAAAATATATGTGTTATTTCTTTTTTTTTTGGTGTACCATAAAATATATTCTATTCTATCTAGATTTTGAAAAATATTATAAAAATTACTAGGTATGCATGCCTCTAATATGCAACTTAACTATTTTATTATTATTGTATGACTGATGTTAAACAATGTGGTGGTCAATAACTTACCTAAAAAGTATTAGTTAGATTTTTTTTTTTTTTTATTACTTACAGCAAACGCAAGTCTTTAAATAAATAAAATTGAGTAGTGAATTATAAATTGTAGGTATTGAGAAGTGTTGAATGGTTCAAGTTACCTTTTGGGCCATTCTTAGGCTCTTCTGCCTTCTTCTCTATTTTCTTCTCGGCTCCTGATTGCTGGTGCCTCTGCCTAGGTCTACGCTGGTCTTTTGGATCCCCTTTTTTCTTGTCACTGAAAAGATAAACATCATGCTTGTAAGGAAAAAGCACAAAGAGGTAAGAAAAATGCAGTGCATATATGTACTGACTGGTTCTTTTTCGAATCTTCAGGCATAGCTATTTTGTGAGAAACTAGAGACGAAGCAATGAAATAGCCCTAAGCCGGCAGGGATCACAATTCGCGACACGAATCTTGAAAACAGCTGTCGCTTGATGGAGTGAGGAATGTGTACAAATTTACAAAATGTGTACGCGTGAGGATTGACATTGACGGTTCCTGGTATTGTCAAGACTCAAGTTGTCAGTCTGATGACAATGACAGTAGATCTCTCAACTCAAAGTTAATGCGTTTAGTTTTCAGCAATAACGGTTTAAAGTTATCAAATTCTACTTTCCTACTCCTATAAACGCGAAAGCTTGTGAGGATGGATGGATGAATGTTTGTTACTCTATGTGTTGACTCTTTTCAGTAAAATTGCTTATACATAGGCTATAATTTATAAATATAGGTATAAATTCCACGTAGGCGTAGCCACGGGCGGCAACTAGTCATAGATAAGTTAGATATAGCTCCAGTCATAAAGGCTCTAAAATTCGCTACTCGCTTACCCCCACTGTCCATCGTTCACCTCCACTGTCCAACCCTCACCTCCACAGTCCACCCCTCACCCCCACTGACACATGAAATTGCTGCTACGCAGCGACTCGCGGTGTGTTTGACCTGCCATTATGTTTGAAGCGAAACTTATGGAAAGATAACATTACAGGTGTGAATAATTAAAAACATTATGTTAGTCCCGGATAGTCCTAATCCTAATAACTTAGAAGAAACCTAAGATATTTCTTAATTTTGTACCTACGAAATCCAACAGAAGCCATCTCAACGAACTTGCTGATTACGCGCTTCAATTAAGATTTTATGTAATTACCTAAATAGGTAGTTACCTACTTAGCATGAGAACTTGGATTTAATGCCTGGATGGGGCAGAGTTGTATTGAGTTTTCCATCTGTAATTGTTTAGTAGCAGACTGGAGTACTGGACTGAACTGGAGCTGACTGGCGAAATGTGGGTATAGTTCTCGCCAAACTTCTTGGACACCCTGAAGTTTCTACAATGGCTGCGCATTAGAAATCTCATACAAAAACAGCACCGTTTCGTGGCTTACGCATCAGCAAACGGAAGCCTAACGCTACGGGGAATAGGTCATTGTTAGCTTATATCAAGCGCGTTGTTAATATTTAGGCATACTTTTAGGTGTGACTTAGTGTAGGCAAGTGATTACCCATATTAATAGTAGATTATTGCATCGAGCACAAAGTAATTTATTATTGCACCGAGTGCCTGATTTAGAGCCCGAGCGTTAGCGAGGGCTCTAATCTAACAGGCACGAGGGCAATATAAATTACTTAAGGCGAGGTGCATAATCTGCTTTTCTTTCAACTATTACCTATAGGAATAGTAGATAAAAGAAACTCATATCAAACAGTTAAAATAGAAGTTTCTATAACACTGTCGGCTTCATTTAGAATGTTTTCCGGAGTTAATGTGTCGCTAGATGATTCCATTTTAATTCGAAGCCGAAGCACTCAAAATCAGATAGTATCACACTTTATCGTTTCCAAAAATATTGTCAAGCAAAATTAACAAAGTTCCCGCCAAATAACTTTTTTAAATTTCTTTCATTTTTAAATCAGTGTTAGCAGCAATCATTTTTTTAAATTTGGAACAAGTAGGATAGAAACGAATAATACGTACGTAAAAAAAAAGTATTGATATCGGCTGGCTGAATAGAGCTAATCCATTGCGATTGGCACCTTTTGGTGCGATTAAAAAATAAACTGTGCAATAATGAAATTTCATACATTTTTATTGCTCTAGAGCATTAAAGACTCGCTTTGTACTGAGTTTTTAGTGTGATTGTGATGAAATTAAAGCATAGTTGGAAGAAAATTATATTATCTGTGCCATATTGCATTCCATCTATGATTCAAATTTTTGAGCGCTGCGCTGGCATATTATTTTTAGAAATTTTGGGTTACCTGCCTTACTCACATTATTTGTGTTAATGTTACGGTTAGTCATTTTAGTCATACTTACCTAACAAGCTATCGTTGTATTTAGTAACGCATGATTTACGAGGTGTACCTATTCCTGGAGTTCTGATTCTGTGCAGTCTGTCTTACCGGTGCGTCACAACTAGGGGTGCCAACCGTGCATACCTACTCCAATAAAGAGTATTGTGATCTGTTTGTCGTGGGTTTGCTTTCTCTCCGGGGATGTGCCTTCACAGGTGCTCCACACAGGGGATTCCGGCTTGGTATTTTAAGAGGTCCTCTTCTATGTGTTGATGGTGATCACCACAGTGGTTTTAGTGATGAACAAGTCCCACATTCCTTACTCCTTGGTCTCTTGTCTCCAAAAATCCAGGCGCCGTATGAAGGTTTCCCCTGATAATAAAAGGCGTACTTACTTTGTAATATACAAAAGCTACGCGAAGATACTCTGTTCATTTTGACTCTGATTTTGAATTAAACTGAATAAAATCCTGCCATTCCAGCATGTCACTGAAGGAGTTTTTGTCTTTTTGATCTAATTGCTAAGTGATAGTAAAATAACCTTCTAAAAATGGCTTCACTGAAATTGTCTAGTAATACAAAATTATTTAAAAATCAACAAAGAAGTAAAACAACAAAGTACCTACCTATCTACTTTTTAAGATTGTGATTGTAATTTACCCTTTCTAAAATCGGATATACATATACTTACACTATTTCTACTAAAAAAAGAAGATGTAAGTAGTGACAGAAATTGAAAAGAGTATGCTAACTGCTAAGATGGTTTGGCCATGTTGAGAGAATGAATGAAAGGCGTCTAACAAAAGGTACAGACGTGAATGGAAACGCCGGAGGGGGACGCCCTAGAAAGACATACATAGACCTCATTGTTATTGGTGATGTTCTTCAGAAAGGCCAGGTGCGCGTGCGCAGTACTTATAACCGACGTGCGTATATGACTAGATCTATGAACGTGAGTGAAGCAAAAGAAGTATGTAAGGATCGTAGCAGGTGGCGTTCTGTTGTTTCTGCCTACCCCCATGGGAAAAAGGCGTCAGTTTATGTATGTATGAATTTCTCCTAAAAAAAGTTGGCAACCCTAGTGACAACTGGTAGGTACTTAGTAGTGCAAAAAGTAGGTATTTCATTTGCACGGCGCTGCGCCCGGCTCAAAGCACAGCTGACTCAGGTCTATGATGACTTGATGACTGATCTAACAACACACACTGTACCGGATGATGTCGATAATTTATACACCACTAGTTTCTGCCAGAGGCTTTGCCCGCGAAACGTGTTTTATTATCCCAAGGGAAGGGAACATTATACCGGGATGAAAATAGCAATAGTAGCCTATGTGCTACTCCAGACAATAATCTATCTCTGTGCCAATTTTCATCCAGATCCGTTCAGCCGTTCTGGCGTGATTGAGTAACAAACATACATCCATCCATCCAAATTTTCGCATTTATAACATTAGTATGATAAGATTAGGTATAATACTCACAACGGATTTTTGTGTCTCTGAATTGGCTGCAAGAGCCTGCGCAGTAGCTATTTTTGTGTCAATATTGAAAGTGAAGTTATCATTGTATAACTGTCTCTTTCACTCGCTTACGTTTGTCGCATCATACTATCCCGCTTACTCTATGCAATTATACTGTTTCTTGCGCGTTAAGTGTCAAAACCAACTTCAGACACACAAAGATCCACTGTGAGTATTATAGTAAGATTTTTTCATGAAATTATCTTACTGTCAAACACAACTGGGCAAAATTACGTTTTATAGATCCATCAAAATAATTGTTAGGCTCGCGTTTGACTACTATCTCACCTGATGGTAAGCTATGATGTGGTCGACGGTGAAGCACGCTTGCCAAGAAGTAACCTATTCACTCTTGACTTAAAGACCCCTAGGTTGTAGCTATCGGGGAATTCAGATTCCGGCATTTAGATCCTACAGTCGACTTTTAAATTGGTACCTTAGTTTGATGGTTATACAGTAGGTAGGCAGCAAACACGGTGCACACAACCAGGCAGCAAGTTAGCGGGGCACTTGTCCAGTCTAACATAGCTTCTCGAGACCGATTTCATCCATTTAGATAAGCATGAAAATCACAAAGTGCGAGAAGACTCCGATTACACTGATGCCGACCGAGCGAGACTCTTACATTTTCACGCAATCATGTAGTTACATCTCGGTAACAACCGCATTAAAATCAGTGAACATGCAGCAGATAAAGAGGCTATGTTTCCACTGTTGTTAATTTAGCCTGTATGTCTTACTCCTAAAGTTTAATTTCGCATGAATTCGGTAGTTAAATAAGGCTTCGCTGGTTGTCAGTGTTTAGTCATAACGAAGGCGAGCACAGAAGGCCGATTCAAATTGAAACAAGACATTTGATTGACTAATGAGCTAAATGAAATCAAACTCAGTCGATTTGGTGACACAGCAAAAATATTACTGTGGTTAAGAATCGGACTAAAAAGATGTAAACAAGACGAAAATCATGCTATGCAGTCGGAGGATACATTATCGAGAGCTGGCTAACTAAAACCTTATGTAGGTATCTGCCGAGTTCAACTAGCATTAGCATGATTCACAATATGGCGTCTGGTGGTCGCTGTGGTGAACTTTAATTAGGTACTGTCATGTCTTTAGTTGACTCGGCTGCTAGCCATCATTAGTGAAGTAGCGCGGTATCTCGTCCAACTTACCGCAGTGTCTCAAGACGAAAGTCTATGACCAGTGTGTGTTGCCAGTGATGATATATAGCTCTGAGACGTGGTCGCTCACAATGGGCCTCATCAGAAAGCTTACAGTCACCCAAAGGGCAATGGAGAGGCCTATGCTCGGAGCTTCCTTGCGTGATCGAATCAGAAGTGTAGAGATCCGCAAGAGAACCGGGGTTACCGATATAGCCATTGTAGCAGACTTCAGGGCGGCCGGGAAGTTTGGCGAGAAATATACATAGGCTGAAAAACAAATTACCCTCCTTAGGCAGTCGGGTAAAAAACGTTATATGCCATAGACGACGACTCGACGAGCCCATTGCTATTGGTGGGGCTGATATCTAGGCTGTCTGCACTAAATAACTACAATGGAAACCTTAATACCGCTTGGCCTTGACATATGGTTCCAGCAGGAATCCAGGATTCCGCGCAAGCAGTAGCTCTTGCGTCCACAATAGGTTAGTCAAGGCAGTTAGTCTCCGAGCCTTCTCCTCACTCTTTTCTCGTCATTTTCGCGTAGGCGAGTGTTTGTGGGCGATTGGTGGGTGCTCTCCCGAACGCATCACTCGCTTCCCGTCACGTTTGCTACGCCCCCGGCTTCGCGTCGGCAGACAACAATGAAAGTGCAGTCGTTTAACGACTAACTAAATTGTATTTACGAAGGTGATGTAAAATTCGTATAGAATAGGACCCTCTGACCCTCTGGGAGGTAAAAATGTTAGTCTTATTTTTTTAAGTGTGTGCCTGTTGTAATTGTGCGAGCAAAGTTGTCGCTGTTTGTTACTACTAATCTAGAATCATCGACCACATAGCCACCTAGAATTATATTAAGATACAGGAAGGCACCTGATAGATGGAATTTATGGACACTGAACTCGGCTCCTATTTTCACATTATGTTTTTGATGGGATATTATGATACAGTAACAGTAAGATACTCCTGATAGAAGACATCAAGAATGTGTTAGGAGGAAGGCATACAAACAGCGAATAAAAAAAACAATTATTAGATCAGTTTATTTTATAGGCTATAATTAGGTACTGCACTTTTCATTAGATATTGTTAATTTGTTTTTATCTGTATGTTATTACAACTGTGGGCAGGGCACATTGTTCCCTGTCTGGGTCATGAATAAATCTAAAAGTGAGTTACCGCGGCCCTGGCACAATAAGCAACTGAAGGAACACGGGTGGGTTTTTGTCCGTAAACGAATGACACGCCCTTCCAGAGCGGGAGAAGTCTTTGGATGATTCCCCAAACAAAAAAATAATAATACATGGCATAATTATTGTTCGCAGATTGGAAGACTGATGGGGCCGAAAAGTTCTGTAGTGGCGACCGCGTACCCGAAGACGCTGCGTTGGAAGGCCTCCCTCGAGGTAGACCGATGACCTGGTAAAGGTTGCGGGCATCTGCTGGATGCGTGTCACATCCAGCGGTCCGGTTGAAGCGACCGTTCCGGTCGATGACTCGATATGGCGACACTTGGGGAAGGTCATCATTCTATGGTACTCGCCTAACTTCTAGGCCGCCCTGAAGTTGGCTTTCCAGATGCGCGAGTCATGAAACGATGCTGTTTTTGTTGTATGATGACGTGCAGAAATTGTAGCCAACTTCAGGGCGGCCAAGAAGTTTGGCGAGAACTTTAGCTGCCATAAAAAAACGAATCCCCAAAATTTTCTTAGAACCATGTATCAAATTGTAATATCGGAACCAACAGCGAACTAAAGTTGTCGGATATTTATAAATATCAATCTCTTTATTTTCTTAAAAGCTTTGGATATACATCAATGAATAGTATAGCTACAATACAGACGCAACAAGGACATCGCAGGATTTGGGAACAGGGAAGGAACGCCGGGTGCGGGCGGGATGGCGGGATATAGGGTGACGCACAGCGCATGCGCCACACAAGGGGCGGCTGCGCGCAGTCGCCACGCGCCCGTCCTCAAATCAACATGGCGCGCTCCTACAGTACAGCGTCCTTCAAGGACACATCTGACTGACAACCCCGCGGCAAAAAAATACGAGCCAGCTGTCACCGGCTGACATAACCGACCCGAAATAAATAATAAAGTGAATATTGTGTAATATTTAAGTGCAGTGCAACATCAGTGTGTGTTTACTAATTCGGAATACCGGCTCCCGTACGCCCCAATTGTTTCCGCAAGGTAGGTATGTAAAACAATAATACCGTGTGTGTTTAATTTCTTTCATAATGGTCCATCGAGTGGCTGTCCAGTTTTTGCGTGATGCGTGTTTACTCTCTTGCTACTTGTAGCCTACCTACGTATTGTGACCGCACACCTCTCATGACCTACCCCCATAAGTTTCGTCGCCTCGGTTTTATCTCGGTCGTTTATTTTAATCTCTTCGCCCCTCTGGTTCCGTACGATATAGATTCGTCTGTTCGACGCAGCCAGATTACATTTCCGCAGTATGAACTGCACGCAGTTAGTTTTTTAATTAGGTTCGATGGTTATTTTATTCAATGGAACTGAAATGTACCGTTGAATTCTTTTTACTTTAAAACACGAAGCAAGAGAATTTATTCGTGCAAAAATTTAATAAAAAGAAAATTATTGCCGTTAGTTACTTATTACATAACTAACGACCCACCCCGTGACAAATTATACACAAAAACCTTCCTCGTTTCTCAATCTTTCTATTGGTGAAAACCGCATGAAAATACGTTTAGTAATTTCTGAGTTTATCCCGTACAGATGCGGCGGGGACTTTATTTTATATTGTGTAGTTATCAAAATAATAATGTTTGCACGAACTTAGTTATTTTTACAGTTTCGCAATACTATTTCCTTCCTCATCAAAATGTTCACCCAGTTACGATTATGATTCAGCAGTATTTATTAAGCCCGTGACTTCGTCTGCGTTTTTTATTCGCGCTATAGTATTGTAGTCGTGTGGGCCGCCTTACTTGAGAAATAATTAGTTCACCATACAAACTTCCACCCCCTTATGAATGGTTTCCGGGATAAAACTATCCTATTCCCTTCCCATGATCTCAAATTATCTCCATCCATACCAAATTTCATCTAAATCGGTTCATCGGTTTACCTAAGCGTGAAAAGGTAACAGACAGACAGACAGAGTTACTGTCGCATTTTTAGGGAGCCGCGTACCCAAAGGGTAAAAACGGGACCCTATTACTTAGACTCCACGGTCCTGCTGTCTGTCTGTCACCAGGCTGAATCTCATGAACCGTGATAGATAGACAATTGAAATTTTCACAGATGATGTATTTCTGTTGCCGCTATAACAACAAATACTAAAAAACTAATAAAATAAATATTTAGGTGGGGCTCCCATACAACAAACGTGTTCTTTTTTACCGTTTTTTGCGATAACGGTACGGAGCTAGTCCGACTCGCACTTGGCCGGTTTTATTATTAGTATGCATTTGAACATTCTGAAAGTAATATTCATATCAAAGAAACTTATTTACGAATTACGACTAATTATATGCACTTGATAACCTGACACGACGTACGTAGATCTGTCTGTTGCACCACCAGTGAGGTACATTTATTGAAAAATAAATATTTATTTTACCTTATAAGCTTCCCTCCGCAACGTACGGAACTAATATACCAATCCAATGCACGCGATTTTAATATTACAATATAAATCACGCACTTATTCTGATAATTAGATCTTTCTATCGCCTTGGAACGACGCGATTGATTTACAAAAAATAATCGGTATAATCACATGAAAAACGCTAGTTTCGTGGCACGGTTTCTTTGTATGGGATAAGGTATCTGTATGCTAGTATTCTATTATCTGTGACAGAGGTATAGTGTAGCTGTAGTAGGGAGTTTTTGGCGGGCTTTTTTCGGGTGAAGTTCAGCGGCTGTTTATATTATTTGCAGATTGATTCCTGATGGTTATTGTGATATAAAATTGGTGTAGTTTTGTGTCTCAATTGTCTACGCAAATGGACAATATGTGGAAATCATTGACAGAAGTGATCTCGGGATAGTGGAGCGGAGAATTTTATTGTGGTATCGACTACCTCCGCAAAGCTTACTGGGAAGCCTGACTCGATATAATTTTCTGCCAAGTAAAAATATTAGAATATGTTACATCCGCATTCGCAAAGAATATTAAAACCCATTTATACGTGGCTAAAAGGTCCTAGCAACCAGGCCATAAAAAAAACATTAAACAAAAAACATGTAGTAGATACAGTATTCATGAATAGTTGTACTTGTTAAGCATGTAGGTACGTTCATTATCTATACATTCATAAATACATACCTACGTCCATTTTCCAATCAACGTTGTAAAACGTACTACATAGGATTTACACTTCCATCTCTCAGATCAGATTATCATATTTTATTACTAAATGATTGTTCCACTGTTACTTCAAGCTGGGTGTCACAAGCGAGCAACAGACGTGTTGTAATTCTAAACTCGAAGTATGACAGTGTCTGAGTAATGATTGGTAGCGGTATCCTCACCTTTACATAAACACTTGGACATACGCATAATTAAAGGCTCGACCTTAGAATAAATTGCAAATTGCACTAACGTTCCTACTGCAGTGTCCATGAGAACGGCTTACACACTGCCTTTTCCCGTAGGTTCACTCTCCACTCATCGTCATCATCATTTCACCCGAAAGACGTCCACTGTTGGACATAGACATCTCCAAAGCGTCACCACACTGATCGGTACAGCGCGTCTCGCATCCACCGGATTCCTATATCCCTGACCAGGTCAACAGGTCGTCGCTCCATTAGACGTAGGCCTGCCAACGCTGCGTCTTCTGTTACGCGGTCGCCAGTGTCGCCATTCCAGAACTTTTCGGCCCCATCGACCAATCGTTCTGTGTGCAGTGTGCCCTGCCTTCTTCGGACTATGTCAGTAACCCTGGTTCTCTTGCGGATATCTACATTTCTGATTCGATCACGTAAAGAAACTCTGAGTATAACCCTCTCCATTGCCCTTTGGGTGACTTTTAGCCTTCTGATAAGGCCCATTGTGAGCGACCACGTTTCGGCCCCGTATGTGATCACTGGGAACACACACTGGTCATAGACTTTCGTCTTGAGACACTGGGTAAGAAACCGTCCACTATTTCGTGTAAAAAGTAACATGACATTCGACGATAGAGTTGCTTTCTATTAATGCAAGAATTTTCGTTAATGGGTCAGTTTCTACAGAGACAACCCTATAAACAACCGCAAAAAAAACAATGATCTCTTTATATACCTAACTTATTATTAATTTAGTTTGGATTTGGCAGATAAAATCGAGCCTTCCGATTGCAAGAATTAAGGATTTTGCAATGTGGTTATAACCTCGAACATCTGTCACTAATGTGTACTATGTGTAGGGTCTTCCCTCCATGTTATGACTCAGAAAAGGTTTACTCAGCAGAAAAAAAACAACCGCATCGGACAATCAACATTTCAGAGGATTTGTTCCGTATTGGAGGAGGAGGACTTTACCAGTATTAAATTTGCAGGTTTATCCGTTTTTGTTTGGCATCAAGGTAGGCATGATACATCGATATTATCATTGCCATTATAAGCAACTTGGTCTCAAATTATATTATTCAGGTTCTACCGAAAAAGCAGGTGTTGTGAGTTTGGCAGAATTTCTTAATTCAGACTTTATTGCGAATCTTCATCTTTATTATTTTTAATCTACGCGGAGTTCGACTCGTTGGATTTTGGGTAAAAATTATTTGAACTTTTGTGGAAAAAGATTACAGCCCGTGTGTTCGTAATTTCGTATTGCAGTATTTGACTTTGACTTCTCCTTCTCCAAATGCACAACCGTCTACGTGGTTTAGAAAAAGTACCTACTTAAAAACCACGCAAAACGGCTATTGCAATATTTGACTTTGACTTCTCCTTCCCCAAATGCACAACCGTCTGTCTAAATCTCCGAACGACTCTTTACTAAAAGAACCGTGCTCACCCCACCATCTCCATCTGGTCCTGCCGTAATGTCGCTTGAATATGAACCATCTCTTATCTACAAGTATAAAACAAAGCTGTCTCTGTCTGTTTCTCCACTCACCCAAAATCCATTACGTGGTTTAGAAAATGTACCTACTTCTAAACCACGCAATTAATTATATAACGGTTTTCGTTTTCACTAATAGAAGAGGAAGGTTTGTATATAATTTGAGTTGTGCAAAGCCGGGGCATGTCTCTAGTTAAAAAGGCGACAAGAGCCACCAACGACCTTGATAGAACAAAACAGACAAACACTTCACACCCGCGCAACCTATAGTCTAGTCGAAAATACCACTTTTCACATTATTCTTTGACTTTAAAATAAAAAAACCCGTACGCCTTTGATCAATAATACACCCGTACACTAAAATGTAGATAATCAAATTGTCTTTGGGACTGACAAAATTTTCATAAAAATACGACTGAATCTCTATGACAATTGACATTCTATCATTGTAAACGTCGCGTTAGCGGTTGGTTAAATGGTTAAAATAAATGAGATTAAAAACGCTATCAAAATGTGACGTGACCTATCTCTTACATTTTGGTATTTCGACAATCGCCGTCGCGAATAGAATGCGCTTTTGTCTAACTCTTAACTAACAAAATGGCGCCAAAAAGCCGCCATTTTTTTCTTTTCCAATTTTAATGTAGCCAGTGACACTCGCAGGGTTAAGATGAATCGATTGACGTAAGACTCATCAAAATCGGCCAACGCGTTTGGTCTCTAGAACGCCACATAGGAACAAACATACATACATACATAGACTGATAAACACATAACCCTCCTTTGGCAGTCGGTTAAAAAAGCCTCTGCTGGAGGTTTTGATGTGATACACTATGTTATATAAATATAATTTAAAATATTCACTTATTATTATTTTATATTATTAAGGAAATTATCTAGTATAAGAAATATATTTAAAAAATTTGCTGCAACTCCATGCGGTCTTCTCAAATGCAATAATAGTCTATCCATATGCTTTTAAATCAAATCAACGCGCAGTTGTTCCCACTTCAGGGTCTTGTCACAACATTTAGCCGGCCACAAATAAAAGCCGATTAAGCCCCATTCAAGTTTCAGATCCGTTGTTATAAAGCTCACTGTGTGGTCTTGCCACCATTGTTCAACAAGGTTCAAGTTAAACATAAACATGTTTTGCTGCTACCACGACGATTTAGTTTCAAAAATTGATTGAATTGATAGATATTGACTGCGTTTTGACTGTTTTGCTAACTCAAAAGTTCGTCGTTCGTTCAAACATCAAAGGCGAGAGTTATTCAATCTATCAGTTATAGTTATCTGTTATCTTAATACAATTTTTTTATCTAAATTGTGTTCTGTACACGAAAACTTTAAAAATATATAGCTTTTTTCAAATAAACCATAGAGGTACTTTTGAATTACCAAACTTCATCGAAGTTGCCAAACATAAAAAAAATGATGACAAGTTGCAAATTCGCAAGGTCTCAATGGAGAAGAATTAGAAAACTCCAAGGGCACTCTTTCCATCAGTTTCAATTACAAGTATTTGGAAACATCATTCTTAAAAATTACATTATATAATAATGCGAGAACGATGTAAAAAGACGTGCACGTAAAAGCGTCTAGAGTAAAAAACAATTAAAAAAATACAATAACAGGCCGAGGCAACTAAGTTATGACCAATCCCAACTGATGGCGCCCGATCACGAACATGACGCATGGATCGGCACCTCTCAGCTCAACCATCATGAAGGGAACCGAATGATCCAACACATGTGCCACCATCAGAGAGACATTAGAGAGAGCAAATATATTCATATACAGTCTTCAGCAGGTCCAACAATACTTCAAAACTTTTCTGCCCATCATTTGTTTTTGAGCCCTAGTGGCTGCGGAGCAGGACCAGCATTGAGCTAAGCATTTTTATCAGCGATGTAATCCCCCAACTTTTAATATGCTTGCCTGCATAGTGTGCGTTTTATACAAGATTTAAATTTCGTTTCATTTTTTGCATTGCTGCTAATTATATGATGTGTGTTAGATATAAGTAGGGACGATGACATGATGTTCTATTAAATTAACACGGTTACCGTTAATTGACTCTGGCCATGAACTTTATGATCTACATTTACGAAGTACAAGGTATTAGAATAAACGATAAAAGGATTTAACTACCGATAATGTGAGTCAATTTTATTACTCACGTACGCTAAAAACTTTATTTCTCAATCCAGTTCGCTATTTAACTTTATAAGGAAGCTGGATCTATGGTTTTCGCCGACCAGGACATTTATAGGCTTGGAAGAATGCCAACCAACACAAGAACTAGGTACTTGCATAAGGGCTTCCAGAAGTGTTCACTCGTTAGAAGTCACATTCGCACATATAGCTATGGTATGGCACAAAGCTTTTTCTGTCCTGTGTCTGAAATAGAACGAAGTGGTTCCGATATGTTCATTAATATTAATAATATTTGTTGATACTGTATCAAATATCGTGAACGTCTGCCCGTGAACTTTGTTTCGCTCGAGTTCTCCCATAAAAAATGGTATATTTTATCGCGGCACGGGCCGGTTCGCGAGGTCTTTGAACCCCCAAATTCCCCTCAGATGTTTAAGCCACGGTTATATTTAGAACTGCACATTCATACCAAAACGGGATGTGAGTATTGTTTTAAATCTAGGAACTAATATATATTTTAATGGATCAATGATGTTTACACGTTTCGTTCCACGACTGAGATCTATACTCTCATTTTGAATACTTAAAAAAAAACCGTACAAGTACGAGTCTGACTCGCGCACGAAGAGTTCCGTACTTGGGAAATTGAGGTTTACGATTTATGACGTATTAAAAAAAAACTACTTACTAGATCTCGTTCGAACCAATTTTCGGTGGAAGTTTACATGTTACTGTACAATATTTTTTTATCATTCTCTTATTTTAGAAGATACAGCATCCCCCCCCACCCCCCATTTTCACACAATTCAACACTTTGGAAGTGTCGTTCGGCAAACTATTCAGTTTAGAAAAAAAAAATATTAGAAACCTCAATATAATTTTTGAAGCCTATCCATAGACAGACACGTATGGGATAGCTGAAAAAAAAAATGAGTTTCAGTTCTAAGTATGGATACATCTACTTACCAAGTTTCAATTTCAACAGCATAGTTCTTAATAAATTATGGTCGGAAGTAATGTAATTCGTGTAATCCTTCTAAGAAGTAAGAACAGTGGTGACTGGCGTTATCATGTTATCTTCATCATTGTACTCATACTTCAACTGTAACTCAACTCATACAGTCAGTCAGTCTTACTTTATCAATAGAGACCGGATTTCACGTTATAAAAATATTATTGATTGAAGGCTTAGAACACCTACCTATCTGATTGCTTACGTTTACAAAAATGTTAAATAATTTTTCGTATTAGTGCATTATTATAATCTACAAGGTTGTTGTAATTTTGGTACTTATTAACAATTTATGATTGAATAATTCACTAATTGTATGCTGTATTAGAAATAAAAAAATTAAACTTTTTCCTTTTTTTTCGTTTTAAATCTGTAATGTTGCATATTTTACAAATTTTCGTAAACGTTTTACGCATTGTTCATGCATATTTCATGCTTTTTACGTTGCATCTAATCCGGACCTAATTTATCGAACACAAGTAAAATTTCAAAATTAAAAAAAAACCCCGGACACATTTATCTTGCGAAAACATCCCGATTCAAACAGTAAAACGCCCATAACTTTTGAACAGCTAAACCGATTTTATTCGAACATAGCTAAGAACACTCTCGACACAATCACTTTCAAATAAAAAAAAACTAAATCAAAATCGGTTCATCCGTTGAGGCGCTATGATGCCACAGACAGACACACAGATACACAGCAACACACGTCAAACTTATAAAACTCCTCTTTTTCCGTCGGGGGTTAAAAATATTAGTATTGGGATACAACACTGGGAGATGATAAAAATGACAAGTTTCTTTTTTATTCCCCAACCAGTCCTGATTCTTGAATATCCTGCCTTAAAATGCTACAGCTGCTTCCCGATTCAATTTCTTGCCGAAGTTCCCACTTATGTATTCAAGAATTTCTGTTTTCAGTTCAGTTTGAACAGTACTTCATAATATCATACTAAACATAAATTGTTAAAATTGTATTTTTGTCCACCTCACGTTGGGTCTTGTCTTGATTCGCATA
This sequence comes from Orthosia cruda, assembly GCA_964057195.1. Lineage (NCBI taxonomy): Eukaryota > Metazoa > Arthropoda > Insecta > Lepidoptera > Noctuidae > Orthosia > Orthosia cruda. The sequence goes on along the minus strand of OZ059846.1, from coordinate 17,696,895 downwards.
GCGAGTTTTTTCTCAAATCTTTATTTGTTCCATTGTATCCAATGACCTGTCCGTTCGTGATTTATTTCTGATCTTTTTGCTGTCCAACTGGATTTGCGATTTTCTTTCGCGTGCTGTAAGATCGTGAGCGGAATTTAATCGTCTGATGTAATTCGACGTATTCATTAATTACGACTGTTTAAAGACTGGATTAAAAGTCGTAAATATTATTGGCGCATTATGTAGGTACCTACCACCACCGCTTGAGGTTTCAGTTTAGGAGTAATCAACTTGGTTTCTACTTTGACGGTTTTTCTGGGGTAAAGTCCTGCAATTTTATAAGTTTAATAGAATTTAAATAATTGATATCCATATCACGGCAGTGCACAAAAAATAACTGGTCCGCCATCTTGGGCAGTCCGTCATGTTGGATTTAGAATGACGTCACTAAGCTATGCATAATGCATGGTGCATTGTCATCCAAACTAAACGTGTATGCAACATTTCATCTTTATCGGTGGAGGATAACTGCTTTAAAATTCATTTGCAAGATTTGACCCGGACACACATACATACATACATTGCAACTTAAATAAAAACTGTTAAAAAAATAGTTCCATTGAAAATATTTAACAACTTCAAAATAATCATGTGTGGCATTTCGTCAAGGTATCATCCAGAAACAGGTTAATTGCGAAAATGCCATAACATTCAACTCTTTTATATTCCAGCTTTTTTATTTAGCTCTTTTATTATGTGTAGAAGAAGCACCAACAAATAGGTAGGTACTTCAGTTTAAGAGACCGTATGAAACCCTACATGAATCTGGATGACGTATTGTTTCTCCCTACATGGCGATGGCAGGTAATAAGAATCTAGGGACGCGAGTGCACGAGTAGTGTCTCATTTCAACATCGGCTGGCGGATCAATTTACCTACCACATAACCTATCTCTGTCACACTTGTTTTTGAGAGAGAGATAGAAACAGACTGCAGATTGCTTTTTGAAGCCAGGAAGTGCGATTACGAATATGATGAAGTTTTTAATCTGTGCACGTCTGGTAGCCATTTTTATTTCCGTTGAGGAAATGTTTAAAAAGTTTGTGAATTCATTTCCTGATGTAACCACACAACGATGTCATCATTGCTTTTAATAATGAATGGGAATGACATCAAGGCTTGAATATTTAAAAGTCCATATCCATGAATCATAATTATCTATACCACAGATAATATAATACTAGCATATCTATACTAATATTATAAAGAGGTAAAGTTTGTGACGTTGTAAGGGGTAATCTCTGGATCTACTGAACCGATTTTGAAAATTCCTTCACCAGTAGAAAGCTACATTATTCCTGAATGTCATAGGCTATAATGTATTTAAAAAAAATAGAGATCCTTATGAAAATTACAATAATGTAGCCCAAGGTAGCAAAATGTTGCCTATAAAATTCACTCTTTGGCGTGCGCTGAGAAAACTATTGATGATAGATAAAAAATAGTAGGTAGGTAGGTAGGGTAGACAGCCCCGGGGGTCAGCTAGTTTTCTATAAATTACCAGAAAGAAATATGATTTCATTAAGTTGATTAAAACCGAATGCTGTAATGAACTAGAAAGGATTATTATAAGCAGTGAAGTATAAACATAGGTGACAATTACAATTCTCATTATCCATAATGATCTAATTACAGTTAATGCTTACGTAGGTCATATTTATTAATTTAAGAATGCTGGCACACAAAAGGAACGGCAATGTTTGTTAATACAGGACGACGCGTTCTATTGTATCGACTGCAGCTTGCAGCTGTACGATCGATATAATAATTTAGTTTTACACTCGCTCCGGATTAGAAATTACTATCGCGCTACAGATTTTGTGTGGCGTTTGCCTTGTGTGTTTATTTTGCCAGTTCCTTTACGAAGCCAGTGTTGTTCAATCTGGTGTTGTGCCTAAATTTGGTGGATTTCTGAAGCATACAAGTAAGCTTTAACTTTGTTGTTAAACATTATTTATTAACTAAACACTTTGAAGGAATTATGGTCTGTTGGATCAGGCGTCTTAATAAATAAGTGAATTTTTAATTGAATACAAAAGCTTCTTTAGGGACTTATACTAACCCTACCTCGATGTACACCCTATTTCACCTCTTTTATCGTTTAAGACGACGACAGCCGCCAACGACCTTGAGGGAACAAAACGCGCACACGTTTCGTACCCGCGCGACCCAAAATTCAGTAGTTTTTTGTACTTTCCTTGTTATACTATGACTTTAAAATAAAAAGCTTTAGATCAATATATAGATAATTAAATTGTCCTCGAGATGGTGACGATTTCATTAAAATACGCCCGGTGGTTTTGGTGCAGTTGTCGTTTTTTTCTCCGTGTTAGACATAACTTTACAAATTAATTACACTGTGTTAGACGAATAAAACTCATAATTTTCTTAGATCAAATTATCAATAAAATGGTCTTTTATAATATATATTTTTTCCAAAAAATTAAGACTAGCCGTTTAGACGTGATTCTCATTTTAAAATCAGCTACTCAGTGGTATCTGCGCCTTAATTGGTTACATTTTTCGTCTCACGTAACGTGTTTTCTTTTGCATTGCTTTGGCATCCATGTTCAATTTCCCCCAAAACTGGTTATTATTGTTCGATTGTAATAAAAAGTCAGTGAGATACCATCAAAATGATGTAACGCAAGGTTGTGTAAGTCCAAATCCGAATGACCATTGGAAATCGGCATTCTTACACTTCCAAATAAGTAATTGACGCGAAAAGAGAGATCCGTGCTACGTAGTTATTTAAAATAACTTGCTATCTACCATAAACATAATTAAAAATGTAAAAACATGACTAAAGTCTTACTCATAGTGTGCTTAATACAGTTTTATCTTTCCTATTTGCACGTCCTATTTTGCTTTGATGCGCAATGGCTGAAGAATGCCGCAAATGATTTCACTGGATAATCGTAGTACTTTTGTTTATACTTATCCATTTAAGTACAGTAAATACGGGTTCTTAGAATACGTGAGGTTGAACTAATTTCGTTACGGACGTGTTGTATCTTTAGGGAACTTGCAGGAAGTCCGAAAGTACGCCTATCTATCTGTGCACGTGCAACTGGTGGTGCATATCAATTTCACACTTAAGTACTGCGGTGTAATGAACACATTTCTGTGTAAAATTTTGGATTGGAGGTTAAGACGTTATGGACATCGAATCTGCTAGTTATAGTAATGGGCTTATAGACTTTTTCGGTAATGATTAGTGTATTCCTAATATTTTATTGCGCTTTTTAATTTGTAAAGCCGTAATGTGACGGATTTGCCTACTAACCGCACAATATTTATATTTTTCTCCGTTAACTGCTCAAATAAGGACCTCATTTTTAACCCCCGACGGAAAAAGATGGTTGTTATAAGTTTGATGTGTGTTGCTGTTTATCTGTGTCTGTTGTGGCATCATAGCGCCTAAACGGATGAACCGATTTCGATTTAGTTTTTTTTATTTGAAAGGTGATTTTGTCGAGAGTGTTCTTAGCTATGTTTGAATAAAATCGGTTCAGCCGTTCAACAGTTATGGGCGTTTTACTGTTTGAATCGGGGTGTTTTCTCAAGATAAATCGTGTCATAATTACGTGTTCAATAGATTGCCGATCGAAGCGTATCTACTATGTACTAAATACATTATGTAGCATGAAATAAAAATGTGTCTGGGGTTTTTTAAATTTTGTTATTTTACTTCTCATTATTATGTCAAGGCCCAGAATTTAAGAGTCATCTCTGACTCAAAACTTAGCCTAGTTTTAGTGAATCACCATTTATTTATTTTTTTACCTGTCTTACGGACGTACGGTACTAAAATCGACATCTTAGTGTGTGAGGAACGCGTGCGCTTGCACATGATTCGCGCGCCAGCCCGCGCCGCCCGGTCCGCGCATGGCGCATACGGCATATGTACTGTGTACAAGTAGCGTGTTTTTGTACCGGCAGGAAGCGACGGACAGCCGGACGGAACTGACACACGACTCTCACTCTTACGTACTAGTCTTATAACTCACATTGCCATCACAAAAACAATAATGTATTCAACTCCGTTCAACTAATTCCATGTTAGAATTTTCTAACTGGGAAATGAACATGATTGATCATTAATTTTGGCTTCGTTATTAGGTTATGTTAATTGCTCTCTTTATGCGTGTAGGTAATTATTAGTTTCGTACTAAGTTACAATAGATTTCAAATCAACGCGAGTTAATATTTTTTGTAATTGGAAATGTAATAGAACTTTTGAAAAAGTTTTCGCTTAATTATAGTAGTAAGAAAATGGTTTATATAAGTTTCATTCAACAGCATTTTCGACATAGACGACTAATGCGCCATACAGCAAATAGATGGCGCTGCCTGTTTGTAAGTGTACCTACGCACTTTTTCAATTAGCTAAAAAAGTAAATATAGAAGCGTTACTTGTTGCCTATCATGGTCTAGTAGCCTCACTTCTGCGATACGGAATTATTTTTTGGGGTAATTCCACGGATAAGGGATTATTATTCAAGGCACAAAAAAGGTGCATTAGAGCCATGTGTGGTCTGAAAACAGATGACAGCTGTGCACCGTACTTTAAATCATTGAAAATACTTACGCTACCGGCGTTATACATATTAGAAATCAGTGTCTTCGTTAAAACAAATCCAAACCTTTTTGAAAAAATGACAATGGTACGAAATGTTCCAATTCGTAGTCAGTACAAAAATTCTTTGAATAATTATAAGTGTAAAACTGCATTAGTAAAAAAAAGTGTCCTGGGTATGGCTCCATGTATTTATAATAAAATACCAGACGCCATAAAAGCATTAAATTTTACACAATTTAAGAAAAAAATGAAATTGTTCTTAATTGATAAATGTTATTATAATATTGACGAATACTTAAATGACGAATTAATTTAGAATTACAATTATCGTATAAAATATAGACATTCATTACTTTGACATTTTTAATTATTTTGACATAGATTTATTTTCTTTTGACATTGATTTATTTTCTTTTGACATTTTAATAATTCCTCATTTAGGTCTGAAATAATTGGAGTATTAAATAATATGTAATTGTTTAATTTAATTTCTAATTTAATACCATAACTATGCATGATTTTCAATTATTTGTAATCCTCAGCTAGATTTGCACACCATATTTGTACGCCTCCTGGCATAACATAGCGCTCTGTTCATCAAACATAAGATCTATATTTACTTACCTATGTTAACAAATAAATAATTTGAATTTGAATTTGTAAACTCACCCAGTAAACAAGCGTAAATGATTTTGTTTGTAAACATGTTGCTCATAAAGTCAACAAGGAGTTTCATCTTTACGAGCTGTTCCAGTAGTGCTATTCTGTAAAAAATCTCACCGAGGTAAATTATGTAAAGTGAAGAAGGAACTATAGAATCTGGGTGGAATGACAGTTTACTTCATGCTCTTTCCTCGTATGTTTCCATGTGAGACGTTTACAAAATAGACCAGTTGCGTAAGACACATCGTAAAGTAACTGGCATATCCTAGAACCAACAATTTTAAGACATGTGACATCCACCAACCCGCACTGGGCCTGCGTGGTGGATTACGGCCCATTCCCTCTCACAGAGGACACAGGCCTCCTGGCCTCCTGGCCTGTGTCCCAGATACCCCCGACACATATTTTTTTCATGCTACATAATTTATCTAGTACATAGTATATACGCTTCGATCGGTAATCTATTGAAAACGTAATTATGACACGATATCTTGCGAAAACATCCCGATTCAAACAGTAAAACGCCCATAACTTTCGAACGGCTGAACCGATATTTTTTCAAACATAGCTAAGAACACTCACGACAAAATCCCCTTTCAAACAAAAAAAAAATCAAAATCGGTTCATCCGTTTAGGCGCTATGATGACACAGACAGACACACATATACACAGCAACACACGTCAAACTTATGACACACCTCTTTTTCCGGCGGGGGTTAATAAAAAGGCTGATGATCATAATACACAAAGATCTCTGGAAACTTAAGGACTTAAGCATAAGCAGAATAATTCTTTTCGGAATCTTAGAATACTCTTAGATAATACAACAAGGTTTAATCGCTAAGAATTACAGGCAAATACGGGCTGAAATAGCTATATTTAGTACTTACTCCATTGCAAAGCGGATGATGATCTCTCGAATCCCCGAATAATAAAGATAAATAAATAGGTGTATTTATGTCATGGACCAAGTGATTAATCAGGGCACTATGTATAATGCCCGGGCATTATGAATCTAGTCAAGTCAAAACAGGCAATGTAATGTATACTGATTTAAACTTCTATATTGTCTGGTCATTATGAATATTGCTACGTAACGGTTGGGCAATTCGATTATTATGGTCAATCAATTATATAAATCCAAGAGCGAGCGAAGCGAACTCGGGAGCTTAGCAACCCGACACTGATAGTTACTAGGGTTCGAAGGAGATGAAACGCATGTGAAATCAGCTCCTGTTATCTTCATGTTAGGTTATTTTTGACACTCCAGACAGAAATGTGCCTGGCTGGGGGCTCTAGTTTAATCTCCACAGGACTTTGATTAACCTGCGAGACGTCCAAGAAAAAAAAAGCAGACACAAATAGCAGGCTCCGTCGATTTTGTTGCTTAAATAGTCATCGTACTTACGTAATACACGTATCGTAATTACTATATTAAAACCAATTCATCAACTTTAAAATAATAATAAAAAACCGGCCAAGTGCGAGTCGGACTCGCGCACGAAGGGTTCCGTACCATTATCGCAAAAAAGGCAAAAAAAATCACCTGGGCTCTCAGACAACAAATGTGATTTCTTTTGCCGTTTCCGACTTAAATATTTATTTTATTCTGTTTTTAGTATTTGTTGTTATAGCGGCAACAGAAATACATCATCTGTGAAAAATTCAACTGTCTAGCTATCACGGTTCATGATAACCTGGTGACAGAAAGACAGACGGACAGTGGAGCCTTAGTAATAGAGACCCATTTTTACCCATTGGGTAAGGAACCTTAAAAACATATATATTTATTACCCGGCCCAATAAGTGATGGTCATTATTCAGAAAACCCGGTCAATTGAATTATTTCAATAGTTTTATCATATTATTGCCTACTCATATTAGGTATTTTTCAAAATGCCGGGCATTATACATAATGCCGTATTAATCACTTGGTCCATAACTTATATCAATGTTGCCGAACTTCACCAATGCGAAGTGTCGGTAGAAAGTGAAGTACATACATACAATGAGAATTGTCGATACTGAGTGACGAAGTTGAAGTGAGAAGATTGGCCCAAAAAACGTTCTCACTGACAAGTTAACACTTTCCATAGGCCAGTGTATTACGTAAGATGACATAACTGAAGACACAAGTGCACCTAATGAAGTGGCTTCTCTTATTATTTATTAAGCTAGTTATTAGCTATTGTGTTTACGAAAGCACGTTTTGAAATCTCGTTGGGTGGCTTCTGCAAACGGTAGTTTAAAATGTTCTGTGTATTGTTTAGATTTCGGTATAATAACAATAATAAGCCATAGACGCAGATTCGGGGTCAGAGCCTGGTGAACCGTTAATCAGGGTATCCTAGTATGAATTCTTGTCTCTAACAAAGGATCACATTTTGTTTATTGTTATCTTTTATTAACCGACTTTCCAAAAAGAAGAAGGTTCTATGTTCGACTTTTTTTTTTTTTTTGTGTATTTTCATCGATTTCTCCGTCAATTGTGGAACGATTTAAAAAATTCTCTGTCTCTTTTGTCTGATAGAGTATGGTCCGAAATTGGTCCTATTTTAATTTGGTTCTTTTTTGGTTCAGATCTGATGAAGAACTTCGGAGATATACCTACAATAGAACTCTTCAATAAATGACGGCAAATCACTCGGGATAGCTGCAATCGCATGTCTGTTTATTGTTTATACCATTTTATAACATAACATCACGCCAGTACGCTGTAAAGGGGTAAAGAAAGAAAGAAATCTAGTTTATTTGGTACACACAGATCCACGCAATGTAGGTACAAATAAAAAGGAACTTGATTTTAAAACAATTACATACATAGTGTGCCCCGCGGCTGCACCAAAATGGTCCAGCAAAATGCCAGACAACTGGGAGTTGCCTGACGTTGGTTTTCAGCTGAACCTTACGTACGCAGATGTTTACATACATACAGAGGCCTTAGTCTATTTAGTAATTTGTGCCTTAGTGCAAGTTTTTACTCACAATCAATCGCGTTAACGTAAACGTAAATTTTTATTGAAATTAGATAAGCACCGTCTGGGGACGGTAAGGAGAATCCTCTTTGTATACATTTTGACGTAGGAGATCGTTTACGTTATCACGAGTGAGTACGTTAAAAAACTCGGAATAAACACACTGTTCACCTTGGTACACTCTCATTTCACCGGTTATGTTCAAGTTGCATGGTAATTCAGGGAATCTATTCTAGCATTATAGGTACCTTACTAAAGGCAAGTGCCTATTAGGTACAACACTAAAAAGTGAAAAATAAAAAAATATTTTTACAAAAAAAAAGTAAGTACCGACTTCCAAATAAAAACACTAAATAACTTTCTTTTTGGAAATCGGTGTCCATAACGAAAAAATCACAAAACCCGACTTTTTAAAAAGCGAAATAAAAAGACGTAAACAAGAAGAAAATCATGTTGTGCAGTCGGAGGATACATCTGGTTTTGGTCAGCCAGCTCGCGAATATGTATTTTGATTTTGTTAATTAACTTATTTTTTACAACTTTTTAGTTATTTAGGTACATTTAAACATATAAGTGTTATATATTTTTGATACCACACACGATGGGATTGGAAGAAAAAAAAAATTTTCCCCACAAAATGGCGCCCTAAATCCGCCATTTTTTTATCCTATTTTTATGTAGCCAGTGACACTTGCAGAGTTAAGACGAATCGATTGGCGTAAAAATCATCAAAATCGGCCAACGCGTTTGGTCTCTAGAACGCCACATAGTAACATACACACATGGACTGATAAACACATTACCCTTCTTCGGCAGTCGGGTAAAAAACTGGTACCTACCAAAGACACGGACTGATGGCGCATCGCCGTACGTCTTTTAGTCTGATGACGAAACGGGCTAGGCGGAATTAGATCATGCAATTATTCAATTTCTACTGGTTTCCAATCTATCTAGAATATCTATTTAGTCAATATTCTATGTAGCTTGAATGCTCACGAGAATTTTGGTCAAGTGACTGATGAATAAAATATCATCCACATAACATGATGCATGGTTGTCTGTCTGGTTTTCTGATTGCAGACTATTACGTCATATTTGGGTCTCTTGTATAAAATTAATCTTCCATCCAGTCGCCGGATGACCTAATCTTATTCCGTTTTAGGCACAGACGAATTTCAGGTTATATACTTTTATATATGTGTATGGGGTATAGAATATTAGCTTCGGGTACAGATAATATAATACTAGCATACAGATGCCTCACCACATACAAAGAAACCGCGCCGTCGTAAGTACCGTTTTTCGTTTGATTTTTTTTGTACATCGATCGCGTTTGGTTCCTAGCCACGGCGATAGATAGATGGTGTTAGGAGCGACTTGCAATTAAAAGGATTTAGTAGGTTCGTTAATATTATTTACTTTAAATACAGTGACGATTTGTTTTATAGTATTTTTTGCACGTTTTTACGGTTTCATTGCACGAAAACGTGATACAATACAAATTTAAACAATCGAGTGGAATGCTTTAGAAATTTAAAACCGTGATCTGTGAAGTGTGAATTAAGAACCCAATATTCCATATTTTTTTTGCTGAGGAGAGTTGTCTGAACAAGAACATACAGTTTGTATGTTCAATTTTAAATACAATTGAATAACAAATCGGTGCATTTCGTGCCATCTAGTGAGATTTATTTGAAACAAATTTTCTTTCTTAGCGCTAGGACCCCGTGCTTCGGGTATAGATTTCAGCTGTTTGTTTCTACGTGGGTAAATTATTATTTGTTTGCATTGATTGACTCTGTCGATGCAAAAAAGTCGATGAGTGGCAATCATTCGCTGTTCTAATGGTGGGTCCACACTACACGGACATTGCATAGACTTGCCTCAACTTCTATAGAATTTTGTCTGTGTAACATAGCAGTACAGACAAATGTCGGTGTATCAGAAAGTCTGCGTGTATGTCTGCGTATTTTTCGAGGCCAAATAATTAATTATGAAACCAATCCCGCTGTTTATATAATAATATAAAATAAAAAAAGTCGTGTGGCACTCAGGGACTGCCGCGGTAAAGCTATTATAAGTACTAAGCATAGCATTTATTCTAGATTTTTAGAAATTCTAGTCCTGGAAAATGCGTCAAAAAAATTAAAAACGTTAAAAACTCGAAAACGTAGCGAGCCAAACCCGCATTTATTTACGATTAATAAAACTCTAAAAAACAAAACAAAAATACCCTTATTCACATTGAAATAAGGTCGCTTTTCTTTGAAAAGCAAATGTGACCCTTATTCTCATTAGCATAAGGAACACATTGATCACCATTGTCACAAAAACAGCTCAGAGAGACCGATAAAAGGCAAAAAAATTACGACCAACAAAAATTTTAAAACCCTCATATCTCAGAAACGGTTGGAGTTAGCGCATTTCTGACAAAAAAATTGCCCCCCTGCCCTCGGCTACTTCATCCAGGAGAACAAGATAGGATTTACTCCCCCCCCCCCCCTTAACCGTTTACCTCCCCCCGCAAAAAAATTTTTCATTCTAAAAATACCAACACGGAAATCGAAAACACGTGCAACAAGTTCTCCAATCGACTTGCAATGCGAAAGATCCAAACCATCTTTTTCTTGATACAATCTTTTTCTTCAACTTTCGTCTTTTATTCCGTGATGTAGCATACATCAATCACGTGTTTCATATTATAGTACTTGCATATAAACAAATAGTAGTTTAGCAGTCAATGGTGGACATCCTTGTGTCTGTGGCACGTATTCAGTGGTCACGTACCTCTAGGCCTTCGTGATCAGTTTGCATTCGACCCGCGAACGAAACGCCAGTGCTGGCTTAGTGTCGATGTCGATAATTCAGTTTGGGAAGCTTTTATCAATTCTAATCTAATCTTAAATTAAAATACCAAGGTTTAATTTATGACACAACACGTTTTTATTCAATAATTACTAGTTTCTGCCCGCGTAAGAAGTTTTTTATCATCTCAAGGGAACACACTAACCGGATAAAAAACTAACAACTAAGTCCTTCCCAGGGTCTTAAAAATATTTCTATGACAAGTTTCATCTAAATCGGTTCATCGATTTAATCGTGAAAAGGTAACAGACAAACAGAGTTAAATTCGCATTTATGTAATAGTATATGGAAGTATTTCTTTTTAACAAAACAATCAGAAAATAAAAAATTGGAAATTTTGCGTTTTTTGTTTTTAATTATTATTTCTATTTTTATGCACCTGCCATGCTATCTCTTCACCGCCCTTGGTTGACTGGTAGAGAATGCCTGGCATTAAGTCCGCCTATGTACTTTTATGTTGCATGAAGTTTTAATAAATAAATAAATAAAATGCACAACAATTGAAGATGTAATAATGAGAATTAGAAAACTGAAGTGGAAATGGACTGGCCAAATAAAAAGAGGCATCAAAAAGTGGAACAAAAAAATTATGTTTTGGTACTCAAGAAGTAGAAAAAAGAAAAAGAGGTAGACAGTTTCGAAGGTGGGAAGACGAAATAAAGACCATAGCAGGGAATACATGGACTAGGAAAGCGCTAAGCAGAACCTAGTGGAAAGAAATGGAGGAGGCCTTTGCCAAAGTTGGGCAAACAGACCCGTAGGGTTATTACGTATCTTTTGCAAGAGCAAAACGATAGCGATCAAACGCTTTATGTCATAAAAGTCGGAATTACCTGCAGTGTAGGTATGGTAGGTCCTACACAATCGCTTGCTAATCGCTCGCTGTTTGTAAAATGCACTTATTAAAAAAAAACCGGCAACAACTGTAAAACTTTTGTATTGAAGAGCAATTATTGCGTAAAAATCGCTATCGTTTTGCTTTTGCAAAAGATACGTAATAAACCTGCGGGTTGTTGCCAGAGGCGTTAGGATAAGTTCAGTATAATTATGTAAAAATTCTGTGTCTAAATAAAGGCATACAGTGTATCGTGTCATCTAAATCAAACGAAAAGCCAATTTTCAGCTCAATCGGTTGGGGATAACTTAATTAAATCTCATTGCAAGATTTGAACCATACATACTTACAAACTAACAAGGCAAGTTAAATAAACGCTTTAAAATACGAATCGAAATGGCTGTAGATAGGAACTATTGGCAATGTTAATAAAATACAGCAATTTTTGCATCCATAATACAAGTTTGCGAGCGATAACACCCGAGTTTATCAGACTGTAGGTACCTACGGAATTAAAACATCGACATCACTGTAATATCGACATAGAAATAGAACATCACTATTTGTACGTATGAGGATATAAAATTAATTGTTATTCCATAGGCACATCGGGTGGTCTCCTTTCTCCAAAGATTCAAAGACGAATCTTTACTTTTAGAAATAAATATTGGTGAAATCACTGTTAGTAGTTTATTTATTAACCAAAATGTAGGTGAGCTTGTGGGATAAATCCTTTATTATTGGAATACTTTGCATACGAAACTAAAATGCCAGGTTATCAGGAATTATACTATTATAAATCAATAAGGTAACTGCAGCTGTTCTCCGCGCCTTCGCGCACGTCAACTGGCCTACCCTACCTACCCTACCCTACCCTAACTACAATAATTTTTATGAGATAAAATGTCGCCTACGTCCTTGCCAAATTTCATTGAATTGCGTTCAGTGATTTAGGCGTGAAAAGGTAACAGACATAGACAGAGCTACTTTCGAATTTATAATGTTAGTATGGATCACACACATAATAAACAGACAAGAAGAAGGAACAGAAAAAAAACATTTTAACAAAAGTTATTTTTTGCTTTGTAGTTTCTTGTTCTGGAAGTCGGTTTGATTTTTTGTTAAAAAGTTTTTATTTTTCTCTTTTTAGTTTTGATAAGTATCTCCAATTAACATGATAATCATTTATGGCCAAAGTACATCTCATGACGAATCCAATAAGCCCAAGCACGACTATGATGCATTGTTTTATTTCTGAGTTCCAGTGCCTACCTTCCGGCTTCATCATCAGAACAGTTCAATGGTACCATTTTCATCAGTACCATTCATTTATAAGTATTTGCTTCATCATAGTCGGTTAACTATTCGAGATATTTTATACCCGTGACATACCTACTTAGCATTTAGGAGTTCCAGTGGCCATCTGTGGTCTTCTTCATCAGTTCCACTTCACCAAATTATACTTTCTGAGTGCAAGTGATTGCATTGTTGATGAAAATACCAAAATCACTATATGTAATACCTATAATATTTGAGGACTTCCCTCGATTGCTCTAGGATCCTATCATCAGATCCTGACCTGATGACTATGGGAGCAACTAGAAAGTATACCCTTCAAAATCAAAAGAAGATTTTTTGAAATCGGTCCAGGCGTCTGAGTAATCGGGGAACATACATTAAAAAAAAAAAGATTCCGACGAAATGAATTGAGAACCTCCTCCTTTTTTTGAAGTCGGTTAATAAAAGGTACGAATGTTGAACTATTTGTAAAATGATTTCGGCATTCACCCAATATCTCATCTTTTTTCGTGTCAGTTGAGTCACCTAACTACTCAACTTTTAAAATTTTGTGATTTATATATTTCAATGCAATGGTCTTGCAGCATGCGGGTAACGATGCAACAATATTGCTCTATCTTTAGTATACAGAACTCAAGAACAAGGACTACCAACAATCAGTTAAATCTTTAACAACCCTCAAAAGATTTTGAGGACCAAATGAACTGTTGCCTTGCCAAATGAATGAGTCTAGTAAAAGGTACAATGTTGCACTTCGCCAGACAACTTAAGGGTAAACAAGTCAAAAATTCTTCCATACAAACGTAGTCTAGAGATTACTCCACTGTTTGACGATGTACTTTCAAAATATCAATTTGTCTCATCATTATCTAGCCCTGTATGGAACCGAAAAAAATAAAAAAATAAAATATTTGAAAGTTATGAGCGTCGAAAGTTCCATATTTCAACACTAATTTTAACGTATCTTAGGGCGCAAATAAATACCATAAGAAGAAGGAAAATTAAAAAACGGCCTCCATACAGGGATAGATTAGTAATTCAACAATCCAAATAATTTTATTTTGATCAGATACATTCAGTAGTTTTTTCATGAAATCTAGACTCCCAAAGGTCTGTTTATAAAATTTCGCGCGCTCGTTTTCGTCCTAAATCATCATCCATTTCGATAAAAGATTGCAGAAGTGCTAATTCGTACGCGAACTAGCTTCTTACTGCTCATCACAGCATCTATATATTTCGCACGTGTTGTGGGATGAGATAGCATGCATTTTAACCTCGCGCACAAAATAGTTCGTGCCGTCGACTAGTTTAACCTTAAAAGGAAAAGGTGACAGACGTGCCACCTTCTTCATGAATTCAGTCTCTGTGTGAGTCGTATAGAAATAGGGAGAGAGAAATACCGTTACGAAACAGCAATTTTCGCTGCAATGCATTTGTTTGAAATCCTAAAGACCAATGGCATAAAATAAATACTTTTAATTTTAAACACATACTCTTTTAAGGTGCTCATGTTGATGTAAGTAGTAAAAACTTTAAAATAAGCCAGCAACAGTAAAGTAATAAAATGATTCTAACGCAGCGATTTGATAATACATTCCAAAGAAATTACTAATAATAGAAGGCAACACAAAATCTGACAACTTCCTCGTATGTCGCCATTTTGTCAGCCATCAATCAAAACTGTCGGCTGTGTGAAACGCCTTTGCACAAATGCGCTTGAGAATCTGAGATATAAACAGTAGCTTCGCCATCAGGATGGAAATAGCGATAGAGCGATTGGCTATCCACACAATCGCAAGCGCACAATCGAACGAGATATTTCGAGATGCTGAGTAATCGGCAAATCGATTTAATTTGCTTAATTGTGACTCGTATGACAGATATTATACATTTCAATGCATAAAGCCTGCTACGTCCCAACAAATGGTTACACTAGTTGAAAATTCTTCCATACAAACGTAGTCTAGTGATTACTCCACTGTTTGACGGTGTACGTTCATAAAAAACTTTTTGCAAAAAAATACTACCGACTTCCAAATACAAAACTACAAAGTGAAAAATAACTTAATTTTTTGAAGTCTGTGTCCATAACGCAAAAAAATGGTACCTACGAAAGACACCGACTTCAAAAAATTAAGTTATTTTTCACTTTGTAGTTTTGTATTTGGAAGTCGGTAGTATTTTTTTGCAAAGAGATTTTTTATTTTTCACTTTTTAGTTGTACGTACCTAAAAGGCAAGTTAGTAAGGGAACTATTTCGCCAGAATAGATTTCATGAATCTTGAACATAACCGGTGAAATGTGAGGTCTGCTTACCCCTTAAGAGCGAACTGGCGTGATGTTATGTTATGAAATGTTATAAACAACAAACAAACATGCGATTGCAGCAATCCCGAGAGATTTGCCTTTATTTATTGAAGAGTTCTGTTGTATATCTCCGAAGTTCTTCATCAGATTTTCACCAAATTAAAATGGGACCAATTTCGGAACATACTTTTTCAAACAAAAAAAGAATTTTCAAAATCGGTCCACAATTGACGGAGTAATAGGAACATACACAAAAAAAAAATAAACAAACGAAGTCGAACATAGAACCTCCTCCTTTTTGGGAAGTCGGTTAAAAATTATATCAATTTGTCTCAATATAATTTGTATAAATAATATTTGAAAGTTATGAGCGTCGAAAGTTCCATATTTCAACAGTAATTTTAACGCATCTTTGGGCGGTAATAAATACCATAAGAAGAAGGAAAATTGCAAAACGGCCTCCATATAGGGATAGCTCAACAATGCAAATAATTTTATTTTGAAAATATAGATTTAGTCGTTTTTTCATGATAACTAGACTCCCAAAGGTCTGATTATAAAATGTCGCGCGATCGTTTTGGTCATAAATCGTCATCCATTTCGATACAAATTTGCAAAAGTGCTAATTCGTACACGCACTAGCTTCTTACTGCTCATCACAGCATCTATCTCTTTCGCACGCGTTGTCGGATGAGATAGCAAGCATTTTAACCCCGCGCACAAAATGGTTCGTGCCTTCGACTAGGACACTACTAACCTTAATTGCGAGTCGTATGGCAGATATAAACCTTTCAATACATAAAGCCTCCAACGTCCCTCCCAACAAACACTTAACAGGCAATGTTAAATGTAGGCATATTAATTCCTTTCAATATTACTTATTCACATCGAGTGGCCACTTCATATTCACAATGCGTTTCTTCGTGCGATCAATATGGAGATTTAAATGGCGGACAATAAAAATCTATAATTAAACCTATATTGCTCAGCAATCAGTAATGTAGGGAATGAAAAGTTGTTGCAAGTAACAAAGGCAGAGAAATTATTTTGACACGTGACACTCCTTGCCCGGAGCTAGCATAGTAGAAAGCATGGACCTCTATACGTGTGTTCTCCGTTTGATGGCATACGTGTGAACCGATTCGGTTGGGTGGTCATTGTCATGACTAATGACGTTTTTGTCATCGATATTAGTCAGCCCTTTATCGGTGCAGGAAAGCTGTTTGACATTGGTGAGAGATAAGTTAATACCGATAAAAATGTTTGCAAAACGTACCCTTTTCGTGGTTCCGTTAAGGCGTATATATATTCCGCAATGTTAGTTGTAGTGCTCGCCAAAATTCTGGGCCGCCCTGAAGTTGGCTTTCCGATGCGCAAACCACGAAACGGTGCTGTTTTTACCCGACTGCCGAAGGAGGGTAATGTGTTTATCAGTCTATGTATGTATGTATGTTTGTTCTTGTGGGGCGTTCTAGAGACCAAACGCGATGGCTGATTTTTATGATTCTTACGTCAATCGATTCGTCTTAACCCTGCGAGTGTCATAGGCTACATAAAATTTGGAAAAGAAAAAAATGGCGGATTTTGGGCGCCATTTTGGTTGGGGGGAAATTTTTTTTTCTTCCAAACCCATCGTGTGGGGTATCAAAATAAAGGGTTTTAAGAGGTGATTTCAAAAATATATAAAACTTATATGTTTAAATGTACCTAATTAAAAAAAAAACTAAAAGTTGTAATTAAAAAAAGTTAATTAAAAAAATCAAAAAAGCCGACTGCTTTAAAAGCGAACTAAAAAGACGTAAACAAGGAGAAAATCATGCTTTGCAGGCGGAGGATACATCTGGTTTTGGTCAGCCAGCTCGCGAATATGTATCCTCCGCCTGCACAGCATGATTTTCTCCTTGTTTACGTCTTTTTAGTTCGCTTTTAAAGCAGTCGGGTTTTTTTGTATGAGGTTTACTACCGCGCAGCCATTGTAGCTAACTTTAGGGCGACCAAGAAGTTTGGCGAGAACAGTATAGGCCGTGCGCCCGCTCGGAGCCAGAAACTCTTTTTGGACAACTTTGTTTGCAAAATATTCTTTGTTTTACTTATGCTATGAAGATATTCTAGTGATCAATTTTTCTGTGTAAAAATATTTTTAAACGTCCAGTCCAAGTCGTTTTGGAGTAGTATACAAAAGTAGCAAAAAATTATCGTGTTGCAATTTTTTTTAAATCTATTTCTTACACGAAAAACCATGTTTTACAAATAATGTACATGAATCAGTAATAAATATATATTTTATTCAAACCTTTTAACCTAGTCGTTACTAAGGAGTATGCTTTGGAAAGTAACCGTTTTACGGCACTAAAGCGGTGGAAGGCCCTTAATCAAATGAAGTTTTGAGACGGCTTAATGAAATTAGTTAGCCAAATGGTGAAGTTCTAAATAATAACAATTAGGTGTACTGATCTAAAGGAGCTGGGGCTAAGTCTATAATATAAATAAACTAGTGGTCCCCCGGGGCTTCGCTCCCGTCAACTGGCTACCTACCTACCTGCCCTGCCTGCCTACCTACTATTTTTTATCTATCATCAATAGTTTTCTCAGCGCACGCCAAAGAGTGAATTTTATAGGCAACCTTATGCTACCTATTGCAATTTTCATAAGGATCTTTAATATTTTTGAAAATATATTGTAGCCTATGACACTCAGGAATAATGTAGCTTTCTACTGGTGAAAAAATTTACAAAATCGGTTCATCAGATCCAGAGATTACCCCTTACAACGTCACAAACTCACAAACTTTACCTCTTTATAATATTAGTATAGACAACGAACACAAAACTACTCTGAGCCAAACTAAAACAGTAATTGTAACTTCAAACTAGCCAGACGAATGGCAATTAAACTAATGCACTTAGTTTACAAGTTACAACACACATTTCACACAAAATATGTTTGCAATTTTGTAAAAGCCTGCTTTCATATTTACATCACTGGTCGAATGATTAACGCAACACTTCGAACTCCAATAAGTGTGAATTGGAGCCTGCCAGCCTGCCTTGAAACAATGGCCGATCAAGAGCATTGTTCTGTATCGATTCGACGCGCCAAGGTCATTACGACACCCACACGACTGCTGCCTTTAGGGTTGGACCGCGGATGTCTGTGTGACAGGATGACAGCGAGTGTTTTTAACTTCCTCCATTTTTTACCCGACTGCGGGAGGGTATATAATGTTTTTCGAGCGTATGTTTGTTGTCCATTTCTATAACACGCTCTACAGCCCAAACGGCTTGACGGATTATGACATATGAAGTGTCGTTGGATTCGTCTCAATTGTGGGAATGACATAGGTTGTATATTTTTCTAAAATAGCGCCTTAAGGTTAAAGGGGGGAAGTTTCTTATCCAGGGCAAATGAATCCTACTTAAATACCAGTCTTACTTATATCTTAATAATATTATAAAGCGAAAGTGTGGATGGATGGATGGACAGATGGATGAATTTGTTATTCCATCACGCATTCACGCCAGAACGGTTGAACGGGTCTGGAAGAAATTTGGCAAAGAGATAAATTATAGGCTAGACTAGCACATAGGCAACTTTCATCCCTTGGGAAAAGAAAACACTCTTCACGCGGGAGATGCCGCTGGCGGAAGCTAGTTCTTTTATAAACGTAAGTTAGGTACTCACATAAATTCTTGTCCGTTCTTCTCCACGTAGGCTTTTCCGAACGGATGGTAGAATCACTTTATCAGATCCGGCCTTTGCCATCCCCCAAGCGACGCCCTGAGCCGAGGTCCGACCCCAACTGGGGTAGCCCTTAGTGCTGTCGCTTTAGGTTTAGAAACTTTAAGCCTGGCCGGAGGCTACATAGCTTAGTCTCCACAGGTTAGTCCGGTTAAGCAGAGGACGGCTACTTTGGCCGAACTGCGAGACGCCACGTATTAAAAAAAAAAAAAAAAACTCACATAAATATTTGTGGATAAACAAAATTATCTTTTTCATCGTACTTCGCTATGAAATATTTGTCGGAATAAAACACAAATTCTTCTTTATTGTTAGTTCACTGAAGAACCTAATACCTGTTTCTTCATCTTTTCGACTTATCAAAACTTGTCTGGTCACTCATAGTTCTATCGCCCACAGATCAAATAAAATGTCAAGATGGAATGTTGCAAACAACAAGGTGACACCGGTTAAACTACGCCTTGCCGTATACATACACAATTATACGCACACACGTACAACAAAACTACGCCTTGGCCTGTCAGTCGAGCTCTCAGATCAAATAAAAAGATTTGAACATAATTATTTGATCTGAGGTATCGCCATCTTTTTCTTGCTGAGTGCATTTTTTAACTTAGACTAACTCCCAAATGTCTCCATCTCGTATCGTTTCTCGACATGTCCCGCCCCTTTACGATACCGCAGGTGTCAAGTGCGGATATGTCGAAAACCACATTGTTGTCATTGTTATACAGACTCATAATGGTCCTCTTGTTACCGCCTAATTTGACAGGTCTATCATTACGATCGTGGTTATGATTTCAATTAGGTATTATGTAAGTGGGTAAGCTTTGAAGTTAATTGAAGAATAGAAATCAGACTTGTGATTGATTAGATCTTTTGAGTTTTGTTGCTACCGTTTTATTGCTCACCATTTGGCGCCACTGTTGTGTAAGGTCCAGAAGTATAGCTGTTATAACGTTTTTAGTACGCGCATGGAAGTAAAGTTTGAATTAAAATCATTTCTAATGCCGTAGAAGTGCGATTAAATATAAAATCGAATATTCTGCCATTTCGCGCCGCCCGTTTTTATTGGAAAAAAGTAGGATTAAATTTTCCGAAATGTAAAGCTCTATTAAAGCAGTGGTTGGTAAAACCCGTTCAAATCTTAATCAACAATATTTGGAAAATATTCAAAACAAAACAAATGTAGTAAATAAACACGCGCTAAAAGCCAAAACATTGCCTTGACATTTAGAAGACCTCAAGCAACACCAGCGCTCCCAGCGGCAAATTCAAACACTAGCCCTCTTTTCTTCAATAGATCATAGGCTCCCGACAAATGCTATTTTAGTCAAGAACAATAAAGTTTTCTGAAATGTTGCCTTATATATCAAATTCAAAACCGTCTCTTTTCTGACGGTTGATGTATTTCTAGCTGAAGTCAGTCTAAAAATAAAAACACACGTCACTGTTCGTGTCATAGACATACCTACGAGTATATTATCTGTTGCAGACAACTTGCGTGTGTGTCTGTCTACCTGGGGTCGCGGGGTTGCCACGGCGAGGCAACCCCGAGGGTGAGACTTCTAAAGAGTGACGCCGGAAAGATTAATGACCGTCTACGTTCCCCCTCTTTTGTGTTTTCTATCAGTCTCGTCTTGTATTTCCTTTTGAGAATCAATAATCGGTGCGTTGATTGATTTGAAACTTCGTTGGGTTGAAAGGAACACGATTTAAAATCCAATAGGTACCATAGTTTCATCGCCATTTTTAAGCGATTTACCAAAAAGGAGGAGGTTGTATGTTCGACTTCATGTAAGTTTCTTTTTTTTTTTGTTTTGTTTTCACCTATATCTCCGTTAATTTTGGACCTATTTTGTAAATTATGTTTTGTTTGAAAGAGTATGTTTTGAATTTGGTCCCATTTTAATTTGGTGAAGATCTGATGAAGATCTTCGGAGATATACAACGGAATTCTTCAATAAATAAAGGAAAATCTCTCGGGATTGCTGCAATCGCATGTCTGTTTATTGTTTATACCATTACATAACATAACATCACGCCTGTACGCTCTAAAGTGGTAAGCAGATCTCTCATTTCACCGGCTATGTTCAAGTTTCATGTTATTCGGGTACTCTATTCTGGTGTTATAGGTACCTTGCTAAGCAACTGCCTATTATGTAGGTAAAACTAAAAAGGGATAAATAAAAAACTCTTTTGCAAAAAAATACTACCGACTTCCAAATAAAAACTACAAAGTGAAAAATAACTTTATTTTTCGAAGTCGGTGTCTTTCGTATGTACCAATTTTTATGCATTATGGACACTGACTTCCAAAAATAAAGTTATTTTTCACTTTGTAGTTTTTTATTTGGAAGTCGGTGGTATTTTTTTGCAAAGAAGTTTTTTAAATAAAATATTATCAACTAGCTTCCTTCCGCGGTTTCGTCCGCATGAAAAGTGTTTCATTATCATGAGGGAATATTATACCGGGATAAAAAGCAGCCTATGAGTTTCCACAGACTATAATCTAACTCTTTGTATTTCATCGAGATCCGTTCAGCCGTTCTGGCGTGTTTAATCATGAACCCATCCATCCAATCTTTCTCATTTATAATATTCCATCGTAATAGTAGGATGTAGCACATAAGAATGCTATTTGTCCATAAACCATAGTCTAGATAAATATCTTGCAGTCCAATTCGTAATATCAGTGTTATAATTATAACCGTTATTAAGCTAAAGCGAAAAACATAGACGATATAAGTTTCGGAAAAGGGTGGAGTCTAAATGATACACACTAGTTAGCTGCGCACTATAGACTAGCTGCGCGCGTCACGTAGTTACCTATATTTACATAAAACTAATATCCGTAACTGGAACTATCCGAAACTATCAGATAATTCAAAATAATTTCATATACGTTATCGTATTCAAAATTGGTATAATAATATCCGAAATTTCATATCCAAACAACCCTGGCAGGTACAGCAAGATACACGGACGCATGCTCCCATGCGACGGTAAACGTCTAATGAATAGTTCGCAGATTCGTACTTCGCAGTAATTGTTACCCAGTCCGCAAAGTAAAGGTGAATTGATTAGCATTCTAATGTTATAAGAAACAAGCTGTTGAAATCATTTCCATAACATTTTCAGAAGCTATTCAATTTCCAATAAATCTATCGAGAGCAACCGAGAATTCTGCCGTGAATTCGTCAACGGATTTTTTTAAATTTCTAAATTAAGTAGTTTAAAAACATCAAAAAACCCGACTGCTTAAAAACTGAACTAAAAAGACGTAAACAATAAAAAAAAATCATGCTGTGCAGTCGGAGGATACATATTCTCAAGCTGGCTGACCAAAACCAGATTTTAGATTTTTTGGGGAGAAAAGATTTTGGAAAGAGGGCTTTTAGATTTTTTGAATAAACTTTTTTTATTCATAACTTTTAGTTAACATTTTTTTTTCGAATTATGTACATATAAACAATAAGTGTTTTATATTTTTAAAATCACCTCCTAAAACCCTTTATTTTGATACCCCACACAATGGGTTTGGAAGAAAAAAAAGTTAGGCCCCATAATATGGCGCCCAAAAGCCGCCATTTTCTATTTTCTCATTTAAATGTAGCCAGTGAAACTAACAAGGCTAAAACGAATCGATTGACGTAAGAATCAACAAATTCGGCAAACGCGTTTGGTATCTAGAACTACACATAGGAACAACCATACATAAATAGACCGATAAACACATTACCCTCCTTCGACAGTCGGGTAAAAAAGACGATGTCTGCCTATGTCTGTTTTCCAATTAATTCTTCTAAACCCCGCAATGGATTTTATTACGGTTTTGTTGTGTTGTTTTATTTTGTCTCTAACAGAAAAAGCGATAATTTTCAATATCATCCAGTGCTCTCATTTGCCCACCAAGATTTAGTTATCATCATAATTAGCTTTTTAATGTTCTCACTGCTGGGACAGGTCTCCTCTCTGTGAGAGGGAATGAGCCGTAATCCACCACACGGACCTAGGGTTGCTGGACGTCACATACCTTAAAATTTTACGTTCTAGAACATGCCCGTTTCCTCACGATATTTTCCTTCACCGTTTTTGGGAGCATTATTGATGAAATCATTAACACAAAGTAAAGCGCCTGCCTGGGTTCGATCGAACCACTATAAGTTGTAAGTCACGGCCGTTACCACCTCTGCTCTTAATTTTGTTATAGGTGGGTAGTTTGTCGATATGTATTTCAAATGGTACCATATTGTTTTCGTCGCCTTTATCAAGCTTGTCAAAACCCGTGTTTGCTCAGTAAATGGGACCCCTGTATATTAGGTATGCAAAGCACAACGTTGTTCGGTAGGCCGTGAATCGTGACGTCATCTTATAGACCCGGATTTCGCAGACAATGTGGCTCCTCAAAATGTGGAACGAAAGGTTGAAGATTGTAGATAGGTTTTATTTCATAGTCATTTGGAAACTTATCGCTGTTAGCATGTTCTTCTTTTGTCTTGGCTTCCATGCTGTCGCGTAAGTCCGTCTACTAGTGTGACTAGTGCTCAATTTTGTCCATTGCAAATGTTATTGCAGTGGTAGGTTAGTGGTAATGGTCGCGAATTACCAGTTGTAGGTCGTGCGTTCGAGCCTAGGCAGAGACTTAAAAAAAGGTGAAGGAAAACATCGTAAGGAAACCGTCATTATCCTAGAACTAAAAAATACAACCGACTTCCAAATAAAAACACTACAAAGTGAAAAATAACTTCAATTTCGGAAGTCGGTGTTCCTGGTTTGGGATCTTAGTTTTTTGACAGTTTTTTATTTTTCACTTTTTAGTTGTGGGTACATAACGGACCAATTCTCCAAAGTTTAGCCAGAATAGATTAACCCAGAAACATGAAACTTAAACAAAAACGGTGGATTTAGAGTATACCAGGGTGAACTGTTCACACCTACGTATCCCTTTAAAGCGTGCTAGTGTGATGTTATATTATGAAATGATGTAAACAATAAACAGACATCCGATTGTAGCTATCCCGAGTGATCTGCTGTAATTTATTGAAGAGTTCTGATGTATATCTCCAAAGTTCTTCATCAGATCTTGACCAAATTTAAATGGGACCACATGACAAGCACTAGCTTTCAAATAAAAAAAATAATCATCAAAATCGGTTCACTCAGTAACAAGTTCTGAGGTAACACACATAAAAAAAAAAAAAATACTGTCGAATTGAGAACCTCCTCCTTTTTTGCGAAGTCGGTAAAAATTCGAAGACATGTGACATCCACCAATCCGCACTGGGCCCGCTTGGTGGATTTTTTCCATTCCCTTTCATAGAGGAGGCCTGTATCCCAGCAGTGGGAACATTAAAAGGGTGATGATGGATGATGAATTTAGTTAGCTTATTTGTAAATATGTATATGATCAATCGTTCGTTCTTTATCGTTGCCCCCAGCGGGACGCCACAGGCTAAAAATATTTCCATAATATCACATTAATAAATTCTCATGTTCACCTCATGTTTCGCTGTGAACATCGCCAATTACAGCATGTATAGCTTATAAGCGCTGTTTTCCTGTTTGTTTTACTAAATATACATGAGCACACGAGTATATTTAACGCATGCAGCCAATTGTTACGCCTTATCGGACATGCGCTTTGCATTATGCTTTGTTTCAGGCATCGCTTCAGTGTTTGTTGGTTAGAGTACCTACTTTTCTTTTTAGAACTGAAGTCCATACTTATATTGCTAAGCACAAGTAGTGCCGACAGAGTTATATTTTTCTGATGCCTTCTCACGTTTCAACGGCTGAAGGGATTCGTATAATCTTGGGTACACGGGTAAACCATGACCTGGATTAATTAGGACATAAGATATTTTATTCCGAAATCTTAATACCGAGCCTAGTTACAATGCAGACGTTCTTTGTGCAGTAGTCATTCTAGGAAAAGCACTACCACCGTACTAATTCCTGCTGCTTGCAGTGTTGTTGTTTTTACCCGACTGCCGAAGGAGGGTAATGTGTTTATCAGTCTATGTATCTATATATATATGTTTGTTCCTATGTGGCGTTCTATAGACCAAACGCGCTGGCCGATTTTGATGATTCTTATGTCAATCGATTCGTCTTAACCCTGCGAGTGTCACTGGCTACATTAAAATTGGAAAATAGAAAAATGGCGGATTTTGGGCGCCATTTTGTGGGGGAATTATTTAAAAAATATATAATACTTATATGTTTAAATGTACCTAATTCTAAAAAAAAATAACTAAAAAGTTGTGAATAAAAAAAGTTAATTAAAAAAAACAAAAATCCCGACTGCTTGAAAAGCCAACTAAAAAGACGTAACCAAGAAGATATTCATGCTGTGCAGTCGGAGGATACATCCGGTTTTGGTCAGCCAGCTCGCGAATTAACTTTTTTGTTTGTGGGTTACTGGCATCTCAGCTTTTTCTCTGCGATGGCAATGCATCTCCGAAGCGAATTATTTATACTATTTACTTACTTCTTACTACCTTCCTAAACTAGCCCTGGGGTCACCAATAAAAATGCCAGTCGCGGTCCGTAAGGCCAACTACCAAACCCCACTACTAAATATTTTTTCAAATTATAAAAATCTTTTTTTTAATATTCACGTTACAATTGTTTTGCCTTAGGAACTACCCGTCCAAAGTTTAGACTACAGTCGGTGCCGGCTATTGTCATTAAATCTTGGAGATGTTCTTCGGAAGGTTCAACTAGGCAACTATCTGGATGAAACGCACGGGACTCGTCAATGTGGGCAATCTGGTGACACTTGCGGGAGGCCTACATTCAACAGTGGACGTCTTTCGGCTGAAATGATGATGATGGTGAAATCTATCTTGGGTTCCTGCACTGGCCTATTGGGCATACTATGCAGAATTCCTTTCACACCACGAGCACCTACCTATTAACATTATTATAATGGATCTCTAAAAGTCGATGAAACGTCGACGTTAACATTTTTCTTTAGTTGTTTGTTTACTCTAGAGGCCATAATGCTCGCGAAACAAAGCTATGTTCACTTTCACTAGCTCGGTGTCCCGCAGGGAGGTCGCCGGGTCGCGATGCTCATCTGTTTTTTTTTATCTGTCGAACAAGTTTTTGTGTATTATGTATTGTTTCTTTGTACGACTTGGTTACGTTACTAGGTGTTTCTACTTGATCATCGGTTTTCTCCCCGTGTATATTAGGTTGGCTGTCAATCTGTATTGTTTACCGTCATCATCTATATTGTACAGTCTGATTGCCCTGATTTCTGCCTCTAGGCCTCTTATTGTCCCGATCTCATCTCCGCGCTCCTGTGCCAGTGTTATCCAGGTTCGTAGTAATATTTCCTTGTAAATATTGTAAGGGTTACTGCTGGACATGTAGGCCTGCCCCAAGCGTCGCCACACTGATTTGTCTTGTGTGTTTCGCATCCACCTGATTCCTGCAAACTTGATCAGAGGCCTTAGTGCGAGTTTTTACTCACGCTCAATCGCGTTAACGTAAACATAATTTTGTATTGAAACTGGATAAGCGCCGTCTGGTGACGGTAAGAAGAAACCACTTTTTTTGTAAACATTTTGACATAAGAGATCGTTTACGTTATCACGAGTGAGCGTGAGGAAAAACTCGCACTAAGGCCTCAGGTCATAGCTCCACATAAAGGTTTTTAAGAAATCGGTTCACACACTGTTCCGTTGTTGTTGATTCAGTTATTTTACCTATGTTTGCAATATTTGTAAGTATGTGAGAACCATGTTCCTATTTACTTTATACCTGTACGTAGTATAGTGTGTAGTGCTATTCTGGGTGCATCGTCTTCACATATATGAATTTATTAATATATGTAATTATTGAAAAGCGCCTATTTTTTTTAATAGTATGTTTGGAGTTTCTTGTGCGTTCTTTTCCATAACAATCTACTTTTCGCGAATGCTTGGTAGAATATTTTTTTATTACTTGTAAATTTTATTTTTTAATTGTTTGACGTTCAAAAGTAGGTACCGCTTATTGGCCTAGTTGAATAAATATATTTGACTTTGAAAGGGAGGTCTTCTAACGCTGCGTCTTCCGGCACGCGGTCGCCACTCCAGAAATTTGTTTTGGCCCCATTGACCATCCAACGATGTTAGTGATGAAATTAGTCTTAAAAGCAAACAATACAAGACTTTGCTATATCATATAATTGGAACGGAACTCCAAAAACTGACATACAACACTAGCACAAGTGAGTGTGGTGCGGTGTTCGAGATTTCAGACGACGCGAGATGAAGGTTATCTGCTTAGACTCGACAAAAAACGGATACCTACATAATTATCTTTATCTAATCGTAACATCGGGTGATAAAAACTATTACAAACCGATTTTCTCGACTGTGATGTGTCACTCAGATTTAGTTTTAGAGTAACTAAATCTTATAATTTCGAGCTTAGAGAGCAATTATGATAATACGATTTCTAGTGCTAAAACACAGAACAAGCAATCCTTGTTTATCTTTTGAGACACATCTTGCAGACAGATCATAAAGTTGGAAGCCGGTTCTTCTTCATATGACATAGTAATCTACGCCACTAGGAAAATACTTGGAAAAGGCCACTAGGTTGATAATGTAATTCTTTTTTGGTAGGACTAATGATGGACTGGAAATGGAAACTATATTTTTCGTATTCCTCTCAGCCAAACTTTTTTGTTTTTGTTTTTTCTTTTTATTCCCACATCCATGGTGAATTAAAATAATTGGTCCGCCATCTTCGGTAGTCCGCCATATTGGAGTAGGATTGATGGAAATTAGCTGACCGTGCATTGTCATCCACACCAAACGTGTATTCTAAATTTCAGCATAACCATAACATTAAGAAAAAAATTGCAAAAATAAATGTAGCGTACAGACACACTTTTAGCTGGTTGCAGACTAAGAGCTAGGGTAAGTTAGTTTAAACTTAGCTCACTCAGGCCCAGTTTTAACCAATGGTTGAGTTAACTACGGATAAAAAAACTGGGCCTTAGCTGAGCTGAACTTTCAAACTTTTGCGTAGAATACAAACAACATTCTCTTAATAATTAACCATAATAAGGAGTAGGTACAATCGCTCCATTTTTTAGGTTTTGCATTTATTCTTTTAAGTACATGTTGTATAATCTTCGCTATCTAGGTATGAACAAGTAAAATTTCAAAATTTAAAAAACCCCCGACACATTTATCTTGCGAAAACATCCCGATTCAAACAGTAAAAAGCCTATAATTTTTGAACGGCTGAACCGATTTTATTCAAACATAACTAAGAACACTCTCGACACAATCACCTTTCAAACAAAAAAAACTAAATCAAAATCGGTTCAGCCGTTGAGGCGCTATTATGCCACAGACAGATACAAAGACACACAGATACCTCTCTTTTTCTACTATCTACCACAGCCAGTACTTCATTACCACAGCTACGCGAGCTATACTATACAGGTTAACAACCCTTCCTTATATTCATACATTTTCACCGTATAATATTTAATTTTGTGTGAAACAGCTAATTTATTTTTTTATATTTAAGAAAGTTAAACTTGTTTATAATCGTGAGTGTTTTCACCCCGGAAAAGTAGTTTTTTTTAATTTCTTATTTTACGGTAGGCTCGCGTTTGACCACTATCTCACCTGATGGAAAGCGATGATGTGGTCGACGGTGAAGCACGATTGCCTAGAAGTATTCTATTCACTCTTGACTTAAAGACCCCTAAGTTGTTAATGTTTTACAAATAACCTTATACAAATTAAATTGTTGTATTGGTTGAATGGATTTTTAACAGCCAATCACAGCAGTTAATCGGCGATTTTTCGTCGATTACGTTAACATATCGATAATCGAGGTTCGACAAACCGGGGATCCAAGACAGTTAAATATATAAGCTGCGCCGCCGCGACTTCTTCGAGCTTCATTGCCTCGGCGCTTTTCTGGTGGTCGCCACTGTTGATTCTGGCTTTCAGGAGTTGCAGTGGTTTGGGAATAGTGTGGTGGGATTGTCCGAAAAAAAACCGGCCAAGTGCGAGTCGGACTCACGCACGAAGGGTTTCGTACCATTATCGCAAAAAACGGCAAAGAAATCACGTTTGTTGTATGGGAGCCCCACTTAAATATTTATTTTATTCTGTTTTTAGTATTTTATCACACGGATGGACAGACAGACAGACGGACTGCGGAGTCTTAGTAATTAGGGTCCCGTTTTTACCCTTTGCTACGGAACCCTAAAAACCGGGCATAGGTGCGTATATTGCGTACGGTAAGCTAAACTTACCTTAGCTCTTGGTTTGCAACCGGTTTTGCTCCGTTTTTGACGCCAGTTTTTGTGAAGAGAGTCATTTACATGATCATAGTGTGTCAAGAATGTCTTAGCATGTTCCGTGTTAGGAGTCAATGTTTTGATTCATGTTTAATCTTAATACATTACTGTTTTTATGGCGCCGCTGTATGATTTGTTTATGTCTGAAATTCTATTGTAGTCAGTGTTCTGTGTTGGTGCTAATTATACTTATGTGTGATCTTTTTGTTTTTCAGGTAAGCATCGTTTGTTCACTAATGTGGGTGAGGTAAGCGCGATTTATTTCGAAATTGTCTTAGATAGTATTTAAACGAGCGAAAATAAATTCAAATAAAAGGTGCCAATAATACTATACAATAATAATAAAACAGCGAAGACTAAGTAACCTAAAATGAAGGAGATGACGGGAGCTGAGTTCGCTCGCTCACTTCAGCTTCCGTCATCCCCTTCGAACCTAAAGCTATCCGTGTCGGGGTGCCCTAAGTTTCCGAGCTCGCTTCGCTCGCTCTTGGACTCATCATCATCATTTCAGCCGAAAAACGTCCACTGCTGGATATAGGTCTCCCCCAGGCGTCGCCACATTTACCGATCCCGTGCTTCTCGCAACCAGCGCCTTCCCGCAACCTTAGCCAGGTCATCGGTCCACCTAGTGGGAGGCCTTCCAACGTATCGTCTTCCGCTTTGCGGTCGCCATTCCAGAACTTTTCGGCTCTTGGACTAATTCTTTGAAAACATCGATACACCCGAACGCCCGCGCTGCACAGCGATGGCGACTCGTCGGTTGTTCTGCTATTTTCATACGAATAATATGCTAAAATAGAAAAATAAAACCCCAAATATAATTAAAATATGTAACAATATTATTACCGCACCTCACAAAAACCTCCTAAAAGGTATTACTTAAACCGGATAAATTGATACTTACCTAGAATAATAGTCGCCCATTCAGTATATTTTTCGGCCGGTTAATAATTGCTCTAGCATTATCAAAATAAGTTTAGATTAGTGTTAGTGTCAGCAAAACACTTATTGTAACAGTTCCTTTGCAAATAACAGTATTAGTAGGTACCCCTACCGCCTACGCACCTATTACTATAAATAAGCCAGTAAATATAAATGATCTTAAATCTTTTGTTTATTATTTTTAATCGCACGGCGCACGGCGCATGGATGGCGCAGTTGTTAAGCGATTGCCTGCTGCGTTGAGCGTCGCGGGTTCGATTCCCGCACGGAACAAATATTCGTATGACCTACAGATAGTTGTTCCTGCTCTGGGTGTTGTATATGTGAGCTTATATGTTTGTAAACGCACTCACGATACAGGAAGAAATTCAAAGTGTGGAGCAAAGCTTAAAAAATAAAATAAAAACAACCTCTGAGTGCTCGAAACGTGGATCCACGCGAGACACAATAGCTTGTTTAATTGATGGCATTCAACCGGTTAATAGAATGCCTATTGAATCAGTTTCAGTGACTATTCATATCTGCCATCTGTGACAAATTCCAGTCCCACCCGAATGTTCGCAGTATCTACGATTAATAACCGTAGCGAGCCGAATCTAGTCCTTCGCATATTTCTCACCGTATTATTTGCAATTAATTAGAATCGATTGTCTGATATTCTAAATGCAGTTATTAGTGCAATTTAGCCGCACCTACCCACCTACACCCTGTATAGAATAAATGCATAGGAAACACGCCGAAAGAGGACGTTGCCTTGAAGAACATTTGCAACTGATTATTCCTGTATTTAAGGTTCCCCTAGTCAACGGCACGAACTATTTTGTGCGCGGGGTTAAAATGCATGCTGTCTCATCCGACAACACGTGCGAAAGAGATTGATGCTGTGATGGGCAGTAAGAAGCTTGTTCTCGTGCGAATTAGCACTTTTGCAAATTTGTAGCGAAATGGATGATGATTTAGGACGAAAATTAGCGCGCGAAATTTTATGAACAGACCTTTGGGAGTCTAGATATAATTTATTTTTTTGAACGACACCGCCAAACAGTGGAGTAATCGCGAGACTACGTTTGTATGGTAGAATTTTCGACTAGTGTAACCTTAAGTCAATTAACTCCTATCTATTCTGAATGTAAACTCAAACATGTTTTGTACATTTTGGTTGCACCCACCCACCAACTCCCCCTGCGAATAAATGCATGTGAAATGTTGTCAAAAGGGGAGATGGGGCGATATAACCGTGAAGGAAAAGGCTCCTTAATTAATTAAATTGTTACATGTGCATTACAGGGCAGGGGCGGGTAATATGGTACAATTATCAGAAAATAAGTAATTAATGGAAGAACTCTTAAGGCCCATTGGCACGAAAAACTTAAGTCAGAGTTAGTTGCTAACACGAAGTTAAATTGACAGGGTACATACAATATTGTCAATTTAACCTCGTTTTAATTTCGTTTTCGAAATTACTCTCGCGTTTTCTTCAACTCCAAATGTAATTTGATATCAATTACAATTTAAAGAATTACTAAAAATAATTGTATTCACTTGATATTCAATGAAATTGTTAATAAGATCATCGGAAAAGTAACTAACTCATGAAGTAAATAAATAATAAAATTATTAATTAAAATATTTTGTTGAAACAAGCTTTTTTCGTATTCTTCTCAGCAAACCCTTTCATTTGATACCCATATCATGGCAGTGCACAAAAAAATACTAGTCCGCCATCTTGGGCCGTCCGCCATATTGAATTTAGAATGGCATCACTTAGCTAATCATGCATTGTCAGCCAAACTAAACGTGTATGCAAAATTTCATCTTAATCGGTGGAGGATAACTGCTTTAAAATTCAGTTGCAAGATTTGACCCGAACACTTACATACATACATTGCAAGTTTAATAAAAGCTTATAATTAAATAAAAGCTTGTAACAAGTATGGCGGCCAGCGCTTGACGATCATATCCGAACAACGCCGAACGGAGCCGAACGTCTTGTTACGTGACGATTTCTACCAGGTAACTTCTACATCAAGCAATCCATCATTTTATGAAGGTAATATTACGTCAAATAAGCTATTAAAAACTGTTCTACTATTTGAATGCAAAAGCGCACTAAAATATTTAGCACCGTTTAACATTCAACGAGAACGAATAGGTATTGGTATTTAAATTCTCGCTACACAGTTTTGGCTGACAATTAAGTGTAATAAAACATTAATATTTTCCAATTTGAGGCGCGATTGTGTGTTTTATTATACCCTTTATCTAATACTTGGTGCAGTTCGAGCATTGTTTACCAATTACGTGGCATAGAAGAAGTATTTATAATTTATAGATGCGAAACTCCTTATCAGAAACTTTTTTTGTTGGTCTGAGATCAGAAAATTAATTTAGGGGCGTCCGCGTAAGTCACGTTCAATATAGTCACAGAGTTGCATCATATACTCGTACTACACTCATGGTCTTAGATTATAGAACATCAAGCTCGTGGTATACTCGTATTATCTGTGATCATATTCTTTACGCACTCGTAGCTGAGTTTTTGGCGGGCTTTTTTCGGGTGAAGTACAGCTTCAGCGGCTGTTAATATTATTTGCATATTGATTCCTAGTGGTTATTGTGATATAAAATTGGTGTAGTTTTGTGTCTCAATTGTCTACGCAAATGGACAATATGTGGAAATCATTGACAGAAGTGATCTCGGGATAGTGGAGCGGAGAATTTTATTGTAGTATTGACTACCTCCGCAAAGCTTACTGGGAAGCCTGACTCGATATAATTTGCTGCCAAATAGTCCAAACAACATTAGAATATGTTACATCCGCATTCTAATGCATAGTAAAGAATATTAAAACCCATTTATACGTGGCTAAAAGGTCCTAGCAACCAGGCCATAAAACTTACATAAAAAAAGCTTGTTTTTCACAAAATTTTAAACTTCGAAAAGTACAGTCAGTACAGTGAATTGTTTATCGGATTAACACATAACGTGTTTGGTTGGTAAATATAGCTAGTTCACCAGCTAATAGACCATTTAAAGTACGTTGGTAATGAATTTTCTCAACAATTGTTTCCCAAACTGTCGACGAGTATCGATTATATACAATTATCTAGGTGTCTCTAGGCGCCCCCAAACTCTCAGTTAATTCCTAGTCAGATTGGACCGCTCACTTTTACTAATTGCTCGATATTGCCGCAATTGCTGGTCGTATATTGAATTTTTTCAATGGTTCATTTGTTTATTTATCTATACTATCTTCTTCTTATATATAAAATTCTCGTGTCACAATTTTAGTTACCATACTCCTCCGAAACGGGTAGGTAGGGTAGATAAATGTTTGGTGTTTTTATGGCAAAACAAAGTTTGCCGGGTCAGCTAGTTTTACTATATCTATACCAATATTCTAAAGAGGAAAGATTTTTTTGTTTGTTTGTACCGAATAGGACAAAACTATTGGACCGATTTCAAAAATTCTTTCACCGTTGGGAAGCTACTCTATCCCCGGGTGACATAGGCTACTTTTTATCCCTGTATTCCCACGGGAACGGGAACTACGCGGGTGAAACCGCGAGGGGTCCTCTAGTAATATTATAAAGAGGTAAAATTTGTGAGGTTGTAATCTCTGGATCTATTGAACAGATTTTGAAAGCTACCTCCTACAATCTTATTCCTGAGTTACATAGGCAATAATTTATTTAAAAAAAAATATTGAGATCCTTATGAATATTGAAATAATGTTACGAGCTGGGGTTCAGGGATAAATTATTTAAACAGCAGACTTCAATTAATCACTATTTATTACAAAAACATTTCTTAAACAATTCTATTACTTCGCACTATTTTCCGCTTTGATCGCTCTGTATCGCTTCTCAATCGAAACTGACTCATGACGAACCCGACCGCTCTTTATATAGCACGGAAGAAGTTTCTAGAAAGTTCCATACTGTTCTAGATAATTCGAGAAACTTCCAGAACAATCGATTTTCGAACTCATTGTTCCCGAAGCGACTAGAAACTTCCAGAATGTTCGGTTCGAACCTTCTGGAAAAGTCCATTCGCCACGAGAAGATTAGTTCCGCTATGCGATACTAGATGGCGCCACTAGTTACTACCTAGTTCTTCCTCTCGTTACTAGATGGCGTTGGCCTATCTTGTAACATTGCCTCCCTCTTAGACATGCTCGTCCCGAGCATTGTTAGACCCATGATAATGG
Source organism: Orthosia cruda (assembly GCA_964057195.1). NCBI lineage: Eukaryota > Metazoa > Arthropoda > Insecta > Lepidoptera > Noctuidae > Orthosia > Orthosia cruda. The sequence continues at coordinate 17,662,112 of OZ059846.1, read as the reverse complement.
GCCAACCGATCCACATGAACGACCTTTGATGCACCTCGGGGTCCCTTTTGAATTCGGTAGGTGACGTCATTGATCTTGGTAACTACGCGATAAGGTCCATCCCATTTTGCTTGTAATTTAGGCGATTTTCCTTTGCTCCGTGCCGGGTTATGTAACCATACAAGAGATCCTTCATCGAAGCCCTTATTGTTCGCTTTCCGATCGTAGCGGGTCTTCATCCTCTCAGACATCTGTTGACCTGTCTGTCTCATATGCTCATATACATCATCCATCCTGTTTCGTAGCTCATTCGCTTAATCTGTTACATTGCGTGGAGACTCAGGCGGGATACCGGTGATTAGATCTGCAGGTAATCGTAGTTCTCTGCCGAAATTAGCAAAAGCTGGTGTTACCGTTGTAGTTTCATGAACAGCACTGCGATATGCCATGAGATATGGTTGAATGTGTTTATCCCAATCCTTCTGTCTGTTTTCCACAACCTTTGCAAGATATCTCTCTAGTGACTGGTTGAATCGTTCAACCATCCCGTCTGATTGCGGATGATAAGCAGTAGTTCTGGTTTTGTGAGCACCCATCACACGACACGTCTCCTTGAACACTTCTGACTCGAAGTTCCTGCCTTGGTCACTGTGGATTTCCAAGGGTACCCCGAACCGACAAAACACTTCGTGAACTAACTTATCAGCCACCGTAACGGCTTCTTGATTGGGGATTGCAAACACTTCCGGCCATTTTGTGAAGTAGTCCATGACGACCAAGAAGTACTTGTTTCCGCTTTGGCTTTCTGGAAATGGTCCAGCAACATCCAATGCTATACGTTCCCACGGTGCACCAACATTGTAAACCTTTAGTGCCCCTCTGCTACGAGTTTGTGGTCCTTTCACAGCCGCACAACTTGTGCATTTGCGGCACCATTCCTCAACGTCCTCTCGACAATGGATCCAGTAAAATCGTTCTCGGATCTTGATTAAAGTCCTCTTAACTCCCATGTGACCCCCTGAACATCCATTGTGGTAGAGCTGTAGGATCTCCGGCACCTTAACTTTAGGTACGACCATTTGTAGATGACACTGGTCACCTCGAGCGTTCTCCCATTTCCTGCACAGAACTCCATCCTGGATAACCAAGCTTTCCCACTGTGCCCAATAACTCTTGGTGATGGAACTGGTTGCTGCGACATCACTCCAGTGAGGCCTAGGAGCACCTGATTTCTTCCATTCAAGGATCGGTTTTAGGTCTCTGTCTTCTTGTTGAGCACTCTGCAAGGTTTCCTTCCACTCTACGCTAAGATCCGTCCCCAAAACCCGCACTAGCGTTACCTGCTTAGCGTCTTGTCTCGCACAATGTTTACATTGGTCTGGACACGGTCTTCGCGAGAGAGCATCAGCATTACCGTGCGACGTTCCGCTACGATGTTGAATTACAAAATCAAACTCTTGCAGTAGCTCAATCCATCTTGCTACCTGTCCTTCTGGGTTCTTGAATTGCAGTAGCCATTTCAAAGCAGCGTGGTCCGTTCGCAGGAGAAATTTCCGCCCCAACAAATATTTATTGAAATGCTGCAATGTCTTTACTACAGCTAGAAGCTCCCTTCGAGTGACACAGTAGTTCCTCTCAGGTTTGGATAAGGCTTTGCTGAAGTACGCAATTACAACCTCATGACCTCCTTTTCGTTGAGACAATACCCCGCCGATTCCAGTATTGCTGGCATCTGTGTCAACTATGAATTCATTTTCATTGTCAGGATAGCCTAGGATGGGTGCATTGCACAGATGTTCCTTTAGCTTCTGAAATGCGACGTCACAGCTCTCATTCCAGCAGAACTGTATCTTGTCTTCAGTTAGCTTATGAAGAGATCGGGCAATGTCAGCAAAGCTCTTCACAAACCGCCGATAGTAGGAGCACAAACCGAGAAATGCCCTGACTTGCGTTTTGTTCTCCGGAACTGGCCAATCCTTGACGGCAACGAGCTTATCCGGGTCCGTTTGAATACCTTCTTCGGAAACCACGTGTCCTAAAAAGTTCACTTGCCGCCTGAACAACGCGCACTTCTTTGGACTTAGCTTTAGATTGGCTCCTCGTATCTTTGACAGCACACGTTCCAAATTGCGGAGGTGATCTTCAAACGTCCGTCCCACGATTATAATGTCATCCAAGTAGACTAGGCAGGCGTCACCAATCAGTCCAGTAAGTACCCGCTCCATCAATCTCTCAAAGGTGGCAGGCGCATTACACAGTCCAAATGGCATAACGTTGAATTGCCACAATCCTTTGCCTGTAGAGAACGCTGTCTTTTCCTTATCTCGAGGGTCTAACTCGACCTGCCAGTAGCCACTCTTTAAGTCTAAGGTGGAAAACCACTTCATTCCCGATAGCGTATCCAGCGTGTCATCGATTCTTGGCAACGGATAACTGTCCTTCTTCGTGATGTCGTTTAGTCGGCGATAGTCTACACAGAAGCGCATGCTGCCGTCCTTCTTTTTCACCAATACTACCGGTGAACACCATGGACTGGATGAAGGTTCAATCACGCCGTCTTTTACCATACCCTTGATCATGTCGTCCACTTCCCGTTCCCGTGCCACTGGAACACGTCTTGGTCGCTGGCGGATTGGTACCTCATTTCCTGTATTTATTCTGTGTTGAACTAACGCAGTCTTCCCTATGTCGGCATCATTTGTCGAGAAAATGTCGGCGAACTTGTTTAACATCTTCTTAGCCTTGTTCTTTTCTTCTTCCGACAAGTTATTCTGGCTGTTCTTCAAAAGCGATGACACATCGAATCTTGCACTAGCTTTGGTGTTGGTTGGGTGTTCGTGGCATCTACGCATCCAAACCACTCCGTCACAAGTGCCTAATAATGTGCCTTTCTTGAGCACCAGGTCCTGGTCACTTGTGTTGAGTGCGCGTACCGATGAAACACTAGTACCTCTTACCAATGTGCGTGCAATTTTCCATGAAGCATCGTTACCTAAACCTTCTATAAGTACACATCGGTTTTCCTGACCAGAATTCCTTGGTAGACAAACTGGTATGATTGTTTCTGACCTTGGACGAAGAATAACCTTTTCTAAGCAGTACACTTTTCCCGATACTGCACCTTCCATAAAGACTTCCTCTGAGCCACACTTCAATACTCCTTGATAAACGTCGATCTCACAGTGATGTTTTCGCATGAAGTCCAAACCCAGAATGCAGTCGTCCACTATGTCGGCCACGATAACATTGTGGCGGTAAACTTTGTTTCCTAACTTCATGTCCACCTCCTTCTCACCTCGGACGGTTATGTGCTGACCGGTGGCTGTTCTCAGATGTACACCTTCATGGCTCCCGAAGAAGTCCCCAAGAAACCGTCTAGCTAGTTGGAAACTGACAACTGTCCGAGAAGCCCCAGTATCCAGTGTCAGCTTGCATGGTGTTCTGTTAATTTTGCCCTCGATGATCAGGCTGTTTCCGTCACAGGATTGTGAGATCGAGATCCTTGGGGCTCTTCCATAACCAGCCAGCACCCGCCCCTTAGTCCTGGCATCTACTCGTTTCCCTGCTGCTGTTGCCCAGCAGGGACGTCAGATGGTCCTACCAATGTCGACTGCTTACCACCGTGGGGAGGCCTTCGCTTCGGGCAGCTCAATCGGATGTGGCCTCTCTCTCCGCAGCCATAGCATCGGGGTGAAGTTGCAACCTCCCTGATTCGGTGAGTTCTTTCGTCCCGCCGTACTGCCTCCACCTCCAAAGCATGGGCTAGAGCATCCTTGAGGTCCTTGAAATGACCTAGCCTTACTGCAGCCCTAACCTCCAGGTCGCGGATCCCATCCGTGAACGCCTGTACGAGGTTCCCGTCGATCAGCACAGGTGACGACTGGTAAGCCTTCCGAACCAGCTTTTCCACCTCCAGAGCCCACTGCTGAAGAGTTTCACCAACCCGTTGCGACCGGTCTTTCAGTTGGGCGCGAAACACATGTTCCAGGTGCGCGTCGCCGTATCTAGCTTCTAATGCTTCCAGAAGCTTCTCGAAAGTGACTTCTTTTCCCAGCGCCTCTAACACAGTCAAGGCCTGGTCGCGAAGGCCCAAGGTTAGAGCAGTCAAGGCCTGTTATTTAGTCCATCCATTCGATTTCATCACGGCCTCAAACTGAATTTTGTAGGCGGACCATGACGAAGAGCCATCAAATGGTGGCACTTTAAAACCACGTGGCGAAGGCGCCCCAACCGCAGCTGCCATGGTCCCACCTCCAGACTTGAGCCCACATATTGTCTTCTCCATCTCGATAATGCGGGTCTCATGTTGCTGGACCTGGTCCTTTACCTCCTTCATCTCCTTACCAATTGCAGTGCGGAGGTCCTTGATTACCATGAACTGCTCCTCCTGACGGCGAATCTGCTCCTCCTGACGGCGAGCCTGTTCCTCCTTATCGCGCTGCAGCTGCTCTTCCAAGCGGCGAGCCTGCTCCTCCTGACGGCGAGCCTGTTCCTCCTTGTCACGCTGCAGCTGCTGTTCCAAGCGGCGAGCCTGCTCCTCCTGACGGCGAGCCTGTTCCTCCTTGTCGCGCTGCAGCTGCTCTTCCAAGCGGCGAGCCTGATCTTGCATAAAAGTCATCAGAGCAGCGAGGTCAGGGGTCACCGGAGATTGAGCTGATGCCGCTGCCGCCGCGGAGTCTCGTTGTCCACTTGATGACGGTGAGGGAGCGTCTTCAAAGCGCCTCTGGTCTACGTCTTGCTGGCGCTGACTCCTGGTGCGCATCCCCTCCGTTTCTTCCTTCGGTAGAACCGGCATAATTTATCCCACTTCTGACACCAATTTGTTACGAGCTGGGGTTCAGGGATAAATTATTTAAACAGCAGACTTCAATTAATCACTATTTATTACAAAAACATTTCTTAAACAATTCTATTACTTCGCACTATTTTCCGCTTTGATCGCTCTGTATCGCTTCTCAATCGAAACTGACTCATGACGAACCCGACCGCTCTTTATATAGCACGGAAGAAGTTTCTAGAAAGTTCCATACTGTTCTAGATAATTCGAGAAACTTCCAGAACAATCGATTTTCGAACTCATTGTTCCCGAAGCGACTAGAAACTTCCAGAATGTTCGGTTCGAACCTTCTGGAAAAGTCCATTCGCCACGAGAAGATTAGTTCCGCTATGCGATACTAGATGGCGCCACTAGTTACTACCTAGTTCTTCCTCTCGTTACTAGATGGCGTTGGCCTATCTTGTAACAATAATGTAGCTGACGGGAGCGATGCCGCGGGGGTCAGCTAGTGACAAATAATTAGGATATCCTTTGTCCATCGATTGGTTTATCGACAAGTTGAGATCGATTATCTATTCATGTACAACGAAGGGGTTAGTACCGTGCCAAGTACCTAATAATGGCGGTGCCTCGATTTTGTTGTATTTCAATACAATAGCAAAATGTAATTTATAGAAATAAAATTCGTAGATTTCTCAAAGAAACTTCAAAAGAGATAGGAAGCACCTTCCAATCTATTTTGTAGTTTCCTGAAAAAACTTATTCTTCAGAAAAATTGACTTAAAATAATGTAAGATGTAGGAGATTAGGTTCCGTATGGAAAATTATTACTTTATTGATTTTTATAATATCTTTTTGGTTTTGACTTCCGCGTTATTACATAAAACCTTCTCGATGTTTGTCTAGCAGAAAAACTATGATAATGTCACAATAGCTTTGAGTCACGGAGTAAATGTGTGTAACATAGAAAATGGCAACCCAATGTCCCCGTTTTATTATAAATGACTGCGATTAAGATAATTTACATAAAAATAATTAAAGAGCATCGTAATCGAAGCAATTAATAAGCGAAATAAATAAGTTATGTCATTGGTGTCGTGAAAGACGAATGTTTGTTTACGCTCGGCAACCATTAGCCCGTTTAGCTTGTAAGTTGAACTTAAATCTTGGAGAAAAGGAACTGGCTTGAGAGGAAACAGGCTTACATGACGTAATTCAAATAAATCATGTTTGAAATTAGAATTGCAAAACGAATTCCTTTGCCCTTCTGTGAAAGTTTTCGGCGGCAATTTCTTGATAAGCAATATTTCAAGTCAGTGTTGCGTCACTTTTAAGTTCTAAGTACTTTTAACCGTTTGCAACGGTTTCCGCATATTTTAAATTAGTTTTTTTCATTCGTCTTGTTATATTAGTGATGGATACATATTGTAATATGTTTATCGTACATTTTATTTGTTTGGTGTTAATTATCTTCTAAAATAAATCGTCTCGTTTGCATTTCCTGTCTAATACGTTTTATATCGTCTAGATTTGTGATTGATGCCTTCTTTGCGTAATTTGAATGATCAGTCTGTTTTTTTTTATATCTTATATATAAAATTCTCGTGTCACAATGGTAGTTACCATACACCTCCGAAACGACTTGACCGATTTTTATGAAATTTTATATGCATATTCATTAGGTCTGAGAATCGGCTACTATCTATTTTTAGGTAGGGTAGATAAATGTTTGGTGTTTTTATGGCAAAACAAAGTTTGCCGGGTCCGCTAGTTTTGATATAATTTTTATGGCATATTTTTTAATAACTACAAACTAAGTGATAGATTTGTGAAAATTGGCCATAAGTTCATAATAGAAACTGGTCTCAACCTATTTAATTATAAAATAAAAGTTTATAAAACTAGCACTGAAAAGTATGAAAAAATAAAGTATTCTTAGGGGATAGCCGTGGTCGTATGCCACCTTGTCGTAAAGATTGTCTTTATCTGCTGTTATAATGTATTGTTGGTAAACAACCTGAAGGTCAGGACAACATATCAAGTGGGATTCTAAGTGCGAACACGGGCGTCCACTACCAACCCGCAGGTGGCATACGACCACGGCTATGCTCTAAGAAATTATAAGGGAACTGATGAACACACATACAATTCGCTCGGGCGAGCCTACCAAATATAAATAAGGAAAACATACCGGTTATGATTTTAACCGGTATGTTTTCATATAAAGAATATATGAAAACATACCGGTTAAAATCATAACCGTCAGTTTAAAAATTAGGCAGTAAAAACGTCGTGTATATAAAACTGTAGCCACCAGAAACCATGTTATACAAGTTTAATTTCAAAATTTAAAAAAACCTCCGACACATTTATCTTGCGAAAACATACCGATTCAAACACTAAAACGCCCATAACTTCTGAACGGTTCAACCGATTTTTTCAAACATAGCGAACACTCTCGACACAATCACCTTTCCAACAAAAAAAAACTTAATCAAAATCGGTTCATCCGTTGAGGCGCTATGATGCCACAGACAGACACACAGATACACAGACACACAGATACACAGCAACACACCTCAAACTTATAACACCCCTCTTTTTCCGTCGGGGGTTAAAAAGTGAATAACTTATGGAGACAAAAATAAAACCTTTCGCGAAAATAGACAAACCTTCGGATTGAACAAAATTACGAGCTTATATTAATGAAGAAAGTTTATTTAACCGGATTTTATTTTCTGTCTATTTCGAACTTATATTTCTCCATCTAGCATCTGTCTGGTCTACTCGATCCGTTCAAATAAAATCGATTCGTCTTCTTCCAAATCACACTCATGCTTGATTGCAGACCACTTATTACTTTTTTTATGCCTTTCGTGTGATCTAGGCTTTCGTGATCCGTGCACTATGATTCCGTTTCCAAAGCGGAAATGTCCGTGTCATGCAATGCTTCTTTTTCCTGTGAGGAAAATTTTATATTAAATATGTGCAAGTATTACAATGTTTATTATTTAACCGTGGTTAATAACTACGCTGTTCTATTTAAAGTCAAGGTTGCTTATATAATGATTTAAATTGTATGCAGGACTCCCTCTACAGTTCTTATAACGATAAGAACTGTAGAGGGAGTCCTGCATACAATATTTTTTTCAACACACTTGCTCATAAAGTGGCTCTAATTTCACCGCAATTAGGCACATAATGACACCTGTTATCAAACTGTGACTTTTTCATTACTATTATTCACAAGTGAGATAAAGAGTTTATTTTTTTATTTATTGGTTGAGTTGCTTTGTTCTTAAAAAAGTTTCGATACAAAAAAGATCGTGCTCAATAGTACAAATGAAACACATTTCATGCAACTTCGTATTTAAATAGATAATTTCAATTTGTACGTGTTTAATAAATAAAACTTTCACTTAAATATAACTTTTGTTTTTGTCTGTAATAAAGAAAACTTGAAATTCCCCATTTTGTACGTGGCTAAAACGCTATCCGCGAAAAGCCAAAAAAAAGATAACTCATTATTCGATGCCATTCGCCATTGTTAGATGCGCGCGCATAGGAAAACTGATTAATTGTGCCCGCCATTGCGAAAAAAAATTCACAGCTCGTTTTTACTGTTGGAAATGATTTTTTAGTATTATTTTCTTCACAAGTGTGTTGAAAAACGTCGTATGATACACGTGTGTATTGATGATTACCGTCCTCGGCTCTCTTAAGACCCTCACCTAACGGCTCGGGTCTCAATGGCGCCTCAGCGGTAATCACCAACATTACACACTTGTACCATAATGTACTATTTTCTAGTATCTGGTTGGTATCAGTCGTGGATAAACAATAACAGGCTCACGGGTCAAAGTCAAATTCTTTATTTCAATAAGGCCATTAAGCGATTTTTTTTGACGTCAAACATTTAAATTAAAAATGAATAATAATTTATTCTAACGTCCATTCGAAAAACTAGCTTGTTATGGAGGAGAACGGACAATAAACTCCACAACGGTCGATCTTCAAGGTTAAGCAACGCTTACTGAGGTCGGTCCATGGATGGGTGGCAATCTTTACATAACGAGATTCTAGCGTACCCATGCCTATTGCTCCCAGCTCTCATTTGTAGATCTACACCAGTCTTTACGGATAGTCAAAAACCAGGAAATCTGACACAGTCTGGCAAGACTGCGTCAGATTTCCTGGTTGTATCTGGGTTGTGGAGGCCAGATAGACAGTTACTCGATGTAAAGTACTGGTCCTCAGGTTAGACTGGAACCCGATTCCAATATATTTGGAATATGCTAGAGTGACTAGACATATTGGTTGGGTATCTATTTTCACCGTTGGGAAGCTACACTATCCCCGGATGACATAGGCTACTTTTTAACCCCCGCCGGAAAAAGAGGGGTGTTATAAGTTTGACGTGTGTTGTTCCTAAACTGATGAACCGATTTTGAATTAGTTTTTTTTTGTGTGAAAGGTGATTTTGTCGAGAGTGTTCTTAGCTATCTATATATATAAAAATGAATCCATATTACCCTTGGTCACGGCATGGGCATCACGCGTGAACGGCTGGACCGATTTCGCTTATTTTTTTTTTATTGTGTGTGTTATTGTTAGGAGAAGGTTCTTTTGAAAAAAAATAAGAAAAAACAAATGGTATCTTACCTACATAGGTAGGGTAGGGTAGATAGGGCAGGCAGGGTAGGGAAGGTAGCGTAGAGTAGTTAGGGTAGGGTAGGTAGTGTATGGTAGGTAGGGTAGGATAGGTAGGGTAGGGTACGTGGATTAGGGTAGGTAGGTTAGAGTAGGTAGGGTAGATGAATGTTTGGTGTTTTTATGGCAAAACAAAGTTTGCCGGGTCAGCTAGTGTTTGAATAAAATCGGTTTAGCCGTTCAAAAGTTATGGACGTTTTACTGTTAGAATCGGGGAGTTTTCGCAAGATATCGTGTCATAATTACGTGTTCAATAGATCGCCGATCGAAGCGTATCGTATCTACTATGTACTAGATAAATTATGTAGCATGAAATAAAAATGTGTCGGGGGTTTTTTAAATTTTACTTGTTATCGCTGTATTCTCACGAGAACGGGAACTACGCGGGTGAAACCGCGAGGCGTCCGCTAATCAGTTATAAGAAATGATTTATACAAAACTCAAATGGCTTAAGCACATAAAACAATCTCTTACTGTATACCACATAAAATCATTCTAATTAGCAACATTATAAACTCCTCAGAACATTAACCTCAAAGCAAAATTTTTAAAAGCAAAAATTGCGATAACCTTCCGTTTTTAGCGACCTTTCGTTAAAAAAGCGATACTTTCTGCACTTGCTCGACTTTCGACCACCATTTACATTTCGAATTTCCCTCTCAATGACACGGTTATAACATTACTTTGTTACGGAAGCCTCCTACTCGTTCACTGGGTTAAGTGCAGTCTCATGTACATCTTCATTCGCGGTAGGTACGGTCGACAAGGTTAATAGGGTAGTTTACTGAAAATTAGTTGTTTGTCCTTCAGGTAGATTAATAAAAAATATTAGACACGTGTGTTTTCTTTTGACACGTAAACATAAAGTGATGACGATATAATGCGTTGAAATATTGTGAAACGTCACGCCGCTAGTACACTTTATACTGCCTTAGTGACGTCACAAGCCCCCACTCCTGAACTTTGATGCGCTGTGCATTTTTATTTATTTGATAAAGCAAAAAATACGTGTTCAATATTATTTGATAATCTCATTGACGGACTAAATAGAATTATCATTTTTAACCCACTTACCAAAAAGGAGGAGGTTCTATGTTCGACTTGGAGTATGTTTTTTTTTTTATGTATCTTCACCGATATCTCCGTCAATTGTGGACCGATATTGAAAATTCTTTTTTTATTTGAAAGAGTATGTTTCGAAATTGGTCCCATTTTAATTTGGTGAAGATCTGATGAAGAACTTCGAAGATATACAGCAGAACTCTTTAATAAATAACGGCAAATCACTCGGGATTGCTGTAATCGCATGTCTGTTTATTGTTTATACCATTTCATAGCAGAACATCACGTCAGTACGCAGGGGTACGCAGATCTCTCACTTCATCTGTTATGTTCAAGTTTCATGATATTCGGTTAATATATTCTGACATTATAGTTACCTTACTAAAAAACTTGCCTATAAGGTAGGAAAAACTAAAAAATGAAAAAAAAAGACATTTTGCCAAAAAAATACCATCGACTTCCAAATAAAAAACTACAAAGTGAAAAAAAAACTACAAAGTTTTTATTTGGAAGTCGGTGGTATTTTTTTTGGCAAAAAAGTTTTTTATTCTACCCGGGAAACATCCCTATTCATGATGACCCAACATAAGCAAACTTTTCTACAGACATTTTTAATAAAATAATGTCAAATTTTGCTGGGAGGAGGAGCTTGTGACTTAATAATAACAGCCGCACGGGTCGATCAGCAAGGTTAAGCAACGCTTGACGAGGTCGTTCCGTGGATGGGTGACCATTTCAACATACCGAGTTTCCTCCGTGCCTCGGAAAGCACGTTAAGCCGTTGGTCCCGGTTGTCATTTGAAGATCTTTGACAGTCGTTACGGGTAATCAGAAGCTTGAGATCTGACACCAGTCTAACCAAGAGGCCACCGTGTTACCCAGTTACTGGGTTATGGAGGTCAGATAGGCAGTCGCTCCATGTAAAACACTGGTACTCAGCTGAATCCGGTTAGACTGGAAGCCGACTCCAATATAGTTCTGAAAAAGCTAGGCAGATAATGATGCATGTCAAATTTTGCTAATATTTCCTTAGCAACAAACTTGCTATCGATTAAATAAGACAGTTTCAATTAGTTGACCCATATTTCTGGCATTTTAATGACCTGCCACCATTTAAATATATACTTGGCGTTTTATTATTTTGCATTTTTCTTCTAATTAAAAAAAATAAGCTTCTGTAACCGACATAGTTAGTAGTATAATGTTTTTGAAATGTAATATTGTTCCGTACTTCTTTCTACAAGCAAACAATGATAAAAATAGGACGACAGTAAATCAAGTGGCATTCTATAGTTGTCGAAAAAGCCGTTTAGAATAGAATATACAATATAGGATTGTACACCAATATAGTTACAAAACTTATACATACATAAACTCACGTCTTTTTCCCTTGGGGGTAGGCAGAAACTACAGAACGCCACCTGCTACGATCCTTACATACTTCTGTTGCTTCACTTACATTCATGCATCTAGTCATACACACTGAAGAACATCACCAATAAGGTCTATGTATGTCTTTCTAGGGCGTCCCCTCCCGGCGTTTCCATTCACGTCTGCCTTGTAAATACCTTTCGTTAGTCGCCTTTCATTCATCCTCTCAACATGGCTAAACCATCTTAACATACCCTTTTTCAATTTTAGTCATTACATTTTCTTTTAAACCACAAAGTTGTCTTATTACATCATTCCTCAATCTATCATTTAAAGTTACATCATTTACTAGATAGTTTGGTACTCTAGAAATAAATTATTTCAGTTTGAAGGGGAAATGGCGGGACGAATTTGACACCTACGGGAGAAATGGAAAGAAGGAAGGCAAGTCTTTGCCCTGCAGTAGACAATCCGGGCTGAAATAAATAAAAATGGCCTACATATTTAGCATGGATAATCTTGGGGTTAATAAGTTCACACGAGTCTTAAACCTTTACCTTTACGATTAGCGCACGAAAATGCGGATCACATTCATTTAGTCTGAAGTTGAGTGCCAATTGTATGTGACCTGCATTTTGATGAGCAATCGACTGCATTCGTGTGAACCCAGCCTTACATAACGTTGAGATGTTGCAAACTAAAAAAAGTTTGTCAAAATGATAAAAAATCGAATAGGTCTTGGCTTAGTCGATGATTGAAATGCTTAAATAAGCAATTTCTATTCAAGTTTAGAAACCAATCTAGTTTGTGTTTCTAGAATTTCATATAGCGAGAGAGATTTAGCGATTGCGAAATAATATATTCCATAGATAGATAGATAATATTTTGAAAATTAACTTGTCTCAAAATGGTCTTTGAAATGTTGACATCATAAAAAAAAACTGGCACAAAATATTGACAGCGTAGTTAGCGTTAGTTAATTTGTACTCATTAATTAACAATTATTAAAAAAAAATACTGGTCGCTTATCGATCGTTAATTAGCATAATAAATAGTTGATACAACATACGGCCAACCTTGAAACTAAAAAAGTACCAATCGATCACTTATCTGGACGTTTTATCAATTTCCTTATTTTTGATACATTTTTCTGCGTTTGTTTCAGCTGCTACTAAAAGCTTTTTGCTGACGATCGATGGGGACTTTTTAACAGACTTCCCAAAAAGGAGGAGGTTCTATGTTCGACTTCATGTTTGTTTTTTTTTTTTGTTCACCGATTACTCCGTCAATTCTGGACCGATTTTGAAAATTCTTTTTTTGTTTGATAAAGTGTGTTCCGAAATTGGTCCCATTTTAATTTTTTGAAGATCTGATGAAGAACTTCGGAGATATACAACAGAACTCTTCAATAAATAACGGCAAATCTCTCGGGATTGCAATTTATTCTTTTGCAATAAGCAAAATTGTTTTTTTTGCAATAAGCAAAATTGTTTTTTTTGCAATAAGTTTTTTTATTATATTTCGATTATAACAGTCTTGCTAACCTTTATCAATTTCCAGTTTTTTTAATATATTTTTTTATCAATAGATAGATAGATAGATAAATCATTTATTTAGTGCACACAAAAGACACAGCACAACACACAAAATCTTAATTAAATTATTACTATTTTTATGTATGTTCAATAGGCTCGCGCTTGACCATTATCTCACCTGATGGAAAGTGATGATGTGGTCGACGGTGATGCACGCTTGCCTAGAAAAAACCCATTCACTCTTGACTTAAAGCTAGATTGTAGCTATCGGGAAACACAGACTCCGGCAGGGAATTCCACTCCTTAGCTGTACGCATAATAAAAGTGTCCCCAAAACGTTTTGTGCGTATGGGTTGGATGTCCACCATGTACCGATGACGCATCGCCGTACGTCTGGTTGTCCGATGATGGAACGAGCTGGGCGGCATTATATCATGCAATTCCATCGCACACTCCCCGAAATGTAACCGACAAAAAAACCGACAAGCTGGCAACTCGGCGACGACGTTCAAGGCTCTGGAGCTTTGATTTGACCAGTGCCTCATTGCCGATGAGCCTCTTGGCCCGCTTTTCGATCGACTCTAGTGCATCTAGCTGGTATTTGGCAGATCCGTTCCAGAGATGAGAACAGTACTCCATGCACGATCGAACTGGCGCTATTTCGATATTTGCGAATTATTGCGAACTTACCCCTAGGATAGGATAGATGGACCCCCTTTTCCGCAATTAGACTTCCATTTGGTCCGTTGTGCGTGAAGGCCTCCTCTTTGTGAGAGGGAATGGGCCGTAATCCACCACGCGGGCCCGTTGCGGGTTTTTTTTTTCTAAATCACCCTCAAGATGTTTTCCTTCACAGTTTTGAGAGCAGTGGTGATGAAATAATTTACACAAAGTAAAGTGCCTGCCTGGGTACGAAATCACGACCTACAACTTGTAATATCGCGACCGTTACCACTAGGAAAACAATGCCAGCGCTATCGAAATGTCACGTGATCAGTCCCTCACATTATAATAGGGGTAAAAAAGTTTTTTTTTTGTTGTCTGTACCTTTAAAGTAGGTACTTATAATTTGGGACGAAGCATAACTTCAATAGTGATATGGGACAAACTAAGATTTTTTTGGAAAGTGGCACAAAACTTCAGGTCGAACGAAGTACAAATCCTATGAACATACCCCTATTTTTTCGTCTATTTTGACCGAAGTAATCTATCCTGACCTTTTCCGAACGATGTTGGCGTCGGATACCAGTCTAGCTCGATTAAACTGAGTACGGACTATTTAACACAGAGCGACTGCCCATTTTACCTCAACAACCCAGTATCTGGGTACCTAACACACAAGATATATGGTAAGACTGCCAAATATCTACAAATGGTTGCCGAGACCAACGGCTTAACGTACTTTCCGAAACATGGAGTAATCGATGGTCACCCATCGACGGAGCGACCTCGGCAAGGGTTGCTTAACCTTGTAGATTGACCCGTGCGTGCGGCTGCTACAGCCACGACTTACGAGTTTCTCGTTTTCGTTGCGAGTTGCGATAATATTGTTCCGAAGTGCATTATTGATATTTTTTTCCTATTCTTCCTACACATAGAAAATGCGAAGTTTAACCGCTACTGCGCTCTGTCGTTGATAATGCTATTAATATTAATCATTTCCTTATAGCAACCTGGATTGTTAGTCTATATAGCATAATAATAACACAGAATCGCCATTTCTATCATAGACAACTTAATAATCGGATATTGGTTTAAGTAACTTTTTTTTGTCGCGTTTGACCACTATCTCAGCTGATGGTAAGCGATGATGTGGTCAAAGTTGAAGTACACTTGCCTAGAAGTAACCTATTCACTCTTGACTTGAATTCTCCTAGATTGTAGCGATCAGGAAATACAGACGCCGGCGGGGAATTCCTTGGCTTTACGCATAATAAAAGTTTTCTCTAACCGTTTAGTGCGTATGGCTGGGACCGTGGGATGTCCCACTTGTACTTAGATTTAATAATTCCGTAGATTTATTCTGAATAATCGGTTATTGACTTTTTTTTTTTTTGATTTTACGATATCTGTGAGCTTGAAGTAAACTGTCAATCCCTATTATCAACCGGATTAATAGCTCACTTCCAGCTCACTCAACCGAAGTTTTTCCGATGAGTTTTATACAGAATCTTTGGAGATAGAGACAGTCAACCATAGTTTTTTGCCTTTTTGGTCTAGCACCGGGTTTTTTTTTGTTTTTGCTCTCGTGTCTCCAATGCGGGTCACAAATAATAATTTTCTTTCTTTCTTTCTGTTTATGACTCAATCAGGCTAATTTTATCTATGTACTAGTTTGAGCTTCCGCCAGCAGCTTCGCCCACCTTTAAGTCTGAAAGGGAACGTAGTCCCGGGATATAAAATATCCTATGTCCTTCTCCAAGGTCAATCTATCTCTATACCAAAATCATCAAAATTGGTTCAGTGGTTTTGGCATGAAAACTTAACAAACAGACAGATAGAGTTACTTTAGGATGGTTATGTATGATTTGCTTCAATCTTTACTTCCTCAAAGTGCTAGTCACATCTGTAACGTATTCCATAGTCTTCGTCCATTGTATTGTCACTAACATTCTCATTATATTGACTGTAACAGAATCGTTTGCTCGTTGCATTGACCGCTCTATTATGTGCATATTATATTCATGCCCACACCTCGAGGAAATACTCTCCTATCGAGTATCTCTCCTACAATAGCTTATTCATAATAGATTTGACTCCCACTTATATTCATGTGTGAGGTGACCCTCACACATGAATATAATCTCTCTCTCATTTTAAGCTTTACTTCTTTTAAACTGCCGCAGGTCTTCTTTCAATCTTTTTTGCCATCCAAACCAACACTTGCTTCTTTCGAAAGCCCATTGACTTACTCCTCATTTGATACGTTCTATTCTTCTTTCATCTCTTGCCAGTAGAAGGCAATAAGTAGACCAAAAATGCCCACCTATGTATTGTTTAATTTATTTTTCGTATATTCACAACGGACTTAGGGAGCAGTGGTGGCCCAGTGGTAACGGCCCTGACTTAGGTGTCGTCGGTCGTGGGTTCAAACCCAGGCATTACTTTGGTATTTTTTTAAATTATTTCATCTCCATTGCTCTAAAAACGGTGAAGGAAAACATCGTGAGGAAACCGGCATGTCCTAGAACCAAAAATTCAAAGACATTTGAAATCCACCAACCTGCACTGGGTCCGCGTGGGGGATTATGGCCCATTCCCTCTCTCACAGAGAGGTGACCTGTGTCCCAGCAGTGGGAACGTTAAAATGCTGATGATGATCTTCACAACGGTAGCTTTCCGTTTTATTGTTTACACGATAAAGTTCGGTGTCCCATCACCGGTTACTTCACGAACGAAGTAATTAATGGTTTTTTTTTGTGGTCATTACCCAATCATGCCGGAAGAGTAGTGCTTGCCGTGGATTGACGCGTGTACCAACACGCGTGGAATGTCGAATATTTTTATGATTATTTTTGAGTTTATAGATTGTATCGGTGAGATAAGATCAGTTATCGAGTTGCTAAGGGGTTTATTTTGTTCAATAGCTTTTAAGTTTGATTATATTCTGACCAATTCGTCGCTCCACCTAGTGGCAGGCCTTCCGACGCAACGTTCGCGGTCGCCACTCCAGAACTTTTCGGCCCAAACGGCAAGGCTGTGAGAGTTTGTGTGGATGCGAGACCACCGATCAAAGGAAGACCTATGTCCAGCCGTGGAAATGTCGCAATTTGATGTCAGCGAAGTCGAAGGTCGAAATGCCGAGATGTATTGATCACGTAACATTTTGATAGCGCTTGGGGTTCCCATACATATTGGACTATTTCCAATAGCTATAGCGGTGCTTTTGTTGATAGATTATCACTTGCCTAGCCTATGGGTTTGGACTTGCTTTAAGCTCATTACTCAGTTAAGATTGTCATTAATTTTATGTATAAAGAAGAAGAGAATAAGTTTAGATTTCGTCAAATACACGCTATTTTCCGCAGCTTTGCTTACGTGCTGCGGAACTGAGCATTTTCCCGGGATAAAAATAGTATTTTTTTACACTGCGCTATCGACGCTTTCTATAATATAGAAATAATTTTGCACCGCCACCAGAAATTATCTATTTCAAGCATTATACAAACAGTTTTAGGCACCTCTTCATGATATTAAGTTTAGTTCTTATTATCAATGTCAATTGCTTGCTACATATCACACACCAGCATATATAAGCAACCTAATGCAATAGTCAGGATCATGCCGACCCGCATACCGTGGGTAGCGTCAAAAATATTATATGTCTCTAACAGATTCACTTGAACCTTGGACGAGAGAATTTTGCGATCTGCTGCTGACAATTAACTCACTTCAAGCACTCTTAGTAGCTGTTAAATTTCCCACAAAGCTTCCACTTAAGTTAAAAGCCATTATAAACAGAAAGTTTTATCCTTAACAGTGGATTGTCAAGGCAATTGGTTTCTCTAATAGCATATTTTCGTTGTGTGGTCTCCGAGCTAAAAATACTAATGGTACCGCTCTAATTTGTCGAACTAATCTGTCAACTCATTAATTCTGAGTGAACTATATAACGGACGAAAATATGTGTCTCTATCTATATTAAAAGCTTTTATGTCTGGCGCTTTTAGCTACTGGGTTATATTAAAATTGTGAAGTTCTAGATATGCATCTGTAGACGTAGCAAGGTTCTGCAGTATATTTTAGTTTGTTTAGAATTGGTGTCCCTCAAGGCATTTTGTAAAAAAGAAAAATAAAAAGCGAACTAAAAAGACGTAAACAAGGAGAAAAGCATGCTGTGCAGTCGGAGGATACATATTCGCGAGCTGGCTAACCAAAATACTAGATATATTTTCCGACTGCAAAGCATGAATTTCTCCTTGTTTACGACTTTTTAGTTCGCTTTTTAAGCAGTCGAATTTGTTTGTTTAATTTTTTTTATTTATAGCTTTTTAGTTATTTTTTTTCGGTGTTGGTACATTTAAACATATAAGTGTTATATATTTTTGAAATCACCTCTTAAAACCCTTTACTTTGATATCCCACACGATGGGTTTGGAAGAAAAAAAGAATATTCCAATTTTAATGTAGCCAGTGACACACGCAGGGTTAAGACGAATCGATTGACGTTAGAACCATCAAAATCGGCCAACGCGTTTGGTCTCTAGAACGCCACATAGGAACAAAAATACATACATAAACTGATAAACACATTACCCTCCTTCGGTAATCGGGTAAAAAGTATAGCCACCAGCCTACCAGCGATCAGGATGCGGGAGGGGCAAGTGTTACCAATTCGCTTGCCTATTCTGATGCACGATCAAATATTGTGGCAGCTTCCAAAATGAATTATGCTTCTATGAAAGCCACTGCTACTACAGTGAAACAACCCACTGAACTTCGCTATCATCAAATTGATCAGTTCTTCTGGTTGGTTAGGTGGACTCTATCCACGTCGGTTCGATATTTTCCAACATAAATCTACATTTTATGAGTGCTAGAGCTTCATGAACAGCTTTATTCTCAGTATCTTTTACATTTCCTCTCAAGTGCTAGTAAAATGTGTTCATTACTGCGGCAGGCATGTTCAACACCGCAGGTGGTAGTCCCAACACAATTCTCAGACCATTCACATTCATAAGTGGGTTTTTAACTAAAATAAACTCAATAATTTAGTTTATTTTTACTTTTATTATGCGGAGCACAACGATATCGATGAAAGTGGAATATTTATTTTTATATGCGATGTGCGACCTTATATGCACTTTCTTCAACAAACGAGCTTATTGTTGCTATGTGAAAGTTGACATTTTTTGAGAATTTTAGAAGTATCGTGTTACTACGATTTTTAATATCAAAATGCCATTTCCAGCTTCATTAGACAATGCTTCGTTATTTAAATTCAATCGTTGTAAAGTAAAAAAGAAAGAAATGAAAACAAAAATAAACCGACTTTTAAAGCAAAATACTAAAAAGTGCAAAATAACTTTGGTTTCGAGACCCGGTGTCTTTGGTACTTGTTTTTTATAGTTTTTCGACACAAACACTAAAAAGTGAGCAAGTTCTTAAGGTACCTGAAGGATTGACAAAATACCCATAATAACTCAATTTACACATTCGTGCTGTTTGTCGCTAAGGAGTTCGGTTGTATTTTCCATATCTTGAGCAGATCCGATTTTGATGAAACTTGCACTATTCCCAAGTTGAGAGATAACTAATCCAATAAAAAAATAATGGTCACGATCAGATAAGCAGTTTCGGCGAAATGCATGGAAAAACATATACTTATGTTTGACACAAGTGTTTAGAAGCCCACATAGTGCAATTCCAATAATATTACATACATACGTGTCGAATTGATTACCTCCCTTTTTTTGAAGTCGGTAAAAATACATTAAGGTTTTAGAAGACTCTCCAAGATCTCACCTTCCATTACTCATAAACACATTCCTATGATGCAAACATCCTATTCGATGCTTCTCATCGCCGGCACCATGCTTTTATGGTGTCTGTTATATCCATCGAGAAACGACCATAGAAATCAGTCGTCACGGCCATTATCCCGTCATGGTGTTTTGTTTCCACCATGGGCGGCAGCTGTCTTCGTATTTATAACTTGGGTTATTAAAATAGAACTAGGAAGTAACGGGACGATTGATATTACTGGTTCGTGAGATTTGGGAAGTTGGAATCTTTGATGCTTTTGGATTAATAAATATTTGGGACATAATGCGTCTATTAGGATTGTTCGGTGGAGAATGGTTAAGGAAATCATGTCGTTTAATCTTTCTCCTTTGTCGTTTTAAAAATATTTTATTTAACTTGCAATGTATTTATGTATGTGTGTTCGGGTCAAATCTTGCAACTGTATTTTAAAGCAGTCCTCCACCAATTAAGATGAAATTTTGCATACACGTTTTGTTTGGATGACAATGCGTGGTAAGCTAAGTGACGTCATTCTAAATCCAATATGGCGGACGGCCCAAGATGGCGGACTAGATTTTTTTGTGCACTGTCACGATATGGGTATCAAATGAGAAAAAATGCGAAAAAAAATGAAATTTTCTTTCTTCTATTCTTTCTGTCTATGGTAAATATAAAATCGTCTTAAATCTAAATTGTATTGTCTGAAGCTTTTGCTTTACTAGTTACTCTTGTAAGTCCCTTCATTAGTTTCTTGTGATGTCTTCTGCAACACTATTTATTTTCAATAGCCACTGTGTTTACGTATTGTTTGGTTTAGTTAATTAGATCAATATTGGCGTTTTCCAATCCAATAGTTTCCGGAACATTCAGAATATACCCTAGTATTACTACCAGCAATATCTTAAGCCGTGGGTTAGAGAAATTGGTCCATGTACAAGTATGTTATATTGATAATATCAGATTCAAGGCGTGGAAGAGCGTAGGCGACACCAGAATGTTCCGACAGTTTATAATTTATGACCATAATATTAAAATTATGAATATTATAATGAGTGTGTTTGAATGGCCCACGAAATTGAGTTATGGTGTTTAAATTAAAGATAGTCATAACTCTCTGGGAAAACTTAAATTTCCATATTGTTAAAATAATATGAAATTTTCGCCTGGTTGTATTGACAACCTTTTCTATGGTTCTATTTGATCTGTGTCAAACTGCCATTACTTTTTACCCGACTACGGCGAAGCAAAAGAGAGCTTTATAGATGTGACCGATATGTATGTTCATCTGTTCCCTCATAATCTTTAAACAACGTGGTCATATGCTTCTTTGCAGAATGTTTTTTTATGTGGCATACATACGACCACGGCGGTTATCCTCTGAACACCACTATGAATATGTATGAAATACAATAAATTATTTATTACATGTAAATTGTTTATTTAATAGCCGATACATATCGAATTTTGTATACAAATAATTTCAGATGTGAATATTTTCTTGTGATTTTTCAGTAGTTGGGTTTTTATTTTTGTTTTTTTTTTCTAACTGCTTATTGAAGAATGAATCTACCAATAGAATAATAGAAGTCTTCTAGTGGCAGGTTCTAGTTCGTATTATATTGGCTGTAGTGCGATTGCTGCTGATGATGGATGATGGATGAAGGGTTGTAGGAGGTCAGTTACTAACTACTTGGTCAAAATAACTGTGCACCTCGCTGGAATGGAACCCTATCCCGCCGATACGCGCATCGCCCCGCGTTCACCTCGTTCGCCAATAGCGAGCGTCGAACTTCATAGTGACTTGACACAGCCAGGTACACAGTTATTTAGACCGAGGATATTTAATATTTAGACCGAGTAATAGATGGATAAATTGTGAGAGGGATTTTATGAATGAAAATAAATTAAATAAAGACGGCTAAAGGGAAAGACTCGAAAAAAACAAGACATTGTGATTTAAAGAAGAGTCGATTTCCTTGATTGATAATTGTTGATCTTCTTGAATAGTTTCAAGAAGATCAACAATGTTTATTTTTCGTTTTCGTCGAATTTTTAAATAAGGGATCTCACGAGTATTTTCTAAGAAAATGTTAGGTTTAAATCGGTCGAATTGCATCGCGTTGCGTGCATGTAGACGTGCTTGCAATTTCGCTTAGTAAAAAAGTTAATACCAAACATCAAAAAACCCGACTGCACAGCATGATTTTCTTGTTGATTACATCTTTTTAGTTCGCTTCTTAAGCAATCGGGAATTATGAATTTTTGAATTAACCCTTTTGGATACCCCACACGATATCATACACGGGTATGGAAGAAAAAGAATTGGGTCCGCAAAATATGGCGTCTACAATCCGCCATTTTTCAATTTTAATGACACTCGTAAGGTTAAGACGAATCGATTAACGTAAGAATCATCAAAATCGGCCAACGCGGTTGATCTCTAGAACGCCACATAGAAACAAACATACATACATAGACTGATAAACACATTATCTATATAATAAAGTAAAAAGAAAAAAATATAAAGCGCTCACCGGTGTGATTGACCCGTGTGAGCCACCAGGAACGTCGCTAAAATATGGCAAAGTTCTTCTCAATCCGAACTGAAACACAGACTGATGCAGTGAATTATTATTATGTACTTATTCTCCGCAGTAGGTAATTACTTTGCGCCTGCGCATGACCGCAAACTATTACGTTTAGCTTCAGAATGTCTCTATAAGTGGTCGCAGACGGTCGTCACTCATTATTGATGAGTTTCACTCGGATTTGACACTTAATTCAATTTTATTAACCCCCGACGGAAAAAGAGGGGTGTTATAAGTTTGAGGTGTGTTGCTGTGTATCTGTATATCTGTGTGTCTGTCTGTGGCATCATAGCGCCTCAACGGATGAACCGATTTTGATTTAGTTTTTTTTTGTTTGAAAGGTGATTGTATCGAGAGTGTTCTTAGCTAAGGTTGAATAAAATCGGTTTAGCCGTTCAAAAGTTATGCGCGTTTTACTGTTTAGATCGTGATGTTTTCGTAAGATAAATGAGTTGGGGGTTTTTTAAATTTTGAAATTTTACTTGTTTATGTAACATTTGATTGTGTACTACGTAAGTAGATAGTTAATTTGACATCTATAATTTATTTTCAAATTGCTTGTTGCTTTTTGCAGAAAGAACAATTATATTTGGTAGTCATAAATATATTTGCAATACAAAAGTGGTTGTCTTTTCTATTATGAAAATATTCTAACTTTAATACAACCACACTAATATTATAAAGGCGAAAGTTTGTGAGTGTTTGTGTGTGTGTTTGTATGTTTTTTACTTCTTCACGCTCAAACGGCTGGACCGATCTGGATGAAATATGGCACAGAGATAGATTTTAGTCTGGAATAGCACATTATGATACTTTTTATCCCGGGAATATATTCCCTCGGGATATTTTTTGACATTCACGCTGGCGAAGCCACTGGCAGAAGTTAGTGTACAATACAAATTACTAGCTCGGATTCACCCGCTTGATAAGGTTTATCTAAAGGGAACTTACTTACCACTGGAATGAAAATTATCCTACATTTAGCCTAATCCAGGTCTTAATCTATCGTTGTGCCAAGTTTCACCGAAATTGGTTAAGTGGTTTGACGCGGCAACTTACCTAACGGACTGACAGAAACTTTCGCGTTCATAATATTAGTATGGAAGTATGTATTTATCATTTAAAATGAGTTGGCATATTTTTTCCCGTTTCACGTTTCATATTTCAACATAAAGCAAGACCTCTGATATTCGATGCCTATAATAAACCTTGACAATGGGACCTTTGATGGCGTTCGTGAGTTTACTCCGATGTGCCAATTATGATTCAGTCGCCATTACAATATGGCGGATGCGTAGCGAATTCATGTCGCATGTTCGATGGTAAAAATTGTGCCAATAAATAAAATTTGGTTTTGCTTGAATTAAATTATCGCTTCAGAAGCTTAGACAAATTTATTACAAAACTATTAAACTGCTATAGTTCTTAAGACGATGATAGTCGCCAAAGTGCTTGAGAAAACAAAACGCGCACTCGTTTCACACCCGCGTGACCTAAAATTCAGTAGCTTTTTGTACTTTCCTTATTATTCTATGAATTTAAAAAAAGGCCGTAGATCAAAATGTAGTTAATTAAATTGTCTTTGAGATGGTGTTAATTTTATTAAAACTGTTTGACAATTTATAATGACTTTGCCGAAATTTTAACACATTGTATGGTGTGTTATTCATGAATTATATAAATGAAGCTAAACTTCTTTGATGATTACTTTTACGAACACTAAAACTTTAGACAATATTGTGACACTATGAATCCAATTAGAGCCTTGTCTATTGCGAGCTATTCTCTATTCAAGTTCCCAAAGAATATTCCATAAGCGGCATGAAGCATCTACTGCCCACAACCGAAGTATTGTGTAGAATTTCATTAAAATAGTTTGTAAGTTTGTTTGTTTAGTAGTTTTTAGTTTTGGTGCGATTGTCGTGTTTTTATCTGTGTAAGACATAACTTTACAAATTATTTACACTATGTTATACGAATAAATCTCAAAATGTTTTTTGATCAAATTATTAAGAAACTAGTCTAATATAACATATATTTTACCAAAAATATATGACTAGCCGTTTTGTCGCGATTCTCATTTTAAAACCAGTTACTGAGGGGTATCTGCGCCTTAACAGTAGACATGACTTCAAATAAGGCGAAGAAAACAGTTTCTTCGGATAGCAATTTAGAATTTATCGTCTTAAATAACTTCCTGACCAAGTGTAAGACGCAAGATCTAGCACTGGCTATCTAAGACAGGCTACGAATCGGTCACAGAACTCACAGATAGTCCGGTATTCCTTTACAAACTGCTGTGAACTTCAAATAGAAAACATACCGCTGAATTCCTTAAACTTCTCCAACCATTTAATTTAAAATTCACGCTCATATAAAAGCAATCTCTGTGAAGTTTCCTTTTCCGTAAGGTTACAACAATTTTCATCCATATCCTTGGTTGGCGGCGCGTGCGATGCGAAACGCGTCCCTATTGTGTGCCATATAAGTTGAAATTGGGTTAACAGCGCCACCCATGGGTTTCACGCAGCGCTGCATCTACATTAGTGCAACAATATGGTTTGATGATACGTACGTGGATGTAGTGATACTGGACTGGAAGTGACTCGTTGAAGAAAGGTTAAATGAGCGTGGTATTTTATGTTACGTGGTCTAAGTGAGGGTAGTTGTATTCTTCCTGACGAACTTCGTATCGCCTCAGACAAATGTATGGGAAAATATTTTTTTTCCGATATTTTAATAATTTGTTTGTTATTCAGGGTATAGACAAATCCAACAAATCAAAGGTCATAAAAGTCGGTCGAGCCGTTCTTCACACTAATATTATAAAGCCGAAAGTTTATGAGTGTGTGTGTTTGTATGTTTGTTACTTCTTTATGCTCAAACGGCTGGACGAATCTGGATGAAATTTGGCACAGAGATAGATTATAGTCAGGAATAGAACATAGGATACTTT
Source organism: Orthosia cruda (assembly GCA_964057195.1). Taxonomy (NCBI): domain Eukaryota; kingdom Metazoa; phylum Arthropoda; class Insecta; order Lepidoptera; family Noctuidae; genus Orthosia; species Orthosia cruda. Next base: position 17,636,669 of record OZ059846.1, on the reverse strand, counting down.
TTGTCCCGAAAATATATTCACACGGGTGAAGCTGCTGGCAGAAGATAGTTAGTTATAAATGGTGAACTAACCCGACTTTGTTTTATATAATTGTAGAGATTTGATAGTTGTGTATTGAATAACCAATGCAGTTATTGTTGTAGAACCGTTCGTGAATTCTTTGAATTAGTTCCTCAACTGTAGTCATTTCGTCGTGACAAAAGTGCTATCAATCAAACTATTGTTAGCTCCTAATCATCTAAAATAGTTATCTAATTTAATTTCGAATATTAATTCTAACCGGACCGGACCACTGTAGTCTGGCAGGAACTGAAGTGGCTTCTTGCGTGAAATGAAAGAAAAAAGAGTCAGTGATAGCGTGACGGGGGACAGGGCGGTATGGTGGAAGAAAAAGTGTTGCGCCGACCACAAGTAACACGGGACAAGGGCAGGAAGATGATGATAAAGATGCATCTTACAGACTGGATTGTTTTGATGAGAATGATCAAAAAAACTGATAATAAAAATGATATTCTTTTGTCATATCCAGTGGTAGCTATGAAATATTATTTATGTGAACAATATTATCATTATACCGATGCCGACGGTGTCGAAATCACGGCCACACCTTTAAGGTATCTGGGGCTATGGACAGTGATGTGTGAACATTTTATTGATTCCATAATTGATGTGAGCCTATGTTTATGTGATCGAATATGAGTTTCTGATCAGTGTGGTACCTGAAAGTTATAAGTACATTGTGTCATCTTATTTAGGTTACTAAATTAGTTAATTACCATTCCTTTTTCTGGATTCTTGAACCACTATAAAATGTATGTCGAGTCTGCTACTACAAAAAAACCACTTAGTCAGTTACATTATCAAAAATATTAAAAAATCATTTTTTTTAATACGAGCTTGTTTTGTATTCTGCTCAGCAAACCCTTTCTTTGACATTTGATACTCATATCTTGGCAGTGCACAAAAAATAACTAGTCCGCCATCTTGGGCCGTCCGCCATATTGGATTTAGAATGATGTCACTGTCAATGCATGGCTAGCTAAACCATGCATTGTCATCCAAACTAAACGTGTATGCAAAATTTCATCTTAATCGGCGGAGGATAACTGCTTTAAAATTCAGTTGCAAGATTTGACCCGAACACATTTACATACATTGCAAGTTAAATAAAAGCTTGTAATTTTTTTTTTTTTTTATCTAACCTGAATCTGCCTATTATTTTTACCCAGAAAGTATCCATATTGACAAGGAATTTCGGTAGCCATGTCAATCCTTAATTCCATTTTGGACTTTTCCGCAAACGTCATCGCTTGTTGATTGACACCTTTTCTAGGCCCTCTGTAAAAAATATTTTAATTTTCTTTACAATACTTTTCAAAAGTCTGATAGTTATAGAATTTTGTTATCAAACTGATTCAGATAAGTGCATTATCTATACAACACGTTGATTGAAGCATTCGATTAGATGCTTGATGTAGATTTAAAGATACCTGATGTGAAAGTAAATCGATAATCGTGATCGGTAGTCCGAACTATGTAGACAACGCGAGACTTCCTAATTCCATGCTCGTAAGTAAAGACTTACGAGCATGGAATTAGGAAGTCTGGCATTCGTCCAAACATTCGAAGTTGAGAATTTGAAGGAATTACTTTTGAATGCGGTTTAAAATAGTTAGATGTGCGAGATTATACCATTTCAACACATTTAACCGTGAGATGATTTTGGTATTTTTTTTGTGGAATCTATAAAAAAATATCGTTTGGTTTGGTTTCTTTTTGAACCCCGATGGAAAAAGAGGGGTTATATAAGTTTGACGTGTGTACCTGTGTGTTTGTGTATCTGTCTGTGGCATCATAGCACCTACATGGCTGAACCGATTTTGATTTAGTTTTTTTAGGTGACTTTATCGAAAGCGTTCTTTGCTATGTTTGATGAAAATCGGTTCAGCTGTTCTAAAGTTATGCCCGTTTTACTGTTTGGATAGAGGTGTTTTCGCAAATTATTGTGTCATAATAACGTATTCAGTAGATTGTCGACCGAAGCCTTAATTGTCCCACTCCTGGGCAAAGGCCTCCCCCGATTTCCCTTGGTGCTGCGCCTCGTACTCCCAATTCTCGAAGAAGAATTCAACATAATCAGCCTATAATGTTTCTACTGCAGGGACACAGGTCACACTAGTCTCCTCTCTGGGAGAGGGAGTGAGTACGGCGGCGCATCATGTGTATCCCGATAGCCCTGGATAGAGGCTTTAATCTAAACCACCGCAAGAAAGCCCAGTTAAGCAGAAGCCAACCCTAGAACAAACTGCCAGACGCCACTCACTACAAAAAAAAACCGTCCTGACAGCCGGTCACGCTATCCATATCACTCCTCACACAGTCCGTCCATCTTTTCCTTGGCTTCACTCTCCCCCTCCATCCATCCACATTTATATTCATGAATCTGTTAAAAACATGAACAAGTAAAATTTCAAAATTTAAAAAACCCCCGACACATTTATCTTGCAAAAACATCACGATCTAAACAGTAAAACGCGCAAAACTTTTGAACGGCTGAACCGATTTTATTCAAACATAGCTAAGAACACTCTCGATACAAAAACCTTTCAAACAAAAGAAACTAAATCAAAATCGGTTCATCCGTTGAGGCGCTATTATGCAAAAGACAGACACACAGATACACAGACACACAGATACACAGCAACACACCTCAAACTTATAACACCCCTCTTTTTCCGCCGGGGGTCAAAAAAAGAAAGCATTCAGAGAATCCTAAAACCAAATAGCAACGGTTCGCGATTAAAAACCTATTTACAAATAAAAATTTTAAAAAGAAGAAAATCTAGAAACGGCCAATCATAGCAAACAATTAGATGCGTAACACGGAAGTAAGGATGCTGTAACTGTTATAAATACGTCAATAATGATTTAGGTAAGTAGTGGGCCGATGACGTCATGCAAGTATGCAACAACCGGACATAGCCTGCACTTAGGGTTAACAACATTTTTTATAGAAGAAATAGAGTATCTTATTTATTAATTTAGGAACTCGCTTTTTCCGCACAGGACCTGTTAATTTTTTCGGGATCAAAAGCGTTTTGCTTTAGAAGTCAGGTTAATATTTTTGTTAAAAAGTTTTTTTGTTCCAAATATTATGTTAAAACAGAATTATCTTATATTTTGTGGAAAATTTGCTTTGCCATATCGCTGTCTCAGTCACGTGGCGTCTGTCTTAAAACGCTTGACCTGCAGTTGAAGAATCCATACTCAGAAGCAAAGCGTTCAAGAAAGCGGGATCCAATATCAACCCACAAATAACTTACCAATACAACAGAACACAAATCACATGGAAGTAGGAACTATATTACACATCGACAGAAAAGCCCATAACTCTGCGGTGTTGTTGTGAAACACGCACCATGCAGAGCTACCCAGGCCAGACGGAAGCAAATCTCACAACTATCAGCTACCGTACTGTGCGTATTGTTATCTGGCCGGGTGTGGGTATGATACATGCTTAGAAAGGAACGTCTGGGCGTCTGTCTATTTATGCCGTAGTGTGGCAATATTTGGTAAGGTAGATTTTGATAACAATGCGTCGGGATTTGAGGACTTTTTAACAGAATATCCAAAAAAGAGGAGCTTCTATGTTCGACTTCATGTATGTTTTTTTTTTATGTTCACCGATTTCGGCGCCAATTGTGGCCTGATTTTGAAAATACTTTTTTTATTTGAAAGAGTATGTTCCCAAATTGGTCCCATTTTAATTTGTTGAAGATCTGATGAAGAACTTCGGAGATATACAACAGAACTTCGGAGATATACAACAGAACTCTTCGATAAATAACGGCAAATATCTCGGGATTGCTGCAATCGCATGTATGTTTATTGCTTATACCATTTCATAACATAACATCACGCCAGTACGCTCTTCAGGGGAACGCAGATCTCTCATTTCACCGGTTATGTTCAAGTTTCATGAAATCTATTCTGGCGTTATAGTTAGTTACCTTACTAGCTTGCCTATTAGGTAGGTATAACTAAAAAGTAAAATATAAAAACTATTTTGCAAAAAAATAATACCGACTGCCAAATACAAAACTACAAAGTGAAAAATAACTTTATTTTTTGAAGTCGGTGTCCATAACGCAAAAAAAATGGTACCTACGAATGACACCGACTTCAAAAAATAAAGTTATTTTTCACTTTGTAGTTTTATATTTGGAAGACGGTAGTATTTTTTTGCAAAAAAGTTTTTTATTGCAAGATATCGTGTCATAATTATGTGTCGATCAAAGTTAGACACGCTAAGAAGATGAAGAAAACCATAGTGCCACATTAGTTTCAAGGGTTCCTTTTCTAACATATTAATCATGGTGCTAAAGAAAAAAACTAACCTTCAAAAAAGTAAGGTGTAGCACTTGATCTTGAACTAAATGACTTCGGAAATTCCATAGCGTTTAACAATAATTATAAAATTAAACAAATAATAAATTAACTCGAAGGATTATTTGGGTCAGCACTAAAAGCATTTGTTGGTCACCACTGAGCGTACATGACAGATAACTTGTTTAGTAATGACTAAGTTGTAACATTTTAATGGGAGAAGTGTATAATAAGAATGTATGGGGTGTAACAGGAAATAAATCTTAGTAGCCATTGATTTGTGAGAAACGCAATCTTCGAGCATGGGGCGTGGAAGGTCACACTTGGTCCACACAGCGACTTGGATTAAGTTACAAGCTGACGAGCATTAACTATATAAATTATTAGGATTTTCCCGCGGCATAAAATGTAGACTATAATCCTCAAGAATAATGTAGTTTTCTACTGGTGAAAGAATTTTCAAAATCTACCAGAGACTACTTCCTTCAAACAAAGTTACAAACTTTGCCTATTTTTAATATTAGTATAGATATACATACTAATATTATAAAGAGGTAAAGTTTATAACTTTGTTTGTAAGAAGCAGTCTCTCTTTAGTGTGGTTAGATAGACGGCCTTAGACACTGATTATATGAGAAAATATCCTGGCGTAAGCGGTGTATACACCGCTTACGCCAGGATATTTTCTTGTAGGACGGTCTTTTACTTCGTTGCCGCTACCTGACTGCCAGGACAACTCTGCCAACCATCTGTCTCGCTTCCAAAGGATTGAACAACTCCGCCAACACTTCTGGAGCAGATGGATTTATTTGTTCATATTTTCACTTGCTGTACTTAACCCGTGTAGTCAACAAGTGCAAGTTTTCTTGCACTGAGTATTCCTGCAGTTTTCATTCAGCAAACCCCTTAAATTCCCGCACAAGCGAGGAGTTTCGTACTTGGAATGATGAGGATGGTGTGAGGATGTCAATTTCAGTTTAAACCGTTTGTGTTTCATTTGCTCTCAAGAATTCGTGCTTTGCTTCATCACCTCCTTTCCACATTAAGTTATCCACTGGCTTTTCTCATAGACCGAATCCTGTTTTTATCTTGTCTGGTAAACAGTGCCAGTTCTTTCGATTATATTGAAATGCTTATTTCCTTAGCATTTTCCTCTTTCACCAGCTTACTTTTACCTGTCCGGTGTCTGTAATCCTGTAATCAAACCTTCACCGTTAAATTTGATCCACTGCCCAGTGTCTGTTTATTTCTCGTGAAATCTATTTTTTTATATTAAAGCTTTTTTCTATTCCCTCTCGTGTCTTATTACTTGCACCTAGCACACGGTAGACAACGCACAGATCAAGTGGCTTGTCAGAGTGGTCGGCTGAACCAATCAATCAGTGAGGCGAGACTGGTCCACATCCGCCAATTTATACTACACTATATTGTTTTTATTCTTATACTTATGATAACCCTCACACCTGATAATTTCCTTTTTAATGATCTGACGGTAGTTTCACTTCGAGATAATCAATTTGGTATAGGTCTCGTGTTAAGTTTTGATGCAATCGAAAAGGAATCTAATCTAGAGGCATCAAACGTAGACGCGAACGGTGAAGAAAGTAAAAGTGTTGCGGAAATTATTATGGTAATGTATCCGATATGTTGTGGGAAAAAACTTGTAGGCTGGGTTGTACAACCTGAAAGTTTGTTAGCTGCTTTTAATAGGATTATTAAGAAACTAGCTTCTGCCAGCAGTTTGCCCGCGTGAAAGTAGAAAATTATCGCAAAGGACGTGATTAATTAAAAAAAAAAAAGTCGTGTGGCACTCGGGGACTGCCGCGGTAAAGCTATTGCATAGCATTTATTCTAGATCCAGTCCTGGAAAATGCGTCAAAAAAATTAAAAACGTTAAAAACTCGAAAACGTAGCGAGCCAAACCCGCATTTATTTACGATTAATAAAACTCTAAAAAACAAAACAAAAATACCCTTATACACATTGAAATAAGGTCGCTTTTCTTTGACAAGCAAAAGTGACCCTTATTCTCACTAGCATAAGGTCCACATTGATCACCATTGTCCAGAAACACCAGAAACAGCTCAGAGAGACCGATAAAAGGCAAAAAAATTACGACCAACAAAAATTTTAAAACCCTCATATCTCAGAAACGGTTGGAGTTAGCGCATTTCTGACAAAAAAATTGCCCCCCTGCCCACCGCTACTTCATCCAGGAGCACAAGATAGGATCAACCACCCCCCCTTAACCGTTTACCTACCCCCGCAAAAATATTTTTCATTCTAAAAATACCAACACGGAAATCGAAAACACGTGCAACAAACCACCAACAAAAACCTTATTAAAAGTCAAAGTATCACCGCCGTGCCCGTCGGAGTGGGGAGCGTGAGGTTTTTTCGTTACGGAATTACTGGATTCGGTCCCCGCGCTCAAGGCCCGCGATAGAAGCTATGCAATAGCTTAAAAGAATATGCCTTTATTGCTAGTTACTTAACCTATTATATACAATATACTATACTTGGTTTTTAATGAGATTATAACCTAGTATTTATAACTATTTATTTATTATCCTCGGCACCTGGTTATTTTCCCTCGCATCGGCTTGTCTTTTGACAAATGTCTCCTCCAAGGCTCTTCTTCTTCTCCACTTGACTCTGTCCTTCGCTACCCGTAACCATTCTGGACCTGCCACTTTCTTTATATCGTCTTCCACCGCTTTACCTGTATTACTCTACTTCTTTTACTTCCTCTCGGGTACCATTCTGTAATTTTTGTCCACTTTTCTCTCATCATATATGTCCTGTCCAACGCCATTTCAGGGACGTGATTAACAGTATTCTAATCCAGGCAATGATCTGTCCTTGTGCCAAGTTGCATCCATATCCGTTTAGACGTGAAAAGATAACAAACAGACAGAGTTACTTTCTCATTTATAATATTAAGTATGTATGAATTTAAAGGAACACCACTTAGCTAAATAGTTTCTTGTATAGCCCACATATTCTTCTTTCTCTGCAATGCGGGTTACGACTCTACGAGATGCTAAATCATGCATGTTTTCAATATTGAAATTTGCAAAGCTTATTTCTACGTTCTCTTTATACTTGTTTTCGAGACCAGACGAAATCGATTCTGTTACCTCTGAAGCTATGAAGCAGACGAAAACACTGCTGTAACTTTGTGAGATAAAATAAAAGCCAAAATTAAGTGAGTTTTTGAAAGTCAACTTGACAATAAAACGAGTGAATTGTTGAAGAAATTATGTTGTCCAATCCTTTAGAATTTAAGATTAATGGTTCGTTTCCTTTGTTTACGTCTTCTAGAATATAGAACCTTATTTTGATTAAAATTTTCTTGGAATTTGTAACTTTACTTTGCGCCAGGCAGGAAAGAAAAAAAAAACGAAAGGAAAAAGTCTGAAATAAAAATGGCTAACGCATCGCTCAGCACAATTGCTGGGAGTCGAAGTCGAATGCGAGACAGAGCCAAAGCGCTGGTTTTCAGCGATAGCCGGTGCCGAACTGGAGCAAGATATAAACAAAACAGTTTTAATCAAAATAAAACAAAAATAAAAGGACAAGTGTACATACATAAACTATTTCCAATGGGAGTAGGCAGAAACCACTCAACGCCACCTGCTACGATCCCAACTTGGATACTTGAAAATGTATCTGAAAATATCTTGATGATCTTTGGTGTTTTGGTAATTTTTGGTGAAGCAAAGGATTAATGGGGAGCAGCTGGATCTTATGTGGAATGTATTTATGTGTGTTTGAGGATTGGTTAGTTAGGAATGGTGAGCCTGGTCTGCGCCGGACTGGCATTACATACTACTTTTGCTTCAATAAGTTCGTACACGCAGGCCGGTTATGAGTACTACCGTAGTACTCATAACCGGTAGGTGGTTCTTCAGAAAGGCTAGGTACGTAACGTAACTAGCCTTTCTGAAGATCGCCAATAACATGTAAGTCCTTCAAGGACATCTACTCCCTGAGCGGCGTTTCCACACGTTCCACTCACATCTACCTTTTAAATTGAGTATACCTTTTGTTAGTCGTTTTCAACGGATAAGTATATACTAAAATAAACAATAAAATTTTCTTAAGCAACTCATCTCCTAGGGATGTTAAATTACACCTTGTGCTAAGTGTATGCGGTTTTAATGACTAGACTTAGGAAGATAAGGGTCCGAAGAATTTAACATAAAGATTCAAAATTCTTTATTTATTGAAACATGAGTATAATATATATATTGTAGAGTATGCAAGTTGTTCAATGACGTATTTGGTTCAGTCAAGTTTGGCCTTTGTGGCATGTATATCTAATCTAACTAATACCTTTAAACGAGAAATTCTTGTATATATATTATATAAACTGAATCTCGGAAACGGCTCCTAAGATTTTCATGAAATTTTGTATGCGGTTTCGGGAGCGATATATCGATCTAGCAAGGACTCCTTTTTTGAAAATTTCGTTTTCTCTATTTTCACCCGAGCGGAGCTCGGTTGCCCAGGCACTAAATATTTAAATGTCAATGGACTAATTATCATCGTTAATTCTAGTTTCCTCTAAATAATTTATCCCTATCTTCCTTTGCTTGCTTAAGACGACAATACTTGCCAACGACCTTGTGGCCACAAAACGCACACTCACTTTCATAGCCTCGCGGCCCAAAATTTTGATGTCTTTAGTATCCTTATTATTTTTAACTTCAAAATATATATAACTATTTCTAATTAATTAAAAACAAAAAAATACGCTCTGTGGTTTTGGTGCGGTTGCCATTTTTTGTCTGCGTTAAAATTAACTTTAGAAATTAATTACACTATGTTATACAAATATAATTTAAATTTCCATAGCTCAATTTTTTGTAAACTTGTCTAGTATAAGTTATAAAGAAATTGAACTGATTTTTTTATTTAAAGGCATATAACTGCGCCTTCACTACATGCAAACTCCTTGATCTCTCCCATCAGGTGAGAGTGGTCAAGCACGAGCCTATCCATCAAAAAGTAAAGAAGTGTATAATATTGCTTACAATGCTCGTAACTGAATATATTGTATATTGAACTTATTTGTACCGTCATCGTTTAATTCATGAATTTGATCAAAAACATCTGTGATTTTGTCTCCGTTGATCATATTATTATTATGGAGATGAAGATGTTTATCACATCATATGTTTTACCGTTATCGTACATTATCTTGATTGAAAGTCTCTCTTCGTCTCTCCATTGTTTGGTATCTATATCATTATTTAGAAAAGTGACGTCAGTATCAAGAACCGATGTTTTGGTTAACGTTATGTCATCATGTTTACGATTATGAAAGGGAAAAATAATATAATGAGTGAATTATTCTATTGAATTTAGTTTTCATGACAGAATCTGAGGTCATCCCTTGCCTCTGTTTTGGTAAAGAAAACCCATTATGTTTTGCAGTACAGTCGGAACTTATTTTGTCTGAAACAGTTCTGCTGAGACAATTGACATGCGTAACAGCACAAGCCTACAATTTCATAAGTGACCGGTTTTTTCTCTTTTTGTTCCAGGTGAGTACTCCCGTCCCGACTTGTGCATTCAAACGGCATCCGCAAATAAAAATAGATGTTCACGATTGAAGACGAGTACGGCACGGTAAGTAATGATAGTTGTTTTCTACAACTATTTTCTCTGACGTGCCGTGACATCGCTACCTACTTCGGTTCAGCGTCTGCGATTTCGATCGATCGCGGGTGCGTGCGCGCAGTGGTGCCGCAGTCACCTGCCGCGTGCACTAACCGCAACACGTCGCGACCGCGAGATGCCGCCAATCGCGCCTAAACGATCTATTCTTTTTTTGAATTGACGATTTTAGGCGCCAAATGTTTTGATTTTTTATTGGTGGACAGTGTGCTTTTGTGTTTTTTTGTGCGCGAGTTATTTTCCTTTGAGGCCCTTTGGACATGGTTTAACTTTTTGTTGTTGTACCTATGGTAAAGTTGTTTTTAATATTCGCACAATCCAGTTGTGGAAACAAAACTGCCTTGACGGAATATTTCGCTTGTTTTGCTTATATTTGTATTCTTATTAAAATATTACCTGCATAATTGAAGGTTTTTGCTTTTGGATAAATAAAATTAGCAAACAGCGCTATCATTTCAAAATTAGTTTTGTTTCATGCCAACTGCATTGTTTTATAGTAGGTCAATGAACTTTAATTTAAATAATTCGTTAAAATCTTGAGATTTGCATCTGCGTGGGCAAATATTTTTACAACTACCCACAATGACAAAAAATAATTTGCTTGGTTTAAACTTCTTTTAGTCAATACAATTTTCATTTATTACTATTAACATGTTTGATACAGAAACAGTTAGAATTTGCAAGTACCCTCATTTGCATATGCAAATATTCATTCGGGGAAGACTATTCTTATGATTGTTATGATAAATATAAGTCGTGTGTTCCATCGATTAGTTCCAATTAGTCTCTGCATTGTTTTCCTAAGCAAAGCATTTTTTCTTTGTGATTTTTAAATTCCTTATTTGTTTTATTAATGAAACAGGAAGCATTAGAACGTGTTCAATAAGTGATTAAGCAGTGAATGCATATTTACTAGCACTTTTTTTCAACTAATCACAGCCCGCATTTCGGAATTGTAGTAAAAAAAAAACCGGAATATGAAACAGTAAAAAAAATACTAGGATTATGTGGGTACTTTACTATAGATTAGTTTCGAAAATCGAATGCAAACCAAGTCACCTTGATACCGATTCGGTTTCGCCGAAAATTACCGAGCATGCCATCTATTTTATTGTAATAGTAGTAGGTAGACTTATAGTACAATTGAAAAGGCCCATTCACCCCAACCTTTCGGCAAAGGTATGCGCTTGCAAAACGCTTTGCAGCGATGCATGCAAGTGAGGTAATTTTACACGACTCTTCACTTAAATGACCCAGTATTTGTCAGTTTTCTTTAGTACTATTGGCCCTTATTGTGACGTCTCGTTGTGAAAATTGTCACGTATCTTTTGATATTCGGTAATCTTGTCTATCTCTATGCTTATCCGCATGTGAAGTTATCAGCATTGTGAAGCGTGGGATGTTATATTTTATTTGTAGGTATGTTTATTTTTGTACTGGAAGATTTTTTATCAACGTTCAATTTTTCCAGCATCAATCAAAGACACGATTTAAGCAAACTCACTGAAACAATTAAAAATATAATCAGCCGTTCGCTACACTTGCAAAAAAATACTGAACACATGTTTTAAAAAAATCACTTAATTACATATTTAGGTCCATTGTTAAATGACACAATCGTTTTACATTTGACAAATCACTATATAAAAGAATATCGTGATAAAGGAAAATTCCCTGTCCGAGTCTGTATTACCTGATACTTACCATCTACAACCTGGGAGTCTTCAAGTCAAGAGTGAATTGATAACTTCTAGGCAACCGTGCTACATCATCGACCACATCATCGCTTACCATCAGGTGAGATAGTGGTCAAACGTGGGCCTATCAATATATAAAAAAAAGTTTTAAGTATTGATTAAATTATGCTTACTGTCTAGATTCTAGAAATAAAAGGTTGACCTATCTTACTTCTTACTATATAATCTACTAGAGGACGCCTTGCGGTTTCACCCGCGTAGTTCCCGTTCCCGTGGGAATACAGGGATAAAAAGTAGCTTATGTCACCCGGGGATAGAGTAGCTTCCCAACGGTGAAAGAATTTTTGAAATCTGTCTAGTAGTTTTGGAGCCTATTCGGTACAAACAAAAAAATCTTTCCTCTTTATAATATTGGTATAGATTCTAATATTGTAAAGAGGTAAAGTTTGTGAGTTTGTGACGTTATAGGGGGTAATCTCTGGATCTACTGAACCGAATTTGATGAAATTTTGCATGGAGATAGTTTGAGAGTCTGGGTAGGACATAGGATAGTTTGTATTTCCCTTGGGATGATAAAACAATTTAAACGCGGTCGAAGCCGCGGACAAAAGCTAGTTATATTATTAATACGAAAGTTTGTATGGATGTTTATAGGTTACTCAATCACGATAGGACGGCTGAACGAATCTGGATGAAAATTATAGTATGGAATAGCGCATAGACAAATTTTTATTCCGGCAAAATATCGGTTCCCGTGGGGCAGCTTCCGACATATACGCGGACGAAACCGCTGACAGAAGCTAGTTTTTTACAATCATAATTTTGATGTGAATATATATTCATCTGCTTGTTTTTAAAAAGGATTGCTAATAATTTTTCCGTATTTTCGTGAGTGGCTAACTGGACCTTTTTAATATATGAAAATAAAAACTATATTGCAGGATGATAAATACGCTGTTAAATCAAATTTATATCTAGCGGTTTAGTAGTAATCAAAATAATTTGAAGCTAACTTAAAAATGGCGCAACTGTTTCATGAAAAGCCAGTGTTGGTATCCAATTTGGACATACCTGTGGTTATTTTCGTCATGCGGCACCGTTGTGGATTCCAATTATCGATATCTTAAAAATAATGATCACTGGGTTATGACAAAGAGTGTGACAAAATCCAATTTCATCCAACGCACAAAATATTACAAAAAATGTAGCAAGTTTTGCTAAAAACCGTCTATTTATGAAATGCAATAAGCGTAACATATACATTTTCGTCTGAATATTAATTTGATCGGTTTTATTATCTATAATGTATCGATGAGTGAGTATCTAAGTCTATACCAATATTATAAAGAGGAAAGATTTTTTTGTTTGTTTGTACCGAATAGGCTCCAAAACTACTGGACCGTTTTCAAAAATTCTTTCACCGTTGGGAAGCTACTCTATCCCCGGGTGACATTGGCTACTTTTTATCCATGTATTCCCACGGGAACGGGAACTACGCGGGTGAAACCGCGAGGTGTCCTCTAGTACTTAATAAAGAATCGTGTAAGGCAAATATTTTTTTTCTTTTGCGCTTTGCGCTTGAGCTTGACCACTATCTCATCTGATGGTAAGTGATGATGTGGTCGAAGGTGTAGCACGCTTGCCTAGAAGTAACCTATTCACTCTTGACTTAAATACCCCTAGGTTGTAGTATCGGGAAACACAGACTCCGGCAGGGAATTCCACTCCTTAGCTGTACGCATAATGAAAGTATTTCCAAAACGTTTTGTGCGTATGGGTGGGATGTCCACCATGTACCGATGGCGCATCGCCGTACGTCTTGTAGTCCGATGATGAAACGGGCTAGGCGGAATTAGATCATGCAATTCCATCGCACCCTCCCCGAAATGCAACCGATAAAAAACCGACAAGCTGGCAACTCGACGACGATGTTCTAGGCTCTGGAGCTTTGGTTCAACCAGTTTGAACTCCTGAAAACTACGTCAATATTACCGGTAACCTAAACAAAACTAGTGCTGTCATAAATGTATGCATTACTTAATTAAACCTAGTGTCTAGTGCTTTTGAATTAGATCATTAATATGTTAATTATTGTATATTTAATCAGTATTGGTCGAATTGTCTGCTGCAATGTTAATTAACTTGAAATGACGCAATGTTTACATTAGGCCAGTTGTTTAAGGATAAACTATAATGAGTAATTGCAGTTGCAAAATTGTTGCGACCCTAGTATATTTTTTTTCGACTACGGCGAAGCCAAAAGGAACGGTTATGGTTTTAGCAGTATATGTATGTATTTACGTATGTTCCTCCGTAGCACCTAAACTATTCATCCGATTTTGATGAATAAGGTGACAATCGATTCTGTATTATGGCCCAGGTAACATAGGTTAAAAAAACCGTCCAAATGCGAGTCGGACTCGCGCACGAAGGGTTCCGTACCATTATCGCACAAAACGGCAAAAAAACATGTTTGTTGTATAGGAGCCCCACTTAAATGTTAATTTTATTCTGTCTTTAGTATTAGTTGTTATGTTATAGCGGCAACAGAAATACATAATTTGTGAAAATTTTAACAGTCTAGCTATCATGGTTTATGAGACGATGACAGACAAACAGACGGACCGTGGAGTCTTAGTAATAGGGTCCCGTTTTTACCCTTTGGGTACGGAATCCTAAAAAGAATCCGTAGTCGGCTTTACAGTCTTTAATTTAAAGGTGCGAGTTTTACTTCTCGTAAAGAAAGTTGTGTGGCTATCGAAAACTAATAAATTAATCGTTTGACCCAAAATCGAAACCGAGACCTTCGATTGACTGAACATAAATAACTACAAGGCGTGCAGAAACATGTATTAGTTTAGTGAAAGTGAACTACAACCAAATTCGTTTAACGTAAGTAGTGTTTGCACGCATTCACACCCACACAATGGTCAGCCACTACGTGTTAACTATAAATAGAGAACCGATTTTGGGTACCGCCATAAAAAAAGGTGAGAAAATGTTCTTTGGGGAACTTTTCACGTGAATCAATGTTGTATAATATTCGATAGATATATCATATCGTATTTGAACTGCTATATGTTGCGTTTAAGCAAGAAAATACATTCAAGTGTACAACGGTTTTGTCAAGTAATCAATTCTTGAGTTGACCTACATTAAATGAAAATAACGTCAGAATAGTTTTAATTGCTAAAGACTAAAGTCTAACTGAAAACCATTCAAATGATAAAAGAAATGATAACGAAGAACATGTCAATGACCTGCCAGAGAGACATAAAGCAGATGACGTCGCCATAATTTTACGTGAAAGCGTGCCCCGTATCAACGTTATTAGATTTTCTAATGCATTGCCCAAATGGCATGAAATTGCTTAGTCGCTTATCAATCTCTCACAGTCACAATACTCTCGTTTTCTTTGGAATGTTAACAAAAAGTGAAAAAAAGACCATCGTCCGGCTGCCGGACCGGTTGTGTTAGCAACGTAACATCAGGAATAAAAAAAGAAACACTTCATTTCTGAATTGTGCAACACCGATTATGCGTTTTGCGTTTAATAAATGATTGCCGCTTTATTGGGGACTGGGGACCTGTTTCTTGACGTTGATGCATTCAAACGAGTTATAGTGGTACTTGTGTTTGGCGACACGTAATATTTGTAACTTTTCCTTGTCAACCGCTGATATTAATTACTTCGCATTTGTTTATAAATTCTCATGAGCAAGCAGTTTCATATTGTAATTGATAAGCTGTATCGTATGCTCAATTTGTAGGTCAGTTCCAAAGTTCAAAAGTCCACAGACATTGTTACTCAGTTCGAGAGTTTTTCTTCTGAATGCACGAGATAGTTATCAAATGATGTATAGTGCATTCTTCCTACAATGTTCCGGTCTGCTGTTGCAAAAAATCTCTAGCGAAGGCTTCACTATTGTTTCATTCTGAGAACAGATTGACACGACAAGGTCCACGGACATCCTTTCGTTTCCTAAGCCTTCGTCGCCTTGCCCTTTCATGGAGGGACCCTGAACGCTGGTCAATTCGATTAATCTTTTGACCTTTTCCTGTTCATATAACTTGTCCCTTTGAATGTATTGTTTATCAATGACAGACGGTAATTTATACTGCTACTTGTCTTTGTTGAATAAATATGTGTAAACTATTAAATTAGACGGCAGTCGTAAAATATTTAGAAAAGTTATTTGGCCAGCCGAGCCTCATTTGTTTTTCCGGTTCATAGATTATTGACCTCCGGCCGTGCCCCACACAGCGCTCATCTTTACCATTCTGCTACGATCTACAAACTGTAATAATGTTAATAATTTAATTGTACACAAAAAGGTTGAAAGCAATGGTTTAGAATATATGCAAGAATCCGGTGAAATTGTTCTTTTAAAATGGCGATTTCCCTGGTATATTTTTATCATTTGCATTTAATTGTCATAGGCGTGGGTAAGCTTGGTAACTACCAACATGTCTACGAACGAATAATGGTTGTAATAATCTTCATTCCTATGGATATGAGATGATTTAATTTTTTCTGGGTTGCATTCTTAAGATTTAACAAAACTAAAAAAAAACAGATGCTGTTTCTGTGTTGCAAATCTTGCTAATTCGTTTTAATTGATCTATTTCAATTTTAACTTTATCTGTGTCGGCATCTAATTAGAAATCCTTTGCATAAATATTTTCATATTATTGCTTCCGAATAATTGCAATCATTATTTTGAAAAGCATATATCCAATGCATGCCTTGAAACACGCAACGTACTAACGCAGCCCATTTCAGCCCCATTTCTGCTTAAAACTGATCACTAACTGACACTTTATATTATTTCGATTGATCAACAGCACTACGTAATTTTGCAACATTTATTTCGTAAATTTCATTACAGCAACTAATTATTTGTATCGGTTGACTTATTTGATTATTATCATCGTAATGCCCCGTGCCAATACTGGTTGTTCGGTTGTAGTATGTGTGATAATGCCATGCAAATTATTCCGTGTTGACCACACCAGCATGTCGGTAAATGTTGTAGCTAATTTGAGGTACAGGCCTTTGTAGACCTATTTTCCTGAATATTGCGTTGAATACTGTGATTTGTTAAATGTCGTTCGGTGTGAATAGTATTTTAGGTTTCCTTGTTTGTATTCAGTTAGAATTGTGCTCTTTTAGTGCTGATAACTTTTCATGCTGCTGTGTCATTATTTTATAGATTATTATCATGTTGTAAGTTTGTAAATCTAACTTTTGTTAGGGTATTTACTATTGAACAGTTTTCCAAAGTCCTTAAAGCAAAGTAAACGTATCGACTTTTACAGTGACGGTAACGATAGACATGAAGATCTAGTGTGAGTTGTGAGATGTGATTGTTTTCGAGGAGTTGACAACAAAAAACAACAACAATGTGCAGTAAGGACCAGATAAACCATGTGCTGAGTAAGATCAATGTGGTGAGTACACTCATGGTGTTTATGGTGGTGGTGGTAATGAATAGCAATGATGAGGTGTTCATGCATAAATAGTAATGGGTACAAGGATCGATCTTCGAGGTTAAGCAATGCTTGCCGAGGAGATTACACACCGAGACTCCTCCTTGCCTCGGAAAGAAAGAAAAATATTTATTTGTGACTCGCACAGGATACTCGAGAAATAAGTAAATAAGTAAAAATTAAAACCCCGTCCGAGACCAAAAGCACGCTAAGCCGTTGGTCCCGGCTGTCAATTGTAAATCTTTGACAGTCGTAACGGGTAAACAGAAGCCAGGAAATCTGACACCAGTCTTACCAAGGCATATCTTGTTACCCAGTAACTTATTGGAGGTCAGATAGGCAGAGGCAGTCGCTCCATATAAAGTAGGAGTAAGGTCAATTATGAGGATGATGTATCTAAAGAAAATCCATAATAAAGTTGTTTAAAAAAATAATTATTGATGATAAGGTTTGGTGACTTTTGTGTAACATAGTTTTCAGTTGCTTTTGTAAGGCCATGATATGGCAGTCCTATAGTTTTGTCAGCCAATCCGTAACTACACGATACTTATATTATTATATACCTTTTTTACATTTCAAAATCTTATTAAAACCATATTGATTTTGTTTTATACTTACCTGCTGACATAAATACCGTAACAATATTTCTCTAATTAATCCAAACTACAAGTCTTTGGCATGGTTATATGAATAAACGATTACGTCCGGTTAATCTAACGATAATATAAAATACTAATTGGTCACAATTGACCATTAATTACTCAACTATACGAAGGCTGACGACAAGGTTGGACGTGGTGTATTGGCTCCAACAAAACACGTAGAAACTATTTATATAGGTTCAGGGAAGGAAAATGTACTTCGCATTCACATTGGCCTATAAATGTCAATGGTTTAAAATTGGTTGGAACGAAGCGTGAATAATTAAATTGCATATTGGTTGGTCATCCGGCCGCGAGATGAGCTGACGACATTGTTGTCGTTGTGTGTAGAATCTGGATATGGGTGGCACAGGAAGGTTAGGTGGATCGAAGTAGAAGATCGGGTAGTAGCCGAGAGTTAATGAGTGATGAGAGTTTCTGAAAATCGAGATAAAAACGTGAATCAAAGAGACATATGTATAGCAGGCTACTGCTGCTGCTGCTGTTGATGATACTGATGTTAAGGATAAAGAAAAACGTAATGAATAGTGTGTTAAAGATATAAAAGGAAAGAATGACAGCGTGACGGTTGACAGCGGAGATAAAGAAAACGTGTTGCTCCACCTCAAGTATCTTAGGAATACGACTGAAATATGATGATGTTAAGGAAACTTAACTGCTTGTGCTAAGAATTAAGACGGCTAGCGAGTATCTGTAATTCTATTGATATTTATTAGTTATGCAATCTAATGTCGATTTAATTGTCACTTGTTAATAACGACAACCAATTAAAGCTACAAGAGATTCGACAGTGTGTTTCGACAATTTTATTGTTGATCAACCTTTTTGATATGTTCACCATTTTTGTGGCCTCCGTGAATGTATTTGTATATATGTGACACATTAGATATTTTCCCTATCATTATACACCCGTATAAGTTACCAAACTACAGGAAAAACGTTTTAGGTAATGTATATCGACTGGTGACAGATGATATCACTTCGAACGACCTGAAATGAGCAGTTATAGTAATAACATTAGTAACTTATCGCGTTAGATTTGCTGTCTCATTTGTAAGTACACACTCATATCGATCATCGTTAATCCACTCGAGTCCAATTTTAGTATCGATAAATAAATCTAGCAATTTCTGCCAGTGTCTGTGTATCAACACCTTTATTTGCTGTATTATCGTATTTGTTCTGCTATATCTAATTTCGTTATTCGCAACAGTCTTGGCATTAAGTTTATTGGTCTGCATTCTGTGTCCTCCTAAGAGATTGGCTGTTATGAATATGTATTTGAGATATTGAGTGCATATTCAGGTTGTGTTTGAGTTACTTTATGTATGTGTGTAAAGATGAATGCTTCGTTGGGTACTGAGAACGGCGACACAATCAAGCGTTTTGAATTTAATGTTGTATCCTTTCAAGATTACGAACTGCGGCTATCTATTGCAAATATTCAAGGGTTTGAAGGGACGGTTATGATACAACGTTGTTTATCATCATCATCAGTCTTTTAACATTCCCACTGCTGGGACACAGGCCTCCTCTCTTTGAGAGGAGCGTTTTTTATATTATGCTGTTAATAATCATCACCATTATCCTTATCTTTTTACTTAAGTTTTCAGCATGGTTATTCATCCATATGTCTATCATCAGTATCATCACTGTGTTCCCCCACGTTTCTAGCTCTTTTATATTCATGCTATTAAAAACAATGTTGTACAAAATTAGCACGAGATCTGACTTCATACTCACAAAATGCATTGTGGTTAATTGTTTTCTTTCAAAGTAGTATGTCGTTATCAGTAATACGAGCAAGAAAATATGCATCTAGTTCACGAACACTGTATGTTGGCTTTTTATATCTTATTTTATTTGGTATGTTGGCTATAATCGTGCACTTACGATATTCTTTCATTTAAATACATTTTGTTCTAAGGAACATGTTCGTTACAATCGTGAACTGTATTGACAGGCATAGTTAATTAAACTCTTTAATTAGCCTTCACCATTCCATCACGATCAGCATTTTGATTTTTGTTTTTTTATTCCATAGCATTTTAATCGATTAGGTGCCTTACTTAACGATCATTACCAAATAATTGATTCTTATATTAATATTTCTAATGATTTAATATCGTTTCTAAATCAATTCGAATCGTATTGCTGTACTGAGCAAGGTTGGAAGTACTGTATATATTTAAATTTTCGTTTCGTATAAATATGTGTAGTTTCGCGAAAGTGAATTGACATTGGTTTTAGAGGCTTCTAGAGCTAACGGCCCGAACATCCGATGATCCGTAAGTCTGATATGAGTTTGAAAGGTTTCAATGCTTATGTAGCAATGTTAATTTGCTAATGACTTGTTTGGATAGACGTTCTTCAATGCCTATGGCTTCATTAGATTCGTATTAAATCATTGAAACTTGAACAAAACAATGAAGTTGGAATTATTTGAAGTAAAGTTAATGAAAATGAACATGAACCAAAAATAAATAAAGGTTAATCTATTTTCAGATCTAAAGACGAAATGGAATCATACTTTTTAAAAGGACATCCCATTCAATTCATCTATTTAGGAAGATAATAATTTCATGCCTAACAGAAAAATCTTGACACTTTGTGAAGGTCATGCTACCGAAGATAAGCTGCGTTAAGATGATGACGAAATTACCTGATATATATAACAATGCAAATGATTGACAAAATAATCGATAAGACTCATCGATCAACATCAGATATTCTGAGGCTATATATTCTTAGAATCTGTTAAGTTTATTGTACTGCGCAGACTTACTCATCACTAGCTTCTGCCAGCGGCTTCGCACGCGTGAAAAGTGTTTTTTTTTTATCCCAAGGGAACATTACACCGGGATGAAAAGTAGCCTATGTGGTATTCCAGACTATTATCTATGTCTGTGCCAAATTTCATCCAGAGAGCCGTTCTAGCGTGATTATGTAACAAACATATATCCACACACTCATCCAAACAATATGTTTTGTCAACGTGCCTAGATGCCTTCTCTCTTTATCATCATGATTGCCATCCAAAGCTCTTCGCTCTCTGCTGAACATAGGCTGTGGCAATGCCCACGTTCCTGTGCGAGCCTCATCCAGTTTCCACCCGCACTAACAGTAATGCCAACACTTATTTTACCAGTCCTTGGACATCACTCGATGGTCGCCTTACTCCACCTATCATCACCGTCTTCTCTCATAGACCAATTAATTCAAAACGAAGTACAAAGGGTATATTATGGGAAGGATTCTTTAAGTAACATTACTCGAACAGCAGTTAGCTTGATTCATATCTATTAAATGGAAATCGAACCGGAAAAACGGACGAACAATGCGGATAACGGCACCGCCATGCACAGATATAGTCCACAATTATTTATTGCATTTGTAGCTAACTGTTCCTATGTTCTAGTAATGAGGCTTAGAGAAGGTCATCGTCTCTTGCTGATACATCTTCTAAAGAGGTAATTTATGGGATCTTGTCCTTTAGATCACCAGCACTCGAGTAGGAGTTTGCTTTGCGACAGTAATAAAAAGATTTTTTTTAAGGTCTGGCACAACTTTGTTCATTCTATCGAAGTATAGCTGCAATGCGTTTTAGAAGACATCTAAGGTGTCGTTGCGATGCTTAACTTCTTCAATTCTCAATATTGTATATGATAGAGATGATGATAGTTGGAATAATCTGATATTTTTTAGTACGTACTGAAAAAAAACTACTACTAATACTCGACAAAGTGGTTATGGCATTCACATTTCCAGAGAAAAGTTTGTATACTCTTCAGAAGTGGACGTCAATGATCTTGTTTGTATATATGCACCAACTGTATGACGTAAAGTGTAGTAACTGGAGTAGAAAAACAATCGCACCACGGAAACCTATGGAAATATGACGTAAAGTATAATCGTGGTGAATGAGGACGCCAGATATGCGTCCTCATTTCCATACGTTTTGAAGAAGTTATCGTGATTATGGTTGCGAAATGGATTCTTAATATTCACTTAGGTAAACCGATGCGCGCCGCACCGTTTATTTTCAAGTTTTGTCTATTTGACTCTGCGCTTTTTGTTAGGGTCATCAGTTTTGGAAATTTGATGATCTTATAACCAAACCTGATTCTTCTAAGACAGCTTGCTTTGAACTGATAACCAGATATCAGAATGCTAGCTCATGAGTGTTTGATGCTACGAAGCAACTCCATCATTTTCGAATTTAGTTTCTTCAGTTACATCTCTTGCTGCTTTCCCAAAAAACGTACCCAATTAAGTAGAAACACACAATAAAGAAGCAGATAAAACCAACAAAGTGTATGTGCTTTTACGCTTTTTACTCTAATAGGGTGAATCGAATTTTTAGCGGTACTATCGCGAGGTGCATCTGTTCTGCTAGTTAAGCTGAGATAAGTAACCATTATATTATCGTTCTCTTGTAAGTACTTCGTACTTTTGACTTGAAACGTGACCGTGTAGGTTGCTTTCTGATTTTCCAATTTTGTATCCAATTGATAGAGCATTTGTTATGGTAATGATTGTAAAGAATCGGAGCCAATTTTTTGAATAAAATCGTAGTGTGATATAATTCTCAATACAGATTGCCCATCATACCCTGCAGCTTTAACCTGGTTTGTCTTCAGAATGCACAGTTCAATTGAACTCTAAACGAATTTAAAGATACAACCTTCTGAAATTAAGATCGTGTGCTGCCCAAACCCAAACGAGTTTATGACTTGACAGCAATCGTTTGTAATTTAAACGAAGTAAAATTTAATTTTCAAGAAGGAAATAAGTTGGTGGGAAGTCAGAATTCATACAGCTGAGACTTAATTTCCTTGCAGATCTGTAAATAAGTTCTGAGTTTACTGATTTTGGGGATCTGAAGACGGCGCTTGAATTTGCCTTGCGTCTAAAAGCACAACATACTTCATGAGACAAATGTCGCATGTGGTCATGGATTTTTTCGAACTACATACAAATATTGAAGAAACCCGTGACACATCTCTTGTTTTACGACATAGATCTGCTATAAAGTTTGTGGGAGAATTGGAGTTGGTCCCTTTTCAATCCATAAATCTACGCCCACGGACCAAATTTGAGGTTAAACGCAGTCAAATTATATTAATATACTCTCTGAAATATAAGTTATGTACAGCCAGAGGCTGTTTATAAAATATCGTGGAGATAACATCGATATGGGCGTTCATAGTCAAAATATTGTTCAACTTGGCAATGAGATTAGAAAGATTGCGTTAAATGTTTAGGATAGTTAAGATAAAACTGATTAGAGCGTGTGTACTTTGTCGAGTGATACGGACAAAAGGAAAACCCACGCAAAAGCACAATAATAAATAAATAATCACGGATACAGTGGAACGAAGGCTTAATGTATCACAAAGTCTTGTTCCCTTCTTTTCGTTTATTTTAAAGTTGACCTTCTTATTGTTTTTCTTTACTGGTGTCCAGTTTGGATTGTACAATTTACAATGAGTTGATACACTGTTTTTCAGCTGTAGAGAATTGTGTAACTAACATTAATACTAACTATATTGTGTAATATACATGAGTTACTGTTTATTTTACTGCAACGATTGAGTTTGCATTCAATGGTCTTGGGTCCAACCCTTTTGTTTGGTACTGGTAAGAAATCCTTTGGTTTTAAAAGGTTAATCATTTATTTAGAATAAGATTCGAATAATTTAAGGAATTTTATTTAGGTTTTTATTCCTGTCATAAGCGTTGCCTCTGAAGACTATATTTAGAGACAACGTTTATGAATTAACTAGCTTCTGCCAGCGGCTTCGCCCATGTAAAAATTTTCTGAACGAAATTATCCCAAGGGAACATACCCCCGGGATAAGCTATGTGCTAGACTCTAAACTGTCTCTGTGCCAACTTTCATTCAGATCCGGTCAGCCGTTCTGGCGTGAATGAGTAACAAACATACATCCAAACATTCGCATTTATAATATTAGTAAGATAAGATACAAGAAATGTGTCTTTTCCCTCTTGAATTTATTGATTTAGACCTGGCCACGCTCCGTTCTTACATTACTTATATTGGTTTTACCTGTTAGGTTTCGTCTGAATGCATTCCATACTGTATTTGTCTTGATTCTGTATTCACGAGCATTGGCATTGCGATGTTAATAGCAGGAAAATGTTGATGCATTACTTTTTATCATTGTGACGACTAGGAATCCGGACTGCAATCCTATGGTGATTTGAATCGTAGATTCCTTTCTTCTTTAGCTGCTTAGTTTTTATATCTACTCTGATTGTACAGTAGAATATTGCATTTGAATTTACTTTTATGGTATTGTTCAATGTAAGGTTCGAGACTTTAGAAATCTTAATATATATAAATCTCGTGTCACAATGTTTGTCCTCAATGGACTCCTAAACCACTTAACCGATTATAATAAAATTCGCACACCATGTGCAGTTCGATCCAACTTGAGAGATAGGATAGTTTAAATCTCAAATTATAGTCGCAATTTTAATTTATTGCTAATTATTTGTCTGTTATTATTTGACAGTCACAATAACCTGACGCTATAACTCCAGAACGCACGAACCGATTTCCACGGTTTTGCATTCGTTGGAAAGGTCTCGGGCTCCGTGAGGTTTATAGGGTAAGTAGGGTAGGGTAGGTAGGGTAGGGTAGGTAGGGTAGGGTAGGTAGGGTAGGGTAGGTAGGGTAGGTAGGGTAGGTAGGGTAGGGTAGGTAGGGTAGGGTAGGTAGGGTAGGGTAGGGTAGGTAGGGTAGGTAGAGTAGGGTAGGTAGGGTAGGTAGAGTTGGGTAGATAGTGTTAGGTAGGGTAGATGAATGTTTGGTGTTTTTATGGCAAAACAAAGTTTGCCGGGTCAGCTAGTACTGATATATATTGCGATTCTGTCTTTACTTATTGTAGGCGATTCCATTCTACATAAGGCGAATCAGGGCGCGTGATTTTACCTAATGTGTGGGTGTTTATATTATAAATATATAATGATTAAGGTAGCTTGTTCAAGCTGTATTGAATTTACTTAGAATATTTCGGAATATATTATAGATTTGGGTTGATAATAATTCATATCACATCCGGAGAGTAAATAAATAATGATTTAGTTCAGGTTTCCCTTTGCATTATTATTGGTCTCGACATCCTTCTCAAGGCCATATATTCCTACTGTAGATACTTCATGACCAATTTCCACATTTTGGAACTGTCTACTGCAGTTTACTTCTGGACAAAGCACCACTCAAACATGGCTACTCACCGTCACTCATCTCGAATGCGTCAATTCTGGAAACCCATTCACTTGGCACCTCTTACGATATGGGAAGTATTAGAGCATTCCAAACCTTATACAACCGCAAAGAATGCAACTCTATAAGGCGAATAAGGGCACGTGACACCTACATACGCTTTTATTCTACGTAATGATTGATACTTCGTGAACAAACAGCTGTTCAGTTCCCGAACAGTCACGAACACACGACCTTTGCGGATTGTTGCACCTACCGAAGTGTATGGTAATTAAACATCTTGTCAAACGTTTGCTTTTATAGTCATTTCAGACCTTTGTTTTGTGTTTGGTCCTTTTAACCTTTGGGATTTGGTCTTGATGTCACTGGAATCAAGAAGCTATATATGCACAATGTGACTTGTTATTCCTATTCTCTAAGGCCATTTCATCATCTAATGCTGCATCATTCCTTGAAGCATACTTAAAATATCGGATGTTCACGTCCCGTTCCTAATAGGTTCCTATTTCTGACATACCGTATTCGGAACCGTTTCGGTCATGTATTACATTTGCTGTGACCTCTTTACAACTGATATTTCTCGCTCTCCCGGAATCTGGTTCAGGAATTCCGGACTAGTTTCCGGATGAATTCCGTCAGCTCACGTTATCTGACTGTGTGTTAACGCAATTCTTGATTTGGCCTACATGTGGTCATTTAGAATGTTTCTTATCTTTTCACACCGCGCTGACTACTGCAAGTTGATAATACTGCAAATACTGAATATTATAGCTGTCCATATTTGCTTTAGCTACCCTGGCCATTTATTTTTGTTCGCTCGCTGTTTTCGCTTATTCAGGATTTTGGGAAATACTAATTTCTGTAATATAGAAATAGCCTTCCTTATTTTGACTGTCAATTAACACTATCTAATCCTCCACTCTTCTGCAGCTTTACTTCTCTTACATATTAAAGCATAATTATTTAGCATTTTACTTTGGTTTTTATATCAACACCTCCAACTTGTCTGTGTTTAACCATAACCTCCTATGATTGATGTGTCGTGTAAAAACAGTGCCTTGCTTGGAAACTGTCACGAGCGACCTTTGCGGTCGTTTGTCGCGCATACCGAACTATAATTAAGTATACTTTCTTATGTCTGTAATTACTGGAGCAGGTAGCGTGTTTGGTTTTGCTTGCCGACTTACAATGTTCGGGTTGTGGTCGTGACGGCATTTGCGTGGATGTTTTTGATGGATTGACGTCTCTTGGCGCTTTATTTTCTTGCACGTTTAAATTCTGCCCGATGGCTGACTGTTAGAAGAGATGATGACCTCGTATACATTTTTTTATGTTTGTTATCAGTTTCGTTTGTCCTGTCTATTGATGATGAAAAAAATCAAAGCCCTTCTTTTGGCGTTGCGTCGCCCGGTAATAAAGAATACGTCTTCTGGAATCTTGTGTTTATTTTCACCTTAGCTTATTGGTTACTGAGAAAGGAGCCTTTTCGGTCACGCACGAGGTTCATTTTTGTTTTATAAATATATTTTCTTTCTTTTTATGAATTTGCAGTAAAATCTTCATATGGTTCACTTTGTGTTCATATCTATATTTATATCATTAACTCTCGAAGCTTTAGTAGCTGATAATGATGTTCGATTATTGAATCAAATAACATCTTATTTTACGGCAGAAATTAGACTTCTTCTACATGCCATAGTATGCCTTCCTCATCAAAACCTAACATCACTTATTATGCATATTTTAAATGTAGGTTACGCATTTTCTTTTATTTCCCAGACCAGTAGCTGCAACGAAAAGAAAGTGAGCATGTAATACCTGATTAATGATTCACATAAGTAGAACTTTAATTTCGCTTTTGTTGCTCATCCAGTTCCAAGTGTTTACGCTCTGTGACTGCGTTTAAAGCATCATTATAATATCACGTTCGTTTTCCGTAGTAGTTGGCTTGTCTCTTGTAGGATCATTTTGTCTTTTTTAGTTCATCACCTTTTATTTATATGCCCCCTATCCCAGTAGCCATCAATCATATTTTCGGGCTGCTTTAACTACTTTTGCTACTACGTTAGTGGCTATTTAAAAATTACTAGAACGCTCAACATTTAGGTTTATAACAATTATAAACAGGTTTTAATTCAATTTCTATTGAACTGGAGCAAGTAGATCTAGGTGATAGATATCTTGCATACTTTAGTCGTTATAAAACCAGTAATTGCGGATAAGTACAATAAAGTGAAATAAATTTTATTGATCTAATTGTTTATTGCGTAAAATATATTTTGCAAAAGAATTTTGCAAGAGAATCAATAGCTATATATGTGTATGTGTATGTAATAGTTATTAGTTCAAATGTTTTCAACTTAACAATTGGAATAATAGTAACAATTGAACAAATTGAATCATCGTCGTCATGTGAATTATTATTTGTGTGATATTAAAACAGATAAATAAACTGTGAATAACCAATTAATACAAGACACCTTAAACATTTTTGAAATACGCTATATGTAACTTACTTTCTTGATCACATTATGATATAACGTATATCATGATGTTAAAGCATTTATCACACTTTTAACAGTAACTATATCCTTTATTAAACAACAGCGCAGCGTTAATTTTGCGCGCGGGTTGCCTTTTTTTATTTGTTTGTTTTATATTTTATTTTTCGTGTCTCATGTGCGCGTCACAATTACATATTTTTTATTTTCTTTATTAAGCACTCCAACCAAATCGGCCTACCGAATTTCACTGCTGGAACAGTGCTCAACGAAGTTGCGACAGTTTCAAAAGTTCTGCTTTCCGCGTCCAATCTATCTCAGCCGCGTTTAAGATCTTCTTTTCATTAAGTTGTGGAGCGTCCCTAGCTCTGATTCCAAGTTAACATAAATCCGTTCTACGTTTCCAAGGACTGATTTGGGTATACTTCGTAAAGTAAGACGTGTAACTTCTTCATTGACTCTTATGCTCTTGTAAATGTTCGGACGCAATCGTGCGTGACACCGACGACGGACGCCGCTAAGCAATGCGACAATCGAGAGTGACGTACGCACCGCGTTCCACAATAATAATATAGAAGTACGCTTCTCAGGAATAGTTTCATAGCTTCCGTATGTTGAGAATTAAAATAACTTTTACACGGATTGCTTCCTTGGTAATTTAATAAGGGTTTGCAGACGCCTTTGTGAGTAACAAACGTCGTAGATACATACATACATAACTCACGCTCGTCGTAGATTATACTCCTAAAAGATCTAGGTAATAATAATTAATTGTTGAGCACAGAGGAAAAATTGTATTGGCGATAACTATTATCAAAATGTATGAAATTGCCAATGTGCTACTAATATTTCACGGAGTCAATCCCGAACATTTTGGGCTTTTGACGATCGTGATAGAACGCCACTTTTTTTAGAACCCCGAGTGACCTAATCACAGTGTGATAGTTAATGTGAAGAACCAAAACATAATATTCTTAGCTATTGTCTTCTATTCAAATTCTTCTGAAGACGAATGTTTATAAATATGCTAAGTTTAGTAGAATATAGTTTACATTATGTAATTTAATGACTCTGCTATCAAACTTCATGAGCCTGTATATATTTTTGCACTATTGTATCGATATCATCAGCATTTCTGATAAATTCATTATTTAATTCCGTCGGTCCCACGCGGCTCAATAGAATCCATAAAAAAGATACTTCTACACCATTGCCAGCCCATATAGAATGCAAACCGGCGATTTGCCCGAAGAATTCGCTCACATACACACCATACAGTATCTCTATCCTTGTCGGCGGTCCATTGTGTTGTCAGCAGTCGGTATTATCTCGGCAATCGATCTTATCAGCCACTCAATGTTCGATGGATCGATATTACTCACCCAGCTATTGTCTCTGGGAATGTTCTGTTTCGTTTGTAGACGACTGGCCGTGTAGATGATGTTTTTAGACGAGAGGTATCTGATATTAGTAACCTGTATTTTTCTATAGCAGGACACCTTCTTTCTCTCCTTACACTTCTCCTGCCGGAGTCTGTGTTTCCTGATAGCTACAACCTAGGGGTTTTGAAATCAAGAGTGAATAGGTTACTTCTAGGTGAACATGCTTCACCGTCGACCAACCACATCATCGCTTACCATCAGGCGAGATAGTGGTCAAAAGCGACCCTATCTATACTTTTATACTAATATTATAAAAGATTTGTATTTTTGTATGTAACTAATAAACTTAAAAACTATTTTGGTGTATAACGAATAAACTTAAAGACTACTGGACTGATTTCAAAAATTCTTTCACCGTTTCGAAGCTACACTATCCCCGGGTGACATAGACACAACCCTGTATTCCTACGGGAACGGGAAATACGCGGGTGAAACCGCGAGGCGTCCGCTAGTTGTTAATAATATAAAAAAACTTTTTTGCAAAAAAATACTACCGACTTCCAAATACAAAACTACAAAGTGAAAAATAACTTTAATTTTTGAAGTCGGTGTCTTTCGTAGGTGCCAATTTTTTGCGTTATCGACACCGACTTCAAAAATTAAAGTTATTTTCACTTTGTAGTTTTGTATTTGGAAGTCGGTAGTATTTTTCTGCAAAAAAGTTTTTTTATTTTTCACTTTTTAGTTGTACCTACCTAATAGGCAAGTTAGTAAGGTAACTATAACGCCGAAATAGATTTCATAAATCTTGAACTTAAGGCGCTACCCCGAGCAAAACGCCGCTCTAGCCGTTTTTCGTGCAGTTTTTAGGAGCTATCTACTCGTTATTTAAAATGAAATATCAACTAATAAAAATACATTAAATTTCTACATATTATTGATTCCAAAATTGTAGAATTCATTTTTTTTTAATGTAGTATATGTTTCACTAATAAAAATATAAATATATAAAGTGAGAAATGAGTATATTAGAGGAAGTTTGAAAGTGGCGCCAGTGACAGAAAAGTAGAAAGGAAACCGTTTGTCCTGGTATGGCCATCTGATGAGGAGGGATGAAGCGCATGTTACTAAAAGAGTTATGAATATAAATGTGGATGGATGGAGAGGGAGGGGACGGCCAAAGAAAAGATGGATGGACTGTGTGAGGAGTGATATGAAAGAAAAGGGAGTCAGTGATAGCGTGACTGGGGACAGGACGGTATGGAAGAGGAAAACGTGTTGCGCCGACCCCAAGTAACTTGGGACAAGGGCAGGAAGATGATGATGATGATATGTTTCACTAATCTCCTTCCAACAAAACCATAAAAATGAAAAATAATGATTGATACCATGCATCTCCTCGTAAAGTGTTCATTAATATTTTTTGTACTAACACTAATGGAAAGACAATTTGATAACGAACATTTTGGTAGATTTATTTTTTTCAAAAGACCAATATTCGATTTTATAAAGAAGTTATTCTAAAATCTGGGCGTATTCGCTACTGTAATTCATGCGCTACGAGCGCCGCTAGGCCAATAGGAATGCTCAAATCTCATGCTGATTTTTTGGTCAGGGTACGGCCTTAACCGCTGAAATGAGAGATCTGCGTACCCCGTAAAAGCGTACTGGCGTGATGTTATGTTATGAAATGGTATATACAATAAACAGACATGCGATTGCAGCAATCCCGAGGGATTTGCCGTAATTTATTGAAGAGTTCTGTTGTATATCTCCAAAGTTCTTCATCAGATCTCCACCAAATTAAAATGGGACCAATTTCGGAACATACGTTTTCAAACAAAAAAGAATTTTCAAAATCGGTCCACAAATGACGGAGATATCGGTGAACATACAAAAAAAAAAAAAAAACATACTTGAAGTCGAACATAGAACCTCCTCCTTTTTGGGAAGTCGGTTAAAAATACTTCTCTCTGTATAGGGTTAACAGTGTCTTATCTTTATGATAGATGTGTCTATACTTTTTGGATGTTGGCAGTGTTGAGATATTTGTGTTTTGGCTATGGGGTACTTCAGGGTGGATCTATAAAATTCTTTAATTTCTGTGAAATCTGTCCAATGGTGTACCGTGATAGTTATTTTATTACAAGCGTTTATTTAACTTGCAATGTATATATGTAAGTGTGTTTGGGTCAAATCTTGCAAGTCAATTTTAAAGCAATTATCCTCCACCGATTAAGATGAAATTTTGCTTACACGTTTAGTTTGGATGACAATGCATGGTTAGCTACGTGATGTCATTTTAAATCCAATATGGCGGTCGGCCTAAGCTGGCGGACTAGTTAGTTTTTGGACACTGTCATGATATGGGTATCCAATGAAAGGGTTTGATGAGGATAATACAAAAAGAGACTGTTTCCAAAAAAAAGAAAGTGTTTGTTATTTGGATTCAGTTGGCAAGCTTCGAATTAATTGTGATACAGGCATTGACGTTTAAGTTAGCTTAAACGTCAGATATTAGTACCTCGTTAAAGATTCTATAATGTCTTTAGAACCAAGCACCGGCACTCCCTTTCTGCGAGTCGGTAGATGGCAGTTGAAATAAAATATACAAAGGTCACATACCTTGTCTTGAATACGTAATGAAAAAAAAACAAAGTTAATTCAACGAGGCAAGATACAAAGACTTGGGTTTCTTTGTATCTGAGATAATAAATACAAATAATATTCAATTATTTTTCATTTATCTATCTACTGCATCGGTGGTCTAGTGTTCGTAAGTGATACTGCTGATCATGAGGTCTTCGGTTCCATTCATTGGTCGGTCTAAGAGCTATTGGGATGTTCCACCTTTTTTTTTGGGGCTGGTAAATCATCAAATGACATCTCTTTGTTTACATTTACAAGTCTGTTAGGTACATGTTAACATTTACCGTGCGATTGATGGTAAAAGCTCGAAATTGGAGATAGTCATAGATCATTTTAGGCTTTTACTACTATGACTTGGTAAAACCTAGGATATTCCGTAAATCATAGGAAAAAGCCCGAAGTACGGTAAATCCAGAGCGAGAGGAGCACCGACGGATTTACCGTACTTCGGGCTTTTACATACAGTATCACTCTTGGCAGAATGGTCGTGGTCATGGGTGGGTTGGGTTCTGATGCATGATGGCTCTGGTCATGCGCCGCCATTCGGTTCTACTGGACGCAAAGGGGGAACAGTCTGTCATCGTATAACATATATATATATATATATATATATATATACTAGCTGACCCGGCAAACTTTGTTTTGCCATAAAAACATCAAACATTTATCTACCCTACCTACCCTACCCTACCCTACCTACCTACCCTACCCTACCTACGCTACCCTACCTACCCTACCCTACCTACCCCACCCTACCTACCCTATCCTACCTACCCTACCCTACCTACCCTACCCTACATACCCTACCCTACCTAACCTAACTAAAAATAGATGTTGGCCGATTCTCAGACCTACTCAATATGCTCACAAAATTTCATGAGAATCGGTCAAGCCGTTTCGGAGGAGTACGGGAACGAACATTGTGACACGAGAATTTTATATATAAGATATATACAAATATTGCTCGTTTAATAGTGTAGAAGGATAGTTTGCTCAGACTGTACAAACTTGCTTCTTTGCTAGCACTTGCTTGCTTGTGACATTGAATGGTATTTATTATACATGGTGCTTTCATACCTACTCGTATTTACTCAGTGAGTCATGTGCTTATTTAAACACCGGTTAACCTGAGGTTAATGTAACCTTCGAATGTAAAGTTTATTGCTGTCGTTTAACGTTCTGTTGCTTGACCTAAGGTCAGGTTTTTTTGCATTGTTAGTATGTGCCCCATAGCCCATTAGAAATCGAAATTAAAATCTTGATGCAGTTCTGGAATTTTAGTATGTTGTATGGGCCATTTAGGTTAGTAATAATCCAAATTTGCAGTTAGGAAAAAGTTGTGCTTGCGAAATTTTGAGACCTTTTTCACTGTTTGCTATGGTGGGACCCACGGCCATAAATCTAAATAGATAACGCAAGTCCCTCCATCTGTATGAAAACCAAGCGTGCCACTTTTCACTAACAATTTAAAAACAAATTTAGTTACCAATGAAAGAAAACATTTCCAATGCCTCGGCCAACTTTTTCTATACATTCTTTACAGCTCAATATGACATAAAAAGGCATTTTTCTAGATTTCTGTGGATTTCCGGTGCTGATAATGTTAAATGAAAAGCTCAGATTACGATCATGAATCGTAACTTTACTCCGTTTTTTGGCACGCGAAGTACAAACAAACGCGTCATCTAGTTAGATTTATGTCTGTGGTGGGACCAATGTGAGCCTATTGCCTTCTATGACATAATAGGAGCAAATAGGAAAAATTTACTGTAAAACAAGTCAGGACAGACCATATTAGCAAGTATTACAAAAATATGTAGAAATGTTCTCTTTAATCTTTAAAATCTACTATCACTTCTACTAGAAGAACTTTTCACTATCAGCAACTGCCTGTAATAACTTCTAGAAAAGATGGAAACCTGGCATCTTCAGCTTGAATAGAAAATGTGAAAATTACGGTCAAAAACGACATCCATGTAAAGCCAATGATTTTCTTTTATCAAGATTTTGGTTGGCAACATAGAGGAAATTGTAATTCACATGGCACACTCTTGAGTAGTTATGTACATTTCTGGTTATGTATAAACTTCTAAAGATTTGTGTAAACTTTATTTTAGCTATATAAATCTACTTTTGTACCCATTTTACTTTAATATCTTTTTTCTATGCATCTGTCATGTTATCTCTCCACCACCTTACGCTGACTGGTAGAGAAAGCCTCAGGCGTTATGTCGGCCTATGTACCTTTATGTTGCATGTAGTTTTAATAAATAAATAAATAAACTGCGTTAATACTTCAATTTAATTTGTCAGCGGCACATGCGGATATAACAAGCTTTTATAATCAAAATTTTATTTTTAAACAACATTTTAAATTTGGAATTGCATGGTCACGAGACGTGTGTGCAAAATTTCAGCTTAATCCAACACCGGAACTGGATCAAAAAGTAGCAAAATTTGATTACCGGGACGGATGAAACTAAATAAAAAAAACTATATTCTTAACTAACCTACGAGAACACTCATACTGAAATGGAAAGATAATTTAGTCAGCAAACTTTGCTAACGAAGCCGAATGCCTTAGGTGCGCCAGACAAACCTACGTACCATCACTCGTGAAGGATGTTTTATAATGTACCTCTTTTGTTAAAAGCTACTTTACTGCTTCTTTTGTCGTTTTAACCGACTTCCCAAAAAGGAGGAGGTTCTATGTTCGAATTCAAGTTTTTTTTTTTTTTTTTTGTGTGTGTTCACCGATATCTTCGTCAATTGTGGACCGATTTTGAAAATTCTTTTTTTGTTTGAAAAAGTATGTTCCGAAATTGGTCCCATTTAAATTTTGTGAAGATCTGACGAAGATCTTCGGAGATATACAACAGAACTATTCAATAAATAACGGCAAATCTCTCGAGATTGCTGCAATCGCATGTCTGTTTGTTGTTTATAACATTTCATAACATAAAATCACGCCAGTTCGCTCTTAAGGGGTAAGCAGATCTCTCATTTCACCGGTTATGTTCAAGTTTCATGAAATCTATTCTGTCGAAATGGTTCCCTTACTAACTTGCCTATTAGGTACGTACAACTAAAAAGTGAAAAATAAAAAAACTTTTTGCAAAAAAATATTACCGACTTCGGTCGAAAACTACAAAGTGAAAAATAACTTAATTTTTTGAAGTCGGTGTCTATAACGCAAAAAAATGGTACCTACGAAAGACACCGACTTCAAAAAATTAAGTTATTTTTCACTTTGTAGTTTTGTATTTGGAAGTCGGTAGTATTTTTTTGCAAAAAGTTTTTTTATGTCTTTTAAAATTAAAAGATAATGCTGCAAAGTTCTTATCGACAGTTTCGAGACGTTCACATATTTTATCGCTTCAGCACAAATATCAAAATTCTATTAGTTCAAATATTCTTGTGATGAAATGTTCAATCAGCGTAAATGTTTAATGGCTAATAAGCAATATTATTTTAGCTTACAGTCGCTTGTGTCAATGTTTCATAAATGTGCTATTTTACTGAGGTTACCCTTTGCTTCCATCCTGAAAGTAATTAGATACATATCTTATTATTTTAATGTTTTCACACGACCAACACTGAGTGGCATAAAACAACAGTTTTATTATGTTTCGTTTCGCACACAAATTTATTATAAGTAATGATTTTTGCATGCAAATTAATTATGTTTTAATTAAAATGCTCGCTTACTAAATACTTTAGCTTTACGAATATTAAAACATTATTTAAATTATTGCACAGCGTATCTAGCAGCGAACACACGGTCCAAAAATTTTGACAGCTGTCACAATCATTGTCATACCGTGCACAGCACATTTCGTAAAGGTTTTCCTCCGTTGTGACAGAGCGACATATCGCAACTTCGTGCCGGGCCGCTCGCTACAATAAGTAATTAATTTGCACCGTGATTAGTCGGTGCAGTGTGCAGTTACAAAATATGTTGGCTGTTGCATAGCTTTGTGGCAATGTGGTTGTGTGCCACCGCCTTTTGATTGCGATGATGCGTGCTTTTCGAATTAGATCCTAGAATTAGAGAAGCGTCTGTGGTACTAATTTGCATGGCTTTAGTAAGTTCTGCTTTTGAAACTGGTTCTTTTGGTGCTAATTTGTGCGGCTATAAGTTTGATGATGTAATGAATTGATTTTTTTTGAGACGACCCACTGACCGAAACTTGTATTAAGAGATTCAAAATGATTGCTTTAAAATTATGATTAGAAGGTACCCATGTCTTCATTTTCCTCAGCTAATTCAGTGTAGGATGCTAAGTTTTTGCATGACCTATTGTTTTCAAGACCTTATAGTAGCGAAACAATACTGTATAAGATTTAGAAAACAATGCATGTTTTGAATTTGTTCTTTTATTGAATGGTGTGGAATACGTTATAGCTGGTTTTATATACCTAGTAAATGTGGACAACAAAACTAGTATTTTCCAGAACTTCCAAGGTTTTCAAATCGATACCTACATTAATATCGTCAGGTGACAAGCTTTTAAATTTCCTGCAATCAACTAAGTTAAGAAGTTAATGGGAATTATGTCATTGATTTAATCTGTAATTTGCACCAAAATTGGAATTAAGAAGTTGTATAATCTCTCAAATATTGGGACATGTAAATATGTAAAATATTACCGTTTTTTTTTTTTTTAATTTGCGGTGCAAGTAATGTCTCCGGATTTTTTAAATACTCAATTAAAATTATTATGCCCATACATCAAGACTTTGCTTAGAGTTCTTTTTTATTCGTTTCAATGCGACAGTTTGATACGAATTTCCAGAAACTAAAAAGGCTATAAATGTGCTCTTTCGTTTAGTATTCTGAGTAGATTGTATCGTATTGTTCTGAGGTACTATACGATTGCCGGTGATATAAATTTTGTATGAACAATGCCGGTGGGATGCCAGGGCGTCTCCCGCCTGCTTCTACGAACACTTGGCAATAATACAGATTTTAAATATATTGCTTTACGCTAATTTATGTTGTCTTCACGCTGGATTGAGTCGTTCCTGCCTAGATTCTAAAGTAGGGTCTGGTCACTCATATCATTATCTGCCTAGTCTTGTCTCAACTATGGCTAAGGCTGTCTCATCATGCCCATTTCACGAAAATTCAAAAGTCTTAACTAGAGATCCAATGTCTGTGGTAGTTCTCGTTAGTGGCGACGCTTGGGAAAGGTTTATTTTCAGCATTGGGCAGACGCCCACTTCGACTAAAATTATGACGATAATTGGTCCTTTTGGGACAGTAATTTTATTTGATCTCTTTGTATTTGTTTTTAAGCTATTGCATAGCTTCTATCGCGGGCCTTGAGCGCGGGGATCGAATCCAGAAATTCCGTAACGAAAAAACCTCACGCTCCCCACTCCGACGGGCACGGCGGTGATACTTTGACTTTTAATAAGGTTTTTGAATTCTGTGGAATCTGAGTGGTGAGGGGCAGGGGCAAAAAAGCTATTCTCCTTCTTTCTTTACAGTGTGACTTATTCATTCATAATGTACTATTAGCGCAATCGTTTACTTCATAAATTTGACGAACCGACTTCCGTATTTACCTACACGAGTACGTTCATTCACCTCAAATATTCACGAGATGATGTATTACAACAGCACTTAGTAATGCGTTTATATTGCAAAAAAACTTTGGCATTGTTCAGAAAAACACATTTCACGTAAATTGCGTGCGTGTGGTTCTTTTTGCCAACAGTTTTATGTCTCAATTCTGTATAAATAATGCATTTTAAATTCGACATTGATGTACGTAAGTGTTATTTTGTCATAAATATGTCGATTCCCTCAGTTTTTATGACAGTAAGGATTGATCCGTTATTTGCTGTATATTATGTATTTTCGTGTTTTTTCGAGAGCCATGGTTTACTCAAAAATTACCGTGGTTTTTTATGCGTGGAAATTTTTATCAGAAAGTTCAATACGAAGTTTATTGTCACTGTTGACAATGTAGGTACACAAGTTGTTAAATCGTTTTATCTTAAGAAAACTTAGGACATTTTTTTAAATTCGTGTTGATAAGAATGAAACGACTGAAGAGGTCTACGTTGGAACGAGCACGCCCAGACGAAGCATGCTCACTCTTGCTTGAAAAAGTTGATGGGTTGTATATCGATGCTAGATAACGATTTTATGGTATCTCGAAAAATTGCTAAATTACTTTTATGCATAACTAGCTTCTGGCCGCGGCTTCGCTTGCGTTAAACGTGTTTGAACATACCCAAAGAAATAAAAATCTCTATCTAATCAACTATCTCCATGCCAAATTTCATCTAAATCGGTCCGGTAGATCCAGACATTACCCCCTACAAACTCACAAACTTTATCTCATTATAATATTAGTGTAGATTGAAATAAAAAATACTGCGTCGGTCGGTCTGAGCAACGTTTTCATACGAAATGTTTTATTATGATACGGCGCTTGACGTTTCATATAATTGTTTCTCGTTCTTGTAATCCCTTTGGCCTATAACAAAATAACGTGAGGTGGCATTGTTCCTCTTTTATAGGTCTACAGAAAGTCTGCAATGGCATATGACAATCTTTTAATTATAGGTTACTATACCCTATGCTACCCGTGCGAAGCCGGGGCGGGTCGCTAGTATAATCATAAAGTAAAGGCAATAGGCTCCCTCCTATTACAAAGAAATGTGGGCGTTAGGTGCATATCACACATGTATGCCCACATGTGTGATGTTAGAATACTGTCAAAATAACTGTGCACATCGACTGTCATCGACCCCACTCCCACCAACCCGCGCGGCACCCCGCGTTCGCCTCGTGCGCCAATATCTACAGTCAACGTCAGAGTGCCGTGACAGGCAACGCCAAGTGCACTGCTATAATATATTTATTATCCTATTAGTATTTTATAACTAGCTTCTGCAAGCGGCTTTGGCTGCTTATAAGTGTTTTATGTTCCCAAGGGACATTATACCGGGATAAAGCTTCGATAAAGCATGTGGTATTCGAGACATCCATATCCGTCCAGCCGTTTGAGCGTGAAGAAGTAAAAAACATACAAACACATACACTCACAAACTTTCGCCTTTATAATACTAATGTGATTAAGATTATTATCTACGTCGTAGAGTAGGTAGACGCAGGCATAGAGACGCACACAACACACTTTGTTTGGTAAAACTCTATGGTTGCTAATCGTGCAAACTATTGACAAATTAATTTCCAATTAACCATACAAGCAATTAAGATTCTTTACTGTATAGAACCTTAAATGCAAGTCATTAATCCGCTCATTGGTACACAAAAGGGCCAGTTAAACGCTGGAATAGTTAAAATAATGATTACCTTCGTAAGTACATGTTTTCGTGTTCATACTTGACACGTGTGTGACGGCTGTTGCAATTTGTCAATTGATGAGCCCGAGTGTCGAGAGGTCAGCTTTGCTTGTACAATTAGTTAACGTTCGATATTAGTTGCTATGTTATATTAGGTATTTTACTCCTAGACCTAGGTGATGTAACAGGTATATTGATACGATGCTGATTAGGGATACCTTTTTTAACCTGTAGAAATGCTCATGTATATTGCGCCACCACGGGGAGATAGCGCAGTTATATGGGACTCCAACCCACTAAAACACCACGGTGTCCTCCTGTGCCGCTTATGGCGGGAACACGGGCACGCTTTAGCACTCACCGCGAACCCGCCGCGGCTGTTCGTCACCGGACCCTCCTCTGGGCGTAACCCCCATCATCGGCGCACCAGAACACATTGCACGCGGTGGCCACCCCATGACCTCTAGCACATTGGACCAAACCAGCACATGGCCGCGAGACGACTCCGTGTATGGCACCCTTGGTCCCCCTGTGACGGGGGGTGATTAGGGATACCTAGGCCTAATAGAAATTGTAGAAGCGCCGTCGAAAATCTCCCTGTTACCCGACTGCCGAAGTATGGTAATGTGTTTATCAGTCTATGTATGTTTGTTCCTATGTGGTGTTCTAGAGACCAGATGCGTTGTCCGATTTTGATGATTCTTACGTCAATCGATTCGTATTAATCTTGCGATCGTCACTGGCTACATACAAATTTGTAAATACAAAAATGTCGGATTTTGGGTGCCATGTTGTGGGCGCCCAATATATTTTATTCTTCCAAACTTTACTTTTTACCTTTTTTGAATTCTTCTAAATGAGCTAACTTTTACGTTAACGGGATCTACTGAGCATAAAAAACTTGCACTTGATTCTAGTGCGAGTCTGATGACGATAATCGTGTCACTGTATCGCACGTAGGAAGACGTTGTATAAGGTATTATGTGAGCTTATGTTCAATGGTCAAGGCACAAAGCTAGTAGATACAACTAATTTCGTAATAGTTGATTATCGTGAATTGAGGAGAACGTTATTTATCTACAATCCTACATGTCCAATCCTCCAAGTTTTCATCTGCCATCCATGAGAAGATTGTTACAACAATTTATCGACTCATCAAAGTTGATTGATGTCCGCGTATTTTACGATTAATTTTATGGGTCTTCCTGGTATGCGAACTATCTTAGGCAACTCCTTCCTTAAAGCCTAGAGAGAAAGTGTATAAACCTTGGTCTTTTATTTGTTTTCTTCCGTTTATCTGTCTTCATCTTCCTGCCCTTGTTCCTACTAATTGGGGTCGAGGCATCATGTTTTCTTCTTCCAAACCGTCCTTTTCCCCGTCACGCTATGGCTGACTACCTCTTCTTTCATATCACCCCTCATACAATCCATCCATCTGTTCTTTGGCCTCCACAACAAATATTTTTATTCAGTTTGTTAGTACGGAATCTATATCTTTTTGTAAAAAGTTTTTACAAGTTTTATTTCAATATAACAACTGAATTTTAAAACAGCTAAAATGTTGCATACTAATTTGGTTTGGATGAAAAAGCATGGTAGCATGAATAAAAAAGTATTTTTATTGGAAAAAAATATTGCAAACTGTCTAAACCTGAGCATTTCCTCATATATTACGTACTTTGAAAGGAATATCGATTAGCTTTTCAATCCATACAATAACTCCCTCGACGTTCGTACCAGCAAAATGGTACTTATTTACAACTGTTCAAGCTCAAAGCTCAAGCTAGCCATAACTTTCGTCTTAGCTTTCGCTAAACGTTTATGTCCCGTTTGTTTGTAGGCAAATTGGTCAAGTGTGACTGGTGACTTTGACTGGTCTTTAAATTTTATTGGTATTGTGTCTTTTGCGGTCAGGTCCTAACCTTGCGGCTGGGTGGGCTTCGAAAGTTGAGGATGTTATTGCTTGTGTTAAATTATTTGTGCGGACTTTTGTTATTGTAAGCACGTTTTTCTAGTAGTTTTCTCTATATTTGAGGATTTTTTCCGCGGCGCTTTTGCAATCTACATATTCACCAGGTAGTACAAAAGGAACAAAAGGTACGGTACCTACTGCATACCAAAGTTGGTGCAGTCAAAAGATGCCTTCGGCTGGAAAATATTAAAGTTTTAGGAAGCGACGGACACTATAAGATTTCAGTTTCAAAATATTTTACACTGACACGATATAGAATTCCGAACAGTAGTTATAAATTAATGATGTTACGTATGCTGGCGCCATACTACACGCACATCACCGCACATGTCAAATAAGAAAAAATAATGCGGACAAAAACGCAATCACTTTGAAAGATGGACAGCAAAGAAACGGACACACATATCAATGTACCGGTTCAACACTAATTACATAATAAATAATTGGGGTCAACACTATTTACTAGTGATGTAACGATGTTGTATCGATGCTAGATCCGGCTGCCGGTTCCGATCTGTTCATACGTAACTCGATAGTTCACTATAACTCTATTAGATAGGCGTTTTGGTTCTCAACAATCTATTTAGGGTATCAATATATTGATTATTTAATAGATGATTTGTCGGGATTTACGAGGTCGTCATTATTGAAGAGGTTCATCATCATCAAAGATGTTTATATTTTTTTCTGTTTATATTTGATCTATATGGTTAAAGTAGTTACGGCCAGCAGATTAACCAATGCAATCGCAGGAATAATTAAGTTCATCCATTTTACTGGGATTGCCAACTGTCCCAGTAGGATTCAGTCAAGCTCGCTCTTTTACATAAATTGAATTTAAATTATAGCTGGCAGCACAGAAATGTTAGCCAAAGGATTCAAAGTCAATTTGGCACATACAACTATTCGTGCTTGGTTTATGTATTTTGGTTTACGTCTGCTGCTGCATATACCTTAAGCGGAAAATTCCTTCACCGTATCATATCGTAAGCTTTATAAAACAAGAAAATGCTTGATAATATTAAAGTTGTTTTGCTTTGGGCTAACTAGCTAGCTAGAAATGAAATGCAAGAAATGTAAGATGAAACAGTAATTTAGCAGATGACCCAAAATACACACAGTCTTCTTTTACAACAGCAGCATTCTCAATTAATTTAACTCTAGTAATAAGATTATCGTCTTCAGCAAAATTCGAATGTTCATCGTCAACTATTAATATTTTACATAAGTTCTCTTTTCAACTAGGTTTATTTTCATACAGTTTCAATACATTAACATACAAATTGTTCAATACTGCACTTTTATTATCGTTGTGTTTCAAGTCCGTATGTGCGGTGTGGCATGAATTATTCAGACTTTCTGTGACATCGTTTGCTTCAATAAGGGCATCTCGATATGTTGTAGAATTCACAATATATTGCTTGTTTACTTTTTAGTTGTACTGTACTATTTGGATCACGGATCTTTGTGATACTTGTTTTTTTGAGTTGGGAAATTTTGTGTTTTTAGTTAAAAAAAAATTGTTAATAATCTGAATAAAATGAGTATGAATATGTCAAAATGGATGGCTATAAGTTGTGTTGAAGATAAAGATGGGTAGAAAGGAAGTGACAATTAAGGTGGCGAATAACAAGGAAGTATGGTAGAAGATGATATGTTGCTCCGACCCTAAATAAATTGGGCAAAATTCAAGAGAATGATGTCTGCAGGAAGAATATGAACACATTATGGACAGTATTAATAAAAAAAAATTACAAGTAAGAAATAATTTAACGTTCAGGCAAATACCAAATACATTATGCGTAATGCATATTAACATTTTACAAATTCGCTCACAGTTTGATTGGAGCGAAAGCTTTTATGATCTTACATAATGATACAGCTAATAAGGAAACAGCAAATTTGTAATGCCTAGATCATTAATACTGATGTAATGTAAGTATAAAAAATATCGCTAGTAAGTGATCACAGTATAACATGGCTGAGCTAAATGTTACAAGACATTTATGATCAATAAAAAGTTAATGGTAGATATAAAGCTTGTGGTACATTGCGCGTATTTAATTAACATAAAGTTATTATAGTGTTCCTACTGTATAATGTAAAAGATCGACCGTACAAGTATTGTGTTTATCATGTTAACAATGTTAATTCTCATTACCCTGAGGTTGTACAATGTTGATCCTTTAAGTGGTGTCCGAAATGAACACCTGTTTAGTCTTGCTTAACTTTATCAATATTTGGAATGTCAACATCTTCAGATGCTTTAAGTAAATCTCAGCAGTCTTCTTTTGCTTGGGCTCGAACATTAATACGAGTTTAATTTGTTTTGTGGTAGTAGTCTCTAGTCAGCTATTAAATGATAGCGGCACCCATGTTAATGTTTTGTCTCTGATTAAACATGCTTGTCTAAACTTCAAAATACTTAAAATATGCATGCATTGCTTCTTCTTTACTTGATCATGATTTGGCATTAAGTTTTCTAATTCAAATAATCCTGATTGGTTTGAACTCTGAACCGCAGATCACCAAACG
This sequence comes from Orthosia cruda, assembly GCA_964057195.1. Lineage (NCBI taxonomy): Eukaryota > Metazoa > Arthropoda > Insecta > Lepidoptera > Noctuidae > Orthosia > Orthosia cruda. Next base: position 17,593,135 of record OZ059846.1, on the reverse strand, counting down.
TAATTCGTATAATGTGACAGTTACCAAACGTAAACCAAGCGTAGGTAAGTAATGATTGATGTTATACCAATTTACTAATAACCCATCAAATCAGTTTTTGTTCGTAATAACTTTATGCTAATATCGAAGATGTCAAGGATTTGACGAGACCTTAATTTAATCTGTGTATCACTGAGATCAGTCTTCAAATTATGCGCGCACGCACTTCAAAATAATGATGCTATTTTCATTCTTGGTTGTTTTTTAAACTAGTTTTTATGATAATTAGTTTTTGTAACTCTTATTTTCTATTAAAATACTTCACTTTTGTTCATATTTTCCACGAGATATAAGACCGTACACATTTTTACTAACATCTGCTAGCATCATCCAAAATATTTCAACTGGATATACGAATTTCTAAATTATGACCACAACAGACAAGTAAAAATTTTGTAAGTACATATTTACTTTTAAGAGTACATACTATTATGTGTTTACACACAAAAATGTCTTCTCTTGTAAATCTGTCCGGTTCACACAGGTCGGTATTGTAGTCTGTATGTTGTGTGCTTTGTGAAATGTCGCGGGAGTGCTGAGTCAATATTCTATGTCAACAGTCTAGTTTCTTTACATTCAGGGTTCAGATGAGTGCAACGTTGATAACAATGATTACGCATTTGGCTCTGCGACTGAATAAGAAGATTATTATAATGTTTCCTTCTCTGGAAAAAGGCTTTTCCTCTTGCGAAAGATACATCTTATTTGAAATTAAAACATTGAAATTTCTACTCACAAGAAATCTTTAGAGAGAAATATGTCAAACGCTTTCAAAAACAGCCAGTCACGAGAAACCTAGTGTAAACTCAGAGCTAAAGTAGGTTCAGCATTATCATACTTCATGAGAAAAAGCTTCAGAAAATACTATCATTGTAAACAATGAAAAAACTAGGATGAGTAACAAACTAGCTAGAATGATTATCTTACCTAAAAATCTTTTGGGTATAAAATACATTTAAAAAAAAAAGTGCGCTGATAAAAATGTTGACGAGAAAAATGAAAGTGAAGAGTATTCATTCGTTGTGAAGAATTCGCGCAACTGTGACAGTATCCAATTTGAGGTTATACGGGTACTTAACTAAAGTAAGTGATATACTCGTAGCTAAGTCTTGAGCTCCACGATTGATGCTATACGTTGTTTCGAACACATTGAAAGATAGAAGCTATTGGATAAATATTGATATGTGAAGAAAGTACAGGTTGAAAAATATATCCTAATTGATTGCCGTTTCAAAGTTATATTGTAGTTTCTCCCTGTATACTGTTTTCTCTCTATTTGTTTCTATCTAAAACAGTAGTCTTATCGGCATCATCAAAATAAATTCCTGTGAGCCTATTCACACCAAAATTTTAGTCATCAAATTCACTTTCACCACATCCTAGTAGCCGCACACCCATCCTACGTGCTTCCCATGCTAACCGTACCCTCTTGACACACTACACTTGACGTTTGAAAGTATATATCTGTTACACTTTTAGCATTCACATTGTTTTTGTGTGGAAACTTAGCAATTACATTTTAGTTGTAGCAGTACTAGACTTTGGATTTGTTAAAGGCTTTCGAAACGCTTTTGTTTTGCTGTGGTGAAAAATTCGTCTTGTGTGGTTATTGCAAGGTCGTGAATATGGATAATATAGTATAGATTTTGTTATTGTTTATCTATAATTGATTATTTGAAAGATAGATTGTCGTTAATCAAAGCCCTTTCCTTTCTAATCAAAGCTTACGTTCGTCATTTTGTTTCATTTAAAAACTTATTCGTTATATTGTTAATTTCTAACTGCAAAAACCAAACCAAACGATGTCTTCAATTACCCCGCTATTTATCTCTACCTACTTCGAACCGCGAAATTAATCACTCATGCATCTGAAGACTGAACAGTTATCCCACACTCAGACACACGCATTTCTAAGACACCAGCTACAAACCGGCTGAACATCAAAACATCACATTCGGTTATCATAGCTTTATGATCAATTCGCAATAGTTCAGCAAATGCCGGAGTAAAGTTCAACGGAACAATAGCTTATTTTGGTGTCGAAACCGACGCTAAACTATATCATGATGGGTGTGCATAAATTACTAAGTTCAGATAAGATGGCTGTCCACGGGTAATTAATTAGATTAAAACTTCTGATACTGAAATGTTCGGATTTAAAGTTGAGTGAATTCGTGATGGCTGATAAATAAATCTGACGTAGCCTAAGAGTTATCTAGTGCTAAGTGGTTTTGTCGGAATTATTTTATTCTAATCTAAGTAGGTTTGAGTTGTCTTGATATTTACGGATATTTGTCCGTTATTTGTGTTTTCGATCTCTCATTTATACCCGTCTCAACTATTACTAACCTTGGGGCGTTCCTTATTTCCAAAATCGTTACGCTTTTAGGGATTGGCTTGAGTAGCAGGTCAAATACTTCGCTTACAAACAATACTATATGTTTTGACATCAAAATCTATTGGTCTACAAGATTATACATTTGCTTAATATCCTCAAACGAACTTAAATATTAATTTGCTGAAGTAACAAAGAAAAGAGGAAGCACAAAGCTTTAAAATACAATTTAAATTTTATATACCTGAAAATTATAATCCTAACGCCAATTATACTTATTAAGTTATTAGTCAAGCTAGAAAGTTAAAAAACAATTACTACCGTTTTAAATCTAACTAATCATAAAAGTACAGTAATAAACACGCTTGCCTGATAGGAGTCACGATTTTATTCTTACTTTTTTTGGTAAATATTTTTCCTATAAAAATTTGACTAATGTAAGTGCTTACTTATGAACTTGGATAAGAACTCCACACAACAGCTAGATACACTCGCTGAAGTTCTCAGCGAAGTAGCTCATACTCTACAATCTACACTACATGATGCATTGAACTTATCGATCGTCCGACGTGCGAATTTACTTTACCAACAGTAACTTAGCAATGTTTTCATTCAGCTTAGTCCAGATAGATTAGTAGATAAATTAGAAATCCAGGGTGCTAGGCTAAATCTGTTCCATCCTATTAGTTTAATTTTAGTATTAATTTTCTCGATTACTTCTTTCCATTTTAAATTACCATATCCCTTGTCTTACCTAACCTAACACATTGTAGTCAGTTTTACTAAGAAGAAGTCCTGCAACTTAATAAAACTGTGGGCAGACATTCAGATTTATATCCAAAATGCGTGGGATTGAAAGCATAATTCACACATTATACTACGTTTCCGTTACAATAAACTACCATGTCTATCGAATCGATTTTGTCTGACAAAAAGGATCGTATAGTATCCGTTGCCACACATTATTCTCTAATAAAATTAAATAAATGAAAATACTTAGCCATTACAATGAAATTAAATGTTGCAAGTTGTTTCACGGAAAATACCTTAAAATGTCGAGACGGACTGTGCAATTTCTTTAGATTTAGATTGTGTCTCTTATTGTTTATCAACTGTTGCTTGAGAATTAACATGTGTTGCATGCGTTTACTTATGTTCTGTATAATTCTTGTACAAATAATCAAATTTAATCTGATTTATTTCAAGGAGCAAGTATCCTGTTTTTTTTTCCCTTGACCATGGATGGAGTTCATTTACTATTTAAATGAACACATACGTCCTATATCTGTATGATTTTATACTTCTGTGTCTTCGTTGCTTCAACATATACTTTTATACTTTGTCAATGAAATTATTGATACGTCATAATTATCTACTGCTTCTGTATAAACAAATACAACAATACCTGTCCAGGTAATGTTGTATTTGTTTTTATACTTAAGTCAAGTCACTTTCAATTTGCCCGTGACATTTCATCTCTATTGTTTCATTAAGTTCATTCAAAACTATAATAATATTAGCTTTGTTTGTTGTTAAACCCTGTCAAATAGTGAATGGGCAATTAAGACTGTTATGCAAAATGCTATTAAAACTTTTAAAAGGTTCTTATTAATGGTAGTCAGCTTACGCAATACCATTAGGTGATGTTATAAAGTTTTATACTGGACTTAACGCATCCTAATTGACTTAATCATGACGATGAATTAGATGTAACAGCTATTTGACTTAACGTGTTAGGAAATTGATTGATTGCTCATTATTAGGCCGTACTTTGAAAATGTGAATGACCAAGAGAGAATCTTCGACATGAAGAAACAGCAAAACTGTCTATACGAAAAAGTTTGTTTGAGAATTGTCTGCCTTTGAGTGTTCTTTCATGTCTTCGCTTTAATTCAAATAAACGTTTCCTCTAAGAGTCCTTTGTCATTTTTGGCAAATAAATATGAGTGAAGCAAACCTTTGCGTGAAGTTCTGTTTGGGAACATCATTTTTTTTAGGGATGTTTTTAATTAATATAATTGTTAATGGGAATTTTCTTAGCTGACGGAAAGCTTTTCTGTCACTCTTTGCATCCTAAATGATTAGCTTTCCCTTGTTTACAAAGAACGAACAACTTTTACAGGCACTTGATAAAAGCCGTCTATCTTTTAAATACTCCTTGCCTTTTAGTCTGAGACTGACATCGGTTTCTCAGTTGGTGTATTTTTAGTGAAGATCAATAAATTTATCAAGATCATTGAAAGGCAAGTCTACCTAATCAATTTACTTCAACATGAATATTTATATATAGATTATAATGGCAACGATTTGAACTAGTTTCTACTTTTTAACATACATAAGAATTCCTATTCACCGTAACCGTCTTGTTTCCTATTCCGATCAGTTGCGTCAGGCCATCTGTCGGAAGAAAGTCGTTTGAGATAAATGTGTTCGCTTTTCCGTCACTCACTAAGTCACTGCGCATGGTTGTATAGTGGCGAGCAGAAATATTTGCACAGGTAAACTAAATATTTCTATATTTATTTTAATGCACACACACATACGAGTATATAGCTATCGTTGTAGATTTCCAATTTGATATATAAAAATTATATTTTTCTACGCTATACTAGGTGATCTTTTTTATATCCCATAACTCTAGGATATGAATGAGACCACACCAAAGAATCAGCTGGCTTAGGAATTATTTTTCAATCATATTTTTTTTTTTTTCATTTTTCATACAAAATATTGTAACATTTTGATTTATGATATTTTCGAAACTATGCATTTTTGGAACACATATTCTGGGACAATTTTGTATTATTTTTACTTATAGAATATAAACGAAAACCAAGTAATTACAAAATGTATATATATTAAAGATTGCGTTATTTATTAGTATTGGCTTCTTGAATATATTGCGCTAGCTTATGACATTTTAGTATCTGTTTCTACAGTCCTAGTCTTGTCTGGTCGTGATTCTGAAATGTCTAAATCTTGTATGCTGGTATATGTGAGTGTTATTGCGTGTTGCGTCTATCAGAATCTGTTCCTGGTTGCGAAAAGTGATTTACAGATTACTCCATTGTAACTGCTGCATTCAAGTGAAATAGCGTGTGTTATTAGTGTTTTTGCATTTTCATAATCGTCTGTAAAATAGTAATAATTGTACCGTAATTTTTATTCGGTACCAAAACGATGAAATAAGCTGTAGTATGGTACCTAATTGTCTCATAGAAAAGCCAAAGTTTTTTTTAAATTAATATATTACCGACGTATATTTTTGGAAGTACGGCAACTTGTTTGAAATGGGTCGATGACACTTTCTGTTGTTTTCACACCCAGCCAAATTCAAATAAAATACGTAAGTACTTACGGCTGGTAAATTTATCTTGCTCTTCACTGTAGCGAGATCACTCTCGCTGTCAAAACCCCGCTCAACATGAGTGATACCGTTATTACGTGCAAAGAGTTGCGTGTGTGCAACTTCATCTGTGACGTTACGATCGGCCTTGACTGACATGATCTTGTACAGTTTGATTTGCATGAGTTTTCGTGCTATGAGAAATAGGTGATGCTGCGTGTAGATTTGTTTTGCTTGGTTGTTTATTTAGTTCTGTTTATGGCTTGTGGGCTTGCTTTCGAGGTATTGACTGTATTTAATTTTATTTTGTCACTATGAGGAAACGAAATAGCCGTAGTATTAAATCTTGGATGCTAAACATCTGGCGGGCCAATTATTGGGTTGGCGATAAATTCGCGACTGTTTTCGCCCCTTCCGCCTGTTGCGATTCGAAAGGTGGAAAAATGTTTTCCATATAACTTAAACCTTAACCGACCAGCAATTTTATCTCCTTTAATTCAAATAGAATTGCCCAACAATATGCTATGTTCTAAAATCATCTCCATTTTGCCCAGGGTCGACCATCGTAATCTCATGGGTTGTAATTCGTCTACCTCAACTCATACAGAATTTCCACGCAAGACAGCCAAACAATAAACCATGTTCAGCAGTGAAAGTCTTTCGTCTAAAATTATGTTTTTAGTACTGTTATTGATAAGCTCGCGCTTGACCACTATCTCACCTGATAGTAAGCGATGATGTGGTCGGCGATGAGGCACACTTACCTAGAAGTAGCTTATTCACTCTTGACTTGAAGACTCGCATGTTGTAGCTATCAGGAAATATAAAGACTCCGGCAGGGAATTTAGTGTGTTTGTGTGGGATGTCCACCATGTATCAATGACGCATCGCCGCACGTCGTGTAGTCCGTTGATGGAACGGGCATGCAATGCAATTCCATGCACACTCCCCGAAATATGTGATGACGATGAATAAACTATGTTCTAATATGATCTTCTCCGTCTTCCCCAGGGTCTACCATCGTGGTCGCGCGGGCTGGAGGTGGCGGAGGCTGCCCGCGCGCGCCTCGTGCGCTGGGCGTGCGGCGAGACCCCCGCGGAGCCCGAGCCACCGAGGAAGAAGATGCCGCACGCGTTGCGGAGAAGGTGGCCGCTGTGCCCTTGTTTACAGGTTAGTAAGAAATTATAAAATAGTCAAGCTAAAATGGGATTGGGTGGGTCACGTCAGCCGCATGCACAGTAACCGCTGGGCAGTAGTCTCCACAAATTGGGTGCCTGATGATGAATGGCGCCGCCGAGGCCGGCCCAGAAATAGGCAAGGAGACGACTTAAGCGCCTAATGCAGGGGCTGGTCAGAGGTGGTTCAGGATAAGAATACTTGGAAGGGTTTGGGGCAGGACTTTGCCCAGCTGTGGGACAGAATAGGCATATATATAAAAATAAATGTGTGTTAAAAATGCAGGTGGAAGAGTTTTAAAGGATTATGGTCTAATTGCTGTGGTTCTTCTATCGTATCTTATTGGCTCAACACACATGTTTTGTGAGAGTAAAAATTGCAGTCAGCAAGGTTTCTGGACTGACTACCCAAGAGGTCCCGACGTCATTTATAGTATCTAGAAGTTCTTCCTTGTATCTTAAAAATATCTAAATTGCCCTGAAACGAATCTAAGAACCTGATGATCAGTTGATTTGGTCATGAAGAACTAATATCCAACCATAGCGGGACTATTCAATTGTTTATTGATCTTTTAAATATTTGGCAAGTATTGGAACTAAGTTTCCTCTGGTTCCTCCATTCAAAGTCTGATTTCAGTTCTCTTGAATTGTTGCCTTTTCCTTGCCTTCGTTTATCTGATCTGAACTAGGATGATGGTGAAATGAAAGCCGTTTGTAATAACACTGGTAACTCATTCATCCGCAATAGTATTTAAATGTATGTTAGCCACTTAGCCTCAATGCAAGGCAATAAAGGGTTGCAACTTTAATTACATAGTTTCCGTTCCTTGCTTCAATGCAATGTCATCAATTAAAATTTCCCTAGACCCTTCAGCGGCGGATATGCTAACAAAAACAAAGTAATCAAGCGAATATTGATCAATATCCTTATTGCTGCTTATCTAGTTGATCTAAGTGCCGATGTAGTCAGTACTTGGCGGCTAATTGTTCCGGAACGTGTTGGTTGACTTCACCAGCTTGTAACACAACACCCACGGCATATCAGGTTCGGATTAGGGTTCGTTCCGCTTCGTACTTTCACCAGTCGCTTAGGGACTAGGAAATATGAATATTTTTACTAGAAGGTTTCGTTGGTGGTTCATTTAAATTGACGGCCACCCTAAATGGACGTCGATTTGTAAATGCCCTTTGTAGTATTTTCTTTAGTTATAAATTTTTTCACAAATCATAATCCATCAACGATATCGTCGTCTTACTAAATGTAATTTGGGTTTCCATAAGAATTTTCCTAGACACGAAAATTTTTAATAGTTCTCGGCAAATATGATGTTATTCCCTAAATATCACCTATTCCTTCCTATATGGGTCAGGACCAAATTTTAGGTAAGTAAATAGAATAACCACGTACCTACCTAAAATATTACAACTATTTACACACACGCTAATAATTATATTGTGCTACATTTATTTTCCAGTGTGACACATTTACCGTTGTGCGATGAAGTCAAAAATTTGGTCCTGACCCATATTTCATGATCATTTTAAGATGCAAGTGCATGAGATGGCTGTGATCGCATCATTAATAGCTTAATCGTAAAGCCAATGTGATTTTCCTCTAACCACTTTAACTAATCGAATCACATTAAGCTTTATTAAATACATTATAACAGTCTCCGTAGAAAACGAAAGCATTTGAGATTTAATAACCTCTGCAGCACCAGACTTGTTTCTATCAGACAGGTTTCAGTCCATGTGTAACTTGTTTACTTCAAGTCTCGTGTCTCATAGGTCAAAGGTCTCTAGTAGGTCATTCATAGTCAACAGGTTGGCTATTCACAGTCCATGCCCGTCAGTGAAAGTCGAGTCCAAGGACTTCATTTCTCCGAGGTTGTTTGTACTAATATTATTATCAATGTCTGCATAACTACTAAGCTGTTCTGATCTAACGATTATGTTGGACGTACTATAGGCTTATGAAGACTGGTATGACAAAATCTTCGTTGAATACTTCACCATAAACCTAATCCATCCCATGTTTCGTACTGCTTGTGATTTTCGTTTTGTTTAGTGTTGTTTAAACACATATATTTCTTCCTATACAGCATGTCTGTTCTCTTTGTCTAGTTAGAAAATTATACAGTAGATTATAGATATACTTGAAAGATATGTAAGCTATGAAATTACAACAAGACCTGAACTTTAAATTCAATACACTTCGGCATCTTTCCTTACCAATCTTTGAAACGGGTCGCAAAAGTCTCTCTTATAAGTTCAAGTTGGCTATAAAGACATAATTAACATTTAGAATAGCTTAAAGGCAATCCAAAAGGTAATTGCCACACCCACAGCGGTATTAGTAACGTGGGTAATGCCATGAAATGGAAACAGAAGGTTTACAGCAAACACTAATGGAAAGTAGTACTAGTGCAGAGATTTTCAGAAATGTGCCAGAGACTATTGGTGTTTTTAACAAATTGCTTACACATAAAGAAGCTTACAATAACTTAAAGGTCAGGTCTTCATTAAACTTACTTTGCAGTGTTGCGCAAGAAAAAATCTCTCTACAATCGTATTTGTTATGACAGTACTGTAGCTCATGTATATGTCAGCAATGCCTGATTTTACTTTGTCTTTGTGAGTTAGTATTCTGCATCAATTTCTTTGATGATCAAAGTAACATGAGCTGCATTTAGAGAAATAAACACGTTTACACTCGCAATTTGTGTCAATCTCGAATGTATCGATGTTTAATATCCTCGTTAATTTAGAATTGCGAGTAATTAAGATTTGTTTGTCGTTTCGAATCGGGTTTGAATCGAGACATAGTTTAGTGGCCTTTCTGTCCCACGTTGGGTGCGGAAAATCTATTGCAGGCAATTACTTGTTCTAGTGCTTGCTGACTAATTTTGCTTCATTCGAATCCGTATTTCCTTCTTTAGTTTACCTCATATTTAAATTCACCAAGACATCATCGATTGTCTTTTCTTTTGTCTTTACTGTATTAACATATTCATGGTCATTTGCAAAACTAAGTTCATTTGAGAAATAATTCTTATTCTGTTTTCTTATGATTTTTAATCTTGCCTATGGACTCATTTAGTTGGGCAGTTCGTTTGCCCATGATGTAGCGAGTAACGGTTGTGTGTGTGGCTCGACAGACATCTGGTCTACAACCTCATGAGAAACAGGTTTGCCAACAGTGATGTTATCAGCCAGATAGATGCTGCTGGCCATTCACCTGGCATTGTTGGTAATCGTAGCTTTTAACACCTGCCTGGGAAATATATAGGCTTTGGAATACTTCCTGAGGATAATAAGACAGATGTATTAAAGTTGAGGCTGAATGTAGGCTAAACGTATGTGTTGTGCTCTTCAGACATTCTTTCTTTGTTAGTTTTATTATTTTATTTGCACTGAAAGTCAGAAAACAGGTTTCGATGATCCTCTTGTCTCAAGATTAAGAACGATGCGGTCGTCGGTTTCCTAATCTGATGCCTTTTGAAAGCTAAGAAAGCTTATTTACTACATTATCGTATAAATTTCGCAAAAGTGAAATTATAGTTCCGACGCGCGACGTCCGTATTGATACGATTAACAAGTATTAATGTATTTAAATTTTGTGCAAATTTTATTGTGCCCAGACAGTTCATAGGTTAGCCATTAGAATTTGTCGTAGAGAAATCTTTGCTTCCATATCGTGGGTTTTCTAATCAAAATTAACATTTCTTATAAACCGCGATGTATTAATCAAAACAATTTGTTTGTTTATCTCTGATATGTTGTGGTTTTGTATGTTTTTCATTATAATTTATTCCGTCAATTTATTATTCTGATTCGTTGTAAAAGCGAATCAAAAATACTTTGTTAGGAGATTCATTTGAATAATATACCTAGGTATTAACATTGAATTGTTGTTTTTCGCAATATTTGTCCATAAAGGAACGGGTCGTAAATTTGTGAATGGTCTTACAACTTTTAAAGTGAGCGTCCTTGGCATTAACCTGAGAAAACGTAACAATGAAGATATAGGTTTCTTTTGTTAGTTTTTAAGGTTTTCTAACAGTCGAACAGATGAAAAACCGCAAGAATGGATCATTGACCGTTCCAAAGCAAAAGATAAAAAAAAAAAATCGCAAACTAATGAATGAAGCCAGACACGCTTTAATAGCGATGCTAAAATTATCTTTGTTCTTAAATGTGTGTTCGTTTGTTCAATCAAATTACTCACTGAGGCTTATAGAAACAAATATACAAGCAGATATATTATCTCGAAACAAATTACCGTGTGTAAATTGCGATAAAATATGGAAGAACTCATATGATTCTGAGAAGGCCATTTCTCTTGCGATTTCCATTAAAATTAAACTAACTTTCACTGTAAGATTGTTGGCAGTATGAAAGGGCTATTGATAGGTAAGGGTCAAAGAGAATTGGTTATATCTTCGTTGGTAAGGGTCAACCCTACGCATGCGCTATTGAAAACCAGTTTACATTGGATTGGAAAGCAGGCGAGATGTCGGTCAGTCGGCACATGCATGGCACTTGTTTATAATTTCCAAGTGGAGGCTCCGCACACGTGCTTATTGTAAATTATTGCTATGTAGCCAGATTGAAACACATCTGCAGTGATTGCTTTGCAGATTACTTATAGGAATTGGTTTATATAATTTGAAGTGACTTTTTCTGCTCTGAAAGAGAAATAACTAATAGATTCTGATTCTCACGTTCAACGTGTGAAAATAATTTACAGTTTCATAGTATTTTTATAATTAGTCAAGATGTTTGACACTTTTATGATAATTAATAATTATTAATTATCATAAAATAATTATTATAAAAAATAATTATTTTTCACTTTTTAGTTGTGGGTACATAACGGACCAATTCTCCAAAGTGAAGCCAGAATAGATTAACCCAGAAACATGAAACTTAAACAAAAACGGTGGATTTAGAGTATACCAGGGTGAACTGTTCACACCTGCGTACCCCTTTAAAGCGTGCTAGTGTGATGTTATGTTATGAAATGATGTAAACAATAAACAGAGATCCGATTGCAGCTATCCCGAGTGATCTGCTGTCATTTATTGAAGAGTTCTGATGTATATATCCGAAGTTCTTCATCAGATCTTGACCAAATTTAAATGGGACCACATGACAAGCACCAGCTTTCAAATAAAAAGAATCATCAAAATCGGTTCACCCAGTAACAAGTTCTGAGGTAACAAACATAAAAAAAAAAAAACAATCGAATTGAGAACCTCCTCCTTTTTTGCGAAGTAATGTTTTGAAACTGAAATACATGAATAACTTGCAACAAATGGTTAGCCAATCAACGCAGCCTTTGTTACAGTGATAAAAGACAAGATAACCTATCATTTTCGACCACCTCAATTAAGCACAATTGGACACAAAAAGGCGCAATTGTACTATTGAATGAAACACTCCATTGATCGGTACGCCACGTGTTATAAGTCGCAAGTTCGACGTCAGGTCAGTCATAATCGTGTTAAACGATAAGGGTTCACGTCAAAATATAACAATGAATCCACTTAGCAGTCTTAACATTCCTGATTTGAATATTACTAAACATATTTCTCAATCGCACTCGTAAGCTGATTATAGAGAGTTAAAGGTCGAGGGTGATAGGATTATGGCTTTTTGAAACAAATTTAATTGGATCGTTTGGAGCAAGGTGTGACTTATTGTATGTGATATTAATGGAGTCTTACCAGCAAAGGCAATACAAACCAAGATCCAAGATAAACTTGTGCGTTTCCAAATCCTTTAATTATCAAGTCTTAATGCAATTCCGTTGTACTTGGAAGTATAATGCGTTGATAACTATTCTGGTATTTATTACCTCGTCTGCGTCCAGCCCTTGTTTACTCGCCTCGGAAACAAACATTTCATTTATAAATACTTATTGTGTCGGTCGTCAACATGGGCCCTAATGAAACGTCCATTTAGTCGTTAATAGAATTAGAGCGAGACAATGCACTTCGATAAATACGGGAAGCAATTACGGTACGACATGGAGGTCTTTAGTTTTGATTGAGACACATTGCGAGGCGCCAGGCGTTCGTGTCTCGTTGTGGTCCTTCCCTCGATTGACTCTTGCGCAAGTGGGAAAGCGTTTTATTGACACTGCAGTCAAGTGGCTTGAATTAAATTAACCAATCAAATGTAATTTTGGTGTTGTTCTGTGAATGATTTGAAATTGTGACCAGCTATGAAGAAAACTAGATTCTTCAACTCGAAAAGAAAACAGTCGATCGTAAGGATACAAAATGTGAGTTCAGTATTTGAATAAACAGCATTTGAAGGCGACTTTTTCTGGGAACGGCGTTAATAGTCAGAGATGGTTCACATTCACACCCTTTTGAAGTTAATGTCCGTTCTTAACATAGTATTTCTTTATGCAATTGCGTTTCTTCGGAAGACCAAATGTGGATACGAGTTTTAGGAATGAGTGCGTTAAGTCAATCTTTGTTTTATCGAGCAGTTTGTGTGCAAGATTAGTTATAAATATATTCTTCCTAATTCCTACTATTTTGTTATTTATTTGATATCGACGGTAATCGACTTGCTATGAAATTTACATACATATTTAGGTACTTTCGATGTGGTGCACTTAGATCAATTTTGCGTTTTGTGTTTTAGTCACTAAATAATCATCATCATCATTCTTGTAATTTTGTACATCACAACAAAATTAAACGATTTTTCGATATTGTTTTTTTTTTCTTAATACTAATCCCGCTGAACAAAGTTGGCGCCTATTCCGTGTAAATTCTTTCATGCCATTCCTCTTTCATGCCTCTCGGATTTTCATTCTTCATACTAATTGTTCTTCTTGCTTACATCTCGTGTATACGGTGGGTGGGAATATCACTTTCTTTAATTATGTAAAAGGCAGCTTTATTTATTTGAAATTGGGTCAAAAGACAAAAAGTGCTATTAGCACAAGGTTTACAAGTTTTGAGATATAATTTGAAGATATTGGTTTTATAAGTTTACTGTATATCGAGCAATTTGGCTGTGTGCTTTACGATTTAAAATAAATACTAACTCGCAAACATAATGTTGTCCTTACACTTTGTATGCATCAATTTGTAAGTTACTGCTCACACGTTTTCTTATCGTCAGTTGAAGTCACGACGTCTCTTTTTTCATCTTTCATATCCATCATTGCATCCATCCCGTTAATTGGTACATTACCACATAATGCAGCATCTTCGTCCACATCTTAACTCTTGTAAATTAATGTTGCTAATAATGGTGGTCCTGCAAATAAGTCTGCAGTCGACTTGGTGAAGTCATCGACGCAAATATACTCCACTCCTTGTGTGTTGTGAAGGGTTGTAGGGTTATCGCTTTTGTAATTTTAGATGGCGGTGCTAAAAAGAAAAATGGCGGCTGTGACTTTCGTATGAGTCATGATTTGGTTGACGTCAGTGTTAAGTATTTTGCTCTCTGTTTCAAGACTTTTAACGAGAGTTAACTTGAGGAGAATTTTGAACCTGTATGTGCAGTGCAACTTGTGCTTTTCTTGAAATAAGAAATTTTACCAAGAAAGACATACGATTCAATCTAACAGTAAAAATCAGCTAGCTTTATTTTACTCTGTTTCGTCACATTTGATTTTATGTAAAATTTTATTTCGGCTTCCTCGTTATGAACAGTCTTCTGTCAAATTGTAATAATTATTGATTAAAAATGCATTTAAATTTTTCATAATACACACGGAAGAAGCTACTAATCTTAATTCTAAATCCAATTAACAGGTTAATAATATGTAGATTATTAGACTGATCAAAATGTTAACAAGGCATTGCTACGTAAATTATTAATCAGATATAAATCAAGCTGTATATTTCCTGACTTTAAAACATTAGTTGATTATGTACCCACAAAACTAGAAGAATAAATACAGATGGAAGAGCACAAAGGTGCTGCTTAGCGACCCTCCTGATGATTCGACGTGATTCGATTTATATCACACTGATAAGCGACTTTTCCTAAGTGAAATTGCAAATACGTTCACATGGCCGCAACGCGGTGCAATTCGACACATGAAGGTTGCCCTAGTCGACGGCCCGAACTATTTTGTGCGCGGAGTTAAATTACATGCTATCTCATTCAACAACACGTACGAAAGAGATAGGTGCTGTGATGAACAGTATGAAGCTAGTTCGCGTACGAATACACACTTTTGCAAATTCGTAGCGAAATGGATGATGATTTAGGACGAAAGCGAGCGCGCGAAATTTTATAAACAGGGCTTTGGGAATATGGATATCATGAAAAAACTACTAAATGTATCTGTTCAAAATAAAATTATGTTCATTGTTGAACTACTAATATGGTAAATAAATGGTATTTATTTGCGCCCAAAGATGCGTTAGAATTAGTGTTAAATTATGGAATTTTCGACGCTCATAACTTTCAAATATATCGGTTTTTTACTATTTTGTTTCCATACAGGGCTATATAATAATAATATAATAATAATAATAGATAATGATGAGACAAATTGATTATTTTTTTTTATTTTGAACGTACACCGTCAAACAGTGGAGTAATCACCAGACTACGTTTGTATGGAAGAATGATCGACTAGGGCAATATTTTCTTAGAAAATACGTGCGTGATATCGTCTATCGACGCAATTTAAATTGCATCGCGCAATCACTAAGGTCTCTTATTTGAAAACTAATTTCTTCCAGCAGACTTGCGACAGGAGGTTTAGATGAGAGATGCAAAGGAAACACCTACACACATATAGATAGAATACATAATAGGGTAGTTGACAAAAAATATCTATTTAGTCCGTCAGTAAGATAACCTAAAAATAGTGACGTCACAAGCCCCCACTTCTGAACTTTGATGCGCTTTATCTTTGTCAATTTTGATTTATTTGATATAGCAAAAAATACGGGTCCAATATTATTTGTATTATAATTATATTTTTTCTATCTAGGAAACATTACTATTATTTATATTACTAGCTGACCCCCGCGGCTTCGCTCCCGTCAACTGGCTACCAACCCTGCCTACCCTGTCGACCCTGCCTACTCTGCCTACCCTACCTACCCCACCAACCTTACCTAGCTACCTACAATTTTTTATCTATCATCAATAGTTTTCTCAGCGCACGCCAAAGAATGAATTTTATAGGCAATATTTCGCTACCTTGGTGGGTTACATTATTGCGATTTTCATAAGGATCTGTAATGTTTTTGAAAATATATTATAGGCGGTGTCTCAAGAATACTGTAGCTTTCTACTGGTGAAAGAATATTCAAAATCGGTTCAGTAAATCCAGAGATTATTACAACATCACAAACTCATAAACTTTACCTCTTTAATATTAGTATAGATAAAAATCTTACATCCTATTAGAAAACAAATTGTCACAACAGGATGCAGCTAAAGCATAAATAATCCTTAATTCTACATGAACTGATTAAGTCTTTATGGATCTTTTCCATTGTTCTCTCTCAACAAATATTTTGCTTCTGTGTTCATGACCTCATTTAATGCATCGTTGATAAGTTTTATTTGCCTTTCCATCTGTTTGTGCAGAGTCTATAGTGCTTTCTACTATTCATGTTAATTAAGCAAGTACTTAAGGGAATACATAATTAATCGGTGTGGTTTACAGTAGTATACTTTCTGTAGTTTCTGTCGGGGGATTTGAATCTTGTTTGCATTAAAACCTTTATTAGTGGTGTTAGTAGTGAAGATACATATCGCATGTGTGTAGTATACCTATTGGCATGTTTTTATTTCTGCCGAACTAGAGTGAGAATTATCGTCATATTCATGATTAACGTTTTCTTGTTCCAATTTGTGTACAGAATTAAATTTATACTGAATATTATAAATGCGAAAGAAACTTGTCTGTTTGTTTATTACCTTTTCGCATCTTAATGGCTGATTTAAATTTAATTTGGCCCACAGGCAGACTGTTCCTCAATATTTCCTCGGGATTATTTCCAACTTTCACGCAGTTGAAGTCTGGCAAATGCAAGTTTACCATAATTTCGATAAAAATTGTAACGACATCGCCTAAGCCCATTGAAACATTGACCACAAACATTATTTATAAGAATTAGATATCAACAGTTTATTTACAGTTTGCAAAGGCATCATGAATTATCCTAATTGTTGAGCTCCCGTAGCCCGAAGTCACGTCCCAGCAATAACGCTTAAAGATGGCGACACTCAACTACGTACTCAAGTAATGACAGGGCGAGGGTGCGATGTCTGAGATCACCGCTTCGTTCCCCTAAGTTACCTTCAGCAAATTGAAGGGGACGATGAGCAGCAGATAAAATTTGGTCAACTTTTCCCTGAAGTCTTAAGTAATAAACTATGAAGAGATAATACTTACGAGTTCAAAGATTTTGAGAGAGTCTTAGTGTGAGTTTTTTATACTTACCCGATCGCGTTAACGTAAACCTCAATTAATATTGATACTGGATAAGCGACGCATGAAGGCACTACGTGAACGCCGTGAACACACTGAATTGACAAAGGCGAACTTTAATGTTAACGTTATCAAGTGAGTATAAAAACTCGTACTAGGCCTTCATAATTATGAAGTTTATCCATGCCTTTGGGCTATGGCGAGGTTTTGTTAAGCAAGCTTACAAATAACCGTTATTTATGACAAAACATCGTTAAATAATTTCCAGAAATCTACAGGTTATTTATAAAGCTTTCTCCGCACAGCCCTATTCATTATGTCAATGGATTCGCGAGACATCGGGCGACAGTTCGTTGAAATGCGTCGCAGGCGCCGCCAAAAGGTCACTCTGACTCAGAAGCGCTTTTAGCGTGCTCATGTATGGACGTGCACGATATTATCAGATTGTATGTAGCACGGAACAGTGAGCGAATGAAATGTCGATATTAATACGATTTTAGACACAGTCTTCTTCGGATGTAATGATGTTTCCTGAAATCCTGATGCTTGATAGCTTACGAGCTTTTATATTTAAAATTGCATTGTCGCAAGAGCCAAACGTGTGTGCCAAGTTTCAGCTCAATCGGACACTGGGAATTGGATAAAATTTAATTTCCAAGATAAGACAAGCCTTATTGCGTAAATGAGTTCGGCAGGCCAAAGGGAACAACTCCATGAAAGAATATGACACATTCCATTTAAATGCTTTCGGTTTTGCGTAAATAATTTAGAAAGGGTACGTCCTTCACCCTATGAGTTGAATTAATATATCCTTACCATGACCTATCCCCTTTCGAGTGTATTATTCAATACGAAAGTCGTTATTTTAAAGGTGTTGTCACCATTACCTGTACATGTTCTTTGCCGAATTCACTAACGCAATTAGGCTGTGGGACAGGTGAAAGTAAATAAAAACTTGTAACAAATGAACAGATTTGTGTAGATGTTCAAGCCTTTGCAGCACTAAATCAGAATCACACTCATATCACAGTAAATCTGCTGTTTCCCAAAAGGCGATATTATGTTTTTGTGTAGGTATAGTATGTGCTCTGTTGCAACCGCAGACCACAACGCTACTATTTTCTACATATTATTGTTGGTTTACAAACGGGGTATTTAGATTAGAGTTACTATGCTATATGTTTTTGGTAAAATTTTCTGTGTAGAAAAGGGTTGTCGTTGCCTCGTTGCACCGCCCATTATTCAAAAATCTGTGGTATGAAGACAATGTAGGCTTCTCAATATCTGCCAATTGCCTTGAAGAAGAACACACGACGGAGAAATTGGAGAAGGAATTCTGCATTGACCCTTTTACCTCTACCTAATTGAAAGCAGATATCATTCGCAAGGCAAGATGGCCGTACTGTATTATTGAATTTTTATAGCATTTTTAGTAACGGAGGTCACGGGCCAGATATCTTCAAAATATTTAATAATTTCGGTTTGATTTTTTTGGACAAAATTTAGTGAAATAATTAGGTACCGCAATTCACCGTATCATTTCAAATCAAAGATAATGGTATAGGAAATGTATTACTTTACAGACGTGTTATTAGTAAGAAGTTTGAATAATTACAGCCTAATAACCGGTTCAAACCTCGAAGAACAAAATGAAACTAAGAATGCGTCTAAACGTCGCAAATCATGTTTTTAATAGTAATTACATTCCTATTATTGTAATAGCTTGGCGTTCAAGTGATTGTCAGTGTTGCCATACCCGGTTTTTCCGTTCGTCCGTCCGTGCGTACTTCCTCGTCGACCACATTGCTCGACTCTCCCTAAAAGGAAGAAACCAATGTCTTCCTCATTTTATTTTTAACTCGACAATTTAAATGTTTTTCTCGTTTCTTAACAAGTATTTGCACGACAAATTATGTCCTCAAGTTGATTTATGTCTTACTGAGAAAAATCTTCCAATGTGAGTGGAATATTTTTGTATAATTACGTACTGATCGCAGTAATTTTATTTATGGTTCCCTTAAATTGCACAGAAAGCCAGATGTTGAAATGGAAATGACTTATTGTATGTAGAAAGTTCCTCTCCTTATTTCGTTTTTTTGTGGCCACGTGCCCGAATTCTTGAATTGAGTATCATTTTCTTCTGCGTTTATTTTTGGTTGTCAGCAGATGATTGATAAGTTATGTTGTTTTAATACGGTGTCATATTTATGGTCTTGTTTTTATGTTGCGTTCGTGTCTCTGATATTTTTGATTTGTTGTTTATTATCCTCAATATAACATGGACATGATTTCTCTGATCAAGTGTGGTTTACCGTTCCTTTCAGATATTAGTAACCATACTTCACCGTTTACTTTATCTTCTGTTATAACATTCTTGGAATAATAATTTATTATAAGCGACACTTTGATTGCTTATAAATCTTGGCTTCAAGGATAAACGCAATGGTCTAGACGTCGGTGTCTTTGATCGATGCTATCTTCTGGCCTGCATAGTTCGTTTGAAAGTGATATACAGTACCAAAAATATCTTCAGTCGGGTTTTTAAATAAAATTTGAACTCCTTTTCCATTTGGATTTTGAGGAAAGTCAAGTAAAGCGAAGACTTTATGAAATTTGGTTTCCATCAAAGAATATATTCTGTTCAGCCCATTTGTTATTAAATATAATTGATTTATTAAGAACTGCTGCGAAGTTCATTGGTTTACGTAGAAGTAATTCTATTGCGTCCATGTATAATGCGTCATAGGTCAATGGACGACTGTAAAGCTGGGAACAAACTATCGGACGCGGCTGACGGACGTAAGTCGCGGACGTGACCTTGGGCGTTCGGACGTCCGATAGACACCTGGCCCGCGCGATTATTTGTCTGTGCACATATATCAGACGCGGCAGACGGACGCGACTGACAGCCGCGACTTATAGTGTATCTGGGTAATGAATGTACATTACATTGTGCAAACTATCGGACGTAAGTCGCGGACGTGACCTTGGGCGTTCGGACGTCTGATAGACATCTGGCCCGCTGGATGATTTGTCTGTGCACACATATCAGTCGCGGCTGTAAGTCGCGTCCGTCAGCCGCGTCCGATAATTTGTTCCCAGCTTTATTGTTTACTTATGTGTAATGTAAGCACGTGTTATTGCTAAACTTATTAATGGCCTCTTTGGCTTTCTTGAGTTAGGTATTTTCTTAGATAATAGCAATATTATTTCATGGGACTAGTCAGCATAACCATAAATCCGTTTGTTTCAATCTGCCAACCCATCCTTACTCGAGGCTCTGGACAAAGTTACTCTATCGTTTATTATAGTATTATATATTATTATAGTACTATTACTTTTCAGTAGCGCATGCCAATTACTTACATTTTGGAGATTTCGACAGTAGCTTTCGCTGATCGATTTTCACATATCAACATGTTGTCATGTCTTGTCTCACTTCTTTACCTGATTCTTCTAAATCTTTACATATTTTGTTGTCTTCTTTTAATGATTCTTCTACATTCATCTACATCTCATCCTGAGCCATCTGTTATTCTTTTTCTTCTTTATAACTAATCTAAATCTTACTTTTTCCAGCTTTTTGAAATGTACACGTTACTTTGCTTGTATTTTAATTCTAATCTATGTATAATCTTCTTTGTTCCAGAATGATGAGCCCCCAGAGATCACCTACTGTGTGGTTGGGGGCGAGGGCGGCCTGGCACTGCAGGCTGTCACCCCCACACACCCCATGCCACCACAGGATGAGCTAGACGCCAAATTCGCTGAGCTGGTGGTAAGTACATATTTTTTTCATCATCTTGAGCAAAGTCATGGTATTTCTAAATACTTAAGCAATTTAAAGTAAGTTGAGAGATATAATTACGACGCAATTAGGTTATATTTACTCATACAGCTCCTTGCTCAGCTACATGCTTCAATCAATTCAGAGGGTAGATCACTATTGCACTTGGACTAAGACGCTGCCCCCTGACCATGTCAATGCCATCATGACTCCGTTGTGGGAGATGGACGGAGCTATACAGAACGAGGGAGCAGTGGAGGCCCAGTGGTAACGGCCGCAACTTAGATGTTGTAGGTCATGGGTGCTTTGTGTAAATTATTTCATCACCACTGCTCTCAAAACGGTGAAGGAAAACATCGTGACCAAACGAACATGTCCTAGAACCATTTCAAAATTCGAAGACATGTGACATCTACCAATCCGCACCGAGCTCGCGTGGTGTATTATAGCCCATTCCCTCTCTATGAGAGGAGGCCTGTGTCCCAGCAGTGGGAACTTTAAAAAGGCTGATGATTATGATGATGATTCAGGACGAATAGTAATATCCCTTTTGCACGAAGGAATCATGGCGGGTTAGACATAGAAGGGGTTCTGTTTCATCTGCGACATATTATAGGAAAGCATTCGTTTAATTTTATGCATTACTATGTGGATTACAATATATCCCCAGGTTTTACAACGAGTTGTTGTTAATCTGCCGAGTAGCTCTTTCGTAAGGTAGTTTGCTTACATTGAATTAAATTATAAAAAACAACCGAGTTGTTTATCCAATTCTGATGAAGTTTTTTACCTTTTCTAAATCGGTACAGTAGGCAACCAATAATCAATGTACATAATTACGTTATTTTTCTATGCGGAGGTTTTAACCTTTACTGAGAAATGCAGTTCTCATGAGATCTTGAAACTTGATAGCATGAATCTAATATAAAACAAGTGAATCAAATGGACTACTTCAAACTACTTTCAAATGTTGCTAGAGAAAATATTATTATCATTGGTCTAGTAGGGTTTCTGCGGCAAAAGACTGAGAAAATTACCATTCTCTAACTAGTTAACGCAAGCCCCTCCATCTGTATGAAAACCAAGCGTGCCACTTTTTCACACACAATTTAAAAACAAATTTACTTACCAATGAAAGAAAACATTTCCAATGCCTCGGCCAACTTTTTCTATACATTCTTTACAGCTCAATATGGCATAAAAAGGCATTTTTCTAGATTTCGGTGGATTTTCGGTGCCGAAAAGCTCAGATCACGATAATTTTTCGTAACTTTACTCCGTTTTTTGGCACGTGAAGTACATACAATCGTGTCATCTAGTTAGATTTGTGTCTGTGATTCAGATTCAACATTATAGAAGTTTCTTCACTAAACAGGGTAATTAATTAAACATATGATAATACATTACATAAGTAATCAAGTATTTGTAAGCTTCCGTATGTGACTTCCTACTATTGTATTCAAAATCGTCAATTAAGCAAAAGTCGAAAGGAAGTACCGTTTTGAATCAAGAGGAATTTTAATAACATTTAAGTGAATCCCATAACATATTATATAGTTGTCGGTAATACGGCGTCATCTCAGTTCCCATCATTATGCGCTTGATTTCGTCATTGTATGAGCATAGTTTATATCTTATGTAACTGTCATTATGTCTATGTAGATATAACTTTAAGATGTATTTTCTAAAACTGTTCTATTTGTAATGTAGGTTGGTCTACGTTAGCATCGTTCTGATCTATCTAAACCCTTAGAATACATCTATTAAATTTTCTACATGCAATTATGTCATATATATTCCCTTAAAGGCATTTTTTGTATAGAACGAAGCCAAAACATATCAAATATTCTAGAAGAATAAAATTATTATGTCTTTGGCAATGATTTTGACGACACAGTTGGCGCTGTGGTTGAGCAATTAATTGGCTGCTG
Organism: Orthosia cruda; assembly: GCA_964057195.1. Lineage (NCBI taxonomy): Eukaryota > Metazoa > Arthropoda > Insecta > Lepidoptera > Noctuidae > Orthosia > Orthosia cruda. The sequence continues at coordinate 17,570,090 of OZ059846.1, read as the reverse complement.
CGCTGCGTGTGGCGGGTTTGATTCCCATGCGGAACAAATATTTTTATGGCCTATAGATAGTTGTTTCGGATCTGGATGTTTGTATATGTGTGTTTAAATGTTTGTTTACGCACCCAGGATGCAGGAGAAAATACTAGGGATGCGCAAAAAGGATTTTTAATAATGTTTAACTTATCAAAAATGGAGTTAAGTTTGGTATTTTCAGTTAAGCTACTACTTAATAAAATGACAATAATGTCTTAGAAAGAACACGTGAAATCTTATGTAAAAATACTATTGTCAAGATAGATAAAACATGGCGAACTCAAGAAGCCCACGTGCAAAATATATCACACGACACTATTCTGCATATTAAATTTTCCTATCTTACTTCTTACTCATACTATAAATGCTAAAGTTTGGATGGAAGTATGTGTGTTTGTTACTCAATCACGCCAGAACGGCTAAACGAATCTGGATGGTATTTGGCACAGAGATAGATTATAGTCCGGAATAGCACATATGATACGTTTTATCCCGGAAATATGTTCCATCGTAATAATTTTAGATTTCACGCCGGCGAAGCCTCTGGCAGAAACTAGTTTTAGTAATGTTATAAATGTAATAGTTTGGATGGATTTGTGTGTGGAAGTGTGAATGTATTTTTGTTACTCAATCACGCCAGAACAGCTGAACGGATCTGGATGAAGGCACAGAGATAGATTATAATCTGGAATAGCACATAGTCACTTTTCATCCCGGTATAATGTTCCCTTGGGATAAGAAAACATTTTTCACGCGGGTGAAGCCACTGGCAGAAGCTAGTAGTTTTCTATGTGCACTATCTACTAAAACTGTATCAGTAGGTTTATTACCTTTAGAAACCAAGCAGTAAAAACTTTATTGACTGTCTCTATTTCTCTGATAACATGTTATAGGGGTTTTGTTGCGCACTTGTAAACATATAATTATAGCAAATTCTACCTTTCGATATATTGCTCTTAGTCTTCGCTCTTAGTTATCTTATGTGTATTGTCTTTAACGTCAATCATTGTCATACCCGACAAAATATTTCTGCCGAAAAAACTGCCTGTACTGCCACGATGACTGGTTATGCGTCTTCGGCTTCCAATGGATTTCCGCGATCTTTGTCATTACCATTGTCTTCTACGTTATCTTTTTAAGCAGAAACTGCTGATTTGCTGTGATATCTTTCATTTTCCATCGTCATCATCTGTTTCTTCTGCTTGGAATAAGCTATATTCTAACTGTATTCTACCTAGTAAAACGTTCCAGCGTCGATTGTTTGTTGTTGACTTCTAAAAGATTTTATTTTTGCAAGCTTTTATTTTAGTTTCAACTGTCCCGGTGTCTGTAATCAAAACTTGCAAGTTAAATATGATCCACTGACCGGTGTCTGATTGAACTGGCGTTGTTTTCTTGTGACAATGCACTTTTTTACAAGCTTTTAATGTATGCATGTGTGTTCGGGTCAAATCTTGCAACTGAATTTTAAAGCAGTCCTCAGCTTCCTCAACCGATTAAAATGAAATTTTGCATACACGTTTAGTTTGGATGACAATGCATGGTTAGATAAGTGTCGTCATTCTAAATCCAATATGGCGGACTATTTATTTATTGTGCACTGCCATGATATGGGTATCTAATTAAAGGGTATGTTGAGAAGAATGCGAAAAAAACTTGTTTAAGAAAAAATATATATTAATTAGTTTTATTCAATATAATAGCTTGTTTAAAAAAAATGTGTGCGTGTGTGTTAGTACTTAAATGATTTTCATAGCTTTCAGTAAAATATTGTTTCTGAGATCTAACGGTCGTTAGGGAGATGGTACTGCTACAAGTTGATATTACCACGAGGTACCCTAAGATCTTAAGTTGGCACGCTAGCATTATCGGCGCAGATAGACAAGCAGTGCTTGGAAGGTGTTGTTTAGACAGATGAGGCGCGGCTCCGCGTCCAGGCACCCGCGGGCATGCACCTTCGGACTACTTTCACAATACATCGCTGTTTTTGATAGGGTTACCACTGCCAATATTTGTTTTTACAAGCTTTGTATTCCTTGTCCGGTAACTAGAAATCGATTTTTCAAACTCTTTCTGTCGTCCGATTAAGCCGGTAATTGGCGTACTTATATAACTTTGGAAAAATTTAATAAATATGGTTCCTATTATGAAGTTCGTCTCATGATGGAGCCGGAAGGTGGCCATAGCAACTCCTCAACCAGCCTTTAAAGCACCGTCGTGTTTGGGCTCATCTTATCTTATCTTATCTTGTGGAGGGGCTGAGAAATAACTCGGACACTTCGACCCATTGGATTTTATTGTGGTCCCCTAGATAACTTACTCCTCCCCAATCTCGTTGAAAACTCTTTTCATGAGTTTTACAATGAGACTAGGAGATATGAGCCTATAGTCTTCTGGTTTTGGATATCCAACCCCTAGGAGACTCATTCGCTTACCAGCCAGTGCATCGCATGTGAACAGAAGGTGCTCCATGCGTTCCGTATGTTCCCCACACAACCTACACATGGGTGTCGCGGCCAGACCCATCTTCATGAGTATGTCGTTGGTTACAAAGTGCCCAGTAAAGGCACCAAGCAGGTAGCGGATTTGCCCCCTGCTCATATTCCAAATGCATTCCCGGGCTTTGAACGTAGAGCCTAGAAATTTCTTGGAGTGTTGTAGACCGATATTAGACAGCCAATGTGTTCGTTGTCTGTGAACTGCAAACTCCCTAAATGTGGCTTTTACAAGACACGTGGAAATGCCTACACATGGTTCTGGACCCACAAAATCATTTGCTGAGCCCTCTCTTGCCAGTTCATCTGCCACTTCGTTACCATGGATTCCTTATCAATCTTACCCTCTTATGCTTCCCAAGCTTGTTTAGGGTAGTGTAGCATCCATAATAACTCTGGAGTCCACTTTGTAGGATGCCATGGCTTTGATTGCAGCCTGTCACTAATAATACATATGGATTTACCTCTAGTTCCTCTATCTATATTCTCTTGAGCACAGGTTATTATTTCATATGTTTCTGCTTGGAATACAGTTGCCATCTTCGTTTGGGCTCATAGTATATATGTAATTATGTATTGACAAGCTAATTTACATTTCGTACTTCTTAGTAAATTAAAAGCTTGTTTTAAAAAGATTTATATTTTATTTGAAACTGACACAAAATTGATTGGGCATCGTCGTTTGAAAATAAAGATCTGTACGACCTTTCTGTGAATCATCGAGAAGACGAAGAAGTTTGATTCTATAAATGTCTCACTGGAAAAACTTAGGTCATCAATTTCTAGCATCGGTGTTAATACAGCTGTATTGTTTCATCCAACTCACATCTAACTCACTTTATCAAATTTTATACTAGAATAGACTTGTTTGCAGTTATTTTGTCAATCAAAGTTGAGAAGTCACATTGCGCTTCCAGAGTTCGTTTTATTGCTATTAGCATTAGATATTGATTTATTTATTTAACCATATATGCACACACACATGTCATAGTGTCTTGATTTACTAGTTATATTTTGTGCATAGTTTATTTTTACAAAATTATTAATACTTTATATAGTGTTACAGCTACGTTTAAAATGTTAATCTAATAATACTTCATAATATAAATCATGACGTCATAACGTCGGTATTTTAGCAAAACTAATAGAAATGTTAATTTGATCTTTGAACAAGATCTAACAAAATCTAGAATGGTGGATAAGTTTAAATTGGCAACATCCTTGAAGCTGAATGTTGGAAAGGCTAAAGTTGATAATAATCATATTGCGGATGCTACACGTAACTATGTCCAAGGAATAATATTATTGTTGAAGAGTTAAATTTATATTTTAATTAAATGCATAAATACTCATTCTTAATGCGAAAAGCATTGGTATAAATAATGAAACTGTTGGTGGTACTTCTATCGTACAAACAGATCATTATTAGTAGCTAGGTAATTCTTGAAATAAGTTATATTTCTCAGCTGATAAAAATTTACTTTTTTTCAATGACTTTCATAAAGCACTTTTTGTTTGTTTGGTTTTACAATATTTTATGTTACAGCATTGTAATTAGATATGGGGAGACAACGTAGGCCCGACAATAAGTCGTAAGAAACTAAAAAAAAAGATTATATATTATATAAACAAAAGAAAAAGTAAATCGAGATAAAATATTAACAAGCATCTAGAACTCTAGAAGGCCTACAATGTTCACACATTTACAAAACAATCGGTAAAGCTTTTCCTTTCGCAGTAGTATTGATAGGTAAATAGTGTAGGTAACCCTAAGCCCGTTTAAGTCGGATAACAAGTATCGTAACGAGTGGTAGGTGGCGTTTAATTTGATTTACTAGCGGCACGGTGCCACGCAAATTGCCGTCCTCGATACTGCTTGTTCGATCGGCTATCGCACCATCGCCATCGCATCGCCACTTACCGGTCTACGATCGCCGAAGGGTTAACACTGGGCAAATGAGCTTGAGCTTCGAAATGTGGTATTTTAAGGTATTTTATTTAATGAAGCTTTTTATATTTAGAGTTATTTTTTGTATTGTTGCTTCTGCAGCTGTATCAGCGTAAAGTATATCCTCAATAATGTTGAGTTATACCTCATTGGGAAATATGTGAAGAATAGAGGGAGCTCTTTGCCCAGTAGTGGGACAGTACGGGCCAGCTGTAACAATAATATTATTCATCATTACAACCTTTGACTTAAGGGTTCTGCCTGCGATCCCCGATCTGCGAAGGCCGAAGGGTTAAATCTGGCAAAATTTGCTTGAGCTTCGATGTATGCTGTGATAGGTATTTTATTTAATAAAACTTTTTATCTTTAGTCTTGTAAGTATTATGGTCTGTTGAGTCGTGGATGATTTAGAATAGGAGTATCTGGGGCTTAGCATGTTAGGAGTTAACTCACTGCTAATCGTAATTCTCCATTTAAGTAATTTAAATCTTATCTTGGACTCAACTATCCATTAAATATCGGTATTGTTGATAACCATTCATTAAGTCAGTCTGTGTAACTACATAGTTGTAGCATATATTGATTATAGTATCTATAGTTCGCTGTTGCCTTAAAGCGGTTATCAAGTAGACAGACACCTCATATTTGCACTGTTCCGCATTCCAGTACCTTTGCACCTAACCAAAGAAAATATAATAGAGCACTTCTGTGCAACAAGACACTGATGAAATTCTTCGTATTATGGAAAATTGTGCTCGCATGCTGTCATCACTTTATATTCATGGCATAGCATTCTATTTTGAGGCCAAATCACTTATTTTGCAGACCAATGATCCTATTGATATGAGATTAATACAAGATTATGGACAGAACAAATATTAAAGGCCAAACAAAATTGTTAAGTAATTTCGTCGAGGACGATCCTTAATTGATTATTCTGATGATAGTATTCGGGATTCTTTATGCGTGTAATTTTATATTCAATCAAATATTCACATGGATATTTGGATAACCACGCATTCTTGTTGTCACAATGCGGTACTCCTTGAACTATGAACATGAGGCGCGAACATAACCTCTGTCACTGCATTTTTGTCTGTAAAAGGTTGAATGTTACGACATGCCATAAATCTGGGCAAATAACTCCCAAATTGTTTTGCCTAAAACCTATTCAAATTAACAAACTTTAGCACCGTTTAGGTAGATTTCTAAAGACGCGGTTGGTTAGCCATTTTAGTTTCAATGGAATAAAATTCGTTAAATTCTTGACCTAAAGCGTTTTTGGTCTTCCATTTAAATGGGTAAGTTCTCGGTTTGATCTTTAAAAAAATAACGGGGCAAATATTAACTCATTGAGAGCAAGAAACAAGTGCGGCAAAAGCTTTTGGTTTCTTCCAAAATGTTAAAGGTGACATTTAAGTACTCAAGTTTCCAAAAGATTAAGATATCAAATTGTCAGCTAATAAAAATGTAAAAGTTATAGCTCAACAAAATGTTTAATTAGCTACTTCAGCGTTAATAGTGATAAGCGGTAACATTAACGAAATTTCACTTACGCTTGCAAACCGGTTGGGACCCACATCAACCATGATCGTAAAAGATATTATAAACAAACTGACCGTGATTTTTAATTCGTTGTAAATTATTTCATATCTTTTAACAATTAATAAAGTAAATCCCTGCATATACGTATATATATATCTTGGTTTTATATTTTTTGTCGCATTTAAATATTTATGATGTTTATCGTCTGACCTTTGATTCCGAGTAATCGGAGCTGCAGTTTTAAAACTTTGAAGTTTCTAGAAATATGAACAAGCATTTATTCAAAATTTGATCTGGTTGAATTTCATAAAGCTTTTCCAACTCTTAGCTGCCTAATAATTGGTTGAATAATTCCAACAAAAGAAGATGAAGAGATTAAAATTAAAACTAATAACAAAGCAAAGCAACAAGACAAAGATAATTACAAACGTAATGAAAGTGACGTAACACACATGGTATCTCACGTAGCTTTCACTGGTCAATACAACGGCACATGACAGATTTGTGGCACTTACAGGCTCACACGGCAAAGACGAAGCCACACTGTTATTGTCATTAAATACTGATGTTAGATAAGATTATACGGTGTGAAGACGCACTTGTTTCCCTGTTAATGCCAATATAATTTTGCATACTACTTTTGTAGCTTTGAAAAGTTTAAGAGTTTGTGTCATCGTATCATAGCCAAGTAATAGCAAATACTTAACTTATTCAATAGGTTCATCTTCCATCGTTGAAAATTAAAATCTGTCTTGTCATATTACTTGCATATATTTAATTATACTTACCTACCTAATACTACTTGAAAGTCATTTGTAAGACATATCATTTCAATTATAGTCTAAACATTCTTAAATCCCAGGTTCTCACGCTTGTTTTGGCTATAATTCAATCTTTGTTATACGTGGGTTTGTCCAGTTTTGTTTGATGTAGAATTCTACCGCACCCTTGTTGACTTCTTTCGCGAAAATATTTGCTTCAATATTTGTTTTTACGAAAATATCGGCGTCTTGTGTTGCTGAGTCAGGAAATATTTCACTTGGAAGTGACGGTACATAAAAATGACCATTGTGGACTTTCACCCGACCCCTGGCCGTGATCACTGGGCGCCGACACCATGATTGGCATAAGTACAAACGTGCCAATGAGTTAGTTATTAATGATTTCTCTAACGACTCGCACCTACGTGTTTTCACCTCATCATCAATCATTGTTCAAGTCTCTCTTAGCTGGTTTTCCACGCCCATTGTACTCTTAAACTATTAAGGCAACTATATATTTGTGTTTATGCAAAATAATATCAAAATAAGATCATTATTCTAGAATCTTATCTATATTGATTTCCTATAGTCATAAAATATGAAATGGGCAACTTTCTTTTCATATTCAATGGAATTAGCCGGAGGTTTTAATTACTATCTTCAATGAATACTAATTTGGATAGGCTTCTAGGGCCGCTTTTACTTCTGTCGATGGTCTAGAGCTGATTGACATCCGGTATGATTTTAAATATTGTACTGTGATTTTTATATCTATGGGCGATTAATATTTTCGATAAAAATCTGTGATAAGACTGACGATTTGTGTTGACATGCTTTTTATCACCTGCTATAAATATTCAGGCAATAAAGTTGTGACAAAACACCGGATCGCCTTCGCAGTAGTAAACACAAATAAAACTACATTTTCTAGACTCTCAGTGGGAGGTGTTCGCTTAGGTCTCAGACTAGATTCCTGAGTGGCTCGAAAGGTCTCACTTATTTACATTTGTCTTTGAATGCCGATCACAAAACTAGTTATATGATTTTCTAGTGCATTAGCGTGTCGCTATAGTGAATTAATTTCTATTTAACCTTCGTCCAGTCACGAGAAGTCGCGATCGCTTTAGCGACTTTATTAAGATCAGGCCATCCATCAATTCTCGCATCATTATTTAATTATTTTATTAGAATATTATCGTCATTATCATATTTCTGTAATTATTATTTAAATGGCAAAAGACGATTTTTTATATTGGTATGACATTCTGCATTTTTTGTACTAAATTAGTTATTTATATTTTGAAGGTTGTTCATATAGTCGTGATTGATCATAATCTTATGACTGCGCTGGGTTGTTTTGAAGACAATCAGATCATCTGATATATAAAAGTTACAAGACATTTAAAATTTCCCAGAATATAAAAAGTCGGCCATGGACTGTTTGTTATTTTCCTTTGAATCTATTCTTAGGAAGTCTTGAGGAAAAGTTATGATTTCAATTCTATGTAAGTACACTTCAAATGGCATTTGATTACATCCTTCATCGAAAAAAGTATTGATGTTTTCTGCATTCTGTGTCTACAATTATTTGTATCAAGTAATTCTGTAAATGTTACTTTTGTAGTTTATGTGGTCATAAACTGTTGCCGGATCGTTCAAGGTTTTAAGCTAAGTGTTCACATTCTTCGATTGTGCATGCTCCTTGCATTACGACTATCGATTGCTTGTCAGTTATTTTAACATCAATGACATCCATCTTGTCTGCTTGTTAACGCTTGTCGGTTATACACATCTGATTATTTGATTACTCAAATATTTTAGTATCATGGTTGATAGGCTCGCGTGTAGCCACTATTGCACCTGAAGGTAAGCGATGAAGTAGGTGACGATGAAACACAGTAGTTACCAATTCACTCTTGACTTAAGGAGGCGTATGAACATTGGAAGTTTGTAGGTATTTCTAGAAACCACGTAAAATTTTAAGTTTATTACGAAACGTGCATAAATAGGTAAATTATCTGCAGAGGTGGTAAAAATGAAAATAATATTATAAATTCGCAGTATCTTAACTATCCGTACATAATAATATATACATCGCAATGTTTTCCAGCTTTATATGGTTATAGCAATGAAAGGGTATACCTACAAAGTAAAGGGTTTATTATAATAATTTCCTGCTAAGGAGCTGGCACGGCCAGTGAGAGCAGATTGCGGTAACCTTTGAGATTAGCCTGATAGGCTGATACCACTTACAATCAACTGCTGCTACACAGTAACAGACTAACAGACATTGATAGTTTTTTTATTTCAAGGGCTTTTAGTTTAGGTGTGATAGTATGAGATCCCACTGCAAAAATCTGCAGGTACTTTGTTTACCTAGATATTTCCAGGCAACCCTGTACCAATCTATTCTAGCAACAAGTATCATTCATAAAAAATAAGTTTAATCAAAAACCAAAGTTTCTGCAGATTTTTGCAGTGGCTGTGAGTAAAGAAATCTGAAAAGGAACAGGTAACTGATAAGTTGAAGGAGTGGCATGTGATGCGAAGGAATAAGGAGAATTGTGAGAAAATATCTGAGTAGATCTGGATGACGTATCAGAAGAGGAATGTCAATTGTTAGTCTAACGAATGGTCAAATAATTAATTCGCCAACAGATTTCGCCATTTGCGAGACTAACAACTTAAGAAAAATGGTTAGCATATTTAACCATTGGTTGAGTAAACTACGGAATAAAAAACTAGCCCTTAGATGACGACAGCACGGAAAAAGAAAACTTGTTACGCGGACTTCTATTAAATTGTGATATACACAAGAGAATAATGATAAAACTTTTTAGTTCAAGTGTTACTATGAGATGAGCTTGACCGTACATTCGTCAGCACAGCGATATATGTACATGATTAATGCCGAATTAATTAAACTTAATAGCAGGTATACCTGCTTACATATGTGCGTTGAAAGGTGTTGATGACTATTTTATTGTGATTGCTTCCGATTGATAGGGAAAGTAGGTCTTGATTCGAACCAATTTTTGCACTTGATAATCAAGCAAAAATATCAATTAGCAAACCTGTAATCGAGGTGATACGCAATTCAAATCGATTTCGGCTGTCAATTAATTCATTGATTTTGCCGTCGCCGTATGAATTTTGTATAGTTAGTTCCTTTCGGACCTAAGGAATCATTTTAATTAACTGGTCACAGGTGTCTTATTGCCACAGCATCAAATAGCTATAAATCCTGCAATTCATGTGCAGATAATTCTTGAGTATATTCGTCATGATGATTTACGCCACATATCAAACCAAACAGCTTTGCTTACAACTAAGAATGTTAAAGACCTAGGCAACAAATTTAGCCACCTTATGACCAAGAATATTCAAGTCCTTAAAAAGTAAACAAGGTTATAATTGCAGTTGTCGGTAAATGTCTGATGAATGCAACCTCAATGCCATAAGAAGAGGGGTCATTTAAGTACTTAGTTGCTAACCCCTCGTTTTCAATGACCGCGTTCTAAGTTATTTAGTTATGTGACAAATTATTATAAATCACAGAAATATAATTTGTGCAGACGGAGATGGTATGCCGTAGAATGTTGTTGGATGACGGTGGCCCCATTTGGGAAGCTACTGAGCGTTGTGTGAGAAGAATTTGGCAAGGATGTGCGCCTACATTAAAGGAAATGTTTACTTAGTTTCCTAAGACCAAAAAAGATGGACGGATTGTATGAGTAAATGATCAATGAAATAAAAGTGAGACAGGGTTAGCGTGATGGTCGATAAGACGGATTGGAAGACGAATATGTTCTACGCCAACCCCAAGTAACATTGGTACAAAGGTTGGAAGATGGTTATATACCTGATGATTACGAACGTGTAGAGAGCTAAAGGATAGAAAGCACAAATCATTGTCAAAGACACACAACGCACTGTCGTACCACCAATCCTTTTGCTAAGTACTGTGTGTTCGGTTTTGACAAACTTATAGTTATGTCCATTGGGGTGCGCACGCGATTTAGAAAAATACAGCCAAATAAGGCAATACAATTTAGTGTTCAACTGATTCCAGGAAGAACTTAAAGCAAATCGCTCCATCCAATGTTATGTGACCACATCTTTGCAAGGCGAATTTCTTTCCGTTTGGTATTTGCGGTCACATCTGTTTGAACGTCGCGGTCACTGCAGCTTGGTATGTCCGTGGTCTTGCAAGCTGTGTCTCGGAAGTTCGGACTTAGTTTGTTTCAGTTTGTACTTTAACATTACTGAGACAATGCTCAGTAAAACGAAAACCAACGAAAACAAATTTTTTCAGCATCAACTTTCTGTCTCTGTTTGTTGGTCTTCCTTCCCAATCTGTAGGAAGGAACCCGATCTTTTCTTATATCTGTCTCGATTTCTAAAATTGTCTTATATATGTATCAATTTATATGTATGTAGATGCATTGACTCTTTGTTCCATTACTATTCTTTTAATATAAGCTTATACGATCAGTACATACAACTGAATGGAGTGCAGTCTAGATTCTTGATTGCAAGGGTCATGGACAAGATCTTGACACGACACGGAATTTAGAGTAGGTACTAAAGTACTCACTAGCCTCCGGTTTCTGAATGCATAATCAAATCTGTGCTGTCAAATCTGTCAAGTCTATTAACCACTGTGATTGGTTGACCAAAGTCACAACAACCTATCATTTAAGTTGACATGCTGTGACACAACAAATTAATTTGTAAGTAAGACGTTCAGAAAGTTGAAGTTTGTGTAGGTTTGGCATTCGTCATTATGTAAAGATATGGAGAGATCTTATAAGAGGAAGTACTTTTGTCGGACAAATAACTAAATCAATCCGCGAATTCCTACGTGCACTAAACTTAGTATTCAGCATCAAGACTTGCTACGTGTACGATCGAAATCCGACTTTCGAAGTCGGAGAGAAAAACATCCGCGATCTAACGTGATACAATTAATAAGACATTACGTTTCTTCGATTCTAAATAACTATATTTTCTCTTGATGTGTGAAAGTTATCAGGACCAGAGAATTATCAGGTTACGATAGTTTCATTAGCGAGGTTTTTAGTACATGCTTTCTATCTCGCCCTATGCCCACTTGCATATTTAGTGCCTATATACTGGCTCAATGGAGATATCAACAAACTAGATGAGATTTGCATGTAAGTTTGTATCTACTTTGTCTCAATCGTGAGTTTTCCTTGAAGCCAAATCAGGTGCATTGGCACTATTTTGAGATGAAGTGAATATATGTATGTTATTCATTCTAAGCTTTTTCTTTTATTCTAAGCCTGAGTGTTTTCTGCTCGTTTTCTTAATATCTTTGGTTTCATTCATCATAATCAGTAACTTCTTTAGGATGGCGGGGCTTGAATGCAATGAATATGTAGGGTTAAGTACTTAGTTGGGCTATGTAGCTAAAATGTGGTTTATTATTAACCGATATATCAATTTTACAATCACTAAATAAAGGCCTCGTTATATTCGTGTTTCTTCACCAGATATAATAATGTGTTTACGTGCAGTAAAGAAACATTTGATTGTTTCATTGCAATTTAACGAAGGTCAACATTGCTAATATTTTATTATGCGGCGCCATGTTTTGTCAATGTTATTGAAGAAAGCTTTTCTGTTATGTCAACATCATTATTGTAACCTTGTGTTTTATTAAGTTTATTTGTTTTATCTTCTTCATTGTTTCGTGTTTTATTGGTTTCATATACTGTTTGCGTATCTTCAATTCTTCATAAATCCATTGATGGGTTTATTTGAATTGCTCTTTACAGAGCATAATATCATCGAAATGTCATGTAACTTTTTAAACGTACGCCTTTTGCCCATTAAACATAACTCCTTATGCTTTATTTATGTTCATATCATACATCTATATAGTCATAAACGCACGTATGAGTACTGCACATTTCGCCTTTCTGAAGAACATCACCAATTAGATCCGTGTATATCCTTCTATTAAACATTCTCTCAAATATCTTCTCGAAGTTCTCTCGTTAAGATGGCGTCTGGTGACTCTTCTATCAATTTCTTCATTTCCTTTCCGCTCCTCGAATAACTTATTACACACCAATGCACGGCTGCACATCATACCTTCAAGTCTTTTTCAACTTTATGAACCAACAGAATTTGACCTATGTCACCTCGCTAAATTAGCCGAGGTCATATTAAAACATTTATCATTGACCCTGTGATGTGATGACTTTATATTACGAGTCGAGAGGCCTATGTTCTCTTCAAAGATATGGTTATGTGCCACTAACTAGCTGCTGCTCGTGGTTTCACTTGCATCTTACTTGTAAGATCTACTTTATTTACCCGTAATAGATGAAAGAATTTACTTTATTGCACACCAAAATTGGAACACAACTCTTTTACAATATAGCTGCAGCTATGGGTACAATAGTGGTCCTATCGCTTAAATCAATGTCTACCAGACAACTTTTGGATATGTGTACCATATTTTTATACTTTTTCTATTCTATTTGACGTGTTTTCATCTTTATTTTTCTCTATGTTAGTTTAGATCCTTTAGTCTATTTCTGTATTGAGATTAGTCTATTCGTAACGTTTAAGAGTAACCAAGCAACAAATATAGCGCCAATCTTTTGAAATTTTTGGAATGATTTGGATCACATACTGCTTTTAGCCTATCCATTGGAAAATATCTCACTATAACAGCTATGAGAACACTATGTTAAATATAGTGTTCTTGGTCAGAGTCTTGAACTTTTTTTTTCTTTATCTAATGCGGGACTTTTATAATCACCATGCGTATGACACTGACAGTCCCATCATACTCTAAATACACACTAGGTACCTACACTACCTACTATAGATTAGATTTGGGCCATGAATTAGAACAGACCCTTGTTGGTTCAACTTCAAGACCCCAAACAAATCGTATCTTACAGACTCATATCGCACACAGCCCATCAATAAGTGCTGTAGGTCTTCCACAACTCCACACTCTATACAATTAGTCGAGTTAACTTGTTATCAGTAAGTAACGATGGAAACCATTATGACACTAATTACAAGGACAAGGTTATCTCCAAGTTATTTATAACCGTAGTAAACTACTTCACAGTTTAATTAATGTAGGTACTTAGGTAGTAGTTGACACTTGTTTGAAGACACATCGTTTGGAAAATCTCCAATGCTCGCGCTTTGACAGTTTTTGTATAGAAAATATGTCGCAACGGCCATTTTTATTCCTCAGTTAAAAGATATCAGACTATTGAAAAATCGACCCTTACCCTCAGCTTACCCTCAGTTTCCCTCCTCTCCTTAAATTCATCAATGATTGGTTGAATGAATTTTCAACAGCTAATCACAGAAGATAGCGCGTGTTTGACAATTTGTCACATTAATTCTCCGATAATTTTAAGGTGGGAAACTGAGGGTTAGTCTCTTAAGTTTAGATTGTCTTCTTTTCCTTCTGCCTTCTCTGGTCACATTTTATTTAAACTCGGCGCTTTTATTCTTCTATTCTTAACCTGTGATTCTTACCTATCCGTCGTTTTCGGCCAAGGCAAGAATTCGTGTCGTTTCTATATACGAACTGTGTACACCGTGGTGGGCCTAGGTCTGAAGTATTTTTGTCGTGTTTATGAGAAATTGGTCGTGTACGACACGATTCTTTTGTAGACTCGGTGAATTTTCTTAGCGTGTACACGTAAAAGTTTTAGCCAGTCAATAAGACTGCTTGTACACGCTGAGAAAAGTGACCGGGCCAAGGCAAGAATTCGTGTCGTTTCTACATACGAACTGTGTAAACTGACACGGTGCTTGCTAAACAAGAAAAACCTTGTCTGCGCTAGATAAGATTCCTACCTAGGTCTGAAGTATTTTTGTCGTGTACATGATGAATTGGTCGTGTGCGACACGATTCTTGCTTTAGGCTTGGTGAATTTTCTTAGCATGTGGCCTGAGTCGGTAGCGGAGTTGACTACTTCGAAAGTACTTATACTCATTTTAGCGTCGCCTTTCGTGGAAGCTATTCTAATGGACTCTTGTACTACTATACATTGTTGCTTCCGATCTTCAAGTCAACTGTTACTTCCAATACCAATTTGATATTGCAATTCCTTATTCGTATTTAATCAGGCCTTTCTAGCGCCATCCTGGAAATCCCCACATGCCTATGTCTAATCGTTCCACTTTCTAAATAATCCATTAGGTTGCATTAACCTAATGGATTATATTGGACAATCTTATTGCACTATTACCATATTAGAACACATTTTGTCAGTATTACGTACGAAAATAAATTAATTGTCACGACGTTGGCCTAGTGGCATGCAACGTAACTTTTGAGCGTGGGGCCCGGGGCTCGATCTACAGTTTGGGCTTTTTTTGGGTTGGTAAATCATCCAATTCTTCCCTTCTCCCGCTCTGGGTGAAGAGGGACGGCGTGACAGGCTTTTACTGACTAAAATCCATCCGTGTACCTTCAGTTGCTTGTGCCAGGGCCGCGGTAAATATCTCCCAAATTTATCCGCGACCCAGACAGGCATTGGCCCTAGCGGGCCCCGTTGGTTTTTCTGACATCTCTTTGAAGCGCGCGCGGACGGTGAGCTACCCATTACTCGCCGTCCGCAAGCCCGCGCCTACGGTGACTGGGAATCGGCTTGCGACTCCTAACGCCTAGGGCGTCTCCTGCGGCAGCTAGGGGCGTGAGGGCGTCTCCCTCACGCGTTCTGCCTCCTCCTTCGCGAGTATTACTGCTTCGCACCTCTGTCAGCCTGGAGGTATGTTATTAACCAGTACCTACGTAATGTTATTACGTTATTGCATTAAACTGACATAATTTATTCGTTTTATTTATTTATTATATACTTTATTGTACACCACAAAAAAACATACAGGACAAACATTTACAATAACAAGTGTACAATGGGCGGTCTTATCGCACTAGGCAATCTCTTACAGACAACCTTTGGATGGACTGAGCAATAGGAGAAGAATTTAGGGCTGTCAGTGTACAAATTAACATAAATAATACACTACTTAGACATAATAACATAAAATAAAAAAATACAATATACAAAATATACTAATATATATCAAATATAACAGAGACAGGAGAAGAATAAAAATTATAGTGAAAGGTAATGCTCCTTCACCATTTTCTTAAATATTGGCAGTGTTTGAGCACGTCTTATCTTTCGTTTTATCTTTATCATAATAATGGTCCTTCCTGAACTTTCTTTATCGTTACTCACATCATTCAATCTTCATAATGGTGTTGCGATATAACTTATTTACAGAAGCATATCTTCGTCTGAGCTGTGTTTGTTCTTGAAAAATATTGTTTTGCGTCTCACTCATTGTTTTATGAACCAAGACCTTGGATATTGGTATTAATATTTTTATTATATACTAGCTTCTGCCAGCAGATTCGCCCACGTGAAAGTAGTAAATTATCCCGAGGGAACATATTCCCGGGATGAAAAGTAGCCTATGTGCTATTCCAGACTATAGCCTATCTTTGTGCCATCTTTCATCAAGATTCGAATAGCCGTTCTGGTGTGATTGAGTAACAAACATACATCTATTCATCCAAACTTTTGCATTTATAATAGATATGAGTAAGATTTATTTAAACTCCATACACAAAGACACAATGGCGGACTTAATGCCTGGTTTCGCTACATTTTAATTAGCGGCATCTTGTATTATAATTTCATACAATTGTGGTACCTACGAATGACCAAGTGCTTTCATTCCATGAAAACTATAACACTTATCGATCTAGTCCCTTCGTAGTGCTTTGCAAGACTTGCACTCTGTATTGTACTCTCTTATAGAGATATCTACTTTCCTCATACATTTAATTGGCTAGCCTGAAGCGTAGGAGTTTGTAAGTGGCCACTCATGGAACCCGAGCCTTGCAGACGACGACGGTAGTCTGTCGTGAAGCCTTTCAAATGTAAGCTATGATATATCCATAGCTATATTTCTGATGTTGAGTTGTGCAATGGTTTTATGTCCAAACTTTGCGACGTTATTATAATTGGTATCATTTTGAACTTCATGGCTCATCTGCCAGCCGCGTCTCTGCCCACGTGAAATAAGTACTTGCCTAAATATTTTATTTTTGATATGCTCGCGTTGGAGCACTATCTCGTTTGATGGTAAGCGATGATGTGGTCGACAGTGAAGCACGCTTGCTTAGAAGTAACCTATTCACTCTTGACCTTAAGAGTAACAAACATCCACCCATCCAAAGTTTCACATTTATTATATATATATCTGGGTATGGAATCATGTGTGGTAAAGACTATTAAAATACCAGGAGATCAGAATCATGAAGAAGTAGATCGACAACCAGGATTGATTGTCAAAATCTATATTATCGCGTGCGTAGCGCGAAGGAAGAAGGCAACGACAAAGAAGGATATCAAGAGCTTCGAAATTGGAAGTATCAAAGACAAGACAAGACTGAGAGGTATTCAAAAAGCAAACAAATAGTTTATTTCAAATAAACCTTCACAAGCGCAAGCGTCAGCAGGTCTCTATGGAGAAGAACGTGCAAGAAACTCCACGGACACTCTTTGCCATCAGTTTTGATTATAATTATTTGGTTATATCATGTTCGAAAAATGCATATGTGAGAACGATATAAAAAGATTACTTAATTACCAATCCTGCCGGGCGAGCATGGCCTCTGTGATAAGCTTGAGTTACGCATTCGCAAGCCTGTCACAGTAGGCCGTGCTCGCCCGGTTGTAGTTCCCAAAAAGGATGTCACAAGCATTTCTCATTATTTTTTAACCCCCGATGGAAAAAGTGGGGTGTTATAAGTTTGACGTATGTTGCTGTGTATCTGTGTGTCTGTCTTTTGCGTCATAGCGCCATAGCGCCATAACGGATAAACCGATTTTTATTTAGTTTTTTTTTTGTTTTGCTGAGAGTGTTCTTAGCTATGTTTGAATAAAATCGGTTCAGCCGTTCAAAAGTTATGGGCGTTTTACTGTTTGAATCGGGGTGCTTCCCCAAGATATCTTGTCATAATTACGTGTTCAATAGATTGCCGATCGAAGCGTATCTACAATGTACTAGATAAATTATGTAGTATGAAATAAAAATGTGACGGGGGTTGTTTAAATTTTGAAATTTTACTTGTGAAGCAGTATATATTCATTTACTGTATACCTATGCCTCTCTTCATTAATAGGTATAACTGCGTCGTAAAATAAAGGTCGTAGACCCTCAAGATCTCTAATGATACCTCCTCTAATTACGGCAATTGCTTTAAACGCTTGTGTCTTATGCGGACTATGCGAGTTGCACTCCCGCGCAGCTCGGCCGTTTGAAAAATACCGGCCAATCATCTTAAATGGTGCCCTAAAATTTAGATTATCGTGATTATAAGCTGGTCATCAGTGAAGCATTTAGGAAAATAGGTCTTCTAGTGGTTATTTTAATAGCTAAGTGATATTAAATCCTTCAAGTGTTATTTTGAAACGGTTTTTGCGGTAAGTGTCGGCAAAAAATGATGATTGCTTGGAGATTAATTTTAAAATGGTTGTGCTCTTAAAATTTGTATAGAATTGTATGTTAAAATAATCTGATGTCTATAAAATTTATAAAAAATATGATGTTGTTTTTAGTCTATTAATAAAGCAGATGTTATGTATGATACGAGTACTAGCCCCCCCAGTCAGTGTTGCCAACCATAATACATACATATACATTTATTAAAAGAGCATTTCGTCTGTACAACGACATACTCTCATTAAAAGAAAACCAAGTTTTAGATATCTTTTTACCTTTCTCTACCCAAATTTAGGTTTTGCATAAGAAACATTTTGGCATATAAATTTAAATAATATAATGTTATACAACAATATAATATTAAATTGTGTCTTCTTTAAACTGTGTGAACTTCTGGTTGTTGTTATACTTAGGTTAATTTACTTGTATATTGATCTGTGGAAACTGTTTATGGATTGTGTTGAACTAATTGTATGCTTATTACCAATTCGCACCAAGCGCTTTCAAACATCCTTCATAATGCGCACAGCGAATGAATGGAACTCACTACCTGCGTCTGTGTTTCCGAACGCATTCAACCCGAATCTCTTCAAAGTTAGTTAGTTAAACAGGCTCCTTCTGGGTAAGCTCACTCCATCGTCGACTCTGTCTCTGTCACCTATGACTAAGACGAGAGTCAAGAGCAAACCCATCTCAAATAAAGAATAAAATAAAAAAAGTTTGTTATTGCATCTGTTTGTTTCCCAAATAAAATAAAATACCAAATACAAAAACGTAAATCTGCTTTTAAAACAGTAGTGTTGGCAATAATGCCCCCAATATTTTAAACAGACAGTCAATGACCGATTAACAAATAACATAATCGAGAATCTTAAACGCAACGTAACGTCCAAAGACATCATTTAACTGTCATCTATCATCTTACTGGACCCTGGGGCTAACAATTATATCACATTGGTTACTGTTGCGAAACGCAGATGAAAGTAAACCTATTGTTCAGAATCAGAGATGGCGAACATTTTCACACATGCACGCATTTTTGGCTTCAAAAGATCGACCAAGTCACAAGTGTTCGATCCACACAACATAAATAGTTTATTTGTCGGTAAGAGAACTTTTATTCTACACATGCACATTATTGTTCATTAGCATTTTATCCACTACAATTTTTTTTTTACTTTTTTCATATAATATTATATAAAAAAAAGAAAACCTACTAATATTATAAATGCGAAAGTAACAAACATCTATCCATGTTTGATGAACGGAACGAGTGAACGGATCTGGATGAAATTTGACACATTATATAGATCATAGTCTGGAATAGCACAAGGGCTTATTTTTTTATCCCGGGATAAATTAACGGTTCTCGCACAGCCGCTGGCGGAAGCTAGTATGTACTTTATAAAACATAGTTACAAAAATGTTAAAAGAGTACGTGTTTAGCGATTTGGATACATAATACTAATAAATAATAGTTAAAAAACTTAAAAAAAACACGCTTTAATCGATGTAGTTTTGTTAATTACACTATTCTTAATTTAAATTTATTGAAAATTATTTTCTACTTTTTAGTTTGGTTTTAAACCGACTTCATCAAATAAAACATGTTTTTTAAGTTTTTATAACTATTATTTATTTTTTACTTTTTAGTTCAACTATAATCCTGAAGATCCTGGTAAGGATAATGTGACAGACTATTTAAATTTTTTGCTTTGTCATCGGTCCTTGATAAGTGAGCAAAGTTTCCAATTAATCCGGCGTTTTGAAAATCACGTTCAAAAATTCCGTTACTTAAATACTTATATACATACATACTAAGCTAATAAAAGCGTGTTAAAAAGAGCCTCTGATGTCTTGAATAAGGTAAAAAAAAAACAAAAAATCTCAAATTAAATTTTCTCATATTTTGCTGTGATCAAAATATTTTGTGAAGTGCCAAAGGTTTGCCATCCCTGTTCTAATAACACAGGAGATTATTTCCGATGATACGTGTTTTGTCTATGATTAAAAAGCAAGTGATTTGATGGCCCGCAGCGGGGTTTTAGATTAATTGTACCTCGGTGGAAAGTATGATTTGATTGGATGCTATTGTCTCCTTATTTGAATCGGTCATTGTGAATCGGTTATGTAATTTTGATCATGATTTCACACTTAGATTTATCTACTTACTTTTTTATCCAGTTTGCCTTCACAAATGCAATTATAAAGTTTCTTGCAGGGAGTAAAAATAAAAAAATATTGGATTAGTTGCAGTACCTATTAGATGTCGATTTTAGGTATAGTTTATAACCCCTTTAGTTTTTGAAAGTGTATCTCCTGAGAGTCTAGGCATAGTGATGTCACCGGATTTTTGTAGACCGCGTTGGTTTATGAACTATCTAGATTATGCATGTTAAATTTTGAACTGAATCAACATCAGCCTTTTTCAATGTTTCCACTGCTGGGACTCAGGTTCCTCTCATGTTTTCCTTCACAGTTTTTGACGGTGATGATGAAATAAATTACACAAAGTAATGCGCCTGTTCGGGTTCGAACCCACGACCTACGTCGACCTAAGTCGGGGCGGCAACCACTGCGCCACCACTGCTAGTCGAACTGAATATTTCGAATAGACTAATACGACCAATCAGTGCACCCAGTCTACAATCCCGTGTTGGTGTGTCCCCCTCATTGGTCCGTTCGGTGCCAGTACTTGCATAGCTCAGGTGAATCCCTATTAAAAAGAGATTTTGATACATAATCGGATACAAAGGGTAGACACCTGCCTATTTTTTTATCGAGCAATAATATTGTAGGTGTGTGATTCGCCTTACTTGAGAAATTATTCACCATACGAACTACCAACCCCGTATTCCTTTCCTTAATGATGATTTCCGGTATAAAAACTATCACAAGTCCTTCCCAGGGTCTCAAACGATCTCCATACAAAAATTTAATCTAAATACGTTCAGCGGTCCAAGCGTGAAAAGGTATCAGACAGACAGACGGACTGACAGAGATACTTTTGCATTTACAATATTAATATATAGTATGGATTTAAAACATAATTAAATTGAGCTGCGGAATTTGACAATGATTGATTTATCTCTCCAAACGGAACCGCCTCATGGAACTATGTGTGACATTTGTGTCATCAAGTACCCTATTGTTGTTTAATTAATATTTAAATTAAGCATATGATATGATGCACCACAATATCTTGTAGGTGTTGTAACTAATATTACCTAATATTGATTAATGCAAATATTGTTCACGAAATTATATTGTTGACCTTATCAGAAGCACCTAAAAAGTTAGCCCAGATTCACACTACACTGAATTGCACGTTTTTATGCAACGGCAACTTTCCGCTTTTTATAATTTAAATGCCTCCCTGTACCAGCTTCACAGGTTTATACTGCAAAAACGTGCCGTACAATGTAGTGTGAACCATGCCTTACAAATGCCACTGCCACTTAACCATCGGTTTAATTTTAACGATGGTTTGATATGACAGGTACATTAACCTAATCTAAATCAGTGATTTAACGTCCGTTACTTAATCTACTAAATGCTAATAAAATCAAACGTACATAACAATATGTAAATTAGAAGTCCATAAAAAGTGTTTAATAGTTTCTCTTAGATTTTTGCATCTCATTTATGTTTATACTAGCTTCACCCAGCGGCTTCCACCGCACGAAAGTTGAAAATTAGCCAAAGGAATCTTATTCCCGAGGATAAGAAGTAGCCTATGTCCTTTTTCAAGATTCAATCTATCTCTTTACCAAAATTGGTTCAGCAGTTTAGGCGTGAATACGTAACAAACATGCAGGGATACTTTCGCATTTACAATATTTAGTATGGATTAGAAAAATTATGTTAATAATTTTATCTACTCTCGTATCATAATATTCAAATTATAAACTTCAAAACGAGTTTATATTGACATACTTTATAAACACAATACCGAAATTTAAATATAGAATCTTATTATAACACTTTTACTCTAACATTTTTTTTTCTATTACCATACGGGGCAAATCCAAGAAGTTAATATCACCAAGGAGTTTCCATAAATATATTTTTCAACACACTTGCTCATAAATTGGCTCTAATTTCACCGCAGTTAGGCACATAATGACACCTGTTATCAAACTGTGACTTTTTCATTACTATTATTCACAAGTGAGTTATAGAGTTCTTTTTTTTATTTATTGGTTGAGTTGCCTTGTTCTTAAAAAAGTTTCGATACAAAAAAGATCGTGCTCAATAGTACAAAATGTACAAATGCAACACATTTCATGCAACTTCGTATTTAAATAGATAATTTCAACTTGTACGTGTTTAATAAATAAAACGTTCACTCTAATATAAATTTTGTTTTTGTCTGTAATAAAGAAAACTTGAAATTGCCCATTTTTTACGTGGCTAAAACGCTATCCGCGAAAAGCCAGAAAAAAGAAAACTCATTATTTTTAGTCTGTGGCCGATCGCCATTGTTAGATGCGCGCGCATAGGAAAACTGATTAAGTTTGCCTGCCATTGCGAAAATTTTCACAACTCGTTTTCACTGTTGGAAATGATTTTTTAGTATTATTTTCTTCACAAGTGTGTTGAAAAACGTCGTATGATACACGTGTGTATTGATGATTACCGTCCTCGGCTCTCTTAAGACCCTCACCTAACGGCTCGGGTCTCAATGGCGCCTCAGCGGTAATCACCAACATTTCACACTTGTACCATAATGTACTATTTTTTTGTAATGGAAAGCTTATGCGGGACGCGTACCTATTAAAAAAAGTTTCGATTCCATTTTTTTACTTGTCTGTGGCAACGCCCGCTTTATCGCATGCTGTGCTGGATTTTGGCGCCATTCATAAGTTTTGCTGTACGGAATTTCATGAGTTTTTTAATTCTAGCTTAAAAATGTCTAATATCAGTGAATGTGAAGAAAATTTGACTCCGCCCGATATTTTACATACGGCGACGGAAATTACTCATAATCTCACATCACATCACATCATCAGCCTTTTAAAGTTCCCACTGCTGGGACTCAGGCCTCCTCTCATAGAGGGAGTGGGCTATAATCCACCACGCAGGCCCAGTGCGGATTGGTAGATGTCACATGTCTTTGAATTTTTGGTTCTAAGACATGCCGGTTTCCTCACGATGTTTTCCTTCACCGTTTTGAGAGCAGTGGTGATGAAATAAATTACACAAAGTAAAGCGCCTGCTCGGATTCGAACCCACGACCTACAACTCGTAAGTCGGGACCGTAACCACTGGGCCACCACTGCTCCACTCATAATCTATTATCAGCAAAGTCGAGAAAATATATGATAAATGGTATCAAGACTTTATGGCATTTCCATGCAAAAAAAGGTATTTAATTTAGTAGGTTCAATCCCAATGTATGAGTGTAGATAAAGTAGTGTATGAAACTGCACATATATTAAATACACACTCATGTTTTAATACCCCTTATTATGCAACAGTTTCACAAACTACTATTAAAATGTCTAGACTACATAACGTAAACTAATCTTTTATTAAAATATATCAACGCCAAAGTTTTAGGTTAATGCATTTCTATAAACTTGGATTCAGCTTTCGTCCGTTGCATTCGTCAGACTGCATTGCATTATGTTAAGATTGACCTGAAACCGTCTTATACTTTATTTATCTTGACTTGCGTCAGGTTTCTCAATGATGTTGTAAGCGAAAGTCTTGATAATAATCATTTTCTCTAGTTATTCTATAATGACTGTCAAGTGTTATCAGATGAGACGTAGATTATGATAAAGTGGCAGCTTGATGCGCATTTAAGGGCCTACATACGCTTTAGTGCCGTAAAACGGTAACTTTCTAAAGCATACTCCTCAGTAACAGCTAGGTTAAAAGGTTTGAAAAAAATATATATTTATTATTGATTCATGTACATAATTTTGAACACAAGGTTATTTCGTGTAACTAATAGTTTTGCTTTAAAAAAATAATTAACAACACGATATTTATTCGCAACTTTGGGAAACTCCTCCAAAACGACTTGGATGTTTAAAAATATTTTTATACAGAAAAATTGACGGCTGGAATTTCTTCATACCTAACATAGCATATGTAAATCAAATCATATTTTGCAAACAAAACTGTTCAAAAGGAGTTTCAATTTTGAATTTTTGGCATCGAGCGGGCGCACGTCAGTACTGCGTTACATTGGGGCGTATATATCGCCTTAAGGATAAGGTTACAGCTAATTTAATAAATTGAATGTCAATCAACGACTAGCGATTACTGTTGGTCAGTTTGACTTCATAGCTGAGAGGAACCTTCTATAGTCAAAACCAAAAATCAAAATTTCTTTATTCAATTAGGCCATTAGTTGATGCTACCGTGCATTCGGAAAAGTAGCTTGTTATGGAGAAGAACGGACAAGAAAATCCACAGTTACTCTTTTAAAAATAGTGTTTTACAAGTATTTGGTTACATCATTCATGTTGGAAAAATACATATGCGTGATAACGATGTAAAAAGACGTGCACGTAAAAGTGTCTAGAATAAAACAAACAATAAATAGGCAATTAGAAACAGGCCGAGGCAGCTAAGTTATGACCAATCCTAACTGATGGCGCCCGTTCACGAACATGACACATGGATCGGCACCACTCAGCTCAACCATCATGAACGGAACCGAATGATCGAACACATGTGCCACCATCAGAGAGACATTATAGAGAGCATGACACACCATCAACTGCCAGGGCACACACAAGTCAACGAACGACATATAGATACAGTAAATGGTAGATTTATATAGATAGTATAGAAAGAATCTAGCTGTAACGAATTATTTCTAAAACAATATGTCTGAGTCTGAGATAAGTATATGATGGCTACAAGGAAAGACTATTGAAAGAATCTATATAATCCGTATTGAATTTATAACATCCTATTGACGGGTAAACATTACCTAACCAAGACTGCCATAATGAACAGCACATTTACCAACTGCACTTCTTAATAACAGGCCACGATTCACTAAGCCTACATTTCACAGGTTCGTATCCGCATCACTCACCATTTACCACGATTATATCGATCATAAATCGGTCCACGGTTGATCGACTACCTTTCTTCGCGGAAGTCCGGCACAGGCCGATCCGATTCGATTCGAATCCCGACTCGATTTCATGCGATTCGTTAGCACAGACCATACGCGTACGTCTGTCACCTTGTCAATTATCTACCGTCCAATTTCTGTACGTAGAATGTAGAAAGGAGGAATAGAATAAAATTGTATGATAGGGGTTTGTTTCCGTAGTTGAGTAAATGAGGAAACAATGTGTAGATTAGATGTAAATAATATGGCTTCAGATTATCGGATTTTAGATTGCGCAGAGTTATTATAGAATCCATTAAATTATACTAATGTTGTAACAGTTTCAAAACTGATATTGGTTAAGTTTTAATATCGGTCTGCCATTTCTGAAGAAAATTGTTTTCAGAAATCATAAATAGGAATTGACCAATGTTAGGTTAGGTTAAAACGGGCTGTTTTCCGCAACTCCACGACCAAGCGCGTATTTTGCGTACGGGTGGGAATTAACCTGCTGCCAACTTCCTTAATCGATCCATCTCAACTCCTCGAGGAAAACCAGCTTCGTGTTGCTGACTACATCCTGTACGGTACCTGGTTCATCGAGGTATTTAGCCCTGTAACCAGCGATTACTGGGCAGCTTAGAAGCAGGTGCGCTGCTGTCTCGTCCTCCTCCATGCATGCTCTGCACAGCGGGCTGTCCGTAATCCCTAAGACATAAAGGTGCTTATTAAAAGTCCCGTGACCAGTCGTTACAGCTGTGACTGCTCGTAACTGCTGTTTCGTCAGACGTAGGGCCTTCTGCGTGAAACGTCCATCCAAAGAGGGAAGTGCTTCTTTGGATTGCCTGCACTCACTGTGGTCAATCCACAATTTGTGGTGTTGACCACAGTGGCAGAATTGACAAATAAATATATTCTCTGTAAACGATATAGGTGTTATGTTTTTCTAGAAAGTTTCACTCATAACTTCGTTCAATATTCAGAGCCACTCAAATGTCGAGCAATATAAAGTACTCATCCTTCTTGCTATATTCTAAGTAGGTCACACGGCACACCAAGTCCGATTCAATATCTGTAAAAGGTGACATTTGAAATTGTAATCGCGTGCTGGCCATATTTTTCCGCCCATCTATGGAAGTAATACATAAACT
Source organism: Orthosia cruda (assembly GCA_964057195.1). Taxonomy (NCBI): domain Eukaryota; kingdom Metazoa; phylum Arthropoda; class Insecta; order Lepidoptera; family Noctuidae; genus Orthosia; species Orthosia cruda. The sequence goes on along the minus strand of OZ059846.1, from coordinate 17,543,556 downwards.
GCATTACTGGACCAAATATCGCATCGATTACTGCGAATACCTGACTAAATAGAGTCGGGGGGTGCCCAAAATTGTATCATTCCGGTCTTTTTGTGAGTCCAAATGAAGTTTTCCTAAAGCATCAAGTATGCTCGTAAAATTTTAGCGCTTGCAAAGGAGGGTTAGGTTCTTTTAAATTCGTTGGAAAAGATCGCTTGCATTTTTGCTGCCAAATGAAGTAGGTATTCCTTAAAATGTTGGCCATACTCGTACCAATTAAGGCTTAGCACGCACTGCGATTTTTATTCGCGCGAATTTTTTTCCGCGCGTTCTGTGGCCTATGGAGTTGTATGAAGCTGCACGCACTGCGGAAAAAAAATCGCGCTCAAATAGTACTAAAAAATTCGCGCGGAAAATAATTCGCGCGAATCAAAATCGCTGTGCGTGCTATGCCTAAGACTTTGTTGTATCTCAACTTGAAATCGACAGAACTGCACAGGTATTTAGGTTTCTTCTTTAACTTGTTCGGTTATTTTTTTTCTACCGACACCTTTCAAGCTAGAAGAATTAGCGTAAGATGGGGTATTAGCTATTGGCATGTTCCCCGCACTAAGATTTTGGATGGGCCTTTGCCATTAGTTTGCTATTTACGAATAGCAGCTCACTTACCTTTTTATAAAACTAGCTTTTTACGTGATTTTCCACCTGAGTTCACCCACTACCGGTGAGACAATTGACGCCAAATAAAATGCCTAGAAGCGGATAATAGGCCGAATTAATAAACAGGGCAATCACATTCACCCGCTGCTGGTGAGACCAATTGGCGTCAAATACTTATATTTGGCGCCAATATGGATGTTGACTAAAAATATTTTTTAGTCCGTCCGTCTGGTAAATTCATAAAAAAATATTGGACACGTATTTTTTCTTTTGCCACATAACCAAAAAATTGCGACGATACAGTGCGTTGAAATATTGTGTGACGTCACGGTGTGCTAATACACTTTATACTGACAAAGTGACGTCACAAGCCTCCATTCCTTAACTTTGATGCGCTTTATCTTTGTCAATTTTTAATTATTTGATAAAGCAAAAAATACGGGTCCAATAATTGATGATCTCACTGAAGGACTACATAGAATTATAATTTTTCGACCCAGATAACATACCTATTGGTTCTAACTTATTAGAAATGTTATTAAATTTTAACAGCTCATATATTGCAACCCCAGTTCTTACAGCTCACTTCTCTTCTTCCACAGGAAGAGCTGGACCTAACAGCTGTCAACAAAGCGGCTATGATGGCCCTCCCCGCAGCCAAGAAGTGGCAGATCTACTGCAGCCGACGGCCTCCTCCAGGTCAACCACCTCCCATCGCCACCGCGCCGGAGCTTGAGGAGTACATCAAGGCGTTGAACGAAATTGCTGATGTGAGTACAAGACCTTGAAATAGATTTTATTATAACACCCGCTTGGTTCTATATCCAAGCCACGGGTGAAGAAAAAAAATTGGTTCAAATAAATTGCACTAGATGGCGTGATAAGCTTCGATTTGTGAACTATTAAGATTTTTAGAGACAATCTTGAAAATGTATGTTCTTGAGTTGTGGAGGTCAGAGAGGCAGAATACTGGTAAGACCAGACCGTAAGCTGACTCCAACAACATAACTCTTCAATTAATGAAAAATAGATTAAACAGTTTTTTTTTTTTTTTATCGTAGGCTCTTCGCACGGGACCAATAAATTATAAACACAAACCTTCCTCGTTCATCGCTATTAATAATTATACTATTTAGATAACATAACAATAACATTTTCTGTTTTATTTTCTTCCAGGCCTTCGCTTCCTCGGAAGGTGTTCCACCAGCAGAAGCCTGCGCGCTGGTCGACGGCCTCAAAACAGCCCTACGGACGCGAGCTCACAGTTTTGTCCTCCGCTTCATCAAGCAAGGAGGCCTAGGCTCCTTGCTCGATGCCCTGCAGAAGGCGCCCCGGGACGATGCCGTGACCAGGCATAACCTTATAGCTGCTATAAAGGCGCTTATGAATAACTCGGTAAGTGGTAATGTAGATTAGTGTAAAGATGTAAGGGTTAGTGGTTATGGATCAGACGGCTACATTAATTGGGCACCAGGGGCTGTACTATCGTGGCAACGCCATCATGATACTGCTGTTAAAAAGAGATAGTGCTGTTCGTCTTGTATAGCTCCGTCCCTCAATGTGGACCCATGACAGTTTTGGCACGTCAGAGTAGGTGCCTTTGAGCCTTGAAGGTGCCTTTGAGGCAGGAGGAGGTGACCAATTGATTTAGCTCTCCTTATCTGTAGTAATTAATTATGTACCGAATCTCGATGTCGATTCGAATGTTATGTTCGAACAGATAACACGTAAACTGTATATTTAAGTATTTACAACTGTAGACCAAATTCTATTCTTTCTTGCCATCTTCTTCTATCTTCAGCTACAACTCAGGCTTGAGTTAAGACCATACAACAATCTTAGAGGTGTTTTGGGGCATCATCACACCATCTCAGATTAAATAAAAAGTCAAGATGGAATGTTGCAAACAACAAGGTGACGTCGGTTAAAACTACGCCTTGCCGTATAACACAATTACACGTACAACAAAACTAGGCTTTAGCTTGTGAGTATAGCTTTTTATTTGATCTGAGAGCTCGACTGACAAGCTAAGGCGTAGTTTCGTTGTACTTGTGTACGTGTAATTGAGTTAGATATAGTCATCGGCACGTAACTTGGCAAGGTTTTGGCGTAGTGGGAGTAAGTTCGCGCATCGTACACTTATTGCCACAAAAAAGTGGTTACTTTTATTTCTTGTCATTTTTCAATGGTTATGGCCATCATTTATTTTTAAACATGTATGTTTAGAAGAAAGTTAAATAATGGAGAGGAATTCGTGAAATTTATTAGGTGTTATAAATAAAATATATACAGTCACAAGTTAAAAAAAAATTTGAAGAAGATAGTAAAAATTATGGCATTGTTATCAAAATAAAACAGTAACACTCGTAATAAAAATTAAATTCAAAACAATATCAACTACTCCTAACAAAATCTAACTTAACAAAATCTTAACAAAAACTCAACAAAAACAAAGTGTACAACTTTCGTGCACGCAAGTGTAATCGGGAGCGAGAACGGGGTGCGGGAGGCGCGGGTCGACTGAGCCACCAATCGCGCGCTCGGATCGGCGCGACCTTGTACCCCGCGTCCCGCTTCACTACCAAGGAGACCTAAAAAACGACTTCTGCGCATCTAACGACTCTTGCCAAGTTACGTGCCGATGACTATATACGGCAAGGCGTAGTTTTAACCGGTGTCACCTTGTTGTTTGCAACGTTCCATTTTGACTTTTTATTTGATCTCAGCCCACCATACAATGTGATACGAAAATATCAAGATGGTCTTCATATTTTTGAGATTGGTATATTCGGCCATGTTTTTGATTCCTATTTTGAAATTGGGATTGTGATTACTTAATGGCCTTGTATTTAGATTTGTCAAGGGCAGACTCTTTTCTCTTCGCAATCTTGATGGGTACTTTCTTTCTACCTGCTTTATAAATATTGTTGGTTGCTTGCAGACCGGGCGCGCGCATGTGCTGGCCCATCCCACGAGCATCGATCTGATCGCACAGTCCTTAGACACTGAGAATGTTAAGACCAAGGTCGCTGCACTTGAGATTCTGGGGGCCGTCTGTCTGGTACCAGGAGGACATAAGAAGGTAGTGTATTTTATTTGGAAGTTACGTGTAAGGGTTTGGTGGCGGTTTTACATAAGTTATGAGACACTCTTTGGACGCGGAGTTTACAGGGACCAATGATGCTGCTGAAATTCTTGGAATGTCTAGCAAGAAGACGTAAAGATTTTTAGGTAAGTAAAGGAACTTGAGCACAAGAATTTGATTGGTAATGACCAAGGTTCCTCCTCTACCTAGTAGTAACAGTTTATTTCCCATTAAGAAGAATATGAGCCGATGAGCATAGCAGAGCTAGAGCAGTGGTGGCCCATTATTAATGGCCGCGTCTTACAAGTTGTAAGTCGTGGGTTCGAACCCAGGCAGAAGCTATGTGTAAATCATTTCATCACCACTGCTCTCAAAACGGTGAAGGAAAACATCGTTAGGAAACCGGCATGTCATAGAACCAAAAGATCGAAGACATGTGACATCCACCAACCCGCACTGGGCCCGCTTGGTGTCCCAGCAGTGGGAACATTAATAGGCTGATGACGATGAAGAAGAATATGAGGTAATGTTTATACTGTAGAATTTTCCATGACAAGTAGTTAGATTGGTGCAGTCAATACTCATGTATTCGTAAGTACTATAACCCAAAACTGAGGCTGAGCATCCTAAATAAATTCCTTTAAAAGACATAATATTTCCACCATCTAAAACACCCTTCACAAACAGGTACTAGAAGCAATGGTCCATTACCAAAAATACGCCGGCGAACGGGCCCGCTTCCAAAGCATTATGAACGAGCTGGACCGAAGCACCGGCGCCTACCGCGACGACCTGGGTTTGAAGACGGCCATCATGTCCTTTGTGAACGCGGTGCTGAACTATGGGCCTGGTGAAGAGAGTCTGGAGTTCAGGCTTCATCTGAGATACGAGCTGCTGATGTTGGGCATACAGCCAGGTTAGTTTTGAAGTCTGAAGGGTCTTGAATAATTTATAAATGTTTAACAGTACATACTAATTAAGGCACAAGCCTTCAAATTGGTACAGAAGAAGTATGGAATAGTACATTATGGTACAAGTGTGTAATGTTGGTGATTACCGCTGAGGCGCCATTGAGACCCGACCCGTCAGGTGAGGGTCTTAAGAGAGCCGAGGACGGTAATCATCAATACACACGTGTATCATACGACGTTTTTCAACACACTTGTGAAGAAAATAATACTAAAAAATCATTTCCAACAGTAAAAACGAGCTGTGAATTTTATTTTCGCAATGGCGGGCAAAATTAATCAGTTTTCCTATGCGCGCGCATGTAACAATGGCGATCGGCCATAGACTAAAAATAATGAGTTATCATTTTTTTGGCTTTTCGCGGATAGTGTTTTAGCCACGTATAAAATGGGGAAATCAAGTTTTCTTTATTACAGACAAAAACAAAAGTTATATTTAAGTGAAAGTTTTATTTAATAAACACGTACAAGTTGAAATTTTCTATTTAAATACGAAGTTGCATGAAATGTGTTGCATTTGTACTATTGAGCACGATCTTTTTTGTATCGAAAATTTTTAGGAACCAATAAATAGAAAAAATAAACTCTTTATCTCACTTGTGAATAATAGTAATGAAAAAGTCACAGTTTGATAACAGGTGTCGTTATGTGCCTAATTGCGGTGAAATTAGAGCCACTTAATGAGCAAGTGTGTTGAAAATGTTATTTATTTAACAATTTTTGCACACACACGGTATTTAGTGATTTATTAATTTTGAATTTTATCACAAGAACTGGCTGTTGGATTTTTATGTATGAATGGAGTGTAGACTGTGTATCTAGACTTATCAGAACCAAAGTTGTGGAACATAGATAAGATTCGGTAAAAATGTTTAAAGCTTTGGTATACCCATTAAAGTATGGTGTAGATTGATTAATGCAAACTACTATCCATATGAAACTTCATTTAATTTAGGTTACAAGAAGTAGATTTCTATAAAACTAGCTGTGCCCGCGGCTTCGCTCCCGTCAACTGCCTGCCCTACACTACCTACCACCTACCCACCATATCACCATACCCTACCCTACCTTACCTACCCTACCCTGTCTACATACCTATCCTACTTACCCTACCTACATATCTACTGGGTCGAACAACATACCTGTCATTTTTTTTCTTCATTTTTTCTTTCATAAGAACCTTCTCCTAACAATAACAAACACAACAAAAAAGTACTATCGAAATCGGTCCAGCCGTTCACGCGTGATGCCGTGACCAAGGGTAATACGTATTAATTTATATATATTTATTACATCTCAAAATATTCTCATTTCAGTAATCGAAAAACTCCGCAAGTACGAAAACGAGACCCTGGACCGCCACATCGAGTTCTTCGAGATGGTACGCAACGAGGACGAGCGGGAACTGGCTCGGAGGTTCGACAAGGAGCACGTGGACACCAAGAGTGCCTCCTTCATGTTCGAGCTGCTGAGGAGGAAGCTCAGCCACACTGCTGCCTACCCTCATCTGCTGTCCATGTTGGAGCATCTACTTCTTCTTCCACGTAAGTTATATAGACAAAGGTCTTCCACGAGCATCGTCATAGTGGATGCCTTATTTTGTCTACCCATCCACGAACCGATCTCGGCAAGTGTTGCTTAACCTTGAAGATACGGCTGTTATTATTTTACCACGAGTTCCTCATTTCAAAGAGTGAAAAGCATTTTAATTAAGACTGTTATTCCTATTTTCCAGTGGAATACAACCCTCAGTCCCAACACTGGCTCCTGCTGGACCGCGTGGTGCAGCAGCTGATCCTGCAGCAGCCAGCCTCCGGCAGCCGCGCCAACTCCGAGCAGGGCAGCGAGCGGGGCAGCACCTCGGACACCACTAAGGTAATACAACCCTCAGTCCCAACACTGGCTCCTGGTGGACCGCGTGGTGCAGCAGCTGATCCTGCAGCAGCCAGCCTCCGACAGCCGCGCCAACTCCGAGCAGGGCAGCGAGCGGGGCAGCACCTCGGACACCACTAAGGTAATACAACCCTCAGTCCCAACACTGGCTCCTGCTGGACCGCGTGGTGCAGCAGCTGATCCTGCAGCAGCCAGCCTCCGGCAGCCGCGCCAACTCCGAGCAGGGCAGCGAGCGGGGCAGCACCTCGGACACCACTAAGGTAATACAACCCTCAGTCCCAACACTGGCTCCTGGTGGACCGCGTGGTGCAGCAGCTGATCCTGCAGCAGCCAGCCTCCGACAGCCGCGCCAACTCCGAGCAGGGCAGCGAGCGGGGCAGCACCTCGGACACCACTAAGGTAATACAACCCTCAGTCCCAACACTGGCTCCTGCTGGACCGCGTGGTGCAGCAGCTGATCCTGCAGCAGCCAGCCTCCGGCAGCCGCGCCAACTCCGAGCAGGGCAGCGAGCGGGGCAGCACCTCGGACACCACTAAGGTAATACAACCCTCAGTCCCAACACTGGCTCCTGCTGGACCGCGTGGTGCAGCAGCTGATCCTGCAGCAGCCAGCCTCCGGCAGCCGCGCCAACTCCGAGCAGGGCAGCGAGCGGGGCAGCACCTCGGACACCACTAAGGTAATACAACCCTCAGTCCCAACACTGGCTCCTGGTGGACCGCGTGGTGCAGCAGCTGATCCTGCAGCAGCCAGCCTCCGACAGCCGCGCCAACTCCGAGCAGGGCAGCGAGCGGGACAGCACCTCGGACACCACTAAGGTAATACAACCCTCAGTCCCAACACTGGCTCCTGCTGGACCGCGTGGTGCAGCAGCTGATCCTGCAGCAGCCAGCCTCCGGCAGCCGCGCCAACTCCGAGCAGGGCAGCGAGCGGGGCAGCACCTCGGACACCACTAAGGTAATACAACCCTCAGTCCCAACACTGGCTCCTGCTGGACCGCGTGGTGCAGCAGCTGATCCTGCAGCAGCCAGCCTCCGGCAGCCGCGCCAACTCCGAGCAGGGCAGCGAGCGGGGCAGCACCTCGGACACCACTAAGGTAATACAACCCTCAGTCCCAACACTGGCTCCTGGTGGACCGCGTGGTGCAGCAGCTGATCCTGCAGCAGCCAGCCTCCGACAGCCGCGCCAACTCCGAGCAGGGCAGCGAGCGGGGCAGCACCTCGGACACCACTAAGGTAATACAACCCTCAGTCCCAACACTGGCTCCTGCTGGACCGCGTGGTGCAGCAGCTGATCCTGCAGCAGCCAGCCTCCGACAGCCGCGCCAACTCCGAGCAGGGCAGCGAGCGGGGCAGCACCTCGGACACCACTAAACTAACTAAAGGCTGAAGTACTTTAGTTTCATAGTTGTTAGGTTTTCAGGTTAAAAGCGAGTTTGATTAATATTCAACTTCAAGTTGTTAATTCAGAAAACAAAAAAAAAAGAGTTGCTTCCGAGACATATTTTTCATCTTCATCATCTCATGTTTTTTTGGCCAATTTTTTCTGCCATGGTTTGGTGAGGTTCTAGCCACACCACACTCTTCATCTCCAATTGTTTGCATTAAATTTCAACTATATTTTATTACAACATTGTCTTGAATAACTATGACTAAAATACCGGACCAGAGATAGTTCCTTCAATGTGTGTGTGTAAATTGTAAAACCTTCAAAATACTTTTCCAGATCTACGACCCAGACGTAGCCCCGCTAGAGATCAACGTGGGCGAGATAGTGCACCTCCTGGCTAAGGAAGAGGAGCTGGTGGCCGCCAGGAGTAAGGCAGACAACCTGGAGAGGGAGAACATCGACCTCGCCACTGAACTCGCTAAGAAGGTATGGGGGTTACAATTTTGTGAACTACGGGGTTGGAGATTTGTTATCATAAAAAAAACAAGTACTTAATTCTAGTTAAGAGTGAATAGATAACTTCTAGGCAAGCGTGCTTCACCGTCGACCACAAACGCGAGCATATCAATAAAATAAAAAAAATCCATTGTCACTATGAGCAGACGTGTGTGCTAAATTCCATCTCAAAAATCAACTTGCAAGTTTTGATTACAGACACCGGGACAGGTGAAGTAAATAAAAGATTGTGAAAAATATAATAAGTAAGGAGAATGATTTGTTTCAAAGTTTTGGTGGTCTTTGTAATAATTTTTGTGGGCTTCCATAACAAACATAATCTTAAAGTAGATGCCCAATTTACTGGTAACTGCATGAGCTAGGATTGATAGTATTTTCATCTGTAAAACAAATGAAAATGTGATAACTTTTCTTCAACAACGTCAATTTCAGCCGGTAGCGGTAAACATACTTGAAATAATAATAATAATTATAATAGTTTTCATTCCAGGCATAATACATTTCTCATTTTGGTGATGACGTTACTCCATTTTACAATGACATTCTTATAACACTGTCTTTAAGGTTCGAATTCCAAACATATATTTGTCATTGTGGAAGGGAGGAGCTTATAATGTCATTCGTCATTACATGAAGCTATATTGACCAAAGACAACACTTTTTAAGACAAGTTGTTCAATGTGCGGGGTGGTAACGCCTTTATGAACTGGTATGTGCTGTTGGTTCTGGAAAGCTGAAAATTATTATACACCGTAAAATTTCCGTCGTTTAAATACCGTGGGGGGTCTAACCGGTACATGAAACAGTATCGATTTTGTAAAATACAATTAAAAAATTATGAAAAAACTAAATAATTACCGACTTCCAAAGCAAAACAGTAAAAAGTGCAAAAACAAATTTCGTTACGAAAGTCGGTGTCTTTGATACCTCTTGTTTTATAATGTTTTTTTTTAAATTATCTTCAGAAATTTAAATAATCGTAGTTTTGCTGCCCGTTCAACCAATTTTGGCTTCTATTGCGTAGGTGATATGACAAATAGTAGCTGTAGTAAACAGTTTGTATTGGTAACAGGTTTATGCTTTTATGCCATCTTTATGTGTACGGAATAGAACTCAAAATCGGTTGAACGGACTGTAAAAAGTGATTGTTTAAATTTGTAATATTATCTCAAATGCCTCAGTTGTACTGGTCAACCATTACAACTCTTTTTCATGGAATATCCTACTGCAACATACCCATTCAGCTTACCAGAACCTCACGCTTGAACCGACCACCTAAACCCTACGTCCATCTACCACACGCATGACCTAACTAAGTAAGAACTAACCCACTAACAGGAGAAGCAAGTGGACGAGCAGAGTCAAGAGCGCGAGGAGTTGGAGGGAGTGGTGTCTCGTCTGAAGGAGCGGCTCGAGAGGGAGACAGCCGCGCACATGGAGTGCACCGAGAGGGCCCGGGCTGCGGCCACCAGGGCACACACACTGGAACAGCAGGTATGGCAGGAGATGGGTGACGTCACCGATATACGCGCACGGTTAGCAGTAGTTGAGCAATTGTCTGCTGCACTACGTTTAGCGATTTCGATGCCCGCACGGAACAAATATTAGTAAGACATACAGATAGTTGTTCCGGCACTGGGTGTTGTACCCACGACACAGGAAAAATTCCTAGTGTGGGCCAAAGTTCAAAAAAAAAAAATTTGAGCTTAAAAACCTCTTCCTGTTCTCACACACTTGTCTACATTTCTTTTCTTTTTCGCGGGTCTACTGCTAATTTAAAAAAAAATCTTCAGTAATATGTAGTACCGTACTCTATTGGCTTGATGTGTTGTCTCTATGTATTATACCTACTGTGTGTAGGTGCATTATTTATAATATAGGTACTAGCTCTACCCCGCAGCTTCGCTCCCGTGGCCCACCCACAGGACCCGTTTTCGGGATAAACAATTGCCTGTAACTCCGGAATAATGTAACTTTCCATAGGAGAAAGTTTTTTTTTTTTAGGTTTATTTGTTTTTGAAATCCATTACAAACAATTTTACAAACAATCAAATCTTTCCTATTATAATGTTACTAGTTTCTGCCCGCGGCTTTGCCCGCGTAAAAAGTGGTTTACCATCACAAGGTAATACAAACTATCCTATGTCCTTACCAGGGTCTCAAACTATCTCCATGCCAAATTTCATTTAAATCTGTTCTGCAGATCCAGAGATTACCCCCTACAACCTCACAAACTTTACCTCTTTATAATATTAGTATCTATAGATAAATTATTAGTGCAGATTCATATATAATTTTTTTTTTCATGTTGTTTGTCCACGATGAACTGCTAAAATAATGAACCGATTTTAATTAAATTTTGCACACAGTGTGCGTTTTGCAGTTTGGTCCAAATTGAGAGATAGAATAGTTTTTATCTCAATTTAAAGTTTGTCGCGGACGAAGTCGCGGGCAATAGTTAGTAAATAAATAAATAAATCACTGATATGCCAGGTTATATCCTGGCCAGCTAAAACTGTAGACGCAGTCTATTCTATTCTTTTTCGTCGTATTGATGATTCCAAACATACTTTTTTTTTTTTTTGCCAATCATATCTGTATTTTGACGACAATTCAGCCATATCTACAGCAGTCGATTAAATGCCCGACTCAAACAAATATCAACCTTATCCTTGAATTGATTAAATTGAATTCAGAATGATTAGGGACTAGGTACAATTGGTAATGTTTGATGATACGAAACATTTCTAGTAGTCAATTTTTTTAGGTCTCCTAAACTAATAAGATGTTGAAAATTTAAAGCCTACAGTTATATTTTAGTTCACATACTTATCACATTTTGCTAATACTATCTGCGATTTACGCATGGATAAAATGATTCACACATTTTCACCTTCTAACATCATGGACCAAAAGTGCATCATAATTCATAAGTTCATAACTGAACCATTTCTTCAGCTTGCTAACGCCAATTTAATTATTAAACGAATTATAAAATTATAATATTCAGTTAATACATATTTATATTATTGTGAAGCTCGTGGCTAAATAATAACAGCCGCACTGGTCGATCATCAAGGTTAAGCAACGCTTGACGAGGTCGGTCCGTGGATGGTGGTGACCGTTTCAACATATCGAGTTTCCTCCGTGCCTCGGAAAGCACGTTAAAGGTCTATCCACACATATCAGGGCCGTGCCCGGGACGTGACAGGGCCGGGCCCAACCAGTGAAGCTTCGTCACTGGCCGTGCACGGCCCGTGCACGGACGTGTGTGAACGAGTTCATATAAAATGTACACAACGATATTTTTTCGCACGGTCCGTCAACGGCACGGCCCTGATATGTGTGGATAGACCTTTAGACATTGGTCCCGGCTGTCATTTGAATATCTTTGACAGTCGTTACGGGTAGTCAGAAGCTTGACATCTGACACTAGTCCTGCCAAGGGGTACCGTGTTACCCAGTTACTGGGTTGTGGAGATCAGATGGGCAGTCGCTCCATGTAAACACTGGTACTTAGCTGAATCCGGTAAGACTGGTAGCCGACCCCAGTGTACTTGGGAAAAGGCTAGGCAGACTGATTATTGACACATTTATATTATTATTTGTAATATTTTTCATGTTTGTTTTAAATCTACAGCTGAACCAGGAAAGAACAGAAAGAGTGCGGTTTGAAAAACTAGTCAGTGAAGGAAGCATACCAGATGATGCGAAGGTTTGTGAAACATACAATACTAGACAAGTTCAAATTAAATTACCTATCAAGCGATACTGCAATGATGAATCTTGTTTTGGTATAAAATTAAACTAGTGTAAAAACGTATATTTATGTTATAACACTTATTGAATTTGATGCTTCACGCAGCTGTACCAAAAAATATGAGTTTTTGTCATAATTTCTTCCGTTGAATCCTGATATATAATAACGATACCCGTCATGCTTCACATATATGAAGTTTGCCAGCTCATTTACGGCCTTTTACAAGAAAAAAACATACTACAACAAGGTATTAGGCATTTCCCTCACACAATGAAACGCCGAGATATGTGCCAAATATAATTCACCCTAATAAAATATTGAACACAAAATTATTAAAAAAAAAAAAAACATAATATTTACACTTCCGCTCTTGCATCCGTTTCTGTTTCCGTTTCCGCAGAAATTAATTTTACTTCTTACATCTGTGTTCGTTTCGGCTTCCGTTATGAAACTTCCATAACAACTCCAACGTTAATTTCCAGGTGAGCAACCTCAAGAGCGCAGTAATAGAGACAAGCTGTGCGCCGCCGCCCCCTCCTCCACCCCTGTTCTCCCCCGCTCCGCCCGCGCCCCCCGCGCCCGCGCCCCCTCCCGCGCCCCTTGCGCCCCTCGCGCCCACCGCCGCCGCGCCCCCGCGCGCCAAGAAGAACGTGCCCACACCCGGCAACCCGCTGAAGAGCTTCAACTGGAGCAAACTGCCCGACACTAAACTCCATGGAACTATATGGCAGGAGTTGGACGACACCAAGCTCTATAACGCCATGGATTTGCACACGATCGATAAGATGTTCTGTGCTTACCAGAAGAATGGAGTTCAGGTGAGTTACCATTTTTTTTTGTCTATGTTTGTCTTGGACATCGCTGAAAATGGTGAAGACAGCTTGAGGAAACCTGGACTTGTAGTAATTAATGTTTGTGCCTTCTTTGTATGAGAAGAGGCCTTTGCCCTGTAGTGGGACAGTAACTCGCTGGTATTATTAATTGTCCTTAATTAAAATATTTTCGACATAACGCATTCGTTGTATCGGTCAAATCCCCTGCCTGTGACAAAGAGAACTTTAAATAATTATTAATGTTGTTAAAATCGTCTGATTACTAAACAACCATCTTAATAATGAATAGTTACCCCAGTGGCAGACTGAACTAAACTAAGTTGTATGCAAACCGCAATGTATGTAAACAAGTATAAAAATCTACTTCAGCGATACGAGCTAAGCTAAACAAACTAACATAGCTTAGCTCTTATAGTCTACCAACCAGATTGAGCCTATGTAAACACAAATCTGAGAGCAACACAAGATACAATATTTACTAACAAAGCACTGACAGCTCAATCAGCTCGCAGCAGGGGTGAAAAACATTTTTAGGTTCGTTCTAATCTAATCTTCTAGTCCAAATAATATTTTTCACGTACAAACTCAGTTAAATCAATGTACAACAGAGATAAAATTCAATATCGAATTCGTTTTATTCCTTTAAACATTTCATGTTGATTAGAAAATAGCCCTAAAAAACCGGCCAAGTGCGAATCGGACTCGCGCACGAAGGGTTCCGTACCATTATCGCAAAAAATTCGCGTTTGTTGTATGGAAGCCCCACTTAAATATTTATTTTATTCTGTTTTTAGTATTTGTTGTTATAGGGGCAACAGAAATACATCATCTGTGAAAATTTCAACTGCCTAGCTATCACGGTTCATGAGATACAGCCTGGTGACAGACAGACAGACAGACGGACCGCGGAGTCTTAATAATAGAGTCCCGTTTTTACCCTTTGGGTACGGAACCCTAAAAATCAGCTGTTTTAATTTGTTAGTGAAAATTGTATCTTCAAAATGGCTGGGGTATAGTTAAGACTGGTTGACTGGCTTCTGTAGTATGAAATTCACACTGGAAGCTGTCAGTTTTAATGATAAATTTTCGTCACCTACAGAATGAAGGCTCAGTAGAAGACCTGAGACAGCTAGGGTCGAAGCCCCGCACTAAGATCCTGACCGTCATCGACGGGCGACGCGCTCAGAACTGCACCATCCTGCTGTCTAAACTTAAGATGACCGACGAGGAGATCTGCCGGTTAGTACTCTTTACCATTTATATTTACGTGATGTTGATGCGCTGCAAACGCAAAATGGGCTGCTTTTTTAGGACAGAAAACAATGAAGTCAAGCATCGCATATGGTAAGAGCGTAACACGCCTTGCACATAACCCTTACTACTCGGTTAAAATAACTGTGCACCTCGATGGAATGCTCGCCCACTCTCGCCAACCCGCGTGGCGTCACACGTACCCCTCGTGAGCCAATAGCGAGAGTCGAATGTCTGAGTGACGTCACAACGCCAGGTCATCTGCCTAGCCTTTTCCCAACTATATTGGGGTCGGCTTCCTGTCTAACCGGATACAGCTGAGTACCAGTGTTTTACATGGAGCGACTGACTATCTGACCTCCACAACCCAGTAACTGGGTAACAGCGGTACCCCTTGGCTAGACTGGTGTCAGATCTCAAGCTTCTGACTATTCGTAACGACTGTCAAAGATCTTCAAATGACAGCCGGGACCAACGGCTTAACGTGCTTTCCGAGGCACGGAGGCAACATGTTGAAATGGTCACCCATCCACGGCCCGACCTCGTCAAGCGTTGCTTAACCTTGAAGATCGACCCGTGCGGCTGTTATTATTTAGCCACGAGCTCCTCGTCCCAGAGCCAGGTGCACAGTTATTTTGACCGTGTATTACCTACAACCTTGATGTAGGTAAGAGTTCTGTGTTATACCTATAACCTTGTTGTAGGTATGTTCAAGGTAGATGTAACTTACCTACAACGGGTTCGTGGACCAACGAATCTACGAAACCGGCAGCCTTATTGCGTAATGAATTCGGCAAAGCAAAGGGCAAAGAGTATGAAAACTCGACCAATCACATGCGAGATGCATGACACGGTGTGGATTTCCGTCTATGTGATTGGTCGATTTTTCATAGTCTTTGCTTTGCCGAATTCATTACCCAATAAGGTTGCTGGTGTTGTAGCGCAACTTGGGAGAGGCCTGTCCAATTGTCATGATCTTTTTTATTGATGAATAATTAATCAAATGATCTTTGAAATTTAAGTAGTGATGGAGATGCAGTATACTTTTAAATGCAAGTGTACTTTGAAGCTAGCAATGGATCAACCAGCTACCCCGCTAACATCTTCACTCTTTCTCGCATTCGCAATTAGATTTCAAGGAATAAGATCCTTGAAATATTGGCTTTTGAAATCAAGTCTGAAATCGTTTTATTTCATCATACCTGATCGTTTTCCTTATGTATTCCAGAGCAATCCTCCGCATGGACAGCGGCGAACAGCTCCCCATCGACATGGTGGAACAGCTGGTGAAGTTCACCCCCAGCGCCGAGGAGGCCGCGCTGCTGGAGGAGCACCAGGACGAGCTGGACAGCATGGCGCGCGCTGACCGCTTCCTGTATGAGATATCCAAGTGAGTGTCGCGCCAACATTACAGAGTGTACACCAGTGACTTTCAGACAGGATACAGCATATGACTGTGTCAGCGGAGGGCGTTCCCGTGGCTGAATTCTGGGCCGGGCAATGCATTTAAACAAAAAAGGAACAAAAATGTCATCGATACGCGAAGAAGTGACTTTCAGAGTGGGGGGTAGCGGGGAGGAGGGTATAAGTAAAGGGGGGTGGGTCTGAGGGTCGGTGGGTCGAGTGCATGGTACTCCGTTGCCTGATCTACTTAATTCAACTTTATTCTATTCAATCCTGAGAATCCTGTCCTAATCTTCTCACAACCATATGTATAAGGCAATCAGTAATCTGTGGTGTAAGGTAAATAAAAACATAAATACTAAAGGTAGGGGGAGTCCCCTACCGCGAAAAATAAAAATGCTCTACCATTTTTATTTTTCGCGGGATGCTAGACAAAAACTAAACTAGGAATTCCTGCCGGGCGAGCACGGCCTACTGTACAGGCTTGAGTCACACATTTTTATCACAGTTTGGGTGTAAAAACCTTGATTAAATGTGTGACTCAAGCCTATCACAGAGGCCGTGCTCGCCCGGCTGATGTAGACAAACTTCATCAGCCATTCATCAGATGAACAAAGGCTCTTTCTAAATCTAACTAAATCCTTGGCAGTCACCCAAGAATCAACTAGCTGATAGTTACAACCGATGGGTCTTTAAGTCAAGAGTGAATAGGTTACTTGTAGGCAAGCATGCTTCACTGTCGTCCACATCAGGCGAGATAGTGATCAAACGCGAGACTATCGTTAAATAAAAAAACAAAAAATAACCAGGTTTGAAACAATCACCAGTCTATTTACTTACCTTTCACTTTTCCTAAGGTTCTATCTTACGTTCTATATTACGTTCTATCTTACGTTCTATATTACGTTCTATATTACGTTCTATATTACGTTCTATCTTACGTTCTATATTACGTTCTATCTTACGTTCTATATTATGTTCTATCTTACGTTCTATATTACGTTCTATCTTACGTTCTATATTACGTTCTATCTTACGTTCTATATTATGTTCTATCTTACGTTCTATATTACGTTCTATCTTACGTTCTATCTTACGTTCTATGTTACGTTCTATCTTACGTTCTATGTTACGTTCTATATTACGTTCTATCTTACGTTCTATCTTACGTTCTATCTTACGTTCTATCTTACGTTCTATGTTACGTTCTATCTTACGTTCTATCTTACTTTCTATATTACGTTCTATCTTACGTTCTATCTTACGTTCTATGTTACGTTCTATGTTACGTTCTATCTTACGTTCTATCTTACGTTCTATGTTACGTTCTATGTTACGTTCTATCTTACGTTCTATCTTACGTTCTATCTTACGTTCTATATTACGTTCTATCTTACGTTCTATATTACGTTCTATCTTACGTTCTATATTACGTTCTATCTTACGTTCTATATTACGTTCTATCTTACGTTCTATATTATGTTCTATCTTACGTTCTATATTACGTTCTATCTTACGTTCTATCTTACGTTCTATGTTACGTTCTATCTTACGTTCTATGTTACGTTATATATTACGTTCTATCTTACGTTCTATCTTACGTTCTATCTTACGTTCTATCTTACGTTCTATCTTACGTTCTATCTTACGTTCTATCTTACGTTCTATCTTACGTTCTATCTTACGTTCTATCTTACGTTCTATCTAACGTTCTATGTTACGTTCTATCTTACGTTCTACCTTACGTTTTATCTTACGTTCTATCTTACGTTCTATGTTACGTTCTATCTTACGTTCTATGTTACGTTCTATGTTACGTTCTATCTTACGTTCTATCTTACGTTCTATCTTACGTTCTATCTTACGTTCTATCTTACGTTCTATCTTACGTTCTATCTTACGTTCTATTTAACGTTCTATGTTACGTTCTATCTTACGTTCTACCTTACGTTTTATCTTACGTTCTATCTTACGTTCTATGTTACGTTCTATCTTACGTTCTATGTTACGTTCTATATTACGTTCTATCTTACGTTCTATCTTACGTTCTATGTTACGTTCTATCTTACGTTCTATGTTACGTTCTATATTACGTTCTATCTTACGTTCTATCTTACGTTCTATGTTACGTTCTATGTTACGTTCTATGTTACGTTCTATCTTACGTTCTATCTTACGTTCTATCTTACGTTCTATCTAACGTTCTATGTTACGTTCTATCTTACGTTCTACCTTACGTTTTATCTTACGTTCTATCTTACGTTCTATCTTACGTTCTATGTTACGTTCTATCTTACGTTCTATGTTACGTTCTATCTTACGTTCTATGTTACGTTCTATCTTACGTTCTATGTTACGTTCTATCTTACGTTCTATGTTACGTTCTATGTTACGTTCTACGTTACGTTCTATGTTACGTTCTATGTTACGTTCCATGTTACGTTCTATGTTACGTTCTATGTTACGTTCTATGTTACGTTCTATGTTACGTTCTATGTTACGTTCTATCTTACGTTCTATCTTACGTTCTATTTACGTTATATCTTACGTTCATCTTACGTACCATATTACGTTCTATCTTAAGTTCTATATTACGTTCCATATTACGTTCCATATTACGTTCCATATTACGTTCCATATTACGTTCCATATTACGTTCCATATTACGTTCCATATTACGTTCCATATTACGTTCCATATTACGTTCCATATTACGTTCCATATTACGTTCCATATTACGTTCCATATTACGTTCCATATTACGTTCCATCTTACGTTCTATCTTACATTATATCTTACGTTCCATCTTACGTTCCATATTACGTTCCATCTTACGTTCCATCTTACGTTCTATATTACGTTCCATATTACGTTCCATCTTACGTTCTATCTTACATTCTATTTTACGTTCCATCTTACGTTCCATATTACGTTCCATCTTACGTTCCATATTACGTTCCATCTTACGTTCCATCTTACGTTCTATATTACGTTCCATATTACGTTCCATCTTACGTTCTATCTTACATTCTATTTTACGTTCCATCTTACGTTCCATATTACGTTCCATCTTACGTTCTATCTTACATTATATCTTGTGCGTTTAATAATCATACTTGTCTTCTCCCCAGGATCCCGCACTACTCGCAGCGCGTTCGTTTATTACTGTTCAAGAAGAAGTTCAGTGGCGCAGCCGCCGAGGCCACAGCGCGAGCTTCTGTAGTGCTGCGGGCTGCCAGGGACATGACCCGCTCGCGCAGGCTGCGGGCGCTGCTGGAGGTGGTGCTGGCGCTAGGGAACTACATGAACAGGTAACACATCATGACAGTTTGTGGTGGCCCAGTGGCTAGGAGCTCTTCTGTAGTGCTGCGGGCTGCCAGGGACATGACCCGCTCGCGCAGGCTGCGGGCGCTGCTGGAGGTGGTGCTGGCGCTAGGGAACTACATGAACAGGTAACACATCATGACAGTTTGTGGTGGCCCAGTGGCTAGGAGCTCTTCTGTAGTGCTGCGGGCTGCCAGGGACATGACCCGCTCGCGCAGGCTGCGGGCGCTGCTGGAGGTGGTGCTGGCGCTAGGGAACTACATGAACAGGTAACACATCATGACAGTTTGTGGTGGCCCAGTGGCTAGGAGCTCTTCTGTAGTGCTGCGGGCTGCCAGGGACATGACCCGCTCGCGCAGGCTGCGGGCGCTGCTGGAGGTGGTGCTGGCGCTAGGGAACTACATGAACAGGTAACACATCATGACAGTTTGTGGTGGCCCAGTGGCTAGGAGCTCTTCTGTAGTGCTGCGGGCTGCCAGGGACATGACCCGCTCGCACAGGCTTCGGGCGCTGCTGGAGGTGGTGCTGGCGCTAGGGAACTACATGAACAGGTAACACATCATGACAGTTTGTGGTGGCCCAGTGGCTAGGAGCTCTTGGCTCAGTGCGAAATTTTATTAACAAAATTACTTTATAATCTCAGTAACCACACTTTTTCTTCAAAATGTCTATTTGCTTTTTCCAGGGGAGCCCGCGGCAACGCGTCAGGGTTCCGTCTGACGTCGCTGAACAAGCTGGCTGACACCAAGTCGTCAGTGTCACGGAACACCACGTTGCTGCACTACCTTGTTGAGATGCTCGAGACACAGGTAGGTGTCATCATTATCTTCTTAATTTCAGCTGAAAGACGGCACATAGGCCTCCCCCAAGTGTCGCCACTTTGACCGGTTCCGTTTTCTCGCATCCTTCGAACGTGCAAGAACCACAGACACCCGTCTGTGGTATTTCTTGCTCGTTCTTCTCTATTGTTCTTTCCATAAGTAAAATTAGTTAAATTGCAAAGTATTTAGTACCATAATTCTTATTGGTAAATTACATATATGTGAGAACGATGCAACAAGACGTGCACGTAAAAGCGTCTAGGGTAAGACAAACAACTCACAAATACAATAAGGCTGAGGCCTCATTAAATTAGTGCATTGCGTCGTCGCAACGTCAACGTTGCGTCGTTTTACATATATGTAGTTTTTAGTGTCATGCCATATTATGCGTTGCGTCGTCGCACGCGACGTTACAAACGCACCGACGTCCGCCGCCCTCTTGCGTTGCGATATCGTGCGTCGTCGCAACGCAGGTATGGCATACAATGCGTTGACCCGTTGTGACAACGCAACGCAAAGAACTAATGAGACCCACGTAAACACAATACGACGTCGCGTCGTGCTACGACGCTGCATCGTTTTGACTTCATGTCCCAATTTTGTTTAACAAGTTTTCACACCCGTATGTCACCCTGAACCAAATATGGTTGAAAGGAGAAATAGGGTCATGAAGTCAAAACGATGCCGCGTCGTATCACGTCGCGACGTCGTATCGTGTTTGTGTGTATGAGCCCTCAACCTTAATTAAAGTGAACCCTTAGTTAACGTGTGGCTAGAACAAAACATAAGCATTCGTAATTTGATCATTGTAAAACTTTTGCATGTACGACTTTCCAGTTCAAAGACATCCTGCTCCTCGAAGAAGACCTGCCTCACGTGCGCGCCGCCGCCAAGGTTTGCGTGGAACAGCTGGACAAGGACGTGGGAGCCCTACGCGTGGGGCTGCGGGAAGTGGCCCGCGAGCTGGAGTACCACGCGGCGCTGGGCAGCCGCTCGCACAACGACATGTTCCTGCCCGTCATGAGGGACTTCCACGCGCACGCTGTCTGCTCCTTCACGCAGCTTGAGGATCTGTTCCAGGTAATGAGGCTTTCTATCATTTTTAGCTGGAGTACCACACCGTGCAGGGCAGCCGCTCGCACGATGACATGTTCCTGTCCGTAATGAGGCAAATCGTTTATTTCAATTAGGCTTTTAACCGGTTGAATGCCGTAATTATCGAAATAATTAAAATTCCATTGTGTCTCCGTGGATGCACGATTCAGGCATGTTTAAGGGGTTAAGCGGCACATTTCATCGTCAAAAATGTAAAGTTATAGAATAATAATTATTGATTCTACTGTCCATCCGCAAAGATAGATTTTTATGGAGAAGAATGGACAAGAAACTCCACAAAAACTCTAAAAAGAAATAGGTTCACAAAACATACATTAATTCATTTAAGTAAGGACGATGCATCTAGAATAACACTACTATTATTACTACATAAAGTTTACAAGCACTAAAAGGTAAATACAAACATTTGATAACTAGGAACATGGTACTCACATACTTACAAATATTTGAAGTGATACAGGATGTATTCATCTTGTATCGAGACATCCGCGTGGTGGATTAAAGCCCATACCCTCTCTCACAGACAGGAGGCCTACGCCCCAGCAGTGGGAACATTAAAAGCCTGATATTGAATACCTGTGTGGCCTAAACCCACAGATTACCTCCCAATAGATTCCGCATAGAAGACAACTTACGCGCACCACACATCAGCCTATTTAGGCTGATATAACTCAGCGCACGGTATGATCTGTTTAGTGTCGACCAGACATTAGAGCTGTGGGGACGCAAGCGATTTCTAGTTTTAATTCTGTTTAAAAAAATAGTTATCAACGGTTTGCCTTAATAAAAATGACGAAATGTGCAGTAAAATGGTGTGGAAAATCAACCAGCCCTACAAGTTCAAAAAAAGATGGGATAACATTCCACCAGTAGGCAAAGTAATAAATATTGACCAATCTAAGAAAGGTCAAGTTATAATGGTTGACAAATCAAAATTACACACTCTACAGTAGCGCTCGTTGATGTCTTTTGTGAAAGTCCCTTTCACTCTTATGGAATTATTATATTGCTATCTTTTTCCCACAGAAGTAAAAATGTTGAGAAAATACGTTTTTCGCTTATCGAAAAGTATCGATGATCGATGTTAAATTAGGTATATAGGAGAATAAAATAATTTTGTTAAAATTGATTATTTAAAAATTAACAAATTAGTTTATTTTTACTTTGAACTAATTGTGCTCTACTCATAACCAGAGCTCAGAGTGGCCCTGTTTACATAGGATTACTATTAAATTAAATCACTTTAGGCCAAAATCTAAATCTTTTCTCGATCGATGTTTTTCTTTATAATTATTAAAGTAATTATAAAATCGTCAGCTAAGAAACTTTACATAAAATACCATTCTGTTTGATAAATATCGATATTTTTATCGACATTTAATATGCATGTCCCGTCACTACGACATGTACCGTGACCTTGAATAGCCAATCACGGCGCACTTGTCACTCCCCGCGCAACCCGTGCCTTCCGCCAAATTTGATGAACTCGGAATCAAACAAAACAGTAGGCATGCGGTATCTATTGGGAGGTAATCTGTGCCTAAACCTAACCATCCTCCATCCTCATTTCCAGGACATGAAGAGCCGCCTAGAAGCATGCGCGCACGCGTTCGGCGAAGAAGCGTCAGCATCACCGGAGCAGCTGTTCGGCGCGCTGGACTCGTTCCTCACGCAGCTGGGCGACGCGCGCGCCGAGTGCGACGCGGCTCGCAGGAGACGCGACGACGAGGAGCGCCGGACCCGACATGAACAGGAGGTGAGACAATCCTTCCTACTACTACTTATAACTTACCTGCGTCAATGCATTCAACCCGAATCTCTTCTAAGTTAGAGTGAAGAGGCTTCTTCTGGGTAAGCTCACTCCATCGTCGACTCTGTCTCTGTCACCTCTGACCTAGACTAGAGTCAAGAGCAAACCCATCTCAAAAAAAAAAAAACTTGAAATTTGCCAGAGGGCAGTTACTCTGCCAGAGTGATGATGTGTGGAGGAATAGGGTGTGTATGTTTCCATAATTCACATCTCTCGTCGGTTGCGCTGGCCGCTGTATAAACAACCAGACAAATGAAATATCATAGACTCATCCAAAACACAGTGCCAGTGTGGGGCCCCTTCGCAAGATATGGCTCACCTCCTTTTCTGCCCTACATGCCCGACCACCTGCACTTTACAGGATCTGAACGTAGCAAATGATAGAGCTGTCCGAGTAGCTACATACTGGACAAATCTGAATGGTTGTATAGTTTGAGTTAATCGACACGAAAGAAGAAGAACGTGAAAGTTTCTAAAGATGGGTAGATAGACGTTTTTGACTCTTTCACACAAAAACAGCTGAACGGAATTTAATGAAACTTTACAAAAATATAGCTATACTTCAGAATAGAGCGGAGTAGCGGGCGGTAGCTAGTATTATAAATACGAAAGTAGCTCTGTCTGTCTGTTACCTTTTAATGCTTAAACCGCTGAATCGATTTAGACGAAATTTGGTATGGAGATAGTGTGAGACCCTGGGAAGAACAAAGGGGAGTGGAAGTTTTTATGATCAACAAATAATTTATCAAGTAAGGCGGCCCTACAATATTATTAAGCGATATAAAAGAATAGGCTATTCGAAGTTCTAATGCTACGCAAACGAAGTCACCAGCAACATCTAGTACAATTTAAAACATTTATGCGACACTGACACAACAATCACAAAGTAAGAGAGAATAGCAAAAAAATTACAAACAAGGTTCCAGTAGAGTAGCGCTGGGCGTTCCCATACCAATAGGGTTACCAACACTGCATTTGCTGGGCGTCAGACACCCAGCGTCGATTTTCATTTGACACCCCGCTAGTGACATACGGACGTGGGTAAATAAAATACATACTAAAGAACTATTTATATTAACATAAATATTATATTAATATAAATAATATTAAAATTGATCATATAAAATAATATAAAGTGCTACATTATGAGGGGCTCGTTGGTTTAGTGTTCGTAAGTGGGCGAGTACGAGGCTTTTTAGAGATTTTTGTGTCGGGGATTCTTTTTTTTTATACAATTTTGATTTCATGCTTTTTTAACTAAATTTATACCTAGTAGTGGACACGTTTCAATCAACAATCTATCGAAACACGTAATTAAGACACGATATCTTGCGAAAAATCCCACATTCAAAGAGTAAAATGCGCATAACTTTTGAATGACTAAACAGATTCTCACCAAACACAGCTAAGAACACTCGTAAAAGTCACATTTCAAACAAAAAATAAAACTAAATCAACATCTGTTTATGAGCTACGATGCTACAGACGGATGCACAGATACAGTACACACATCAAACGTATAACACCGCCCTTTTTCCGTCGGGGGTTAAAAATATGAACCATTACTAACTTGTACCATCTATTCTGTCCACAGCTAAAAAAACGCACCATGGAGCGAAAACAAGCGTCCAGCCTGCTAAGCTCGGTGGGCAAATCTCTCGGCAAGTCTGCCGGCAACGGAGACTGCAATGGACACTCCGACAGCTCCCGCGACGGAACCCTCACCAACGGACAGAAGGGAGAGTTCGACGACCTCATCTCAGCCCTCAGGACAGGAGACGTGTTCGGAGATGACGTCGCCAAGTTCAAGCGATCCCGAAAAGCTTCCAAAGTCAGCCAAAAAGGCAGAGACTCCCCACCGAGAGGCGTCTGCCGCGAAGACTCCAGAGAACGGCAGAAGAATTGAACGAAAAACACACTAGTGAAGGTTATTGAATGTTTGTAGCGTCCAGCGATCATTAGCTATTCAATGTCGATGCGATAGTATGCTTTATTTATTAGGAAAATTTTCTTGATGGGTAAATAAACTAATATTAACTATGTTACAGCATTATGTTAGAAACATAGTTCAATTCTTGGCTTTAAAACATTTACCTGGCTTCTGTCAAATTGACTAGAATAGCCTGCACTCCGGTCGCTGGACTGTTTGAAGCAAACGGTTAGATTAATCGAAACGTGATATTTACCGAGTAGGGGATCCTATTGGTCCGTTATAAGTACGGAGTCACAAATATGAGATTACAAACGAGGAATGTCGAGAGTGACGAAGTGACGTGTGACGTGTCAGAGAACACATAGTTTTATGTGACAACGAAAGGACCGCTGCCATTTTTTTGGATTAATTTTTGGAAATTTCTCACAAACATGGTGCCTAATTTTGGATGTTTTTAAGGTCGTGGCCTGACGGTGTTTTGGTCTCATTTTTATTATAATCTCATTACTTTTTTGACGAATTGGGAACAAATTTTAGTTTTCCATGAGTTTTGTTTTCACAAGATAATTTGCTGTAGAATTTTATTTTTATTTTAATGCAATAATACCAGTGAAAGAGCTCGAACGATCGTATTGCAGTCCACGAGAGCCTCAGGCCTATCTGAAGGCCACGACCTCCGAGAATTTTCGAAAAGCTTTTGCTGGTTATCGACTGAAGTAGTCAAAGACTGTGCATGTTATTCCATAGACGATTTATTTTAGTCTTTATCTATAAGCGTTGTGTGATTTGAGTAACCATAGAGTTAGAGTGTATTGAGTTTTTTACAGGAGTTCTCTTGGTTGTAGAAGTTGTCGTTGTATTTATCAATTTAAATAAATTATGCGTAATGATATTCAGGTTTGAATTAAATTTGCGAACAGTTTTTGTCACGTAGTCGTCTAAATGTCTAATATTTAGCTAGAAAAATGTGTGATGCAGAGTTAATTTATAAAAGCCCAGTCACTTTTGAATAGTCAACTATAATATCGACTGTTTAAATGTTTATATTTGACTTGTGTATCTCAGTGTCATTTTAATATATTTAGGGGACTTGTAGTTAGTAAAAATGTGATTATAGGAAGCTCAACCAAAACTAAGTTGATAAATATGACGATGGCTTACAGTATGAATGTTGATAATTTTTTACATATCTCAATGTACCTATAGAGAAGTCGGAAACAGCAGAACCTTCTGAAGTGTCAATAGAATGGGAATTGACTAAAACACTATATTATATACTGTAACTAAAGTTTACTAGGTGTAGGAATTGATACATACCTAAACTATAAACCAATTTTGGAATTTTGTATCAAATAAAGCGTGGTAGACAATTTTTGATAAATTTTACATTTTTTATAAATTATCATCATCAATTTGATTTATTCCCAAATGTTTATAGAATTGAAACATATAATTTTATTTCATTGTAAATATTATTTTTAATTTTTGCCAAAATTTGTTACCGTCACTATTAAAACGGTGTCTATAATTTATTAAAAAAATTCTTAATGTATGTAATAAAGTTTGTCACTTGTAAATTTTATTGTTTTGTTCAGTATTGCTTAAGCTCATAGTATATTAATATAATGATTATATATTAGACACTATTTAAATTAAACCCTTGAACAATATTTGGTGATTTCATTTGATTTATCTCTAGGTACTCAGTCTTACTTCTACAGGCGGAATGGCGATGGTCGACATGTATAATACAAAGACCTTATACGTTTTTCTTACTACTAGACTGTGTACCAAAATTTTTTGTTTAGCTAAAATGAAATCTATCTTCATACACCTAGGTTAGCTATTTCCTTAAAAACGGTAGCTAACCAAAAGCGGTCCTGGTGAGAGGGTTTCCGCTGGTAGTGTGTCCTTGTCTGACCTCTTGCTAGCTCAACTAATCATTGGGTTTGGTAGAAATGGTAGAAAATATTATATTTTTCTTTTTATTTTACACCAAAACGAACAATTCATAGACTTTGACACGTATTTAAATATTTCTAGAAACGTATTTAAATATTTCTACAGTTCCTATATTTAATCAATACGTTGTATTTAAAAAAAAACATTAATACTGAGTAAGAAGTAGTACTTATAAATGTTTGGACCTGGTAATATTAAATGTAAGGTGACGGTTTGCGGACTTTTTTCACAGAACAATAACTTTGTTTGAGTGAAATTCAGCGGCTGTTAATATGATTTGCAAATTGATTCCTAGTGGAATACGCAACAATTGGTGTTGTTTTATTTTTCAACTGTCTACGCAACTAGACAATATGAGAAATCATAGAGATCCTTTGAGGTATATTTAGCTGCCGGTATTTCAAAGCACCGTGTGAAGATGAAGACTGCAGGGTCATCTAACGCCTCTCTTTCATGAGCTTAAGAGTAGGATCAGAGAGCTTTTTGTTCCTATCTACACGATTGGTCTTGAAGAATGAGACTTGAGGAGACTTGGGATTTGAGGAT
The DNA here is from genome assembly GCA_964057195.1 of Orthosia cruda. Lineage (NCBI taxonomy): Eukaryota > Metazoa > Arthropoda > Insecta > Lepidoptera > Noctuidae > Orthosia > Orthosia cruda. The sequence continues at coordinate 17,516,308 of OZ059846.1, read as the reverse complement.
TATTGAGTCCTCCCCCTCTCTTCGAACTTCAGATAACACTTTAATACTCCATCGTAAACTGCTCAATTCTTCTTCGAGTTCGGTGATTTTTTCGTCGATCCAGAGTGTGCGCGTGTTGTACGTTGCCAGGGCCAGTCGTCGGTATTTGTTGGGGTGGCCGGATCTCCTCCGGGATTCTAAGCACCCCTTGCCATACCGAAACCTCGACCGCTACCGTAGTGGAGGGTACAGGTTGCCGGGCAATAGGGGCTACGTTTTATTTGTGCTATTCATGGGGTGTGCTTTGCAGGCTGGTTGACGATCGCATTATGGTTATTACAAATGCACAGAGAAAGCTGTGGTTTGTCCCTTAGTCGCCTCTTACGACACCCACGGGCAAACATGGGATGGTGAAATTCTTTACGCCCGACACCATACGGTTAATGATGTAGATACCAAAAAATATAATTTTTTTTTTTTTATTAACTTTAAATTAGGTAGGTTTAGGTAGCATAAATATATCGGGATACTTAAACTATCGATTTTACAATCAATTTGTCCCGTGTTCTGTTTTGTCATGGTCACCTCATTAGAAAGAGACACACTACCAACGGGAGCCTTCTCACGTGGACCGGTATTTGCGCCATAGTGCACAGTCTAGTAGTAAGAAGTATAAGGTCTTTGGTATAATATTATCATGACATGAAATTGCGTGAAGTAGGTACTAAATTATTTCCACGAAAAAGACGATCGGAGACAGACTTTGTTTTGCATACAAAATGGCGCCTTATTTATACGATTTCTGGCTGAATGGCCAAGCACACAGACATACGCATTGATCAATCACAGCTTTCTCGTAAAATCAGCCTCTATTCTATAAATAAATAAAGCGCCATTTTGTATGCATAAAGAGGCGGCCTGTAAACGGGCTACAAATATTGCATCTTGTTGGCAATTTTGTTGACCAATATAGCTCAGTACCTGTATTTGCAAATTATATTCTTGCTGCAATTTCATTGTGCAATAAATTGCAGGATGTTGACCAGCTTTTCTACCAGATTTAATCGCTAATTAGTCTCCAAATATCAGATATAGTCGGTCACTGGTTCAAAAGTTAGAAGGGTTTATAGGTGGCCGATCTGGAGTCACTCCCCCCAGCTTGGCCACATTTATATCTCAAAAACTAGGGCACCTAGCGAAGATCTGTTTTCTCCCAGATTTAGTCGCTAATTAGTCGAAATTAGTCGCCAAGTCACAGATTTAGTCGGTGTGTAATTAAAAAGATTATAAAGTAATAAATTTCTCCATACATTGGTACAAGCAAGTACAAAATACTTTTAAGTAGTTTCTAGACAATACCTATGATGTCAGAGTGGAATGTTTGTTTCGAAATATAAAGTTATTCTATGTTATTATATACCAAATAAGGAAAGCAGTATGCATTACCTAGAAACAGATCTACAATAAATATAATATAATTATTTATCGATCAAAATGTGGCAGTCGCTAGCAGATAGATCGCTGCGCTCCTGTGAAGTCCAGTACGCTCCGTTTCATATAACGGGTGTCTCAGAATGTTTTTCTAAAAATACTAGAATTAGTTAAATCTCTTTTTATTTACTGTTGAATTAATTAGCAGTTTTTCAATTTTATTTGTACAAAACGAAATTAAGTAAATTCGCACCCTCCATTGCCTGACACTCATTTACGTTCTATCTTACGTTCTATCTTACGTTCTATCTTACGTTCTATCTTACGTTCTATCTTACGTTCTATCTTACGTTCTATCTTACGTTCTATCTTACGTTCTATCTTACGTTCTATCTTACGTTCTATCTTACGTTCTATCTAACGTTCTATGTTACGTTCTATCTTACGTTCTACCTTACGTTTTATCTTACGTTCTATCTTACGTTCTATGTTACGTTCTATCTTACGTTCTATGTTACGTTCTATGTTACGTTCTATCTTACGTTCTATCTTACGTTCTATCTTACGTTCTATCTTACGTTCTATCTTACGTTCTATCTTACGTTCTATCTTACGTTCTATCTTACGTTCTATTTAACGTTCTATGTTACGTTCTATCTTACGTTCTACCTTACGTTTTATCTTACGTTCTATCTTACGTTCTATGTTACGTTCTATCTTACGTTCTATGTTACGTTCTATATTACGTTCTATCTTACGTTCTATCTTACGTTCTATGTTACGTTCTATCTTACGTTCTATGTTACGTTCTATATTACGTTCTATCTTACGTTCTATCTTACGTTCTATGTTACGTTCTATGTTACGTTCTATGTTACGTTCTATCTTACGTTCTATCTTACGTTCTATCTTACGTTCTATCTAACGTTCTATGTTACGTTCTATCTTACGTTCTACCTTACGTTTTATCTTACGTTCTATCTTACGTTCTATCTTACGTTCTATGTTACGTTCTATCTTACGTTCTATGTTACGTTCTATCTTACGTTCTATGTTACGTTCTATCTTACGTTCTATGTTACGTTCTATCTTACGTTCTATGTTACGTTCTATGTTACGTTCTACGTTACGTTCTATGTTACGTTCTATGTTACGTTCCATGTTACGTTCTATGTTACGTTCTATGTTACGTTCTATGTTACGTTCTATGTTACGTTCTATGTTACGTTCTATCTTACGTTCTATTTACGTTATATCTTACGTTCATCTTACGTACCATATTACGTTCTATCTTAAGTTCTATATTACGTTCCATATTACGTTCCATATTACGTTCCATATTACGTTCCATATTACGTTCCATATTACGTTCCATATTACGTTCCATATTACGTTCCATATTACGTTCCATATTACGTTCCATATTACGTTCCATATTACGTTCCATATTACGTTCCATATTACGTTCCATATTACGTTCCATCTTACGTTCTATCTTACATTATATCTTACGTTCCATCTTACGTTCCATATTACGTTCCATCTTACGTTCCATCTTACGTTCTATATTACGTTCCATATTACGTTCCATCTTACGTTCTATCTTACATTCTATTTTACGTTCCATCTTACGTTCCATATTACGTTCCATCTTACGTTCCATATTACGTTCCATCTTACGTTCCATCTTACGTTCTATATTACGTTCCATATTACGTTCCATCTTACGTTCTATCTTACATTCTATTTTACGTTCCATCTTACGTTCCATATTACGTTCCATCTTACGTTCTATCTTACATTATATCTTGTGCGTTTAATAATCATACTTGTCTTCTCCCCAGGATCCCGCACTACTCGCAGCGCGTTCGTTTATTACTGTTCAAGAAGAAGTTCAGTGGCGCAGCCGCCGAGGCCACAGCGCGAGCTTCTGTAGTGCTGCGGGCTGCCAGGGACATGACCCGCTCGCGCAGGCTGCGGGCGCTGCTGGAGGTGGTGCTGGCGCTAGGGAACTACATGAACAGGTAACACATCATGACAGTTTGTGGTGGCCCAGTGGCTAGGAGCTCTTCTGTAGTGCTGCGGGCTGCCAGGGACATGACCCGCTCGCGCAGGCTGCGGGCGCTGCTGGAGGTGGTGCTGGCGCTAGGGAACTACATGAACAGGTAACACATCATGACAGTTTGTGGTGGCCCAGTGGCTAGGAGCTCTTCTGTAGTGCTGCGGGCTGCCAGGGACATGACCCGCTCGCGCAGGCTGCGGGCGCTGCTGGAGGTGGTGCTGGCGCTAGGGAACTACATGAACAGGTAACACATCATGACAGTTTGTGGTGGCCCAGTGGCTAGGAGCTCTTCTGTAGTGCTGCGGGCTGCCAGGGACATGACCCGCTCGCGCAGGCTGCGGGCGCTGCTGGAGGTGGTGCTGGCGCTAGGGAACTACATGAACAGGTAACACATCATGACAGTTTGTGGTGGCCCAGTGGCTAGGAGCTCTTCTGTAGTGCTGCGGGCTGCCAGGGACATGACCCGCTCGCACAGGCTTCGGGCGCTGCTGGAGGTGGTGCTGGCGCTAGGGAACTACATGAACAGGTAACACATCATGACAGTTTGTGGTGGCCCAGTGGCTAGGAGCTCTTGGCTCAGTGCGAAATTTTATTAACAAAATTACTTTATAATCTCAGTAACCACACTTTTTCTTCAAAATGTCTATTTGCTTTTTCCAGGGGAGCCCGCGGCAACGCGTCAGGGTTCCGTCTGACGTCGCTGAACAAGCTGGCTGACACCAAGTCGTCAGTGTCACGGAACACCACGTTGCTGCACTACCTTGTTGAGATGCTCGAGACACAGGTAGGTGTCATCATTATCTTCTTAATTTCAGCTGAAAGACGGCACATAGGCCTCCCCCAAGTGTCGCCACTTTGACCGGTTCCGTTTTCTCGCATCCTTCGAACGTGCAAGAACCACAGACACCCGTCTGTGGTATTTCTTGCTCGTTCTTCTCTATTGTTCTTTCCATAAGTAAAATTAGTTAAATTGCAAAGTATTTAGTACCATAATTCTTATTGGTAAATTACATATATGTGAGAACGATGCAACAAGACGTGCACGTAAAAGCGTCTAGGGTAAGACAAACAACTCACAAATACAATAAGGCTGAGGCCTCATTAAATTAGTGCATTGCGTCGTCGCAACGTCAACGTTGCGTCGTTTTACATATATGTAGTTTTTAGTGTCATGCCATATTATGCGTTGCGTCGTCGCACGCGACGTTACAAACGCACCGACGTCCGCCGCCCTCTTGCGTTGCGATATCGTGCGTCGTCGCAACGCAGGTATGGCATACAATGCGTTGACCCGTTGTGACAACGCAACGCAAAGAACTAATGAGACCCACGTAAACACAATACGACGTCGCGTCGTGCTACGACGCTGCATCGTTTTGACTTCATGTCCCAATTTTGTTTAACAAGTTTTCACACCCGTATGTCACCCTGAACCAAATATGGTTGAAAGGAGAAATAGGGTCATGAAGTCAAAACGATGCCGCGTCGTATCACGTCGCGACGTCGTATCGTGTTTGTGTGTATGAGCCCTCAACCTTAATTAAAGTGAACCCTTAGTTAACGTGTGGCTAGAACAAAACATAAGCATTCGTAATTTGATCATTGTAAAACTTTTGCATGTACGACTTTCCAGTTCAAAGACATCCTGCTCCTCGAAGAAGACCTGCCTCACGTGCGCGCCGCCGCCAAGGTTTGCGTGGAACAGCTGGACAAGGACGTGGGAGCCCTACGCGTGGGGCTGCGGGAAGTGGCCCGCGAGCTGGAGTACCACGCGGCGCTGGGCAGCCGCTCGCACAACGACATGTTCCTGCCCGTCATGAGGGACTTCCACGCGCACGCTGTCTGCTCCTTCACGCAGCTTGAGGATCTGTTCCAGGTAATGAGGCTTTCTATCATTTTTAGCTGGAGTACCACACCGTGCAGGGCAGCCGCTCGCACGATGACATGTTCCTGTCCGTAATGAGGCAAATCGTTTATTTCAATTAGGCTTTTAACCGGTTGAATGCCGTAATTATCGAAATAATTAAAATTCCATTGTGTCTCCGTGGATGCACGATTCAGGCATGTTTAAGGGGTTAAGCGGCACATTTCATCGTCAAAAATGTAAAGTTATAGAATAATAATTATTGATTCTACTGTCCATCCGCAAAGATAGATTTTTATGGAGAAGAATGGACAAGAAACTCCACAAAAACTCTAAAAAGAAATAGGTTCACAAAACATACATTAATTCATTTAAGTAAGGACGATGCATCTAGAATAACACTACTATTATTACTACATAAAGTTTACAAGCACTAAAAGGTAAATACAAACATTTGATAACTAGGAACATGGTACTCACATACTTACAAATATTTGAAGTGATACAGGATGTATTCATCTTGTATCGAGACATCCGCGTGGTGGATTAAAGCCCATACCCTCTCTCACAGACAGGAGGCCTACGCCCCAGCAGTGGGAACATTAAAAGCCTGATATTGAATACCTGTGTGGCCTAAACCCACAGATTACCTCCCAATAGATTCCGCATAGAAGACAACTTACGCGCACCACACATCAGCCTATTTAGGCTGATATAACTCAGCGCACGGTATGATCTGTTTAGTGTCGACCAGACATTAGAGCTGTGGGGACGCAAGCGATTTCTAGTTTTAATTCTGTTTAAAAAAATAGTTATCAACGGTTTGCCTTAATAAAAATGACGAAATGTGCAGTAAAATGGTGTGGAAAATCAACCAGCCCTACAAGTTCAAAAAAAGATGGGATAACATTCCACCAGTAGGCAAAGTAATAAATATTGACCAATCTAAGAAAGGTCAAGTTATAATGGTTGACAAATCAAAATTACACACTCTACAGTAGCGCTCGTTGATGTCTTTTGTGAAAGTCCCTTTCACTCTTATGGAATTATTATATTGCTATCTTTTTCCCACAGAAGTAAAAATGTTGAGAAAATACGTTTTTCGCTTATCGAAAAGTATCGATGATCGATGTTAAATTAGGTATATAGGAGAATAAAATAATTTTGTTAAAATTGATTATTTAAAAATTAACAAATTAGTTTATTTTTACTTTGAACTAATTGTGCTCTACTCATAACCAGAGCTCAGAGTGGCCCTGTTTACATAGGATTACTATTAAATTAAATCACTTTAGGCCAAAATCTAAATCTTTTCTCGATCGATGTTTTTCTTTATAATTATTAAAGTAATTATAAAATCGTCAGCTAAGAAACTTTACATAAAATACCATTCTGTTTGATAAATATCGATATTTTTATCGACATTTAATATGCATGTCCCGTCACTACGACATGTACCGTGACCTTGAATAGCCAATCACGGCGCACTTGTCACTCCCCGCGCAACCCGTGCCTTCCGCCAAATTTGATGAACTCGGAATCAAACAAAACAGTAGGCATGCGGTATCTATTGGGAGGTAATCTGTGCCTAAACCTAACCATCCTCCATCCTCATTTCCAGGACATGAAGAGCCGCCTAGAAGCATGCGCGCACGCGTTCGGCGAAGAAGCGTCAGCATCACCGGAGCAGCTGTTCGGCGCGCTGGACTCGTTCCTCACGCAGCTGGGCGACGCGCGCGCCGAGTGCGACGCGGCTCGCAGGAGACGCGACGACGAGGAGCGCCGGACCCGACATGAACAGGAGGTGAGACAATCCTTCCTACTACTACTTATAACTTACCTGCGTCAATGCATTCAACCCGAATCTCTTCTAAGTTAGAGTGAAGAGGCTTCTTCTGGGTAAGCTCACTCCATCGTCGACTCTGTCTCTGTCACCTCTGACCTAGACTAGAGTCAAGAGCAAACCCATCTCAAAAAAAAAAAAAACTTGAAATTTGCCAGAGGGCAGTTACTCTGCCAGAGTGATGATGTGTGGAGGAATAGGGTGTGTATGTTTCCATAATTCACATCTCTCGTCGGTTGCGCTGGCCGCTGTATAAACAACCAGACAAATGAAATATCATAGACTCATCCAAAACACAGTGCCAGTGTGGGGCCCCTTCGCAAGATATGGCTCACCTCCTTTTCTGCCCTACATGCCCGACCACCTGCACTTTACAGGATCTGAACGTAGCAAATGATAGAGCTGTCCGAGTAGCTACATACTGGACAAATCTGAATGGTTGTATAGTTTGAGTTAATCGACACGAAAGAAGAAGAACGTGAAAGTTTCTAAAGATGGGTAGATAGACGTTTTTGACTCTTTCACACAAAAACAGCTGAACGGAATTTAATGAAACTTTACAAAAATATAGCTATACTTCAGAATAGAGCGGAGTAGCGGGCGGTAGCTAGTATTATAAATACGAAAGTAGCTCTGTCTGTCTGTTACCTTTTAATGCTTAAACCGCTGAATCGATTTAGACGAAATTTGGTATGGAGATAGTGTGAGACCCTGGGAAGAACAAAGGGGAGTGGAAGTTTTTATGATCAACAAATAATTTATCAAGTAAGGCGGCCCTACAATATTATTAAGCGATATAAAAGAATAGGCTATTCGAAGTTCTAATGCTACGCAAACGAAGTCACCAGCAACATCTAGTACAATTTAAAACATTTATGCGACACTGACACAACAATCACAAAGTAAGAGAGAATAGCAAAAAAATTACAAACAAGGTTCCAGTAGAGTAGCGCTGGGCGTTCCCATACCAATAGGGTTACCAACACTGCATTTGCTGGGCGTCAGACACCCAGCGTCGATTTTCATTTGACACCCCGCTAGTGACATACGGACGTGGGTAAATAAAATACATACTAAAGAACTATTTATATTAACATAAATATTATATTAATATAAATAATATTAAAATTGATCATATAAAATAATATAAAGTGCTACATTATGAGGGGCTCGTTGGTTTAGTGTTCGTAAGTGGGCGAGTACGAGGCTTTTTAGAGATTTTTGTGTCGGGGATTCTTTTTTTTTATACAATTTTGATTTCATGCTTTTTTAACTAAATTTATACCTAGTAGTGGACACGTTTCAATCAACAATCTATCGAAACACGTAATTAAGACACGATATCTTGCGAAAAATCCCACATTCAAAGAGTAAAATGCGCATAACTTTTGAATGACTAAACAGATTCTCACCAAACACAGCTAAGAACACTCGTAAAAGTCACATTTCAAACAAAAAATAAAACTAAATCAACATCTGTTTATGAGCTACGATGCTACAGACGGATGCACAGATACAGTACACACATCAAACGTATAACACCGCCCTTTTTCCGTCGGGGGTTAAAAATATGAACCATTACTAACTTGTACCATCTATTCTGTCCACAGCTAAAAAAACGCACCATGGAGCGAAAACAAGCGTCCAGCCTGCTAAGCTCGGTGGGCAAATCTCTCGGCAAGTCTGCCGGCAACGGAGACTGCAATGGACACTCCGACAGCTCCCGCGACGGAACCCTCACCAACGGACAGAAGGGAGAGTTCGACGACCTCATCTCAGCCCTCAGGACAGGAGACGTGTTCGGAGATGACGTCGCCAAGTTCAAGCGATCCCGAAAAGCTTCCAAAGTCAGCCAAAAAGGCAGAGACTCCCCACCGAGAGGCGTCTGCCGCGAAGACTCCAGAGAACGGCAGAAGAATTGAACGAAAAACACACTAGTGAAGGTTATTGAATGTTTGTAGCGTCCAGCGATCATTAGCTATTCAATGTCGATGCGATAGTATGCTTTATTTATTAGGAAAATTTTCTTGATGGGTAAATAAACTAATATTAACTATGTTACAGCATTATGTTAGAAACATAGTTCAATTCTTGGCTTTAAAACATTTACCTGGCTTCTGTCAAATTGACTAGAATAGCCTGCACTCCGGTCGCTGGACTGTTTGAAGCAAACGGTTAGATTAATCGAAACGTGATATTTACCGAGTAGGGGATCCTATTGGTCCGTTATAAGTACGGAGTCACAAATATGAGATTACAAACGAGGAATGTCGAGAGTGACGAAGTGACGTGTGACGTGTCAGAGAACACATAGTTTTATGTGACAACGAAAGGACCGCTGCCATTTTTTTGGATTAATTTTTGGAAATTTCTCACAAACATGGTGCCTAATTTTGGATGTTTTTAAGGTCGTGGCCTGACGGTGTTTTGGTCTCATTTTTATTATAATCTCATTACTTTTTTGACGAATTGGGAACAAATTTTAGTTTTCCATGAGTTTTGTTTTCACAAGATAATTTGCTGTAGAATTTTATTTTTATTTTAATGCAATAATACCAGTGAAAGAGCTCGAACGATCGTATTGCAGTCCACGAGAGCCTCAGGCCTATCTGAAGGCCACGACCTCCGAGAATTTTCGAAAAGCTTTTGCTGGTTATCGACTGAAGTAGTCAAAGACTGTGCATGTTATTCCATAGACGATTTATTTTAGTCTTTATCTATAAGCGTTGTGTGATTTGAGTAACCATAGAGTTAGAGTGTATTGAGTTTTTTACAGGAGTTCTCTTGGTTGTAGAAGTTGTCGTTGTATTTATCAATTTAAATAAATTATGCGTAATGATATTCAGGTTTGAATTAAATTTGCGAACAGTTTTTGTCACGTAGTCGTCTAAATGTCTAATATTTAGCTAGAAAAATGTGTGATGCAGAGTTAATTTATAAAAGCCCAGTCACTTTTGAATAGTCAACTATAATATCGACTGTTTAAATGTTTATATTTGACTTGTGTATCTCAGTGTCATTTTAATATATTTAGGGGACTTGTAGTTAGTAAAAATGTGATTATAGGAAGCTCAACCAAAACTAAGTTGATAAATATGACGATGGCTTACAGTATGAATGTTGATAATTTTTTACATATCTCAATGTACCTATAGAGAAGTCGGAAACAGCAGAACCTTCTGAAGTGTCAATAGAATGGGAATTGACTAAAACACTATATTATATACTGTAACTAAAGTTTACTAGGTGTAGGAATTGATACATACCTAAACTATAAACCAATTTTGGAATTTTGTATCAAATAAAGCGTGGTAGACAATTTTTGATAAATTTTACATTTTTTATAAATTATCATCATCAATTTGATTTATTCCCAAATGTTTATAGAATTGAAACATATAATTTTATTTCATTGTAAATATTATTTTTAATTTTTGCCAAAATTTGTTACCGTCACTATTAAAACGGTGTCTATAATTTATTAAAAAAATTCTTAATGTATGTAATAAAGTTTGTCACTTGTAAATTTTATTGTTTTGTTCAGTATTGCTTAAGCTCATAGTATATTAATATAATGATTATATATTAGACACTATTTAAATTAAACCCTTGAACAATATTTGGTGATTTCATTTGATTTATCTCTAGGTACTCAGTCTTACTTCTACAGGCGGAATGGCGATGGTCGACATGTATAATACAAAGACCTTATACGTTTTTCTTACTACTAGACTGTGTACCAAAATTTTTTGTTTAGCTAAAATGAAATCTATCTTCATACACCTAGGTTAGCTATTTCCTTAAAAACGGTAGCTAACCAAAAGCGGTCCTGGTGAGAGGGTTTCCGCTGGTAGTGTGTCCTTGTCTGACCTCTTGCTAGCTCAACTAATCATTGGGTTTGGTAGAAATGGTAGAAAATATTATATTTTTCTTTTTATTTTACACCAAAACGAACAATTCATAGACTTTGACACGTATTTAAATATTTCTAGAAACGTATTTAAATATTTCTACAGTTCCTATATTTAATCAATACGTTGTATTTAAAAAAAAACATTAATACTGAGTAAGAAGTAGTACTTATAAATGTTTGGACCTGGTAATATTAAATGTAAGGTGACGGTTTGCGGACTTTTTTCACAGAACAATAACTTTGTTTGAGTGAAATTCAGCGGCTGTTAATATGATTTGCAAATTGATTCCTAGTGGAATACGCAACAATTGGTGTTGTTTTATTTTTCAACTGTCTACGCAACTAGACAATATGAGAAATCATAGAGATCCTTTGAGGTATATTTAGCTGCCGGTATTTCAAAGCACCGTGTGAAGATGAAGACTGCAGGGTCATCTAACGCCTCTCTTTCATGAGCTTAAGAGTAGGATCAGAGAGCTTTTTGTTCCTATCTACACGATTGGTCTTGAAGAATGAGACTTGAGGAGACTTGGGATTTGAGGATTATTGAGTCCTCCCCCTCTCTTCGAACTTCAGATAACACTTTAATACTCCATCGTAAACTGCTCAATTCTTCTTCGAGTTCGGTGATTTTTTCGTCGATCCAGAGTGTGCGCGTGTTGTACGTTGCCAGGGCCAGTCGTCGGTATTTGTTGGGGTGGCCGGATCTCCTCCGGGATTCTAAGCACCCCTTGCCATACCGAAACCTCGACCGCTACCGTAGTGGAGGGTACAGGTTGCCGGGCAATAGGGGCTACGTTTTATTTGTGCTATTCATGGGGTGTGCTTTGCAGGCTGGTTGACGATCGCAGTATGGTTATTACAAATGCACAGAGAAAGCTGTGGTTTGTCCCTTAGTCGCCTCTTACGACACCCACGGGCAAACATGGGATGGTGAAATTCTTTACGCCCGACACCATACGGTTAATGATGTAGATACCAAAAAATATATTTTTTTTTTTTTTATTAACTTTAAATTAGGTAGGTTTAGGTAGCATAAATATATCGGGATACTTAAACTATCGATTTTACAATCAATTTGTCCCGTGTTCTGTTTTGTCATGGTCACCTCATTAGAAAGAGACACACTACCAACGGGAGCCTTCTCACGTGGACCGGTATTTGCGCCATAGTGCACAGTCTAGTAGTAAGAAGTATAAGGTCTTTGGTATAATATTATCATGACATGAAATTGCGTGAAGTAGGTACTAAATTATTTCCACGAAAAAGACGATCGGAGACAGACTTTGTTTTGCATACAAAATGGCGCCTTATTTATACGATTTCTGGCTGAATGGCCAAGCACACAGACATACGCATTGATCAATCACAGCTTTCTCGTAAAATCAGCCTCTATTCTATAAATAAATAAAGCGCCATTTTGTATGCATAAAGAGGCGGCCTGTAAACGGGCTACAAATATTGCATCTTGTTGGCAATTTTGTTGACCAATATAGCTCAGTACCTGTATTTGCAAATTATATTCTTGCTGCAATTTCATTGTGCAATAAATTGCAGGATGTTGACCAGCTTTTCTACCAGATTTAATCGCTAATTAGTCTCCAAATATCAGATATAGTCGGTCACTGGTTCAAAAGTTAGAAGGGTTTATAGGTGGCCGATCTGGAGTCACTCCCCCCAGCTTGGCCACATTTATATCTCAAAAACTAGGGCACCTAGCGAAGATCTGTTTTCTCCCAGATTTAGTCGCTAATTAGTCGAAATTAGTCGCCAAGTCACAGATTTAGTCGGTGTGTAATTAAAAAGATTATAAAGTAATAAATTTCTCCATACATTGGTACAAGCAAGTACAAAATACTTTTAAGTAGTTTCTAGACAATACCTATGATGTCAGAGTGGAATGTTTGTTTCGAAATATAAAGTTATTCTATGTTATTATATACCAAATAAGGAAAGCAGTATGCATTACCTAGAAACAGATCTACAATAAATATAATATAATTATTTATCGATCAAAATGTGGCAGTCGCTAGCAGATAGATCGCTGCGCTCCTGTGAAGTCCAGTACGCTCCGTTTCATATAACGGGTGTCTCAGAATGTTTTTCTAAAAAATACTAGAATTAGTTAAATCTCTTTTTATTTACTGTTGAATTAATTAGCAGTTTTTCAATTTTATTTGTACAAAACGAAATTAAGTAAATTCGCACCCTCCATTGCCTGACACTCATTTGGCCTGGAACTAAAATTTTCATTATTTATTTTATCTGTGAGTCTTTGCTTGCTTTTAAACATTCGGGTTGGGTGGTAATGGTTTGTAAACTTTACTTTTTAAGTAGCCCCATAGGAGAACATCAGCAAAAGTTTAATCTGGGCTATTTGGGCTGCCATATCACGTCAAGGAATTGTCGGTCCCTCACTTTTTTGCGTGTGATTGAAGATTTTAGTTACAGGAAAATTGAGTGTCAGGAAGTGGAGGATGCACATTTACTAAACAATGTTTTTAATAAACAAAATTGAAAAACTGCTCATTAATTCAACAGTAAATAAACCGAGTTTTAACTAATTCTAGTATCTTTTTTTTAAGTATCAAAAAAGAAAAACATTCTGAGACACCCTTTATGTATGGTAAGTAAGAAAGAGATAGATGCGCGTTTACAGACGAACTTTATAGAGCGAGTTGCCCGTGACGTAAATTAAAGTCAGCCAGTTTACAGTGGAACTGGTTAAGAATAGTTACTGGTTATACAAACTTAGTTATGTGGTCTCAAAAAAACAACGTAATTGTACTATTATTGTATTGTACAATTTTTCTTTCTTTCTTTTTTTCTTTCTTTTTTTACTTTATTGAGAGATTTAATAAATACCTAATAGGTACATAGGTACCTAATACCTATATGTTTGATTAAAGCTTGCTAGTCCTTGCTACGTGCTTGGGCCGTAATTGCCGCGAAGTTTCATGTAACGACCGAAGAGGCATACGTAAAATCGTCATTAACCGCTGAGTAGCCGCAATTGTTGTTCCGCGTGTAAGAGCAAAATTCCTCGGCAACCCAGTTGCACTATCTTGCTGGACAACATCCGGCAATGTATTGCACAATGAAATTGCAGCAAGAGTATAATTTGAAAATACAGGTACTGAGCTATTATTGGTCAATAAAATTGCCAACAAGATGCAATATTTGTAGCCTGTTTACAGGCTTCTTTATATCGGGGTTGATCTACGTTGGTCAAGTCTGATATTCGTCAAATCGTCTGTTTGTATAATTATGAAATTTGCCAAATACGCTATTCAAATATACAATCAACTGTAAAAATAAAAGTAGGTACCTCATGATATTTTTTCATTAACTGATTTATTCAATTCATATTTATTTACATATCATTCATACCCATATACAACTGTTTAAAACACTGAATGTCGTAATATAAGTATCTACTACCTACGTTAATTTATTAAAGTTTCTCTTTATTTAACTGTAATTTGTTCTTTGAGAAAATAAATTTGTTACTTAAACCGAATTAATCGGTGCACACACATAAACAAATTAAAAAAAACACATACAGTAGTCGGACATAGAACCTCCTTCTTTTCGGAAAGTCGGTTAAAAAAATACAAAATACTAAAGTAGTTACCCACCTACCTATTTTTGTTTTTTTTGGGTCATCATTATCATCAGCCTTTTTAACCGACTTTAAAAAAGAAGGAGGTTCTCAATTCGTCTGAATCTTTATATGTATGTTCACCGATTAATTACTCAAAGACGCCTGCAGCCGTATTGCGTAAGTAAACGCAAAGAGTTTGACCGATATCCAATCGACCAAATCCATCAATCACTTGCGAGATGAATGACGCGATGTGTATTTCCGTCTGTGTGATTGGTCAATTTGGTCGATTGGGTAGCGGTCAAACTCTTTGCGTTGCCGTATTCACTTACGCAATACGGCTGCTGGACCGATTAGGAAACTTCTTTTTTTTTTTGAAAGGTTATAACTTGTCAGGCTGTGCCATGGTCATCATGTCAGGATATGATAATGGGATCCTGCAGAAATCGAGGTGATGTGACTATATAACTTCAAATTATATAGTCACACTTGAAGCGATTTTTTTGTTCATTTAATTCTTTCATTGTATTTGTAATTTCATATTTTTAACCGACTTATCAAAAAGGAGGAGGTTCTATGTTCGACTTCATGTATGTTTTTTTCCCTTTTTAGTTGCCTAATAGGTAAGTTGTTTAGTAAAGTACTCAGACCATTTGTTGGTCTGAGGTAAAGTACCTATAACGTCAGAATGGGTTACCCGAATATCATGAAACTTGAACATAACCGTATGTCGGTGTCCATAACGCAAAAAAAATGGTACCTACGAAAGACACCGACTTCCAAAAATTAAAGTTATTTTTCAATTTGTAGTTTTTATTTGGAAATCGGTAGTATTTTTTTGCTAAAATAGCTATTTATGCAACTGTTACGTTATGGACGGTCTTTTAATACGAATGCCATTTTTCGGTACAAGCGTAGCGCGTACCGAAATAGGTGGGCACGAGTTATTAAAAGACCAATAACGTACAGTTGCATACAAGATTTTATCTACGAAGGAAGGAATAAAACACAGATATAGACAAATAAGTATTTCAGGAAGTGTGTTTAAGTATTTCATTTCTCATATACATGTCTTGATTTTTCTGGTAGTAAATTATTTGTAGCCGCAACTGCTCTATTTGTTATATCTGGTGGTGTAATTTCATAATTTTATTAAAAATGTCTTCAACATCAAGTGATATACTTGATGTTGAAGACATTTTTAATAAAATTTGGAACAAAATTTCACTCAGAATTATTTTCCCGCGTCCATTTTTTATTTAATTTTTATTTAGTAATTATTACGTATAAGGCAAAGATCTTGTAGCCGCAACAGCCAAATAGTATACGATATTTTTTTTCTAAACTTGTTCCATTTTTAAAAACATCATTTACATTGTCTCGATTTCGAAGTAATATTATAGGCATCTGGCTGTATGTTCAGAATGTCTTTGCTTGTGTTTAAGAATTTATGACGATTCACATAATGCAACCCGATGTCGTTATGGGTCAAAGACCTTGAAGTATAAGGTCTTTGTTATGGGTATCATAATGATACCGCTGTCAATTTTATAATTCGAATATAACGAAACCGGAGTAGATAAAGATTTTTTATTCACTTGTATTGTGTTTTTTGGCAGCCGGTTGTATTTTTTTGTAAAAAACTTTTTATATTGTTCTCACTGCTGGGACACAGGCCTCCTCTCAGGGAATGGCCCGTAATCCACCACGCGGGCCTAGTGCGGGTTGTTTTTTTTTGTGTAATTTATTTTATTTAATTTACTTATTACAATATTTATATACGGTACTGTAACTTCGAGAACTTGTTAGGTAGGTCTAACTTCGAGAAAGAGGTCAATGGTCGAATCCGACTCGGTTGGGCGGAGTTCGGAAAGTTGCGTGGTATCTTCCAATTCCTTCCAAATCCAATTTACCGCAGTGTCTCAAGACAAAAGTCTATGACCAGGGTGTGTTGTCAGTGATCACCTATGGGACCGAGACGTGGTCGATCATAATGGGCCTTATCAGAAAGCTTAAAATTACCCAAAGGGCAATGGAGAGGGCTATGCTCGGAGTTTCCTTGCGTGATCATGACAGAAATTAGGATATCCACAGGAAAACCAAAGTTACCGACATAGCCCGAAGAATTGCCAAACTTAAGTGGCAGTGGGCAGGGCACATTCTTGCAGAACGGATAGCCGATGGGGCCGAAAAGTTCTGGAATGGCGACCGTGAACCGGAAGACGATACGTTGGAAGGCCTCTCACTAGGTGGACCGATGACCTGGTTAAGGTTGCGGGAAGGCGCTGGATGCGAGACGCCCGGAATCGGTCAATGTGGCGATGCCCGGGGGAGGCCTATGTCCAGCAGTGGACGTCTTTCGGCTGAGATGATGATGATGAATATTTATGAGCTAAATAGTACTTTTTTTACTTTCATTTATAAACCTCTCTATAAGTTCTGCCATTCTTTCACTGCAGTATGAGTCTCTTTTTTGTGCTGTTTCATTTTCCAGGTAAGAATTGAATACAATAGATGTAAAACAGTACCCTTAGGTTACAAAATTCAACAGCCGCAGATGGTGGTGAAATAATTATTGCCTCTTTTTACCCGACTGCCGAAGGAGAGTAATGTGTTTATCAGTCTATGTATGTATGTATGTTTGTTCCTTAGTGGCATTCTAGAGACCAAACGCATTGGCCGATTTTGATGATTCTTACGTCAATCGATTCGTCTTGTCACGGTTTGGTTTCTTCACATCTAAGATATGGTATCATTTTCTGGGGCAACTCAACCAACAAGGACATACCCTTTAAAGCCCAAAAAAGATGCATCAGGACTATGTTTAAGTTGCAGTCAACCGAAAGTTGTAAGCCCTACTTTAAAAAATATAAAATATTAACTCTGCCTTGCCTTTACATTTCAGAAATTGTTATGTTTGTAAAATCAAATCGACACTTATTTCCACGTCAATCAGAAGTGGTCGATCGCAACCATAGTAGGCGCGATGACAGTATTCTGTGTCTACATAGTTCGAAAACAGCATTAATGCACAAGAGTGTTTTTTGTATGGCCCCTAAAGTTTTTAATAAACTCCCAAATAGTTGGAAGGAGCTTAATGTCCGTCAGTTGAAAAATAAATTAAAAATACTGCTAGAAGGGAAAGCATACTACAGTATTCTAGAATTTCTTAATGACAACATCTAATGCCGTGTAGTAACCAATGTTATCAATACATCTTTGACGTAATCTGTACTTCTAGCAACATATTATTGTAATATATTTGACATTTGACATTGGATAATTTTAATTGACATGTAATAATTTTATTCTGTATTTTTAGAGCAATTTAAGTAATACATTTGACATCGGATAATTTTAATTGACATTTAATAATTGTTACTTTAATAATAATCATGTATTTAATTTATTTGTTTTTGAAATTGAGATTTACTATTTTGTTGTTATGTAATTTACTAATTTATCCAATGACTTTTATTATTGAAATTTAAATATTTGTACGCCACTAAGGCCAAACATGACTGATCTTTATCTATAATGTAATTTAATAACTTGCATGCTTTGTATGTGTACTCATGTTTCCACAAATAAATAATCTTGAATCTTGAATCTTAAGCCTGCGAGCGTCACTGGCTACATTAAAATTGGCAAATACAAAAATGGCTTTTGGGCGCCATACTTTCTTCCAAAACCATCGTGTGGGGTATCAAAATAAGGGGTTTAAGAGGTGATTTCAAAAATATACAACACTTATATGTTTAAATGTACCAAAACTAAAAAATACAGTCGGAGGATACATCTGGTTTTATCAGCCAGCTTGCGAATATGTATTCTCCGACTGCACAGCATGATTTTCTTCTTGTTTACGTCTTTTTAGTTCGCTTTTTAAGCAGTCGGGTTTTTGATCTTTTTAATTAACTTTTTTATATTCTTCCGTCCGGGGTTCAATGCCCGATTCAGGAAAAATGTTATTGGGTTTTCCATCTGGAATTTCTTTGTAGCAGGTCTGGATGGGTCGCTTTATGTTGAAGACCCATATGGGACTTAATGTAAGTCTACTAAGGCTGCACGTCTGCTTAAATCCGGTTTTTAAGAGTCAAATTCGGTTTTATCGGATGAGCTCGTGGCTAAATAGTAACAGCCGCACGGGTCGGTCTTCAAGGTTAAGCAACGCTTGCCGAGGTCGGTCCGTGGATGGGTGACCATCTTTACATAGCGAGTTTCTGCCGTGCCTCGGAAAGTAACTTAAGCCGTTGGTCCCGGCTGTCATTTGAAGATGTTTGACAGTCGTTACGGCCAGTCAGAAGCCTGAGATCTGACACCAGTCTAGCCAAGGGGTATCGTGTTACCCAGTTACTGGGGTGAGGTCAGATAGGCAGTCGCTCTATCTAAAAACTGGTACTCAGCTGAATCCGGTAAGACTGGAAGCCGACCCCAACATAGTTGGAAAAAGGCTAGGCAGATGATGATTTCAAAAATGAATAATATGTATTTACCCACAAATTTTCATTTTAAGTAATCGGTAGATCGATATTAACTATTCTAATGCGCAAATCTGAATAATATTCGAATTATTAGGCTTAGGTTTTATTTTTATTCTCTAATATAACTGGATGACCGAAAGAGCTTTTTCTACTGCTGGCATGTACTTGACGCGACCATGTTTTAAGGAGGTTGATTAAAATACGTATAATAAATAATAATTTATTGGGTAATTATTTTCTTATATGTAACTGACTGTTAAATTCTTTTCCTGACACTGTATTTTTATAATAAAGAAGAATATCTTAATTATGTTAAGTTCATGTTATGTTTCCCTAATTATCTTCAGTTTATGTTATGATTATGTAAATTTATAACGGAAAAAATTACTGATGCCCAAAGTTTTGTTGTTTATTTTAGTTGTTTCTCTTTAATTGTCTATAGGCTTTCGCTTGACCACTATTTATTTATTTATTTATTAAAACTTTATGCATAAGTACAAAGGCGGACTTAATGCCTTACGCATTTTCTACCAGTCGACCTTAGGGTGGTGCGGAGATAAAACAAGGCAGGTGCAACTAAATTATAGGATGAATAGAGAAAAGAGTATATAATTATAAAAGAAAAAAAAAAAAAAGGAAGAATAAATATATACTTAGATACATACATACATATAAACAATGTTATAGAGAATCCGAAACGAACAAATCAATTACTATCTCACCTGATGGTAAGCGATGATGTGGTCGACAGAGAACATTCTTTTATTTGGTCGTGCATCGTACTTAATTGAGCGAATAAAATATTTTAAATAATTTAAGTTTAATCAAAGTAACTTAAAACACTCAAAATTCGAAAAAGCCGGTTAATCCGGCTTTCAATCGGACGAGAATACAGAAATACGGCTTTCAAAAAGTCCGGATATTGCAATTCCTAGGCGTGATATAACATTAACCAATGTTTTTTCTAAAATAAATATGTTCATTTAAGTAGGATTTAACACATTCTTAACTCCGATAACTCTATTCAGAAATCAGCCCTATGTTCTTGTGAACAAGGCTCATTATGCAGGCTAGTTTAATTAATCAATATTTTTATGGTGTTGCATCAGCCGCAGATAGGGAAGTCATATTTCACCCCTGTCTTACACAAGCAGAGTGGCGCAGTGGAAGCGTGCTGGGCCCATAACCCAGAGGTCCGTGGATCGAAACCACGCTCTGCTAAAAATACTTTTTGTGTTTTGAAAGTAGAAATCTTTTTTCAGAATAGCATTGTATTTGTTTGTCTCTAGTAAAACTCAGATACAGTTGTAGGGAACATTGAAAAAGGTCCTAATCGCTGAAAATAAAAGCCGTAGATATATTTCTGTTCAAATTCTTATAAAATTGATACTAAAGAAAATATAGAAATTTAGTGATTCAAAGCAATACAAACTACAAAAAACTGTAGTCAGTTGCTGTGTTCAGTAGTCGGTTGCATAAAACAATAGACTTCCGAAAATAGAGTAATTTTTTTCTCTGTTTGACTGCCGAAGTTTGCACAGGATTGGGGCCGACATGTCTACTCGTATCTGTCACATGAGTAAAAGAACGGCATCTGCTGTAGGCTAATTCGCTTACGTAATGTTGAGAATCGATTTCTTGGTTCTCAGCCACACGTAAGATCTTTCATTATGATTTCTACAGTAATGATTTATTAAGTATAGTAAGCATTTTATTTTTCAAACATATAAATATATTTTTACCATTATCCTCTTGAGATAGGGGCAGGAGGTCTATGAGGCAAATAAACACTCTTATTAAATAGGTGCTGCCACCTTAGCGCTTTCAGCGCCAGCTCTAGCGCTTTTTAAAAAAATCAATATCGCGTTCTACCGTATCGCGCTACACATCTAGCGCTTTTTGAAATCATAATAATATTATTACATGCAGTCATGCACAACTAATATGATTTATTCTGTGATGTACTTAAATACGGAACGAATTACAAAATGGTATACACAGACCCGGAATATTTTTGAATGGCCTATCCAACGATACCCTCACGGCTACATCATGGGATAGACGAGAAAAAAAACATCCCCACTTTACTTGTACAGGAGGTACATTACGCAAAAAAAAAATTGTCCTTGTTTTATTTTACCACTTAGTCGGTGTGATTATATTATTAGGTCCTTACCTATGAAATTGGCGTTTTGTCGTACTGGCCACTTTGATCTCAAATATCTCCTCTTTGGTTTGGAATTCCAATTTTAAATTTATACAGCTATTTACTCATGCTTTTGTGTTTGGAAAACCGTAATTCATTTGTTTTTTCCTCTTTTGGTTTTTCTTTGCGCCAGTCAGTTTACAAAATGGAAAACTTGAAATATCGCGTTATTTACTAGTACGAGTTCCATCGTGGTACCAGTGCTGCAGAAACGGCTCGAAGGATTAATTATGTGTATGGCGACGGTATCGCAAAAGAAAACACAGTGCGTTTTTGGTTCCAACGTTTTCGTTCTGGAAATTTCGACCTGCAGAACAAGCCCCGTGGACGGCCGGAGACCAAAGTTGATAATGAAGAATTGAAGGCTATTGTAGAAGCGGATCCATCGGTCCGAGTTAGCTGCAGGCTGCGGTGTAAGTGATAAAACTGTCTTAATCCACTTGAAGCAAATTGGGAAGGTGAAAAAGCTTGAAAGGTGGGTACCTCATGAATTGAGTTCAGCAAACCGAGAAACGCGCGTCGACTGCTGCTTTACATTACTCAACCGGCACAATAATGAAGGGATTTTAAATCGAATCATTTTCTTTGATGAAAAGTGGATCCTTTACAATAATAGGAAACGCTCATCGCAATGGCTGAACCCTGGTTAACCAGCCATATCCAGCTCCAAGCAAAAATTGACTGTAAAAAAATTACTTGTGAGCGTTTGGTGGGCTAGTGCCGGTGTCGTTCACTACTGCTTTCTTGAATCTGGGCAGTCCAAGCGTCTTCAAAGATTTTATTGATTCCCGTCCAATTGTTTTTTTTTAAAAAGGGATCAATGAACTACCTATGAGATGGCAAAAGTGCATAGATAGCAATGGTACATCCTTTGTTTTTTTTATCTAATATAGGCTCGCGCTTGACCACTATCTCACCTGATAGTAAGCGATGATGTGTTCGACGGTGGAGCACGCTTGCCTAGAAGTAACCTAACTCTTGACTTAAAGACCCCTAGATTGTAGCTATCGGGTAACTACAGACTCCGGCAGGGAATTCCACTCCTTGGCTGTGCGCATAATAAAATTACTAATATTCTCAAAACGTTTAGTGCGTATGGGTGGGATGTCTACCATTGATTAAATAAATATATTATATATAAAAAACTGCTTTATGTTCCTCGCTTACAAAACGCCTATTTCATATGTAATGACCTAATATGTATATCCATGCCAAATTATAGATTTCTAGTGCTCGGAGTCTCTGAGCTAAGCTGCGGACGGCCGGACGGACATGGCGAAACTGTAAGAGTTCCTTGTTGACTACGGAACCCTAAAAAGAAGTATCCCTTTAATGTCACCAAACGAAGCACCGTTTCGTGACAGTAAAGGGAAACTTCTTTACAGTTTCAGTACAAATTGACGTTTACGTTAGCGCGATCAAGCACTAGTAAAAACTCGTTCTAAACCTAGTTTTATAGCTGAGGAGAGATAATAAAAGTAAAGGCTTATCTAGATACTTGCTTCCAGTAATATTTGTCAACTTTCCTCAAGGTGACATTAAACAATACTCACCTAAAATTCAGGGTTTTATCTGTATTGTCTGAAATACGATAAAAACCTTATTCACAGATCGTCTACACTTCCCCAGAGACTTCGTTGAGGGTTGTAAAATTTTATTCCTACTACTTGGTTAAAGAAATATTTCTGAGACCTAAATAACCTCCCCAATAATCCCTGATGAAGATAAAACCTGAGTTACGGCTTTCGACTAAAGTTATGTTCAAGCACTTTCTCAAGTACGTACTTAAAACCGCATTAGGGGGTGAATATTATCATAGTTAGCCGCCTCGTTGGTTTAGTAATATTAGGCGCTTCTGCTTTGCACGAGGTACTGAGTTTGATTCCGGGGTCGGGCAGAGGTAGGTTTTTGTGCTTTTGCTTTGGGTAGCTGTCCAGAGTCTAAATTTGTGGCTGGTTGGTTGCAATATGGTACCTACATCAGTGGTGGCCCAGTGGTAACAGCTTGACTTACGTGTCGTAGACCGTGGGTTCGAACCCAGACAGGCGCTTTACTTTGTGTAAATTATTTCATCACCACTGCTCTAAAACAGTCATGAGGAAACCGTCCAGGAACCAAAACTTCGAAGACTTGGGTCCGCGTGGTGGATTAAGGCCCATTACCTCTCTCACAGTGAGGTGGCCTGTGTCCCAGCAGTGGGAACATTAATAGGTTGATGATGGTGATGAAGGTACACGCAGGGACTTGAATAACTGGAGAAAAAACGTAAGTGTACTGTAGTTACAACTCTGTGTAACCTTTCGGACGAATACAGGCGTGAAGCGTTTGTTATTATCATATTTTATTTTTTCTTTACAATTTTTTTTAATTTTTTGGCACCGACTACCGAATAGAAAGTTCTTTTTCGCTTTGTAGTATTTTTTTTGGAAGTCATTTTGTTTTTTTTATTTTTCTCTTTTTACTTTTGGTACCTTAAATTAACATGAAAATACGCATTATTAAGGATTACTTTAAAACTACTCGTCAGATCTTGATCAAACTATGGAACCACATGAGAAGTACCCACTTTCAAATAAAAAAGAATCATCAAAATCGGTTCATAATTGGTGAAGTAATGGCGTAACAAACATATAACACAACACAAATGAATTGAGAACCTCCTACTTTTTGAAGTTGGTTGAAAAGCTAAGCTTCGTCATAAAGTCGTTTTGCCTCAAAGGAGTTGTAAGAGGCGATTAGAGCCTTACACTGCACGACAAAATATAACGCCTTGGTTGTGGTTTTGTTTTCTTAGTAAAGCAGAAATGTTTTTGGTAAATGTAGCGGAAAGCGAATGAAGGTCATATTGCAACATTCGTTCTCATCATTTGACCAGAATGATTAACATCTCACCGTGAAAACTAAGTTGCAGTGAGTTTGAAGTGAAATAGTCATTTGACCTAGATTTGATAGTTAAATTCGCCGCCAGATAAAAAAAAAGTCGTTGATCCGAATTGTACCAAAAAATATAATTACATAACTTGAAAGAAATATTTTTGTTTACTTTGGAGATATTTTGATATGTTTGATGAAAGTAGTGACTTTCTCAAATGAAAGGTATAGGCGTAGAAACATTTTATCCGTTTAAATCAAGTAAATCGGTCCACGCGTTTATGAAATATTAACTCATTACTGAAAATATTTGTAAAATAAAGGTTATAATTTAGTATATGAGTTTCATTATACTAGTAAGTACCTATCTAAATAAATACGACTGAACATGGTTTTGACCAAAAGATTTGTAACTCATGCCAAGTGAAAGGGTCAAGGATGCCCCTTACCGGGATACGTTGGTTTTGATCGTGTTAGCGACACTGCCTTTACATATTTTTTGTATCGTTTGAAATATAATACATTGGTTTATAGGCCTTAACGTTTCTTTCTTTTGTTTTCTGGCGGTGACTTTAGACAGCTCACTTCAAGTTTGCTTCACCTAAGTTTTCACGGTGAGATTTTTACAGAATAGCACAGAACAGTCAATATTTTATTTTTCTAACCCTACTGTCTGTTCTGCGTATATTAAAAGCCTGACAGTCTGTTGATTGATGCCAGCACCCGTGCCTGCTTTGATCTTTCAATAAAGTTACAATGCTTATCTTTTGATTTTTATTATTATTTGTATGCCTCTTTCTTTTGATATTTTTCTTGTTGATAACTGCCAGAAAAACAGTTTTTACAAAATCAAAATGGCTGCTGTCTCTGTGCCAACTGTCTTAACTATAATCGCCAAACTCTATCTGTCATCTGTCCAGGTCTGTTATAAAACGTTCTGTTTAATTAAGAAGGTAATTACACAATTATATCTACGGAGCATATCATAGCATATCCGTACATCACTCAGCCAGCTCATGAAGTTCATTTATCGAAGATCTCCTACTAATTTCTACTTACCTGGTACCTACAACTTCCATAATGAGCTCGGAAAGCTCTTAGAGCTTGCAACTAATGCCTTTGAATTATAGTGGCAATATGTTTCAATGGAGTTGTAAAACTATACCATTTCAAAATTATGGCCTTTGAGAACTTTATGATTAAAGGAATGCGGACTTCGTGGTATGCGTCGTAAAACTAGTTGTGAGATAGACACAAGTGTGCAGAAACGACCGGAAGACTGCCTCGTTTGTCTAATAATGGTGTATAATAATCATAATGGTCGCAAGCTAGTATAAGGTCCTGGGTTCAATTCTCGGTTCAGGAAATGTTCTATTGGGACCATCTAGACTTTTTCATTAGCAGCCCGAATTCTGGATTTGTAGTCGATGGCAATAAAAAGAAAGAAAATAAAATATAAGTTTATTTGGCGCAAAGGGCCGTAATTATGTACATGGAATAACATACTCGTAGCTGTCATAATGCGAGTGTAGTATAATGAGTATTTACCTCTGCCTAATCCTCGAGAAAAACAGGCGTGACGTTATATTTAATAAACGATCAAAATAACTGCGCACTTTGAGCTGTCAATGTCACTCTTATGTTTGACTCTCACTATTGGCTCACGAGGCGAAAGCCGGGCGCTGCGCAGGTAAGCGGGCGGTCGTTTCATATTTTGCGTTCTCAGTTATTTTCACCGAGTAGTAGAACAGAATCGTCGATCAGCCGACAATCGTAGGTTTCATGCACGATAGTACGTGCTGTAGTATGTTTTCAACTCAATAAATACTTGGTCCTTCGAATAATTACTACAATGAACAGTCGTAAATATTGTCATTACAACAAAGACCATAAACGTATTTCTTACTACTAGACTGTGTACCAAATTTTTTTGTTTAGCTAAAATGAAATCTATCATCATACACCTAGGTTAGCTATTTCCTTATAAGCGGTAGCTAACCAAAAGCGGTCCTGGCGAGAGGGTTTCCGCTGGTAGTGTGTCCTTGTCTGACATCTTGCTAGCTCAACTAATCATTGGGTTTGGTAGAAATGGTAGAAAATTTTATGTTTCTTTTATGTTATACCAAAACGAACAATTCATAGACTTTGACACTTATTTAAATATTTATAGAAAAGTATATAAATATTTCTACTGTTCCTATATTTAATCAATTCGTTGATTTTTTTTAAATTATCATTAATACTGAGTAAGAGTAGTACTTTTAAATGTTTCGGCCTGGTAATACTAAATGTAGGATGGTGGTTTGTGTAATTTTTGGCGGACATTATTCGAGTGAAATTCAGCGGCTGTTAATATTATTTGCAAATTAATTCCTAGTGGAATACAATTGGTGTAGTTTTATTTCTCAACTGTCTACGCAACTGGAATATATGTGAAATCATAAAGATCCTTTGAGTGTATTTCAAAGCACCGTCAGAAGACTGCAGGGTCATCTAACGCCTCTCTTTCATGAGCTTGAGAGTAGGATCAGAGAGCTTTTTGTTCCAATCTATATGATGGTCTTGAAGAATGAAACTTGAAGAGACTTGGGATTTGAGGATTATTGAGTCGGGGAGGACTCTCTTCGAACTTCAGATAACCCTTTAATACGCTAACGTAAACTGCTCAATTCCTCTTCGAATTCGGTGATATTTTTGTCGGTCCAGAGTGTGCGCGTGTTGTACGTTGCCAGGTCCAGTCGTCGGTATTTGTTGGGATAGCCGGATCTCGTCTGGGATTCTTAGCACCCCTTTCCATACCGTAACCTCAACCCTACCGTAATCGAAGGTACAGGCTGCCGGGCAATAGGGACTATGCTTTATTTGTGCTATTCATGGGGAGTGCTTTGCAGGCGGGTTGGCGATCGCAGTATGGTTGTTACAAATGCACAGAGAACGCTGCTGCCCATTCTCTGGTTTTTCCCTTAGTCGCCTCTTACGACACCCACGGGCAAACATGGGATGGTGAAATTCTTTCCGCCCGACACCATACGGTTAGTGATGTAGATACCAAAAAATATAAACTTTTTTTTTTATTAACTGTAAATTAGGTAGGTTTAGGTAGCGCTGATAGGTAGCATCAATATATCGGAATACTTAAAATGTCGTTTTTACAATCAATTTGTCCCGTGTTCTGTTTGGTCATGGTCACCTCATTAGAAAGAGACACACTACCAAAGGGAGCCCTCTCGCTCGGACCGGTTTTTGCGCCATAGTGCACAGTCTAGTAGTAAGAAGTACAAGGTCTTTGCATTACAATGACAGTATGACGTGCCAATGTCATCACGATTCCGTTGAGTGAGAGAGACGGAGCTAAGGAAGCATTGTATTGTATTGTCCATTGAGGTAATAATGTACTACGCACTAGAGAAGTCACCACACATCACTGCTGTGTTCTGTTCATGTGGGGTCAGCCGGCCGCACTTCATTCAGTTGCTTGCTAGATCTTGAGCGCCTATGTCATTGTCTATGTTTTTAAACGAAAAAACCTTCAAACGCATTAAATATGCTGTCGTGTGTTTTATGATATTGCACTTATAATTCAACTAATACGGCGAAATTCAAAGGAATAACTTTTCGTCAATGAGTAAATAGATAATCATTTTTAAATTGAAATATTTGGTGGACGCCATGTTGCCTCATTTCTCACATAGACTAAAAATTAAGATGTGACAATTTGTGTAACAAGTGTAGGTAGAATTAGCTGACTTTGGTTTTTATAGCGGAAAATAACAATCTAAAGTATATTCAGATAGGAACTGACTGTGGTTATTCAAATAAATAGTTTAACAAATTGGTAGGTATGATAGGTGGGTAGGTGTCTAGGATAGGGTAGGGTATGTAGGTATCCAGTTGACGGGAGCGAAGTCACGGGGGACAGCTAGTACCTAAATAATGGGACGACGTAAATTACTTCAAAGACAGGGTTTACCTTTGCAAAGTTTATTCTTATGCAAAGCAAACAGGACGGTTAGTACTGAGACCTTACCGGTACTTGCTGGCGTACTTCCGGTCAACCTTGAAGAGCAACGATGTGCTGCAATGTACTATTCAGCACGAGAAACCATGGACGCGGAGTGACCGTGAGAAAATCTCTAGATTATTTGAAGCACATATTGACGTCTGGGAGGAACTTATATCCGAATGGCAATGTAGGTGGGATAATTCCATCAAGGGCCGACACCTCCACCAATTTATTCAAACTGTTCGCGTGCGACTGGCCAGGACGTGGCTGGAGGTGGATCACTGTGTTGCCCAATTTCTCACAGGGCATGGTAACATTAAAAGTAAATTATTTTCCTTCAAGCTCGTTGCCTCGCCATTATGTCAGTATTCTACATCAGACTGCGAATATGTACAATCTGCTCATCATATCTTATGGGAGTGTATTCTTTGGCAGAATGAATGCAATGTTGAATAATGTTCAGGCTGCATCAGATGATGTTTACTATACGGATCTTGTGGTAACTAGAACAAATTTCTGTGCGTTCAAGCGTTTTTGCCATACCTATTTATTATCGGAATCAAATATAACATCTCACAATGTTAGGACCCATTAATATTAATGCTAATTTTTATCCGTGGTGCCAGGCAACTGGGCTTATCCCAGTTGTAAATGACCCTTTGTGCCTATTAGCCTTTTTTGTTCTGTCTCCTACTTGATATGGAGGCAACTGGATTTTTTTATTGTTTCCTCCACTATTATTTTCTGATTAATTTCGTTGCGGGATCCAAGACAGTTAAATTCATTCTCCGGGACTTCGTCGAGCTTCATTGCCTCGGTGCTTTTCTGGTGGTTGCCACTATTGATTCTGGCTTTCAGGAGATGCAGTGATTTGGGAATAGTGCTGTGGGAATGTCCCAAAAATAGTACATTAAATTAATGTAGATTAATTAAATTAATAGTGCATTAAATTAATGTACTATTTTATTAATATAATATTAATAAAATATTACTTTACTAAGGTTATTTCAACTAACTTTTTTTTTTGAAAATAGTTGTGAGTTATAATGAAGCTTGTTAGGAATAAAGCTATGTAGGTACCGCTTCTGTAGTCAGACAGCAGTTTAGTCTATATGAGTGACAAGTTGTTGCAGAATGTTGAACGAAACGCGTAAGTGCCATGAAAATCACGGCGCTTCCGTCTTTTTGATCGCGAGAAAACTATACCTTAGAAGCGCTCTAACGCTGCGTGTTTATACTGTTTTGTTAGACGGCTAATTATTGTTTCAGCGCTGCAGCGAAGTTTAGTTTAAACTCTTGTCAAAATGTAGCATGTCCTTTACTTAGGATAGCTTCTCTAGTACATATTATCTCAATGGTATTGTCAGCCTGTATTGTCCCACTGCAGAGCAAAGGCCTCTTTCCATTTCACCCGGTTTTTGGCCAAGTGTAGACCAGTCCTTTCTATAGGTGTCAAGCTCGTCCCGTCATCTTTGTCTGGGTTTGCCGCGATGTCGCCGTACATTTTCTGGGACCCAGATTGTGGAAGTTTTGAAAGCACTATCCCTTTTTATCTGACTGCGCAATGCAAGGAAGGGAAATTGTAATTGAAAAAAAAAGAAAAATGGCGGCCTTCGGCCGTTTTTACCCGTCGTTCTTTTGAAGGGCTTTAAGAGGTGATTATAAAAATATACAACACTTGTATGGTAAAATAGACTCTAAGAGAAACACTTTAAGAGTGCCTCGCCTAGCTTCGTAATCAAATTCCCAGAAAATAATATTGAAATTGCACTGTTAAAGCTCTGTTGTCAGCATACAAAAATTATAATGACATCGAAGGAAATATTCTAATCTTTATTTTAAGAGTTTTTCATCTAGTTCCATATTTTCACTAAATTATAAAAAAAGCTATTTAAAATCCTATTACTGGCATAGAAATTCCAACATTGCGTAATCTAAGTTTTTTTTTATTAGCCTATAATCTCAGAAGTGCCAATAAATGGTGCGATAGGTTTACCCTACATGCATAATGTCGTGGTGGCCCAGTGGCTATGACCTCGCCTATCGTGCTTGAGGTCGTGGGATCAAATCCGGGTAAGTACCAATGTGACTTTTTCAAATCATATGTACTTTCTAAGTTTATCTTGGACATCACAGGCAACGGTGAAGGAAAACATCGTGACGAAACCTGGACTTATATATATAGTTAATGTAAGTCTGAAATAGCCAAGTCAGAGGCCTGTAGGGTTTTCCAGAGCTTAATTAACTCTGACACCAGAGGTGGCCACACCTCACACGAAAAGAAGACCCTACATCCTGATAGTAGAATATCCACAGCTTTTTTTTCCTGCCTACATGAAGACGTTGCTGCCAATTTTTCTGACTATATTATCTATTAATATTAGTTCCTTTGTGACACTCGTTTGTGAAGAAAAATAACCTACTACAAAAACATTACTTTGTCACCCGGAAACCACAATTAAATTTACCAGGGTTACCAACTCCTAAAAATAAATAGCCCTAAGATCAAGACGAAATACCCCTAAATAGCCCTAAATGCATTATTCAGAAGCCCTAAAAAAGCCCTGTATTGGGTACCTTTTCAATACGGGTATTGTTTAAATGAGTATCTCGTTCTACTAAGGTAAATAAAATATTACTTAGTTTTAATTACTTTTTATTAGAACTTTGCGGCGTTTCTTCGTTTCTTCAGGTCGTATATAAACAATGTTTACAAAACAAACTATAACATTTTCGGAAATAGAGTAAATGTAACGAATGATCTATCATCTCGTTTTAAAATGAATCGTGTCATCATTAAACTTTGCAGCATTTCAAGGAACAATTGGTTTCTTTAGTAATGCATGATATATTATTTATGACCTTAAAAAAAGCCCAACATTTTTTTGGGCCCTAAAAAGAGCCCAAGGTTTTTTTTTGCCCTAACTTTGGGGCCAAAAGCCCTAAGTTGGCAAGCCTATGACGGAATTGATTAACTCTTTGCTACGAGTGTGTCAACAAACGTAAAGCAAAGCCTAGTGTTCGTCAAATCTCTTGTATTCCCTTTGACACCCGCTAAACCGTCATTTGAGGGAGTCGGGGTACAAACGAACCCCACTCGTAAATGACCTATTCGGACTGACCCCGAAATAATTAAATTCTCTAACAGTGCGAAGTTTGCAACTGAGCCCACGTTATGTAATGTCGTATATCTGATCTAAACTTGTTATCTATTACATGGGATTTAGTAGGATCATTTACAGTGCTATATTGAGTTCTAGATAATAATAAGAAGTATTATTTGGGTTGCTTCACTATAATCATTATTATACATGCGGAAGTTTGGATGGATGGATGTTCTTTACTCAATCACGCCAGAGCGCCTGAACAGATCTGGATGAAATTTGGCGCAGAGATAGACTATAGTCTGGAATAGCACATAGGCTACTTTTCATCCCGGTGTAATGTTTCCTTGGGATAAGAAAACACTTTTCACGCGGGCAAAGCCTGTGGCAGGAGCTAGTCTACATATGTACACTCAACATACATACATAGTACATACATACATACGTATACTAATATAATAAAGAGGCAAAATTTGATTGTTAGTAAGTTTGATTATAATGGATAAACTCAAAAACTACTTGTTCCGATTGCCGAGTGGGATGCTAAATTATCACTGAGTAACATAGGATATATTGATATTCGATTTAAATTAGGGATCCCTACGAAAATTTCAATGTAGGTAGGTAGGGAAGTTAGGTAGCCACTTGACGGGAGCGAAGCCGCAGGGGATAGTTAGTTATTAATTTAAACTATATATGCTGAGATTAAACGTAAATAGCGTGATTGAAATAAACACGCTTAACTTCGACGTCGTGGGAGTTGGCACAAAAAATTGTACAACGCTACGCTTAAGCAATGGCAGCCGTCTTATTGTTTAAAATTCATATAGCCTATACATTGATATATTAAAAAACCCAGCCTATATGTCACTTCGGTTGTCAACAACGGTTGTTAAAGACCAACCTAATGATACCTCGTTTGTTAAAACCCATCCAGCCTTTTTCGCGACAGGGCTTAGCAAAGAAGTAGAGAAAGTACGAACACACACATACTCCCGAAAACCATGACACTCCTTCTTAGGCAGTTTGGGAATATGGCCCATAATTTCCAAATCAATGTTAATGTACAACAAGCTGTAGTGCTGTCAATTTGATGATTCAATGTGGAGGTCGAATTGGAGAACATGACTAAGAATATAAGAGTTAGAGTCTTGATTTATTCTCTATATGGGAAAGTACTGGGTATCCTGGTGACCTACAGCATACATGCTGGCCGAAGAGTAGTTCTGCCTGGTTTTGAAGATTCACTGACAGCCAATGATATTCAAATAAACAGATACGTTATACACTCATAAAACAATTGGAAAAAGTGTTCCGCGCATCAGTGGCAGCACACATACACACTTTTCATTCATCTGACATATAACCACAAATTGAAAGGGATGGCTTGATAAAACCAACAAGAAAAAGGAGACAGCTAGTGTTTGTCACTTGCGTGTGAATGTAAACAAACATTATTCTGACCACCAATGTTGTTATCTTTTTCTAACCTCCAAATATCAGAATATTACGCAAAAAAATGAAATAAATTAGTAAATTGAGGCGTATTGCGTACTTACATATGGTATGAGATCCCTTCTGTTTTATGTACTTTGGTATCATAATTGGTACAATTTCTAAATACACACTATGGCATTTTTTTATTTTGTTTTTGTTTCATCAAAGCCTATCGCTCTTCGCCATGCGTGACATAAACTAAAGACTAAAGGTCACAATTGTGACCTATTCGAGTCTTCACAATGCAGCGCTCATAACATATCTGTTTATTTGAATATCATTGCTGACAGCCTTCGAACTACGGCATAACGAATTTCAGCGGTGCTTCAGGAATAAAAACTGAAAATATAAAACGTGCAATATATGTTAAATTAGTTTCATTTTTCTGGGACTAATTACTGGTATAAATTCCTGGAAATCCAATATATTCCCGTGTTAAAAATCTAACGGTTTAAATTTTTTCGTTTATTTAATTAAAACGTTCGAAACAGATGTTGACTAACACAGAATAAATATTCATGTTTCATTACTAATATAAATTATGTGAATTATGGTTTCTATCTTTTTATTATTTAAGGTATTTTATCTTTTTAACGAAAATAAAGATAACATTTATCTAAGTACACTATATCGTGTTCCAGTAAATAATAAAGGTACAATCTCGAACATAAACAAAATTATGAATATGCAAAATTCGAAAGCGATTATCTCCAAGTAAGGATTGAAGTATTGTAGGGTACCTTAGGGTACAATATATTATATGATATTTCTTGTTTGCTTAAGTGTTTTCTACTCAAGCGCTCTACGCGCCATCACTCACAAAAATGAATCCCTGTGGCGTACGAGTCACGATAAAACTTGTAAATGCGGTTGCGATGTACGTGTGTAGATATGAATAGAAGACACTTAGTAAACAAAATAGATTTCACTACAAAATTGTATTGTTGCCTAGATATGTGGGTGTAAAGTTCTAATAGCCTTCAAATATCTCGACAACACGACACATATACATATGTTTAAGTTTCCTCTCCTCAATTTCGCTGCAATCTTGAAGAAAAATCAAAACACGGATGGTGACTAGGCCAATTGGGTTCAATGACCTTTATAAACCAATTGTGAGGTATTTATGCTGGTGACTGTCGTCTTCTTCTCCGTCGGTACACTCTTGGCAGAGTGGTCATGGTCAGTATGTCGCAGTGAGACACCGTGCTGCCATGATTCGCCTCACGATGCGACGCCATCTATCTCTGTCGGTTGTGAATCGTGAGAACTCTTGCATTAGACCGCCCACTGCAGTCTTGATCTGTTCGGTCCATTGCATGGGCGTCCTGTCGCTCGCCCTCATTCTTTCCACTTTCCCCTGGACCACAAGCCACTCAATAGAGTCGTTGAGTCGACGGGACACGTGACCAAAGAACTGAAGAATATGAGCCTACAGGACTACAGCCGATAGACGTTTCTTGATGTAGGGTTCTTGAAGAACGGATACCAGGATACGTTTGGTACGAATTTCAGCCCAGTATACTCCAAGCATTTTCCTACAGCAACACATTTCCAGCGCGTTTATTTTATTATTTTCGGTTTCAGGGACTGTACCTTCAAGAAAAACAATTTCCAACCACATAGGAAATACAAATTTGTTCTTGTTATTGACACTTCCTTACAAATTATTTTGTTTTAGTAGGACGGTTTTGTTGTATAGGTACCTATTTCTAGGAAAGCATTAACGTAAGAATCCATTTATCATCTACCGTATTGTTTTAGGGTACCGTAGCTCAGACTGAGACTACGAAATTTTTAATACAAATTTTGACACTGAAAAAAAAACCGGCCATGTGCGAGTCTGACTTGCGCACAGAGGGTTCCGTATAAACAGCTACATTTACCAAAATAAATAAATACATTACATACTAACGTTCATAAACAATGAAAGCACCGAACATTGCTCTAGCGAAGGGACATAATTTGACCGTCTGAAAACTGTTGTCCCCACCCATCGGTACATCTATTCACAAAAAAAAAACCATGTACTTTTTATAAGTTGGTCGACTATTACCTACTCGTAAACTTGTAAAGCTTACTTAGCTGTGATAGTTTTCCTTTTAATTTTGTTATATATATATTGAATATATTTTTTTCACACATCCAAATTAGCTGGCAGGAAGACACTTGACTCTAACAAAAATAAATTTGCAATTTAAAGCTTAATTTTACGCAAAAGGTTCCCCGAATAGAAAAATGGTTTTCACAGGCACAAAATATTATATATTTTGTGGGTTTTTATTTTCACTTATTTAATTTACCACTCTGTCGTGTCGGTGTGATTAATACCTATGTATTACCATGCCAAATGATAGCTTTGTAGTACTTAAAGTCTTTGAGCTAAGCTGCGACGGACGGACGGACGTACGCGAAACTATAAGGGTTCCTTGTTGACTACGGAACCTTAAAAATTAATTCTAAGAAATTCTATAATTATTTTTAAAAGTCCGCCAGACGTTGCTATTTTATTGAAGTCATCGAACATCGACCTGCCCCCGTACCATGACGTGTTAAAACTATAATGGTTCGACTGTGAAAAAGGGACAAGTCATATACACAAATGTGTTCCTAACGCACACTGGAAAAACTTTGCTCTAATAGGTTGTGGCCGGGGTGACCATAACCTCTTAGGCCCTGAGGCCCTAGACAAGTGACATTCTATCATCGAAAGCGTTTCGATAGCGATTATCAAAAACGCAAAATTGTATGTTGTATTGTATTGTTGTTGTGTGTGTTGTAGTATTGTATTGTTTTTTTGTGTGAGTTTGTGTATTGTTGTGTTGTAATGTACAAGCGCAATCGAAAAATCACGTGCTTAATCACTTACATTTTCACATTTCGACTATCGACTTCGCTAACACCGAATGCTACTTTTCTAGAGCCTCAGGCGTCTCAGGTCCCGAGACGTCGAAAACGTCGTAACAATACCTATCTAATACAAATCTAACACCCCATACATTCTTAGTAATTGCCGTCACTCAACTCAACCTCGACTCGAACACAGTTAGGCTATTGAATCTGATGCTTCCCAAAAAGAAGTACTACGGCTACTTCGGAACCGAAATTACACGAACACGGATCAGATGTAGTGCGTAACCGCCCTAAGGCACTGTCGTCGCCGTGACAGAAAAAAGGAAAGTTTTATCCAAAAAGACTTAAATAGGTCTTACTCTTTTATCGGATAGAGATTCTTAAATAATTGTTTTACTCCCGAACAGAGCTATCCAAATAACTTTGTTTTCCGAAGTCGGTGTCTCTTTGGTTACCTATTGATTTACTTTTTTTGACACCGTCTCCGGAAAACAAGGGTATTTCTCACTTTGTAGTGTTTTGCTTTTGAAGTCGGTTATTTTTTTTGTTAAAAAGTTTTTTATGTTACTCTTTTTAGTGTTGGTATCTCATATTACCATAAAAATCATTTATAGGCAGAGTATAACTCATTTCAATTCCAATAAGGCCAAACACGACTACCTTCCGGCTTCATCATCAGATCAGTTCGATGGTACCACTTTCATCAGTACCATTTATTTATATGTGTTTGCTACATCACAGTCGCTTAACTATTCGAGATATCTTATACCCATGACATACTTATTAAGGAGATCAAGTGGCCATCTGTGGTCTTCTTCTTCAGTTTCACTTCACCAAATGATACTTTCTGCATGCAAATGCTTGCCATGTTATCGAAAATCGCTATATATCTGCATCATCAGATTCTGATTTGATGACAACGGGACCTCCTCGAGAGCATACCCTTTCTAACGAAAAAAGAATTTTGCAACTCCGTCTATATATGACGGAGTCCCAAACATACATAAAAAGAAATTGTTCGATCTAAATTGAGAACCTCCTCCTTTTTGGGTTCGTCGGTTAATAATCAATTATTCCGTTATCTTAGAAGTTCATACAATATTCCTTTGCTATCGTAAAAAAGGTTCCTTTATTAGAAATAAGAATCGAATGTCTTCCAATATATCTCATGCATTATAAATATCTATCTCTGCTACATATTCATACTGAAATGTTCGTGAAACTGCGCTGAAAAAACAATTGGGACTTGCATATTTCTTTTTTAGTTGTATCAAAAGTGTTTGTATTATAAAATGTATAATTTATATTCGGTTATAAACGAACAAGTTTTCTGACATTAAATCTAAGAAAAATCCTATCTATTCTAACGAATATTATAAATTCGACAATAACTCTGTCTGTCTATCACGCTTAAACCACTGAAGCGATCTAGATGAAATTTTACCTGTGCAAGGACATAGTATAGTTTTTATCATGGAAATCATCCTTGAGAGGGTGGAAAGTGGGGTGGAAATTTGTATGGTAAACTAATAATTTCTCAAGTAGGGCTCAAACACCCACAATATTATTGCACGATATAAAAACCGGCCAAGTGCGATTTGGACTCGCGCACGAAGGGTTCCGTACCATTATCGCAAAAAACGGCAATAAAATCACGTTTGTTGTATGGGTACCCTTATATATTTATTTTATTCTGTTTTTAGTATTTGTTGTTATAGCGGCAATTGAAATACATCATCTGTGAAAATTTCAACTGTCTAGCTATCACGGTTCATGAGATACAGCCTGGTGACAGACAGACAGACAGACGGACCGCGGAGTCTTAGTAATAGGGTCCCGTTTTTACCCTTTGGGTACGGAACCCTAAAAAAAAATGGCTATTCAAAGTATTAAGTCTGCTACGCAGACGAAGTCGCGGGCAACAGCTGGTTAGAAAAAAAACTTTAATAAAATTATAGATACAAAACTAGTTTTGTTACTAGTAAAAAAAGTTCGCAAGTCATTTTTATCAGTTTGTCTGTCTATCATAAGATTAAACAGATGTTCATGTTGGAGCAATAAAAATATGAAACAAAAGTGTAGTCAAACAAGTCTTTCTTTTATTTTGAGAGTCCTAGCTACCCCCACGGCTTCGTACGCGTCAACTGGCTACCTATAAATGATAAATGATTTTATTTCTGTAAGTTGGTTTGTACAAACACTTTTACATGTCGAACATATTATTTAAAACTAGATGAGGTCGGCGTTGCCTATCTGATTACTCTGAGAAGAAAGGCCGAAACAAACTCAGAGGTCACAGTCTCTTTTAACGTCCAGACAAAATCTTGGTTAGATCATGTGAAGACCATGTAGACTGATATCTGAAATGGTCTTTTGAGGAAAGAATCAGCCAGATTGAGTGGACATGTCCAGTCAGTGCACGCATTTGTCAATAACCGAGCAGCTCAACTCAGAATTTAAGAAGCTCAATGATTCGACGAACAATACCAAAGAAAGGACATTCGGGTAGGCCGCATAAACTACTCAAACTGCCAGACCATGATTAAAAACAAGATAAAAAAAATTAAAAACAAAAAAAAAAAAGAATGATCCACATAGTCTTCACATTCAAAATAATTAAAATAAAATAATATAATACTTTAAAAAGTAAATATTCTTGTCATTGCAAGAAAACAAAAATTATAATAACAAAATTCACGGTGCTTAATATAATAAAAAAACAAAATTAATTGGAGCAGCTCAATCCCAAGCCTTTTTGTCCTCAAGGTAGTCTTTAATTGTATAAAACGCTTTCTGGCACAACTTACGTTTAATTAATGTTAGTTTAGTTTAGTTTCGACGGGCTGTTTCCGCAACTCCACGACCAAGCGCGTATTTTGCGTAATGAATGTTTTGAATTTATTAAGACTTAGATATTGTATGTGTACACATTGACATCTAAACGAGCCACCTATTTTCTTGAGCCTTGTTGTAGGTACTACAAATTTGTGTATGTTCCTAGTATTTATGTTATGGATATCACTGTATTTTAAACAATTTTGTCTACTCTCATATCGTAATATTCGAATTATAAAATTCAAAACGAGTTTATATTGGCATACTTTATAAACACAATACCGAAATTTAAAAAAAGAATCTTATTATAACACTATTTCTCTAACAAAATAATGCTATAAAACATTTTTTTTCTATTACGATACAGGAAAAATCCAAGAAGTTAAACACTAAGGAGTTTCCATCAATATTTTTTTTGTAATGCCATTTTATAGTACCATTACCAGTAGTATTATAAAAAGATTTGATTCCAATTTTAAATTGTCTAGGACAATGCCCGCCTTAGACTTAGCACGCACTGCGATTTTTATTCGCGCGAATTTTGTTTCCTTCTGCCTGTTCATAGAGCTCAAAATATTCGGGCGAATAAAATTCGCGCCGTGGTGCGGTGGATTCTGTGGCAAAACACGGATTTCTTGCTGTATTATTTCCGCACGATTTCTTTACCGCAATGCGAATAACTTCATACAATTCCATAGGTCGGATAATGAGCGGAAAATAATCGCGCGGATTAATATCGCAGTGCGTGCTAAGCCTTAGCGCATGCGCGGTTAATGCGGTGATGTGCTGGGTTTTGGCGCCATTCAAACGTTTTGCAAGTTTTGCTGTACTAAATTTCATGAGTTATTTAAATTATTGTTTAAAAATGTCTGATATCAGTGAATGTGAAAAAAAATTTGACTCCGCCCGATATTTTAGATGCGGCGAAGGAAATTACTCTTAATTTATTACTAGCAAAGTCGAGAAAAGTATATGACAAATGCTATCACGATTTTATGGCATGGAAAATGCAAAAAGAGGTATTTAGTAGGTTCAATCCCAATTTATAAGTGTAGATAAAGTAGTGTATGAAACTGCACATAACCAGATATTAAAACATTCGTGTGAAAACACATGCTCATGTTTTAATACCCCTCATTATGCAACAGTTTCATAAACTACTATTATATTTTTATGGGCATATAGGCACATTCATTACATTAATCTCCTTAAATTTCTCTCTGAGAGAGTGTCTTGGGCTTAATTTATAAATTGATCGAACAGCCCTTTTCTGCAAAACAAAGATAGTCTAGATGTCGGCGGCATTTCCCCACAACAGAATACCATACGACATTACACTATGAAAATAGCTAAAGTATACTAAACGGGCTATCTCTATGTCAGTTAAATTACGATTTTTTCTAACAGCACGCATTTCTAACAGCAC
Organism: Orthosia cruda; assembly: GCA_964057195.1. Taxonomy (NCBI): domain Eukaryota; kingdom Metazoa; phylum Arthropoda; class Insecta; order Lepidoptera; family Noctuidae; genus Orthosia; species Orthosia cruda. The sequence goes on along the minus strand of OZ059846.1, from coordinate 17,476,333 downwards.
GCACGATTTTTTCATTTTTTCAACGCACTGTATCGTCGTAATATTTTGTTTACGTGGCATAGGAAAAAATACGTGTCCAATATTTTTAGGTTATCTAACTGACGGACTAAATAGATATTTTTTTGTCAACTTCCCTATTCTACTAGATAATTAATCTAAATAGTAGGAGCTCGTCGCACTACCAGCCACACGGTACGATCTTCAATTTTTAGGGTTGCGTACCGGAAGGGTCCAAACGGAGCCCTATTCTTGTCACTCGCATGTCGTCTGTCTGTCGTCTGTTATACAATTTTGTTATTGTCATAATATTTATTATTACGTATATTTTACTAAATGCGAAGTGCGAAGTACGACACGCACTTGGCCGGTTTTTAATAACAGCGTAGTCTAGACAGATGGCGCTCATTTGATGATAAATACTGCGTGTTACATGTACATAAAATATGCTTTTTCCTCCAAAGATCTACAGAAATACATAATTCTGAAATGAAAAAAAAAAATATATCAGAACATTTCCATGTGTAAAGGCTTATTACTGATATTTTCACTGAAGCTTACGGCTCGCTTACCTGATCCTTTGTGACACTTTTTAAACGATATAAGCCTTAGGAAAGCCCCTTACCAAAGCTCGTTTTATCCCTAAAATCATTAATCACGGCAGAATCGGATTGTAAGTGTGTATTCGTTTAAATCATGCATAAGCATAACAAGTGAAATGTGAGTGTAGATACTGTGAGCTCAGAGAACTTTAAATAAAATCCATAAATTACTACGTTATATTTTATCAACAACGAAGCAGGCGCCTTCAGGCGGAACCGAAGTGACAAACAATGCTCAACTAAAAACATCTTCAATTATTTTACAAGCAGAATCATACTCATACTCAGTACGGTATATAGAGAATACAATCCTAAGCATGTTTTACAATCCCGGGATTACGGGGTTTCTGAAACATAATCCCGGGATCCCGGGCTTATCCCGGGATTGGACAATTTGATTTATAATTGGGCTCAAAAGAAAAAAAAAACATGAATTATTAAAAAAAAAAATGTTTTTAATGTCTTTGCACAACACAAATCACAATATAATAAGAAAAGAAAAAGACAAAACAAATAAACGATACTTTTGCAAGAAATCAAAAAGACAGCAGAAATATCAAAACATCGAATATTTGACTTCCAAACCTGCTTCGTAGTTTATTTCCAACATAAGCAGCATCTAAAAATATTGTGTGTGTATGTAAAATATTAGGACTGTACCTATGTAGTGTATAGTAGGTACGTATCGTACGACGGCGTATCTAAGGGTTGTTTTTGTCGTTATGTAATAAATGCTATTAATATAATCTAGGCAAGGTTATTGTCAAGGCGCAACGGACTACAAATTAGACTTTTTTGTGACAATTCCGAAAATCCCGAGATTAGCCAAGTATACAGACCCAGGATTTTCGGGGCCAGACAACGGTCTGGATCCCGGGATTGTATTCTCTAGCGGTATAGCAAACGGCGCGACACTGCAAGCTACTGCAAATCTTACGTGTTTGGTGCCTGAAAAGATTTTACCCGACTTACGGTGGGTAATGTTTTTCGAGCGTATATGTATGTATGTCCATTTCTATAGCACGCTCTACAACCCGAATCACTTAAGGCCGTACCCTGACCAAAAAATCAGCATGAGATATGAGCATTCCTATTGGCCTAGCGGCACTGTCGGCGCATGAATTACAGTAGTGAATACGCCCAGATTTTAGAAAAAAATCTTTATAAAATCGTATATTGGTTTTGTGAAAAAAATAAAACTTACAAAATGTTCGTTATCAAATTGTCTTTCCATTAGTGTTAGAACAAAAAAATATTAATGAACACTTTACGAGGAGATGCATGCTATCAATCATTATTTCTCATTTTTATGGTTTTGTTGGAAGGAGATTAGTGAAACATATACAACATAAAAAAAAGAAATCTACTATTTTGGAATCAATTATATGTAGAAATTTAATGTATTTTTATTAGTTGATATTTCATTTTAAATCTTCTTCTTAGCGTGTCGATGACAAACAGACTCTTTTTAGTTAAATGCCTTGCCTGGCCCAGAATTCAGCCACGGCAACGCCCTCCGCCGACGCAGTCATAAGGTCCTCACGTGAACAGACAAGGACATGCGGCACAAGACGAAAGGTGGGCCATGGTCTGTGGGGAGACACCGCACAAGCACCGAAGATCGGAACCATCCGAGAATCTCCATCTAAATAACGAGTAGATAGCTCCTAAAAACTGCACGGAAAACGGCTAGCGCGGCGTTTTGTTCGGGGTAGCGCCTTAATGGATTATGAAATACGAGGTGTCGTTGGATTCGTCTCAATTATGAGAGTGACATAGGCTAATTAATAAAAATGTATTTTTTGTTTTGTCCAATAAAAGGGGAACATACAATTTTTTTTTTCGTTGTCATAACAATATGGATATCGAATGAAAGCTACTAAACAGAGCATTCCAAAAAAAAAATTACACTATTAAGTTACTATTTTGGCACAAATTTAAGATAAACGTAACTTTGATAGCAAAATATTTTACCCCATAACTTTTTGGAGAACTCGTGCATTAATAAAAATAAAAGACTGTAATAAAACAAATTATAATAAAAACCCGACCCTTTGTTTTCAGTATTTTTTTGTGATAATGGCATTCAACGAGAAACAATTAATTATTCTTGTTAGTCAATACCTATCCAGAAATATATGACCTTCATAATGAGCATAACATGAATATTACCAGAAAAAACAACGTTTGGAAGGAAATTGCCGAGCAATTGGGAGTTAAGTGTAATTAATGATGGTGACAATTTCATTAAATTGTCACAAGATGGAGTCAAGTTGGCGGACATGCAATCAAGTTGAAGTGAAAAATAGTAAAATAATAAAAGGCAAAGTTAAGTTATTCTATGAATCTTTTTAATAGATGTTTTCATGAACGAAAACATGCGAAGAAAATGTAATATAAAAGAACATTTTCCAACAGATATTAATATCATTATCTGTTTTTTTCCTTGAACCACAAACTACGGTCATAATAACAAACAGGAGAGATTTAAATAATTCTTATAAGTGATGATGTAACACTGATTGATAGGGTTGCCAAACAGACTTTATATTTTTCAGTTTCAAGATTATTTATTTGTGTGAATTTTAATGCACTGTACAGGCACTAGATTTTAGAGCAAGTTCATTCGACAGGGCTAAACCTCACATTTTCCATCCAAGAGCGTCGCTTCGCCAGCCGATAGCCTAGGGGGGCAAGTTGATATATGGAAGATGGGAAAAGTAAGAATATTTTAACCAAAGTTGTGAACCGGACTGGATGCAAAAGGCACGCGATTGAGATGTGTGGTGCGATTTAGGGGACGCCGCAGAGGCGACCCGCTACGAATACTCGTAGCGATGACAAACGCTTGTCAGAGAAAGGAATCGAAATAAATTGTTGAAAAACTAGTGAATAATAAGATTTGATGTTTATGTTGTGAAGAATTTTAATGAAGTAACAAAGCAGCTGATCGTTCTATGTACGAATCTTTTTAAATTGACATAAGTAATAAAAACTAAAACTACAACAGAAATTATAGATGAGAAGGAGAGCTTTCGATTCTATCCCAAGTATTTGCATGCATGTTTTTATAAAGAAGTGTGTTATTTAATTAAGTTTTTAAATTTGTAAGAAGTGGTGGCAATTGAGGCCATTTTTTATATATGGGGATGAACGGGCAACTACCCTCCTCCCCTCGGCGACGCCCATGCCTCCATGTACAGACATGTACATTTTGAAAGCAGCGACGCAGTAGATCTAGAAGGAGCTCTAGTAAGACCTAGGTACCTAAAGTATTGGCCAGAAATTGCAATAGACCACTAACAATGGGAAAATTGATGCGAGATTCTTGCCATGAAGTTGGAATTAATTAATGCATCTAATAAATTACTTAGATACACACAATAAAAACCAGCAAACAGATAAAAAATACAAAAAGTAAATTCGGTTTCGAAGACACAATACGTATCGCACCTGGTATCTTAGCTAGGTTAAAAAGTAATATGCCAGAATTAATATCTAATGTTAAAAAAATATCAAAATCATCATCCTTTTAATGTTGCCACTGCTGGCATGCAGGCCTCCTCTCTGTGATAGGGAATGGCCCGTAATCCACCACGCAGGCCCAAGTGCGGGTTGGTGGATGTTACATGTCTTCGAATTTTTGGTTCAAGGACATGCCATGCCATGCAAGGATATTCCTCACGATGTTTTCCTTCTCCGTTTTAAGAGCAGAGGTGATGAAATAATTTACAGAAAGTAAAGTCCCTACCTGGGTTCACGACCTACAACTTGTAAGTCGCGGTCGCTACCACTGGGTCACCAATGCTCTCAGCTCTCATAAAAAATATATGATAAGCACTTAATATTGGAAAACGTTAATGTTATATTGGAAAGGGCCTCTCACTAGGTGGACCGATGACCTGGTGAAGGTTGCGGGGATCCACTGGATAAGGGACGCACGGGACCGATCAATGTGGTGACGCTTGGGGGAGGCCTATGTCTAGCAGCGGACGTCTTTCGGCTGATATGATGATGCTGATTACCTAGCTTTCTTCCTAATTTAGAAAGACAAAGATATTTTATTTCAACTAGGCCACCAAGCGGCACTTTTGAACGTTAATACATAAAAAAGTAAAAGGAATAAAAATTGATTCTACCGTGCATTCGGAAAGTAGCTTGTTATGGAGAAGAACGCACAACAAACTCCATACTTACTCTTTTTAAAAAAAAAAAAGTTTTTTTACAATATTTAGGTACATAAGTACATACATTAATAAATTCATATGTGTGAGGACAATGCACCCAGAGTCACTACATACTATACTACGTACAGGTACAAAGCATTAAAAGTACCTACACATGTACCGTGCAGTTACACAATAGGTACTAGAAAAACACTAGCATCCGAAGCAGTTAAGTTAAGACCAATCCCAACTGACGGCGCCCGTTCACGAACATGACGCATGAATCGGCACCACCCAGCTCAACCATCATGAAGGGAACCGAATGATCCAACACACGCGCCACCATCAGAGAGACATTTGAGAGAGCATGACACACTCAACTGCCAGGGCACACATAAGTCAAAGAACTACACAAAGGTACAGCAAATGGTAGATCTACAGTTGGGTACATAGTACTCACACACGTGCTGCGCAGTTATACAATAATAAAAAAATAAAAAAAATGAGTCTATATAATACAAATATATTCATACAATCTTCAGCAGGTCCAACAATACTTCAAAAACAATAATGTTCTGCATTTCACTTGTTTTTGCGCCCTAGTGTTTGTGGAGCAAGATTATTTTTATCAGTGATGTAATCCCCCAACTTATAATAAGCCTGCCTGCATAGTGTGCGTTTTATACAAGTTTTAAATTTCGTCTCATTCAGTTCTAGAATGTGGGGAGGAATTTTATTGTAACATTTTGTACAGTACCCCATGAAAGATGAGGCTACTTTAGCCAGTCTGAAACCTGGTTGAACTAATTGGTCCCTATTTCTAGTAATGTAATTATGTCTATCGCCGTTTTTACTAAAAAGATGTAAATTCTTTCTCACGTAGGTACATGATGTTTTTATAAATATATATATAGGTGCACACACATGTAGTGTTTCAGCTGCTTCTTATCTCGATACTTATTGATTGTAGTCGGCAAACAATATATTTCGGGACAGCCCTGCCAGGTGACTGAGTACAGTAAACAACAAACAGGATATCAGACGGTCCCAAACGCTGACGTATAGGAAGTAATACTCGTAAGAACCTTTGTGCGCGATATTACTTTAATTGTATCAGTTTCAGATAATTACGACTGTTCTATAGTATACATCATTGTAGTTTTTCTTTATTTTAGCATCACGCCTGTCTTCCGCAAAGATGTAGGCAGAATCGAGTACCTAGAGACCAAAACTCCGTCAGGCCACGACCATAAAAACATTCAAAATTAGGCACCATGTTTGTGAGAAATTTGCAAAAATTAATCCAAAAATAGACCTTTTTACAAAAAAATACTACCGACTTCCAAATAAAAACTACAAAGTGAAAAATAACTTTATTTTTGGATGTCAATGTCTTTCGTAGCTACAAAAAACAACAGAAAATTCTCACCCCTAGTAGTGTATAAAAAGCGACATCTATGGGCAGGAGGATATCCTACGACTTTTACGTGCGCCGCGTGCGCGCCATCTATTTGACCACAATAAAGTTAGTTTTCTGTAGTTATTGACATCAATTCCACAAATAAGCGTGCAAGATACCCATTTAACAATAATTGTTCATGTTATTGTTACAAAATTGTCATGCGCTAACCAACATCAGCATATGTTGCGGGTTGAGGGGAAGTAGGTATAATAAAAATAAAATATCAGGTGCTTAAAAGGCTGCCTTTCAAAACAAAGGAGATTCACATAAATACGTAGTATTATTTATTATGTCCTTTATTTAATTTCTTTCTTATTTGTTATATTTTTATAAAACACAAAAAAATAAGAAAAACATTCTAAAATATAAAAAAATAGTAGTCCACCGGTATCGGGAACAAAAAACAGATCAGTATTATTCTTATGGTATTAATTAATATAGTAACCCAATTTAGATTAACATATTTATTTACTGAAAATCTGATATAGTTTTGAATATTTCAAAAGAGAACCAACATGTTACTCACGTTTGAAACAAACAGAAGAACAATTTACATCTCTTGTAATTTTTCAAAACTGTTTACAAAAAACAATTTCTATAAAAACTTAACTGTAGCTTGTGGGGTCAAACGGAGAGGGTAACCTTTATTTTCTATAAATTCTAATCTTGATCTCATTCCATTTACCATATTATTAAAAAATATTGCAATGGTTGCACATCTTATCCATATTTTTTTTTTTGTTTTTTTTTTTTTTTCCCTTATCGTCAAATGACTTCTCCCGCTCTGGGTGAAGCGGAAGGGCTGGCTTGACGATGAGCTTCGGTTAGTTTTTTTTTTTGGCAGTTTTATAATTATAGATCCCAGTTGCATGTAAATGTATTGTCTTCGGACAGTGGTAAGCAAAATGTCATGTCTTTTAGCACCAGATCGGGTGGTTGTAAAAGAATTCGTGGTTTGGCTGTTCACAATATCACGATGACGGCTGGATTGATTTGTGTAATCAATTGGACGTGGCCCTTGGCTGTTAGACTTTACTTCACCAGTTTCTTGATACCGTCGCACCCATAAAGAAGTAAATGAAAAAATAATAGTTATTGATTATAGTTTAGGTTACACTTAACTCGACATTTCATTCTCGAGCAATACTCTTTAAACTTTGATTTAATTCCAAAACGACGATTATTTTCACTTTTAAAAAGTTATTCAATATAGACATCATGTTATTCTATACCAATATTATAAAGAGGAAATATTTTTTTGTTTGTTTGTACCGAATAGGCTCCAAAACTACTGGACCGATTTCAAAAATTCTTTCACCGTTGGGAAGCTACTCTATCCCCGGGTGACATAGGCTACTTTTTATCCCTGTATTCGCACGGGAACTGGAACTACGCGGGTGAAACCGCGAGGCGTCCTCTAGTTGTAAATAAAAGTCGTTATTTGAACAACACAAGCAAATGAGTAATTATGCTATGACAAATATATAAATAACTAGCTGTTCCCCGCGGCTTCGCTCCCGTGTACCACCCCACAGGACCCGTTTTCGGGATTAAATTATAGCCTATGTTACTCAGGAATAATGCAGCTTTCTATTGGTGAAAGAATTTTTTAAATCGTTCAAGTAGTTTCGGAGCCTATTCGGTACAAACATACAAACAAACAAAAAAATCTTTCCTCTTTATAATATTGGTATAGATAAATTATATGCTTACCGCATTCATAATCTAATTTTTGTAATATTTTATAAACGTCACGGCCGACATAAATAATGTGATGAATAATTAAACAAATCGATGAATTCTGTAGTATATTTTTGTTTAAAAAGTTTTTTTTTTCACTTTTTAGCTGTACCCACCTAAGAGGCAAGATGTTTAGTAAGGTACCTATATCACCAGAATAGATTACCCGTATATCATGAAACTTGAACATAGCCGGTGAAATTAAAGATCTGCGTACCCCTTAAGAGCGTACTGGCGTGATGTTATGTTATGGAATGGTATAAACAATAAACAGACATGCGATTCCGAGAGATTTGCCGTCATTTATTGAAGAGTTCTATTGTATATCTACGAAGTTCTTCATCAGATCTTCACCAAATTAAAATGGGAACAATTTCGTAACATACTTTTTCAAAATCGGTCCAAAATTGACGGAGATATGCGTGAACATGAACAAAAAAAAAAACAACATAGTCGAACATAGAACCTCCTCCTTTTTGGTAAGTCGGTTAATAATGGCAGCGGTTCTTTCGTTGTCACATAAAACTGTGTTCTCTGACACGTCACACGTCACTTCGTCACTCTCGACATTCCTCGTTTGTAATCTCATATTTGTGACTCCGTACTTATAACGGACCAATAGGATCCCCTACTCGGTAAATATCACGTTTCGATTAATCTAACCGTTTGCTTCAAACAGTCCAGCGACCGGAGTGCGGGTATTCCAGTCAATTTGACAGAAGCCAGGTAATTGTTTTAAAGCCAAGAATCGAACTATGTTTCTAACATAATGCTATAACATAGTTAATATTAGTTTATTTATCCATCAAGAAAGTTTTCCTAATAAATAAAGCATACTATCGCATCGACATTGAACAGCTAAGGGTCGCTGGAACAAACATTCAATAACCTTCACTTGTGTGTTGTTCGTTCAATTCTTCTGTTGTTCTCTGGAGTCTTCGCGGCAGACGACCCTCGGGGGAGAGTCCCTGCCTTTATGGCTGACTTTGGAAGCTTTCCGGGATCGCTTGAACTTGGCGACGTCATCTCCGAACACGTCTCCTGTCCTGAGGACTGAGATGAGGTCGTCGAATTCTCCCTTCTGTCCGTTCGTGAGGGTTCCGTCGCGAGAGCTGTCGGAGTGTCCATTGCAGTCTCCGTTGCCGATAGCCTTGCCGAGTGATTTGACCACCGAGCTTAGCAGGCTGGACGCTTGTTTTCGCTCCATGGTGCGCTTTTTAAGCTGTGGACAGAATAGATGGTACAAGTTAGTAACGGTTAATATTTTTACTAAGGCAGCTAAATACCGGACAAACGGTAAAAGTAGTATGGTTACATAAAGACCTGCGACCTTAGATACCGATCGTCATCACGGATAATTTGATCTTACCCCGCATAAGAAAATCGTATGAAATCGTTACGATCTTGAGCAAGTGTGATTTCGTGCCTTTTCCTTATGAGAAGAGACCTTTGCCATGCAGCTGGACTGTTACAGACTGGTGTTATTAATATGACTTCTGACTAAAGTAGAACACCGTCTTCTCTAAGTGCATTTATAAAGCGAAGGGAATAATAGATCCCATGACACAAGGTATCCTAGCGTGGCAGCTTAGGCTGTTTTAATGAATCTAAATAATTGTACTTTCTTTTATCCTACTTCTAATATTAGTAAAAGTAGGATAAAAGAATAGGATAGGATACCTTGTGTCATGGGATCTATTATTCCCTTCGCTTTATAAATGCACTTAGAGAAGACGGTGTTCTGAAATCCATAGTTTTGTTAGTACGTACAAATTCTTATATACTATGTCTGTCACTTAAAATTATATACACTTACAATACACACACATCATGTCAAAATTAAAGTACACTAAAATCTAAAAATAATAATTAATTTATGTATTAGGTACACTGTATTTAAAATCATTTAAAATTAATGTAAATAAAATAAAACAAAATGCCTTGTAATATCCAAAAAAATAAAAAATAAATAATTAAAATACGTTAAGAAAAAATTACAATTAATTCTAGTTTTGCAAAATTTATAAAATAAAAGTCTGTGTTCAGTAGGTAGAGGTGAAATTGCAAATTTACAAAAAATATTTATTACTTCTCGACATGTAATCGAACACAATGCCACAATATTGGGCAGTCTCTTCGGCCCGCTACAACGCTAAGAAATACAACGCTAAGAAATTAAGAATGCTGTTGCCACTGCCGAGGACACGACTTAGCAGCGAGGTGGCTCTTTTTCTAAGGATGGCATGAAAGCCATCGACATGTGCGTCTGAAAACACGCCCGATGCGCTGCAGTGCCGCGGCAGCCGCATCAGCATCCTAAAAGCGTTATATTATACTGAACGCGCAGGGCGTTGATTGTCCTCTGCTTATAGTTGACCCATAGACTGCACGTGTATAAAGATTGGTAAAAAGCCCGAAACAATGTTACTTTTACTGCCTTGGAGCAGCGTGCAAATCTACGAGCCAACATATTGCATCGAACAGCCAACGCCCGGCGCTCCCTCTCAGTGTCGTGGTCTGAGAGGTCATCCGAGACACAGTGGCCCAAGTACTTGAATCTTGAAACTTTGGTTAACGGAACGCCATCTATGAAGACGGGTGGTACGTGCGTGACCTTATAGCAAGCAGAGTTCACTTTTCTTCACATTATACCTGAGCCCAAGAGCCCCGGCATAATCCACACATACAGCTAGCAGTTTTCGAATGGCGCTAATTTAGGGACCCAGCAACACCATATCGTCCGCGTAACTGATGTTATTAATGAACTTTCCATCTATCGAACATCCGACATTGGTGCTGCTGAGCCTCTCGATCAGTCCGTTCACGTACAGATTAAGTTAAACCACTTGCCTAACTCCTCACATCAACCTGTACGCCCCGCTGGAGGTCACGCCAGCCCATCTTATTACATTAACCTGATTGTTGTACAAATTATCAAAAATATCAATTACCTCTTCAGGGAGGCTGGTTTCAAAGGTAAATCATAGGACACCAAATCGAAAGCTTTAGAAAGATCTAAAAAACAGCCATATACAGGAGTCTTCCTGTCAGTTTAGCACCGGACAGTATGCTAGAGGCTTAGAACAGCAGTTTCTGTCGACAGCCCCTGTCTAAAACCGAACTGAGCGTAGTTAAGCTTTATGTGGCTGTTCAAAATACGATCAAGCAGACTGTCCAGCACTTTTGCTACGGTTAAAGAAATGGGCCTATAATTGCTGTTGTTTGACGCATCACCAGTTTTATTTTTACTCTAGGCAGATGAATGCCCACATGCTTCAAATGCTCAATACTAATTCCATCGTGCCCTGGGGATTTACATGATGGTCATATTGTTAATAAGCTATATCTCTCGCCGTAAAAGATCGTAATCGTGCTGGCCCCAAGATATTCTGCCTGATTTCATTAGTATTGAGCATCCCCGGCCCGCTGGGAGGAGGATCTGTCTGAAAATGTCTTCTAAACATGTCCGCAATGTCACGTGGCTCAGTTACCCTATTAACATTAAAAGGCACAGTGGGTTTACTATTAAGATTACTCGTCCCTTTACAAAAGATTTTGAAATTTTTACTAGCGTGGTGTGATGCGAGAATATCCATCTTAATCTGCTCGGCGTTATTTTGACACCATTTTAGCTTTGATTTAAGCTGACGCCATGGGTCTACCATATTATCATTGATATGTCCACCAGTAGGTCTACCGTGCATTAACCAGGTTTGAAAATTAGCCCTGGCAACCCCGTGAGCACCGCGAACATGCCTATTCCACCCCAATACTACACGCTTTCGTTTAATAGAAGAATATGAGCTGGTCATGGCTGCTTCACACAGAGTCGTAACGATATCATCATACATACGGTCTATCACAACTCTGTGTTCCCTATTGTGACATAACCCATCACAACACCCCGATTACTCGATATATAAATGCGAAAGTTGGAAAGGATGGATGGATGTTTGTTATTCAATCACGCCAAAACAGCTGAACGGATCCGGATGAAATTCGGCACAGAGATAGATTATAGTCTGTACATAGGCTACTATTCATCCTGGGATTATGTTCCCTTGGGCTAAGAAAACACTTTTCACGCAGGCGAAGCCGCTGGCAGATGCTAGTGTCCAAAAAAATGTTTGTGTGTTCCCTGACCTCCTGTTCATGGCGGGTCCGGCGCTCCTCGTTGTCGCGTCTCCTGCGCGCGGCGTCGCAATCAGCGCGCGCGTCGCCCAGCTGCGTGAGGAACGAGTCCATCGCGCCGAACAGCTGTTCCGGTGATGCTGACGCTTCTTCGCCGAACGCGTGCGCGAATGCTTCTAGGCAGCTCTTCATATCCTGGAAATGGGGATGGAGGACGGTTAGGTTTAGGCCACATAGGTATTTATCATTAGCATTTTAATGAGCCAACTTCTGTGACACAGGCCTCCTCTCTGTGAGAGAGGGTATGGATCTTAATCCACCACACGGAAGTTTCAATACAAGATGAATACATCCTGTATCACTAAATCTTGAAACAATGATGGCTTGCCGTACCATCATTGTTTCGTCCGTTTTCACATACTTATAATATTTGTAAGTATTTGAGAACCATGTTCCTATTTATCAAGTGAGTGTATTAAGTTGTTAGTGCTTGTAATAATTTTTACCTATACGTAATATAGGAGTGTTATTCTAGGTGCATCGTCTTCACGTACCTATGTGAATTTATTGTTGTATGTAAATAAAATAAATTGTAAAAAAAAAAACTGCCTCTCTGTTTAGCGTTTGTTGACTACGAGAAAGCATTGGATTCGATCGAGACTTGGGCTGTACTGCAGTCTCTCCAACAGTGCCAAATTGACTACCGGTACATCGAGGTGTTGAAGTGTTTATACAAATACGCCACCATGTCAGTTCGACTTCAGGATCAGACCTCGGAACCCGTAAATTTGCAGCGAGGTGTGAGACAGGGAGACGTTATATCTCCGAAGCTGTTTACCGCTGCACTGGAGGACGTCTTCAAGGTTCTGGACTGGAGAGGGCTAGGCATCAACGTCAATGGCGAGTAAATCACTCACCTTCGGTTTGCCGACGATATAGTGGTTAAGGCTGAGACCATGGAGGACCTCAGTACAATGCTCGATGACTTCAGTAGAGATTCCGAAAGAGTGGGTCTTAGGATGAACATGGACAAAACCAAGGTGATGCTGAATGCCCTTAATACACCCACTCCTATCAAGGCCGGAGACTCTACACTCGAAGTAGTGGGCGACTATGTCTACCTGGGACAAACGATCCAGTTGAGTCGGGCCAACTTCGAGAAAGAGGTCAACCGTCGAATCCGACTCGGCTGGGCAGCGTTCGGGAAGTTGCGCGGTATTTTCTCGCCCAACTTACCACAGGGTCTCAAGAAGAAGGTCTATGACTAGTGTGTGTTTCCAGTGATGACATATGGCTCTGAGCCACGTCTCGCTTACAATGGGCCTCATTAGAAAGCTTACAGTCACTCAAAGGGCAATGGAGAGGGCTATGCTCGTAGTTTCCTTGCGTGATCGAATCAGAAATGTAGAGATCCGCAATAGAACCAGGGTTACCGACATAACCCCAAGAATTGCTAAACTTAAGTGGTAGTGGGCAGGGCACATTGCTCGCAGACCGCATGGCCGATGGGGCAGAAAGGTTCTGGAGTGGAGACCGCGAACCGGAAGACTTTGCATTGGAAGGCCTCTCACCAGGTGGGCCTATGACCTGGTGAACGTTGCAGGGATACGCTGGTTGCGAGACGCACGAGACCAGTCAAAGTGGCGACGCTTGGGGGAGGCCTATGTCCAGCAGTGGACGTCTTTCGTTCTTCGTGATATGATGATGATAAAATTGTAAAACACTTTTTTAATGAGTTTATTAAAGAGTTAGTGTGAAATTTCTTTTCCGTTCTTCTCCATAACAATCTACTTTTGCGGATGGACATTAGAATCAATTATTATTGTTCTATAACTTTAAGTTTTTGACATCCAAAAGTGTCGCTTAATTACAATAAACGATATGACTTTGACTACATCATGAGGAAATCGGCATAACCTAGAATAAAAAAATCGAAGACATGTATTGAAATTGAATTGAAAATCTTTTATTTCAGACAAAGTCCATAGGATTAGTAACAATTTACTTAAAAAAACTATTGTTAGTAGGTACAAAAATAAAATTAAAATCTTATAGCTACACTTTACCATGGAGCTGCATCCACCTCTGCATCAACGGAGAATCCCACCGATCTGCGAACACACTGAGAATAGTGTTGGTACCGCCGCGAACACGCGTCTTCAGAGAGGCACATCTTTTTATAATAATGGCGGCGAAACTATCAATGTTTGTGTCCGTAAATATCCCTGACGCACTGCAACGCCACGGCAGCCCCAACAGTACTCTCAGTGCATTATTATATTGGACGCGCAGGTCGCTGTATGCCCGCTGAGTGAAACTGACCCACAGGCTGCACGTGTAGAAGAACTGACAGTAAACTTTGAAAAGCGTTACTTTTACCGGCCTCGTACATCGCGCAAACCTGCGGGCCAGTATGTTACAACGAACAGCCAGCGACCTACGTTGCCTCTAAATGTCACAATTATCTTTAAGATCTTCGGTGACCCAGTGGCCTAGATATCCACCATTCTCTCTCACAGAGAGGAGGTCTGAATCCCATCAATGGAAACATTAAAAGGTTGATGATAATTATCACAATAATGTCAGAAGCCTTATTACCTGGAACAGATCCTCAAGCTGCGTGAAGGAGCAGACAGCGTGCGCGTGGAAGTCCCTCATGACGGGCAGGAACATGTCGTTGTGCGAGCGGCTGCCCAGCGCCGCGTGGTACTCCAGCTCGCGGGCCACTTCCCGCAGCCCCACGCGTAGGGCTCCCACGTCCTTGTCCAGCTGTTCCACGCACACCTTGGCGGCGGCGCGCACGTGAGGCAGGTCTTCTTCGAGTAGCAGGATGTCTTTGAACTGGAAAGTCGTACATGGAAAGTTTTAGAATTATGTTGCATCGCAGGAGAGCGACGCACGATGTCGCAACGCAGGAGAGCGACGCACGATGTCGCAACGCAGGAGAGCGACGCACGATGTTGCAACGCAGGAGAGCGACGCACGATGTCGCAACGCAGGAGGGCGACGCACGATGTCGCAACGCAGGAGAGCGACGCACGATGTCGCAACGCAGGAGAGCGACGCACGATGTTGCAACACAGGAGAGCGACGCACAATGTTGTAGCGCAGGAGAGCGACGCACGATGTTGCAACGCAGGAGAGTGATGCACGATGTTGCAACGAAGGAGAGCGACGCACGATGTCGCAACGCACGCGAGCGACGCACGATGTCGCAACGCAGGAGAGCGACGCACAATGTTGCAACGCAGGAGAGCAACGCACGCAGTCGCAGCGCAGTGTCTCAGTGTAGATTTTAGTGTTATTCAGCAGTGAAATTATGAAGATGATGATGATACATACCTGTGTCTCGAGCATCTCAACAAGGTAGTGCAGCAACGTGGTGTTCCGTGACACTGACGACTTGGTGTCAGCCAGCTTATTCAGTGACGTCAGATGGAAACCTGACGCGTTGCCACGGGCACCCCTGACACAAGAAAATAGATATTTTGAAAAACAAGCTTTCAAATAAAAAAATTGCATTGCCACGAGTAACAAACTTGTGTGAAAAATTTCATTTTTGGATGAAATTTAACTAGCAAGATTTGTTATTAATATTATGCACTGGAACTCACACAGAAAGCAATGGATAAAGTGTATGATGGAAATATCGTGCCATGAGGAGGCCAGCACCCTAATTGTGTAACTGCAAAGAATGGCGCACGCATGCTTTACTTGCATTAATTGCTTCACATGTTCAAAACTCCATCTACACGACAGCGTAAAACACGCAATGACTACTGTTGAGTTTGTCAAAAGGAAAGGGAGCGCGCGGGCTTCGTGCTGTCAAAACAGTTTCATGTTCCTGGCAGCCCGCAGCACTACAGAAGAGCTCCTAGCCACTGGGCCGCCACAAACTGTCATGATGTGTTACCTGTTCATGTAGTTCCCTAGCGAAAGCACCACCTCCAGCAGTGCCCGCAGCCTGCGCGAGCAGGTCATGTCCCTGGCAGTCCGCAGCACTACAAAAGAGCTCCTAGCCACTGGGCCACCACAAACTGTCATGTGTTACCTATTCATGTAGTTCCCTAGCGCCAGCACCACCTCCAGCAGCGCCCGCAGCCTGCGCGAGCGGGTCATGTCCCTGGTAGTCCGCAGCACTACAGAAGCCCGCGCTATGGCTTCGGCAGTTGCGCCACTGAACTTCTTCTTGAACAGTAATAGACGAACGCGTTGCGAGTAATGCGGGATCCTGGGAAGAAGACAAGTACAATAAATAAACATTGTTTTTGGAGTTAACGAGATTTAGATTGCCATGGGCACACTAAGAACAAGTATAGTTTCAAAATTTAGAAAACCCCGACACATTTATCTTGCGAAAACACCAAGATTCAAACAGTAAAACGGCTATAACTTTTGAACGGCTGAACCGATTTTATTCAAATATAGCTCTCGATAAAATCACTTTTCAAACAAAAATAAAAATAAATCATAATCAGTTCATCCGTTTAGGCGCTATGATGCCACAGACAGACACTCAGATGCACAGCAACACACGTCAAACTTATAACACTCCTCTTTTTCCGGCGGGGGTTAAAAATAAGGGCTTGATACACCAGTAACCTTTACTGCGGGTCTATTGGTTCACTGTCAAAGTTGTACTTGTATTAAGTACTAAAGAAAGAAAAGATATAAAATATAATTGTGTAGACAGCACAGGAGACTCGAGGGATAAATAATAAATCAAACTACTTCTAGTAAGTGGTGCAATAGGAATCAGTGCTCCAAAAGGTAGAACCGCGTGCATTCTCTCCATGTCTTTAGGGCTCGCTCGTATTACAAAATTATAACATCATAAAGGATTTCGCATTGCCATTCTGTCGGCCATATTAGCCGTAGAAGAGCCGTAGCAATTGTGGTAGATATGTGAGGACCACGAATCAGCAAACGTATGATAGAACGGAATACAGGTGAAAAGGTAAGTGGAAGGGTGATTGTTGCAGAGCTAACAACTTGTTGCTTGCTGTGCGATTTAGTTACAAAGAGCCTTTGTTCATCTGTTGACTGGCTGAAGATGTTTGTCTACATCAGGGGTTCTATTTTGGCAGGCCTCAACTATTGCAAAAACAAAAAATGCTCCATCTCCCCCATATTTAAAAAACAAGGTTTTGTAAAAAGACTATTCTTGAACATCTACTTAGCATATCTTACGGAGAGACAGAAGATCTCCTGACTGTAACAAAATAATAGTTTTGCTGTGTCTTTAATTTAAGTATTCATATACCATACCCTTTGTTAATTTATTATTATTATAAGTTTTAAGCACTTTATATCCTGAAACACAGGTTCAACCTAGTTCAGGCAAATAAGAAACTGTCTTCTTTTATATTTTAAGATATTTGACTGTAAAATATGCCTTATGTTATAAATAAACGATATTATTATTATTATTATTTAGTATTTGTATTTGTATTTCGGGAACAACAATCTTAAGTTAGGAGAAAGGAAAATTAATTATTAAGAAAGGAAGGGTAGAGATTGTTTTGGCGCAAGGATACTCTTACTCCACACGTATGTTTATGTGAAGATAAGAACAGAATTCCCAGTTCAGCCCCCGAACCCTGACGTGGCAAAACTATCATAGTTCGACTGTAAAAAAGGGACAAATGTATACAAGTCCTATACATCTGTCCCCTACGCTCACTCAAAATAGCCATGCTCTAAGAGCTTATAGTCACCCCCATGGGTTGAATAGAAGAAAGTGCACTAAGTACATCGTTAATAACATCAAGTTTACGTGGGCGACGGAGTACTATGCACTCGCCGCGCGGTCTCAGGACGTTTATATGTTGTCGCGCCCCCCACTTTGATAGTCACTGGTCTACGTACGACGATGCGCCATCGGTACACGGTGGACATCCCACTTATACGCACTAAGCGTTTTGAAAATATTTTCATTATGCGTACAGCTAGGAGTCTGTTTCTCGATAGCTACAACCTAGGGGTCTTTAAGTCAATAGTGACTAGGTTACTTCTACCACATCATCGCTTACTATTAAGTGAGAAAGTGGTCAATCTTTAATTTAAAAAAATGTATTACTCACTTGGATATCTTATACAAGAAGCGGTCAGCGCGCGCCATGCTGTCCAGCTCGTCCTGGTGCTCTTCCAGCAGCGCGGCCTCCTCGGCGCTGGGGGTGAACTTCAGCAGTTGTTCCACCATGTCGATGGGGAGCTGTTCGCCGCTGTCCATGCGGAGAATTGCTCTGAAATACAGTATACAATTGTCAGGAACGTTACCATGAAATGGATGATGCTACTGAAACATCCTAGAGGGTAAGAGACTTAGGCCTCCCCCAAGCGTCTCTACACTGATCGGTCCTGTGCGTTTCGAATCCACTGCCGGATTCTCGCAACCTTGACCAGGTCATCGCTCCACCTAGAGGAAGGCCTTCTAACCGTACGTCTGCCGGTACGCGATCGCCACTCCAGAACTTTTCAGCCCCATCGAACATCCTTTCTCCGAGCAATGTGTCCTGCACACTGACACGTATGTTTGCCAATTAAAAACAATCAATTAAAAACATCGGAACTTCTTTCTCTAGCCGCCATAAGTCTGGAGCTCGAGATCCCCTCGCACCTACTCCACGTGACAGGTATGCCTGTTGCAAGAATGCATAGCCCTGGCAGCCCGTAGCACTACTGAAGAGCTCCTAGCCACTGGGCCACCACAAACTGTCAAGATGTGTTACCTGTTCATGTAGTTCCCTAGCGCTAGCACCACCTCAAGCAGTGCCCGCAGCCTGCGCGCACCACCTCCAGCAGTGCCCGCAGCCTGCGCGAACTTGAACCACCTACTCCACGTGACAGGTATGCATACCTGTCACGTGGAGTAGGTGGTCAAGAGTAGAGTAGATGTCACGTTGCAAGTAACATGGCGGAGATGGTATGACAATAGTGAACACAATAATGTTGTCCGCCGTGATATCTAGCTAAACAATGACACCGTTCCCAAACAGCAATACCTAATAAGAGTAAAAGCCGAATGAAGGTTAATTTTGGCGAGTCTATCCGAAATATCATTAAAATGGTTAATTTTGCTATCAATGAATGAAGAAGAACTGTCTGCCAGAAATGTCTGTCGGTATTGTCACTAAGAAAAATTTCACATTTTGTGTGGTTGAGGTCTAGGCCGATGGATTTAAACTGCTCTTTCAGGAATTGAAAATCTGCTAAAACGGTGTCTACGTCACCTCCTAGTGTTCCATCATCCATATACCGCAAGTTAAATTTCGAATTTAGTTTCTGAATAATGGGATGAATAGCCAGACTGGAAATTACTGGCCCCAGATGGTCACCTTGTTGGCAACCAACTGAAGATTGCAAAACATTTTCTTTGTACAACAATTTTGATGGGTGCATTGCCACAAAAAGCCGAAAATTTCTGGCAGCTCTTTTTTTGCTTCAGCCAACAAATTGTCCCCGTTGACGGAATTGAAGTCGTTTTTAACGTCAACCTTGAGGATGACCTCACCCTGGTCAGAATTTAAGAAGGTAGAAAGGGCATGTACGGCATCCTCACAGCCCCCTCTATAGCCAAAGCCAAGCTGTAGGGGCTGGAATCTGTTTGTAAGCCTCTGGCCGTAAAGCTTACAACACATTTTGGCTGCCATGCAATAGGACGAATGCCGCCGTCCCTCTTGCGCAGGGCACATAAGTTGCCCCGTATAAAACATCGACGACGGCATCGTTCACGCCACCGGAGAGCATTAAGTTGACTAGTGCCGCAAGCTCCTTCAAAAGCGACTCACCAGTTGCCCCGGCGCCTGAACTTAAAAGATCCTTTAAGGGTACACAAGTCAAAAATTCTTCCATACAAACGTAGTCTAGAGATATTACTCCACTGTTTGACGATGTACTTTCAAAATAAAAAAAGATATCAATTTGTCTCATCATTATCTAGCCCTGTATGGAACCGAAAAAATAAAAATAAAATATATTTGAAAGTTATGAGCGTCGAAAGTACCATATTTCAACACTAATTTTAACGTATCTTTGGGCGCAAATAAATACCATAAGAAGAAGGAAAATTAAAAAACGGCCTCCATACAGAGATAGACTAATAATTCAACAATCCAAATAATTTTATTTTGATCAGATACATTCAGTAGTTTTTTCATGAAATCTAGACTCCCAAAGGTCTGTTTATAAAATTTCGCGCGCTCGTTTCCGTCCTAAATCATCATCCATTTCGATAAAAGATAGCAGAAGTGCTAATTCGTACGCGAACTAGCTTCTTACTGCTCATCACAGCATCTATATATTTCGCACGTGTTGTGGGATGAGATAGCAAGCATTTTTACCTCCCGCACAAAATAGTTCGTGCCGTCGACTAGTTTAACCGAGTCAGGCCGTCGAGACCGCCGGCGGAACCGCTTCGGAAGGAGCCCACGGCAGCAATCAATTGGGTGGCTGAAATATTGAAAGGAGTTAAATCAGGATGAGGGGTTTCGGGGGGGTCGGAAAAGGTAAGGTCATCCGCAGGCGCTGGATGTTTACTCTCCAAGGCAGATATTGTTTCTGGAGAGTAGGGCGCCACCACATCACTGCTGAATAGTAGCCTCGCTGCACCCCTAATGTCACCTTCACCTAGTTTGGACTCCACGTGAAAACATATGTCTTTCTGTGAAAGGTTATTGAATGGTTGTAAATTTTGATCCAAAATTGTGGTCGAATTGTTGCAGTTTTCTTTAATATGATTTGTAAGTGTTTTTTTTATATTTAACTTCAATTTTGTAGTTCTTTGGAGGTCTGCGGAACAAGGTGTTAAGTCCCCCGAACCTCCATTGAAAAGGAAGGATCCTCCGGCCAGACGGGTGTTGTGTCTGGTTCGGGCAATAAGCTCGAGCGATTTATTGTCGGACCGTTGTATGTGTTCAAACCACGCCGAAAACTTTGCTTGTGCGATGCAGAATTTGTGTAATGTCGGCCTAGATCGGCCAAAAGATCATAATTTAGATGAAAAAAAAAATTGATGATGATTTGTTTTGATTTTTGTCTTAAATGTTATTTTTTTATAAATTATGAACAGCATAATAAAAAAGGAGTTTTAAGGCGGAAACATACCTAAGTGTCGTGTCACCTTATGACGCATTCGATTGGCTACAAGACTCGTTGTGTTATGATGTAGGCTTGAATAGATTCGCATGATTGGTGTATCCCGCGCCACGACACGACACAGTAATGTGTAGGCAGGTATATGGTACAGAATACTAACCGGCAGATCTCCTCGTCAGTCATCTTGAGTTTGGACAGCAGGATGGTGCAGTTCTGAGCGCGTCTCCCGTCGATGACCGTCAAGATCTTAGTGCGGGGCTTCGACCATAGCTGTCTTAGGCCTTCTACTGAGCCTTCGTTCTGTAGGTGACGAATATTTGTCATTAAAAACTGATGAGAGCTTCCAGTGTGCATTTGATACTACGGAAGCCAAAAGTATTAACTATAATCCAGCCATTTTGAAGATACAATATTTAATGAGAAGATTTTTTAGGGTTAGCCTCTACTCAACAACAAATATTAAGGCCCAGTTTCTCAGCTGCTTGTTACATTCCGAATTAGCTGACAATTTGTTACAAATTATCCAAACGTCAGTTGTCAACCGTTTGTTTTGGGTTTCTCAAATCTGCATCATCGAAAAATTACATAATCGCTTGTTACATTGAATAATCTGCATCAATTTATTTCAGTTGGCTACCCTAGCTGGTATTATAAATGATTTTATTTCTGTAAGTTGGGATGTGCAAACACTTTCACATTTTTTTTAAACTAGATGAGGTTGGCGTTTCCTATCTGACTACTCTGAGAAGAAAGGCCGAAACAAACTCAGATGTCACAGTCTCTTTTAAAGTCTTTTTTTTGTCTAATATAGGCTCGCGCTTGACCACTATCTCACCTGATAGTAAGCGATGATGTAGTCGACGGTGGAGCACGCTTGCCTAGAAGTAACCTATTCACTCTTGACTTAAAGACCCCTAGATTGTAGCTATCGGGAAACACAGACTCCGGCAGGGAATTCCACTCCTTAGCTGTACGCATAATAATAGTATTCTCAAAACGTTTAGTGCGTATGGGTGGGATGTCCACCATGTACCGATGACACATCGCCGTACGTCTGGTAGTCCGATGATGGAACGGGCTGGGTGGAATTAAATCATGCAATTCCATCGCACACTCCCCGAAATGTAACCGATAAATAACCGACAAGCTGGCAACTCGGCGACGATGTTCAAGGCTCTGGAGCTTTGTCTTAACCAGTGCCTCATCGCTGATGAGCCTCTTAGCCCGCTTTTCGATCGACTCTAGTGCATCAAGCTGGTATTTGGCAGATCCGTCCCAGAGGCGTGAAATACCTTTTCACCTTTGCAAGGATCCCCAGCTTTTTGGCAGCCAGCTGAGCCTTTGCCTCAATGTATGGACCAAAATTGAGAGTCGATGTCAACGTAACGCCAAGAAGCTCAAGATGGTCAGCTATTGGCACGGTCACATCTCGGCAAGTTGGAGCCTGGTGAAATTGACTCTTTTTTGCGGATAAAAGACACGCCTGGGTTTTAGCAGCATTAAACCTGACCAGATTGGCATCGTCCCATTCGGAGACTGCCTGCAAGGACAGGTTTAAGCGCTCCACCATGGCCTCCCGGAGAGACTGGATCTGAGGCCCGGTAGTACGAGCGTTGGACAAGTATCTCTCAGTAACAGTGCTGTCGTCTGCATACCCAAAGGTTATGTTTTAGCAGATCGTTAATGTGCATCAAGAATAAAGTTGCCGAGAGTACCGAGCCCTGAGGGACCCCGGCGTTAATATCCAAGTAGTCCGACGAGCAGCCATCGATAACCACTCGAATGGACCAATCTCTCAGGAAGTCTGCAATCCAATCACACAGACCACCGGGACACAAACCGAATGAAGGAAGCTTACCAATAAGGCTTTCGTGCCAGATTCTATCAAAAGCCTTCGAGATGTCTTGGGAGACGACAAGCGCTTCCCCATGCCTCTCGATGGCCTCACTTCAGATGTGAATGCCATACGCTAGAAGATCCCCAGTAGACCGATTTCGGCGGAAGCCGTATTGGCGATCACTAAGGATATCGTTTGCTTCTAGGTATGCCAGGAGCTTAGTATTGAGTACACAGAGTATGGAGGTTACAGATATGGGTCTGTAGTTGGCCGGGTCAGCTCGACTGCCCTTCTTGGGCACGGGCTGTACGTTAGCCTGCTTCCAAGCATTCGGCACTTTTCCAGTCTCATACGAAAGACGGAATAGGCGTGTCAAGATTGGACACACAGTTCAGGCGCACAGGTTCTAAGAACAAGTGCTGGTATTCCGTCAGGGCCGCTAGCCTTGTTCACGTCAAGGTTTCGCAGCACCCTACGGACGTAATTTTGATGGATACGAATGTCCGACATACTCGTCTCGCATCCATCAGGAGGAGCAGGGGGCCGCGCGTCACCAGGATTCTGACGTGAAGATTCCGCAAAAAGAGAGGCAAATAAATTTGCCTTCTCCTCAGCGGAGTGGGCCAGTGACCCGTCGGGTTTCAGCAGTGGTGGCAGTGAGGGATGGCAGAAGTTCGACTCGACCGACTTAGCCAGAGACCAAAACGCTTTACTACCTGCTGGGTAAGAAGCAAGTTTGGTCCCTATTCGGCCAATGTGATCGAACCGAGCCCTTCGCATCACCATCTTGCAGGACTTGGCAGCCCTGTTGAAGGCCTTCTTCTTCTGACCCACGTCACTCGCCTTACGCGATCGAGCGTCGACCCAAGCCAGGTACGCCCCATGTTTAAGCGCGTCGGCGCGCTTACATTCGGCGCCAAACCATGGCCGGTCTTCGCTAGACATTGATACGTCAGAGAACGGTTTTATGATATTGCAGAGGGCATACTGCTAAAGAAACATTTCTTTTAAGTTTTCAATATTTATTTTACATGAGCCATCTTCTACAGAACTACCTTGACACCTTTCATCTAGGTACATATAATATTTTCTTCACATCACAGACAAATACAAGAAGGTTACATACCTACTTAACACCCCACCTCGATTAATAGCGTTTTATTGAAAATCAAACACTCTTAATCGCTTAAAAAAATAATTCAAATCAAAACATTTACATTTCCCAATAACAAAAAAATTACTTATGGTGACACTAATTACCCGAAAATAATAATAATATAATGGTCACCCTACTATATGAGAATACAATTTTTATTTATTTTAGCATATATTTAACTTCTTGAATCTATCAACACCTAAAGTCTTTGTAAAAATATCCGCTAAATTTTCAACAGTATTCACATATTCAATTACTAGCTCCTTTTTGAATATTAAATCCTTTATAAAATGATATTTTATATCAATATGTTTCGTTCTTTTACTATTTTCAAAAGTTTTAGTCATATCAATAGCACCTTTATTGTCCACATAGAGAAAACACTTCACATCTTGGCTTTTGTTGGTATTCTCGCATAGTCCCTTTATATTTATCAAATCGCACGCACTTGTGGCTCCAGCGACATACTCAGCTTCTGCAGTCGACAAAGCTACACAGTTCTGCTTCCTTGAGAACCATGCTACCACATGACCGTTTAACAAAGTAACAGATCCACTGATACTCTTTCTGTCAATGTCAAAAACCTCCCCAATCTGCATCAGAGTAGGTTTCTATAACATTCTTCTTGTTATTCTTGACATAGGTCAAGCCACTTGTCTTTGTTTCTTTCAAATAACGTAGTACTCGTTTTGCTTGTGTCCACAGATTTAAAGTAGGCTTATCTAAGTATTGACTCAGAAATGTTGTATTAAAAGCAATATCAGGTCTTGATACCGTCGCTAAAAACATTAAACCTCCAATCAATTGTCTGTAAGGAACATCAACACACTTACTATCTGAATCTGCTTGAAAACCTTTCGTCATTGGACACTTCGTTCCATTCGCCTCAGTCATATTAAATTTTTCCAACATTTTATCTATTTGTTTTTCCTGTGTTATCTTTACAATTTCTCCATTTCTCTGTATTTCCATTCCAAGAAACTTCTCAACTTCACCAAAATCTTTTGCTTGAAATTCTTTCTTTAACTTTTCTTTTACGTAAGTTATCTCTTCTTTACCTTCTGTTACCAAAATATCGTCTACGAAAACTATAATCCAACATTTATTATTATAATACATGCAAAAATCATTATTTGATCTTATAAGTCCTATTTTCAGAATAAAATCATTCAATCTATCGTTCCAACATTTTGGACTCTCTTTCAATCCATATAAGCTTCTATTTAGCTTTAGAACTTTATCTTCTCCCTCACATTTTACTCCTTTTGGTATCTTTAAGTATACATCTGATTCTAGTATTCCATTTAGAAATGCTGTCGGAATGTCCATTTGATGGATTTCAAAATCATTTTGCACTGCATGTGACAAGAAAGTGCGGACAGTGCTCATTCTTGCGACAGGGTATTAATTAACCGTAAAACCTTCATCTCTTTGTAGAAAGCCCCTTGCAACCAGTCTTGCCTTCTTTAGGTTATTATCTTTCTTCACAAAGATCCATTTAGCATCAATTGCTTCTTTTCCATTTGGTAAACCAGTGATTGTCCATGTTTTCATATTTTCTAAAGCGTTCAATTCTTTAACAATTGCTTCATTCCAGCCCATTTTTATAACTTCATTGTAACTTTTAGGAACATCTTCCATATATGTACTATAAGCATAGTGGGTCTCATATTCTTGTAGTCGTTTTGGTTTAACAATTCTTCTTCCACTTCTTGTATATTATTCCTCTGGTAACTTTTCTTGTATTACCTCTTTCACTTGTTCATTTGCATCATCAAATTTATCCTCATCATCACTGTCTTCATCATTTTCAGTCACAGTAGGACGTTGTGAAACTTTAATCTCACCTTTACCTTTCTTTTCTATTAGTCCTGATGTACTTGATTTGCTTTCTTTTTCATCTAATTCTCTATATATTACCGACCTTACATTGTCTCTTTCGATGTCTATTATTCCATCATATTTCACATTTGTTTCATCAAAATATACATCTCTCGAGATTTTAATTTCATTACTTTCTGGATCCCACAATCTATATCCATTTGGACTATATCCAATAAATCTCATTGCTTTTGCTCTTTCTTCAAATTTTGACTTTCTTGGCAATACAATCATCCATGTTTTCGATTCAAATATTTTCATATTCTCTATTTCATATTTACCATAATACAACTCTGCTGGTGTTTTAAATTTTATAGCTGCTGATGGACATCGATTTATTTGATACATTGCACACTTAACTGCCTCTCCTCATAATTCTTTCGGAAGGTTGGATTCCATCATTAATGCTCGTGCTTTATTATATACAGTCCTATTCATTCTTTCAGATACGCCATTCATTTGTGGACTGTAAAGAATTGTGTACTCCATTCTTATTCCATTATTTATCGCAAATTCGCTTATTATTCTATTCTTAAATTCGCCACCATTATCGCATCTTATCCTTTTTACTTTATTTTGTTTCTGTCTTTCTAAATATCTCACATAATCTATTAAGTTTTTAGTTGCTTCATGTTTATACTTCAACAGATATATTACCCCAAAATGTGTATAATCATCTACAATGATCTGGTAATATCTTTCTTCATTTATGCTGGGTACATTTACTGGACCTGCGATGTCAGTGTGTAAAAGTTCGCAAACTTTTTCTGATCTTGGCATAACTACTGGATAGAATGGTAATCTCGTTGATTTTGCTCTCATGCACACATCACATCTTTTCTCATCATTTGGTAAATTCAAAGTTCTCAACCCATTTCTATTCAAATGTCCTAGTCTTTGATGCCATAGATTTATATCATTTGCAGTTGTATGGCAATATTCATTCTCTGTTTTTATTTTCAGTTGCAGTTTATATAATTTTCCAAATTTTTCTCCATACACTCTCAAGTCATTTTGTATAATTTTTACAACATTTCCTTGAAAAATTACATAACTTCTTCTTCTCAACTAATTTACTTACTGAAAGTAAGTTTTGCGTTAAATTAGGCACAATTAGGGCTTCAATATCTATGCATCTGCCTTTTACTTCTGTTTTTATCATTCCTCTCTCATTTGCTTCTAAATACTCGCCATTCGCGACTTTTATTTTTACTGGTTCCTTCAATGTTTGAATTTTTGTCATATAATTTTTGTATTTATCCTTTACCATGTTGTCTGAAGCTCCTGAGTCTATTATAAACTCAATTACGTTTTGTTGGAATGAGGTTTTAGTTAGCAAAACTCATTAAGTTCTGGCTATACAGAATGTATTAAGTTTATTCTTATTTACAATCAAATGCATGTGTCAGGTTTTTAAATTGAAGACTGGTGTGTCAACCACGTCGACACATCATATAGTGTATTCGCCTGTGAAACATATAGTGATTCTTATATGTACTTTTAAAGAGATTACCACGCAGTCATGTATTGTTGAATATATGAGTATCACAGCCCACCCGCAGTTTTAACGCCATATAACAGGTCATGGGCCCAGTTTAGAAAATTATATTAAATTTTTGATATTTTTTCAGTTGCAAATCAGATGCTTAGCAACCAATTATTTATGTCATAACCATAGCTACGGAAGAAAAATAGGTTTGTAAATTAAGGAAGATAAGTAAGTACCTATTTTTACTTTAAAGAGATGGAGTCTCTGAATAAATTGAAAAAGACAATCATTTAAAAATCATAAAATTCTACAGTTATAATCATACAGGAAATATTTTTGACGACATTAGTTTTCTACAAAATTTATGTGCTGAGATAAATAGCACTGAACAAAAAATATCTGAAGAAAATTTAATGCAGAAAATTATCACAATATTGCCTGATAACATGAAATTGTTCAAACATATTTGGGAAATAACACCTAGAGAAGATAAAAATATACAAACACTAATTTTGAGACTTCAAAATTTAGATATGCCGGAAACTTCGGTTTGTAATAACGAAGTCTTAAAATCAACAGAGAAAGTATGCTTTAACTGTGGTAAACCGGGCCACATTGCAAGGTTCTGTAAGAATGAAAAATGCATTCATTGTAAAAAAACAGGTCATGCATCTAATAATTGCTTTACAATTAAAATTTGTAAAAATTGCAATAGAAAAGGTCATATCCAGAAGTATTGCAGGAACAATAGTCCGGTACGTAATAAGTTAAACATGGAAATTTCAATAAAAGCAGTAATTGATTCAGGAGCATCTTCTCATATGTTTAATAACAAAAACATAATAAATTTTGCAGAGAAAATAAATATTGACATTAAGTGTGCAAATGAAGAAAAACTAATAGCCAATGGAATTGGTACCATCAATACAAATTTTGGATTAATAGAAGATGTGCTGTATGTCCCAGGAGTGTCAAGGAACCTGATATCAGTAAGTTCAATCACGGACAAAAACGGTTCAATCCTCTTCTCTGGAGACAAGGTATTTATCTATAAAAATAATAAAATAATTTTAAGAGGCTACAAAACTAAAAATGGCCTCTATGAAACAGATTTTTCGGCCAATTTTAGTCGTGAAGCTTTATTGACTGAGAGTGTCAATATCTGGCACCGTAGGCTAGGTCACGTATCCGACGTGCCGCGTCTAGCAAAGCTGGTCAATGGGATTGAAATTGGGAGGGGACATTTAGATAAAATTTGCGAAATCTGCATAAAATCTAAAATGACAAGAAAGCCTTTTGGAGATAACCGAATTAAAGCAAAATTCCCTTTAGAAATTATACATACAGACATTTGCGGCCCAATTGAAGTTCCCACTTGGGATAACAAAAAATATTTCATTACCTTTTTGGACGATTTCACACATTTCTGTGTAGTTTACTTAATCACCTTCAAAAGTGAAGCCTTTGAAAAAATTAAACAATTTGTATTTTTGGCAGAAAATCATTTTAGAAATAAAGTGTACAAAATAAGATGTGATAATGGTGGGGAATTTGCGAACAATAACCTGCTTTCATGGTGCTACTCAAAAGGAATAATATTAGATATGACAATACCCTATACGCCACAATTGAATGGAAAAGCTGAGAGGTTAAACAGAACCTTAATGGAAAGAACTAGAGCTTTATTATTTGATGGTCGTGTTCCGAACTACTTATGGGGTGAAGCTTTGTTGACTGCGAGTTTCCTAGTCAATAGGAGTCCTACGGAAGGATTAGATAAAACACCAGCAGAAATGTGGTTTAACATTAAACCAAACCTTTCAAATATAAGAAGATTTGGATCAACAACCTTTTACAAAATTAATTCCGGCTTACGTAAACTAGATGAGAGATGTAACAAAGGTATCTTGGTTGGCTACATAAGAAATGGTTATAAAATTTGGGTAGAAGAAGAGAGGAAGATTATTAGAGCAAGAGATGTACGAATAAATGAAGACGAACAAGGAATTTATATTGATCATGAAGAAAACATAGTAAGAATAAATGGGCTGTGGGATGAAGTTGAACCAGAAGTACGAATAGATGATGTAAGAGAGACGCGTGGTAATGAAAAATGTCGAGCAGAGGAAGATGTAAGAAGAAGCATCATTATAGATAGCAATCGAGAAGGAGAAAATTTGGTCAGATATAGTGATGAAACAAATGATGTTGTAAGAAATGAAGATGTAATAAATGAAAACGAAATAAGTGAATCTGAAAGGATAAATGAAGAAAGAACCAATATTGAAAATAATAATGATAATTTTGATAGGCGTTTAAGTTTTGATAATAATTTACAAAATGATGAAGGAAATGAAGAATTTTTTGATATTGAAGAAGTTGAGGAAGATGAAGATCGAGCAGTGGAGAATATTGAAAATGAAGTAGTGGAGAATAATGAAGATCGAGCCGTGGAAAATAATGTAATTAGAAGGATTCAACCAGAAAGACAGAGAAAACTACCAGAACGTTACAAGGATTTTGTAATGGACTATGATACTGAAGTATCTATGTTAACATATGAAGAGGCTATAGAATCAAGAGAAAAAGAGAAGTGGAAAAAAGCAATAGAAGAGGAAATCAAATCTTTAGAAGAGAATAATACGTGGACATTTGTAGAAAAGAAAGAAGCAGAAGGTTCAAAATTAGTGTCGAGCAAGTGGATTTTTACAATTAAATCAGATGGAAGATATAAGGCAAGATTAGTTGCAAGAGGTTTCCAACAAAAGTATAAAATAGATTATGATGAAACGTATAGCCCAGTTGTGAACACGAACTCTTTAAGAATTTTGTTTTCAATTGTTGGAAGTAAAAAATTGAAGATGAAACAATTTGATATTAAAACAGCCTTTTTGCATGGGGAATTAAGGGAGTGTATTTATTTGAAAGTCCCCAAAGGCTATAGTAATAAAGAGGGCAAAGTTTGTAAATTAAATAAAAGTTTATATGGTCTTAAACAAGCTCCACTAATGTGGAATATTAAATTCACAGAATTTTTAATTAAAATGGGTTTCAGACAATTGAAATTAGACCAGTGTATTTTCGTAATGGATGGAGAAAGAAGAATAATTCTTGCCATATACGTCGACGATGGATTGGTCATTGGAGAAAGAGAAGAAGATCTTCTACATGTAATAAATACTTTAAGAAAAGCTTTCGAAATGAGAATTTGTGAAGAAGTGTCCAACTACATCGGTTTGGATATAAAACAAGAAGAAAATGGAGTAAAAATTTTTCAGAAAACGTATGTTGAGAAGATTGTGAAGAAATTTAACTTGAATGAAGCTAGAGAGTGTAAAAGTCCAACTATTTTAATAGAACAACATCCATCAGTTAAAATTGATATTAAATCTCATGAATTGTACAGAGAGATGATAGGGTCATTGTTATATTTGTCAAATAAAACTAGACCAGATATTAGTTTTCATGTGGGTTATTGTTCGAGGCATCAAAATTCTCCAAATTTAAATGATCATAATAACGCAAAAACAATTTTAAGATTTTTGAAAGGTTCGAAGGATAAAGGTATTCACTTTGGTGAAGGTGATAAAGTGCTCAGAGGATATTGTGATTCGGATTTCGCGGGGGATCCAGACACTAGACGCAGTACTTCGGGTTTCGTGATTTGGTTGAACGGTGGACCAGTGGCATGGAGCTCAAGAAAACAGTCAGTAGTAGCGTTGTCGAGTACAGAAGCTGAATTTATAGCTGCAGCAGAATGTTGCAAGGAACTTCTGTTCATAAGAGACCTAATAAATGAAATTACGAATGAAAAATTAGACCTTGAGATGAGAGTGGACAACCAATCAGCAATTTGGCTAATGAAAAAAGGGCATTATGAATAAAAGGAGCAAACACATAGATGTGAAATATTATTATCTGAAAGATGCAATTGATGCAAATAATATATCGGTTAAATATTGTCCAACGGGTTCACAAATAGCTGATATACTCACAAAATGTTTACCACCTGTGAAATTTGAACGCTGTCAGCGAAAACTTGTGTCTTAGTTGTTTGTGTGTTAGTGTTTAAGTGCGGGCTAAAGTGAACTAATAAGTGTTTTTCGGTTGATATATGGGTTTAATATTATGTAGTATGTAAGTTTTTATAGGGTGTGTAATTATCTATGAAGAAGTTGTTTAGAGTTGTGATGTAAACTTAAGGAGTCCTGATAAGTTCATGTTAATTAATGAAAGTGTTGATTAAATTTATTTTTTCTGTTTATAGCAGAATTTTAAAAGAATTAAGGGGGTGTCAAATTATAATTCATTTAAGGGGGTGTGGCAATAACTTGTTGGTGATATTAATAGTAAATGAATATTTTTTAATCAATAAGTAACTCGAATACGTAACTTGTTCTTAAATTTTTACATTGTTTTTCAGTATGTCGGAACCTTAAGTTTTTATATCGGAACTTTATTTTGTTAACTCTTTTCATGTTAGTAGGTATAGTTATTTTGTTTGTTTATGTTGTATTGTTATGTTTGAAAATATTATGTATGGACGGACGTATGTTGAAGTCGAGTTGGAGTTTTAAATATTAACGGAATGTTTGTTAGTTAGGTAGATTTTTTATGGTAGTTAAATATTGGATGAAGGGGTGTTATCGAGTAGTAGTATAATTAATTATGATGATGAGTTTTTATTGATACTGGTTCAAATGATGTTGAGTAGGAGTAACAGAATATTAATTAAATGTTTTTGTTTTTAGTCAGATAGGTTGTGAGATATTTAATATTGGATGTTATGTTTTCGAGTAGTAGGAATAATAAAAAATGATGATTAGTTTTTATTGATACTGATGATAGATTGATGTTTAGATTAATTGAGTGGGAGATATTATAGGATAGTTGAAGTGTTGTTGTTTTTAGAATATTGTTGAAGTGGGGTCTTATGGTAATGTTAATGAGTGTAGGTTTATGATGTTATTTAAAGACAGTTTGGTGTTTCTAAAATTTTGTTGAAGTTTATAATATACAGGTTGCTGAAATTTATTATATACAGGGTGCTAATAGAAATGTTTTTGAAACTTTAGGTTATGCAAGGTGTTTGTGTAGATGTAACTGTTTTAGCATGTGCATTTGATTGAGGGGGTGTGTTGGAATGAGGTTTTAGTTAGCAAAACTCATTAAGTTCTGGCTATACAGAATGTATTAAGTTTATTCTTATTTACAATCAAATGCATGTGTCAGGTTTTTAAATTGAAGACTGGTGTGTCAACCACGTCGACACATCATATAGTGTATTCGCCTGTGAAACATATAGTGATTCTTATATGTACTTTTAAAGAGATTACCACGCAGTCATGTATTGTTGAATATATGAGTATCACAGCCCACCCGCAGTTTTAACGCCCTATAACACGTTTGACTCAATGTACTCATTTGTTATGTGTATTGTTTCATCATACGCCGTGAACATGTGTTTTGTAATGTTTGCTTGTCCATCTCTACCTCTATCATTTCTTCTACCTCTTCCAAAAATATTTCCTCGAAAGTATCTACCTCTTTGACTACTCCTACATTGATATGCTTTGTGTCCTTTTTGCTTACATTTATAGCATACTATATTTTCCGTCGAAAAACTTGTCTCGGTACCCGTCTCGTGATTTCTATTTTCACTATAACTTTTAATTTTTAGCTCAGCGTCCAACAATCTTGCTTTCACAAAATCAATTGTGATTTCCTTTTCGGTTGACATTGTTTCTAGTAATGTTATAACATTTTCATAACTATCTGGCAGTGTTAATAATAAGTGACACACTTTATCAGACTCAGACATGCTTTCTCCAATTTCAATTTCATTTATTATGTTATCAAACCTTAGATAGTGGTCCTGTAACTTTGTATCTTTTTGACATTTCAAATTCAGCAATCTTCTCTTTAGTTGCAATTTATTGAAAACAGATTTTCGTTCAAAGATAGCTTCTAAACATTTCATCATGTCTAATGATGTTGTACACTTCTTTATCACATTTTTCTTTGTACATAATATTTTAAATAAAAACATACACACCCAACTAACTCTTACAAAACAATCACAAACGCAAAACAGATACAGAACTAGACAAGCAAATGACATAACGTTGCGGGCGCCTAGAACAAACTACGGCAAGAGTACGATTTTGTATGAAGGAGCACAGCTTTACAACAAATTGCCTCGGAATGTAAAAGATCAAAACACCATCTACACTTTCAAAAAATATCTAAAGAGACACATTTTAGCGGATTTAAAAATTTAATCTATCTTCGGGTACTGTAATAATCTAACCTATTTTCTATTGTGTAACCGTCGCGTCGCCTAATATATTCTAATTTGAAATAAGTTTTTCTCATATAAGTGAATGTAATTCTTTTTGAGAAATAAAGTTCTTAAACCATATATATGATATGTACTTATCTGATACACATTGTACGATTATTGACCTTGCTTTAATATCCATTTCCTTAGTTGGTTTCTCACTTTTTATCGCTTCTACAACTCCTTTTTCCTCTAACAGTAAATTTATTCGAAATTTCCATGTTTGAAAATTTATTTCCTCTTTCAGAAATGGCATCGCTTCATATTTTCTCATTTCCATTTTTATACTTTTGTTTTCTCTGACAGCTCAAAATTTTCTTCTCATTTAAACTATTTCATTTCATTTACCATTTTTCTTCTTTAAATCTGCACAAATATGCGGCCCATAACCTTTTATGATATTGCAGAGGGCATACTGATAAAGAAACAATTCTTTTAAGTTTTCAATATTTATTTTACATGAGCCATCTTCTACAGAACTACCTTGACACCTTTCATCTATATATAATATTTTCTTCACATCACAGACAAATACAAGAAGGTTACATACCTACTTAACAAACGGAATGTAGTACTCCATTCCCCGACGCAACACATCCGTCACGGCATCCGCGCACGACGATGGATCAGACGAAGAAAAGCAAGTAGGCTGCCAAGAATAGCATGCGAAGAAAGATCTCATGCCATCCCAATCTGCCGACCTGTACCGCCAAACCCGCCGGGTGCGCCTTGGGCTGGGATCGGGCGTGGAATAGACGGACACAGACTTCACCAGACAGTGGTCGGAACTACCCAATGGTGATGCTATCGACACAGAGTATCTGTCTGGATCTGTTGTCAGCAGAAGGTCTCCCGTCCAGCATGATCAGTGCACTGGTATGGGAAGAGCCACTCCTGGTGGTGGGCATTAAAGTCCCCCAGTAACACTAATGGGCAGAAGGGTACCGCTGCTGTGCTGCATCAGCCGCCTCACTGAGGTACTCTGTGAGCCTGGTTGCCTCCTGATCTCCCCTGTGCGAACGGTAGACACAGGCGTAGATAATTTTATCCAGACCTGTGTCCACCAGAACCCAGAGCGTTGTGAATCTTGAGTCCTCAAGGTTACGGAGACGCCGACAGCAAAGATCGTCACGGGCGTACATACATATGCCCGCCCGTGGTCTAAAATTGTGCTCCAGGGTGAACCCTGGGTAAGACAGGTACGACACGTCTGACGGACTCGCTATCTGCGTCTCCGTAAGGAAAAACAGCGCTGGTTTCTCAGTCTCCAGGTGGTAGTGGACTGCAGAGAGATTTGAGTGCAGACCCCTAATGTTGGTGAGGTGCACTTTGTGGGGGAGGGGGTGCAGCCGCTGTTTAAAACTATTATTCCTTTTCCTTGTCATCATTCATATTTTATAAGAGTGAACGGAGGAGAGGAGTTGGAAGTGAGACAAGGTTCCACGCTGCTAACCTTCAGACACGCACTGAAAGGACAGCATCATTGGGGTACTGGGTCGCCAACCAGCACGATGGTGCATTCCGGTCTTTTTCGACAGTTGGCGGGGCAGCCTTTCGTGTGTGGCTGGCACACTACTTGGGCCACCAACTTCCTGCGGTCGGCCAGCGGCGCACCGTGCCTCGGATCCCGCTATCCTCCGCGACTAGTCTCCCGATACATCCCTAACAGCGCGCGTCAGGCTGGTCAACCTGCAGTGGAACAGCTATCTCGACCCAACTCCTCTAGTTGGCTACACCGAGCATCGAGCCGGAACACGGCTAGGCCGTTTGGCGGTACGTCTTTGCCTGGTGGGTGGTCACAAGCCTTCGGCCGAAGCCTCCCACCAGTTAGTGTCACCTGATTTGCACCACCCGGGGACCACGTGTAGGGAATCAAAAAAAGGGTACATTCCTACGGACGTGGGTGACTCGGCCCCCAAAAGGTCTAGACAAAATCTTGGTTAGATCATGTGAAGACCATGATGTAGACTGATGACTGAAATGGTCTTTTGAGGAAAGAACCAGCCAGATTGAGTGGACCTGTCCAGTCAGTGCACGCAGTTTGTCAATAACCGAGCAGCTTTACTCAGAATTTATGGAGCTCAACGATTCGACGAACAATACCAAAGAAAGGACATTCGGGTAGGCCGCATAAACAACTCAAACTGCCAGACCATGATTAAAAACTAACTAAGAAATTTTTTAATTAAACACAAAAATAGAAAGAACCATATAGTCTTCACAATAATTAAAATAAAATAATATAATACTTTAAAAAGTAAATATTCTTGTCATTGCAAGAAAACCAAAAAAAAAAGAGAATAACAAAATACACGGTGCAAAATATACTAAATATATTTTTCTTATGTTTTATAATAAAAACCAATTATTCCTAATTGATAAAACAATTGAACCTCACTTTTCAAGCGATTGTTTTAACTTTATTCGAACTTAAATCATTTTGAGAGAATTTTGCTTATTGCCACTTCATGGTTGTGATTTAAAATTTTGATTTTTTTTTATTAACAAACTGAGTTATTTGTTTAATTTTTAATGATAAGATCTTTTTCGAAGTGAAGGACATCATTGTGCCCAACTTTACCCAAACTGAGAGGCCCAGGGCAGTTGAGATGAGAAGAAATGATCAAACCTACAGAATGATGTGCATAATTCATCGTTTATCTGTTTCAACCATTAAAAACTGCAATAAATATTGCAGTTTTTTCAGACTAATTCTTTTGTGAGAGTATCAGAACAAGGCAGGAATCTCGAACTTCTAACAGAAATAATCTTTTTATATAGTTTCGCTTTCGGGAAAAACCGCGTTTAAAGCCTATTCAAGCCAGAAATAAGCTGGAGGAAGTTCGAGGTGCAATAGAAACTAGATTTAAGGAACGAAGGAGATTAAAAGAAGCTGGTTATGGTTTGTTCGTCTACGCCGAAGGTCCAAAAACCACATCACCTTTGAAACAGAACAATGTTTGCCCGGGAATATCAACTTTAGAACACCGACTAATGGAGTAAAATATTGTGCAGTGATGAGTGTGGAATTAAATTAAATCGAATCGACAGACGGCAATGAATGTGTAAGACATGAACAAGAACAACATAATCTGTATTTTTTTTAAGCTACAGTGGCATATGGCAGAGGAAAAATATTGGATTCAGGTAGGGTATGTTTGGGAGCTCGTACGGACTTGATAATGATAGATGGAGGGAATCTTATTGCGCGTCGCTATAGAAGTGTTATTTAAGAATAAAACGCGGTATCATTTGGCCTTTTATCATTGGTTACTTAGTTTTGATCTGGGAAAATCCTCGGCTGCATACCACTTTTTCAAATCCAGCCTATCTTAATAATGTCAATATCACAGTTTTGGCGGCGTCGGCGAGATCACCAGACTTGCATCCGATAGAACACGTCTGGGAACTGTTAAAACGAAGAGCATAATTCATACTCCCTACACCTGTCAATGTGGGTAAACTGCGAAGCGACATTGTATAGGAATGATAAAAACTACCACAAGAGACAATGAATAACATTATTCTCAACATGTCTAGGCGTTTGAAAATTTTATAAGAGCAAGTGGAGAAAACACGCAATATAATGTGATATTATTTTATTGTAAAAAAGTTTTTTAATTAACTTTTTCAACTTTTCTTGGTAACCATAAAAAATCAACAATGTCCAGTTTTCCCATTAAGTCTTATTACTCACAAAAAAATGTACTAAATCCGATCTCATTTTATTTTAAAAGGTGTATTTTTAAGTAAGGAAAAATGTCTTAATATAAGTTTTTTAAATTAACTCTTATTTAATATAAAAATCATTATTTTTATTTTGTTTTGCTAATTTTGCCGGTGTGTGTATTTATCTTGAGCGGCTGCGTTAGTGAAGCTGCCTAACCAAGCAAAGCGGCCTACCAAGGACAGTTTTTGGATGTGCAACCATTTTTTTTAGGTTTGCTTGTTTTTTGTTAGGTGACCCAATACAGGTTAAGCAACACTAACCAAGGTTAGACTTTGGATGGGTGACCACTTTTTTTTGCATCGTTTGTTTTTGGACGGCTGACCCCGCCAGGGTAAGCAACACTTACCAAGGACAGTCTTGGGATAGGTGACCACGTTTTTTTGGATCGCTTGGTTATGGGTGGTTTTTTTTATTGGCTTGCTTGTTTTTGGATAGGAGACCCAACACAAGTTAAGCAACACTTACCAAGGTTAGTATTTGGATGGGTGACCACTTTTTTTTGGATCGTTTGCTTTTAGATGGGTAACCCCGCTGTGGTAAGCAACAATTACAAAGGTCAATCTTGGGATGGGTGACCACTTTTTTTTTGGATCAATTGTTTTTTGGATGGGTGACCTTGGTAGATGTTGTTTAACCTAGCGTGACTTAAGAGATGGTTGACAATATTTTTTGGGGTGATGGTCACCCATTCAAAAAAAAGCAAATTAAAAAAAGGTGGTCACCCATCCAAAGACTGACCTTGGTTAGTGTTGCTTACCCTGGCGGGGTCACCCATCTAAAAATAAGTAACCCCAAAAAAAAGTGGTCACCCATCCTAAGACTGACCTTGGTAAGTGTTGCTTACCCTGGTGGGTTCAGCCATCCCGGCCGAAACAAGTTAAACACAAACCTATCGAAAAACTGACCTTGGTAAATACTAAGTACAAGGTACAGTCAACATTAATGCGCTTGAGGAATTTTCGATTCCCAGATCAGTAACAGGTTTTGTTTTTATATTTATTTACATACAAAAAAACTATTTTTGATAATTGTGTCAAGTTTTTATAATGTAAATAATTTGAAAAGTATGTAAAAATTTAAATTTTTTCGATTAGTCCACCTCTTGGTTGGCCACCACTGGGGGACAGCGGGAAAACTTTTAAAAATTATTCTAGTTGTCCACCACTGGGGGACAGCGACACGGATTTTAACGGGGAATAATCGCATTTTTTTAATTTTGGTAATCAACTATAATTCTTCAAGTGACAATTAGCAGACACAATAAAATTACCATTACCATTGTTTTAATCCGATTCGGCAATATGGACAGCCGAGAGGATTGATGTAATTAACATATTTTTTATAACTGAACCGATATCAAAGATTTCACCGACCCCTATTATTTTTTTATCGTAATATAAGCATTTAAAATCATAATAATAATTTTAAACTGCTCATAATCGACCAATATTCAACAATTATAAATAAGGCAACAACAAACATACAACTGACAGACACACACACACAAACTGATTGATATTGATAAAGGTTCTCAGAAACCCAAAACTGCTGTAATAAGTGGTTAAATCGAGATTTTTCTCAAATGTGACAAATTGTCAACCGCTTGTCACACTTGGTGTTGAGAAACTGAAAGTAGAATAAACCGGCGATTATTCGTCGATTACGTTAACAGCCCGATAATCGAGAGCTAGGATACCGGGTGAAAGTAATAAAACGAATTCGATATAGAATGTTGTGTTTTGTTGTACATCGATATAACTGAGTTCGTACGTGAAATAAAACGTGTTTTACAAAAAAATACTACGTTGGTAGTATTTTTTTGTAAATTCCAAACAACAAAACTACAAAGTGAACAATAACTCTATTTTTGGAAGTCCGTGTCATTGTTTTTCGCGTTATGGACACTGACTTCCAAAAATGAAGATATTTTTCACTTTGTAGTTTTATTTGGAAGTCGGTAGTATTTTTTTGTAAAAGTGTTTTTTTGTTTTTCACTTTTTAGTTGTACCTATAATGCAAAAATAGATTACCCGAATATCATGAAACTGAACATAACCGGTGAAATGAGAGTGTACCAAGGTGAACTGTACAAATCTGCGTACCCCTTTAGAGCGTACTGGCGTGATGTTATGTTATGAAATGGTATAAACAATAAACAGACATGCGA
This sequence comes from Orthosia cruda, assembly GCA_964057195.1. Lineage (NCBI taxonomy): Eukaryota > Metazoa > Arthropoda > Insecta > Lepidoptera > Noctuidae > Orthosia > Orthosia cruda. The sequence continues at coordinate 17,436,539 of OZ059846.1, read as the reverse complement.
TTGCAGCAATCCCGAGAGATTTTCCGTTATTTATTGAAGAGTTGTGTTGTATATCTTCGAAGTTCTTCATCAGATCTTCAGCATATTATAATAGAACCAATTTCGGAACATACTCTTTCAAACAAAAAAAAAATTCAAAATCGGTTCACAATTGACGGAGATATTTGGAACATAAAAAAAAGTCGAACATAGAACCTCCTCCTGTTTGGTAAATCGGTTAAAAATTAGGACTAGAAGATTAGATTAGACCTAAAAATGTTTTTCATCCCTGCTGCCAGCTGATAGAACTGTCAGTGCTTTGTTAGTAAATATTGTACCTTTATGTTGGCCAGAGTATAGCAATCAAATGTAGTTTTTTATCGTAATTTGCTCTCAGATTTGTGTTTACATAGGCTCAATATGGTTGGCAGACTATAAGAGCTAAGTTACATAAGTTCGTTTAGCTTATCTCGCATCGCTGATGTAGATTTTTATACTTGTTTACATACATTGCGGTTTACATACAACTTAGTTTAGTTCAGTCTCCCTCTGGGGTAACTGTCCATTATTAAGTTGGTTGGTTAGTTATCAGACGATTTTAACAACAATAATAATTATTTAAAGTTATCTTTGTTACAGGCCGGGGATTTGACCGCTACAACAAATGCGATAAGTCGAAAATATATTAATCAAAAACAATTAATAATACCAGCGTGTTACTGTCTCAAAACAGGGCAAAGGCATCTTCTCATATCGAGAAGGCACGAGCATTAATTACTGTAAGTCCAGGTTTCCTCAAGCTGTCTTCACCGTTGTCAGCGATGTCCAAGACAAAAAAAAAGTTAACTTACCTGGACTCCATTCTTCTGATAGGCACAGAACATCTTATCGATCGTGTGCAGATCCATGGCGTTATAGAGCTTGGTATCGTCCAACTCCTGCCATATAGTTCCATGGAGTTTAGTGTCGGGCAGTTTGCTCCAGTTGAGGCTCTTCAGCGGGTTGCCGGGTGTGGGCACGTTCTTCATGGCGCGAGGGGGTGCGGCGGCGGTGGGCGCGAGGTGTGCCAGTGGCGCAGGCGGAGGCGCGGGCGCTGGAGGCGCGGGTGGAGGGGGCGAGAACAGCGACGGAGGGGAGGGCGGCAGAGCGCAGCTTGTCTCTATTGCTGCGCTCTTGAGGTTGCTCACCTGGCAATGAACGTTGATTTAGTTTTATGTATGGCAAGAATATGTACATTTAGTACACGCTCTAAAATGAGCTGGCGAAACTTTATATGGGTACATGATGCATGAACGGTATCGATGTTAAATCATGATTCAACGGAAGAAATATGACTGAATAAACTCATTTTTTTTGGAATTATAGCACGCAGTTAATATCAAATCCAAAAAGTGTTATACACAAAAATCCAGATAGGCAATTTAATTTGAACTTGTCTAGTATTTGATTTTTCACAAACCTTCGCATCATCTGGTATGCTTCCTTCACTGACTAATTTTTCAAACCTCACTCTTTCTGTTCTCTCTTGGTTCAGCTGTAGAATTAAACAAACATGACACATATTACAAATAATAATATAAATATGTTTTAATAATATTATAATTTGTTTAATAATTAAATTGGCGTAAGCAAGCTGAAAAAATGGTTAAGTTATGAATTATGATTCACTTTCGGTCCATGATGTTAGAAGGTAAAAATATGTGAACCATTTTATCCATGCGTAAATCGCAGAGTAAGTATTAGCAAAATGTGATAAGTACCTATGTGAAATAAAATGTAAAAGTAGGGTTTAAATGTTCAATGTCTTAATAGTTCAGGAGACCTTAAAAAATAGACTACTAGAAATTTTCGTATCATTAAACATTATCAATTGTACCTTCTCCCTAGACTTTCTGAATTCAATTTAATATATTCAAGGATAAGGTTGATATTAATTTAATCGACTGCTTTAGATCAAATTCAAAATCAAATTCAATTTATTGCATCTATAATGTATATACAGGTGGTACATATAAGTTTCGGAAACAATTATGGAGCCTGTCGGGCAGATATGGCTGAATTCTCGTCAAAATACAAACAAATAGCAAAAAAAAAATTATGTAAGTTGGTTTGTACAAACACTTTTACATGTCGACCATATTATTTAAAACTAGATGAGGTCGGCTTTTGCTATCCGACTACTCTGAGAAGAAAAGCCGAAACAGCTCAGAGGTCACAGTCTCTTTTAAAGTCCAGACAAAATCTTGGTCAGATCGTGTGAAGACCATGTGAGACTGATGTCTGAAATGGTCTTTTGAGGAAAGAACCAGCCAGATTGAGTGGACCTGCCCAGTCAGTGCACGCATTTGTCAGTAACCGAGCAGCTCAACTCAGAATTTAAGGAGCTCAACGATTCGACGAACAATACCAAAGAAAGGACATTCGGGTCCGCATAATCTCAATCTGCCAGACCATGATTAAATACTAAGATAAATTAAAACCAAAAAAATAAAATATATCCCATAGTCTTCACATTCACAATAATTAAAATAAAATAATAAAATAAAAAAAAGTATAGTATTCTTGTCATTGCAAGAAATGCAAAAAATAAATAAAACAAAAACATAATTCACGGTGCAAAATATAAAAAATCTAAAATAATTGGAGCAGCTGAATCTGAAGCCTTTTTATCCTCAACGTAATATTTAATGGTATAAAACGCTTTCTGGCACAACTTACGTCTTGAATGATTTGAATTTATTAAGACTTAGATCTTGTATGTGGCTTGGAAACTTATTATAAAAGCGTACACATTGACATCTAGAAAGCATTGGTGGCCCGGTGGAAACGGCCGCGACTTACAAGTTGTAGGTAGTGGGTTCGAACCCAGGCAGGCGCTTTACTTTGTGTAAATTATTCCATCGCCACTGCTCTCAAAACGGTGAAAGAAAACACCGTGAGGAAACCGGCATGTCCTAGAACCAAAAATTCGAAGACATGTGACATTCACCAATACGCACTGTACCCGCGTGGTGGATAACGGCCCATTCCCTCTTGCAGAGAGGAGGCCTGTGTCCCAACAGTGGGAATATTAAAAGGCTGATGATGATGATGATTGACATCTAAACGAGCCACCTATTTTCTTAAACCTTGTTGTAGGTACTACAAATTTGTGTTTGTTCCTAGTATTTATGTTATGGATATCACTGTATTTTTTAAACAATTTTATATTTTTATGGGCATATAAAAGATTTTCATAAAATACTGAGAAGGCACAGTCATTACATTAATCTCCTTAAATTTCTCTCTGAGATAATATTTCGGGCTTAATCTTTAAATTGATCGAATAACCCATTTCTGCAAAAAAAACGATAGTCTGGATTTCGGCGGCATTTCCCCACGACAGAATACCGTACGACACTACACTATGAAAATAGCTAAAGTACACTAAACGGGCTCTATGTCAGTTAAATTACGAATTTTTCTACCAGCATATGCTGCCGAGCTTAGCTTCTTTGACAATTTATCTATATGTGGGGCCCACTGAAGCTTAGCATCCAAAGTTAAGCCTAAGAATACTGTGCTGTTTTCAGGATTCAATTCTTCGCCCTTTATCATCACATCAGTTATCACCTGCCTAACTTGAGGTAGGGTAAACTTAATGCTTTTGGTTTTTTTTTCATGAAGAAGTAAATTGTTAACATTTAACCAGTGAACTACTTTTGAGATCGCACTATTTACATCGTCAGTAAGCAACTGCTGACGTTTAAGTTTAAACAAAAGTGAAGTATTATCCGCAAATAACACTATATCATGGTTATCGGGTATGAGGTAAGGCAAGTCATTAATATAAATAAGAAACAAGAAAGGACCAAGAATTGAGCCCTACGGAACTCCCATTGTTATTATAGATCCGGGAGATCCCATTAACGTCAATACTAATTCCCGGCTAGAGCGGCTACCCGGCAACCGGGGCGTGTGAAAAGGCACTTATAGTGTGTGAGAACAGGAAGATGTGAAGTCATCCATCTCCTGCTACTCTTTTCCTATACCTGCACCCCTAGCCAAGTTACAAACGTTTCGTATCGTATCTCTTTCTAAAATCGTTAACGCCTTCTATTTGTATGGGCTCACCACGTGACTTAGCGTTCAGATGTGTCATTTCCATACATTGATTCTTTTTCTACTAGCGTTATCGATTGTAGATTGTTAACTTGACTAAAGGTGCTGCTGCTGGCTCAGTATCATTCGTTATCAGCGATGGCGATGGTCGAAATGTAAGAGATTGATCACGTGACATTTCAATAGCGTTTGACATTCCCATACATTTTTCCAATGGCTATCGCCACGTTTTCGATGATAAGTAGAATATCTCTTGTCTACGGGGATATCAACTAGGATCACAGATCCATGCGCCCTATATAAGTGATAGTGTAATATAAACATAGGTACTAGCTGCCGCCCAATACCTTCACCCAAAATCTTTATAAATTATAGCCTATGTGTTATTCTGATGTATATTTATATTTATGTAAAGTTTTATCAACATCCGTTCAGTAGTTTTTGCGTGAAAGAGTAACAAACATCCATCCATTCAAAGATTGGATTGCATTTCAAGATAAAAAATATGATGATGGTGATTAAATTAAATTATTTATTTGACAATTTGAAATATATGTTATAATCAAGTAATGATAAAGTAGCACACAAATGTATTGTCACAAATCTGATGGTAACGCCCAAACTAGGCCTGGACCTGTATTTTGGGTGTCAGTTTCAGCCATGGGTTCTATTTTCAATCTAAGAAATTGTGGAGGAGTGTCGCTACATAGGTGACAGTTTTTTTTTTGTTGGGACAATCCCACCTCACTATTCCCAAACCACTGCAACTCCTGAAAGCCAGAATCAGCAGTTGACAGCCAAGGTTATTGACGATTGATGATGATGATTATGAATCTTTCATCATGATCCTATGTTTGATCATACATAATAATATAAGATAGTGTAATACCCCCTAAGGCCTCAGAATCCAACCTAGCATATCGGTGATGTCACCCATCTCCTGGCACTTTCCCCCATACCTGTTGCTCCAGTGCGTGCGCCCTGGTGGCCGCAGCCCGGGCCCTCTCGGTGCACTCCATGTGCGCGGCTGTCTCCCTCTCCAGCCGCTCCTTCAGGCGAGACACCACTCCCTCCAACTCCTCGCGCTCTTGACTCTGCTCGTCTACTTGCTTTTCCTGTTAGTGGGTTAGTTCTTACTTAGTTAGGTCATGTGTGTGGTAGATAGACGTAGGGATTAGTGGTCTGAGGTTCTGGTAAGCCGAATGGGTCTGTTAACTCGTAGTTAGTAACTACGGCTTTGTTTTAGGATATTCCATGGGAAAGAGTTGTAATGGTTTACCATCACAACTGTGGAAATAACATTAAAAATTTAACCAATCCCTTTTTACAGTCCGTTCAACCTTATTTGTGTTGTATTCCGTAAACTTAAAGCATAAACCTGCTACCAAAGCAAACTGTTTACTACGGCTACCATTGGTCATGTTACGGTTAGAAGCCAAAATTTGTTGAAGGGCTGCAAAAATAGGATTGCTTAAATTTCTGAAGTTATTTCAGCTCCAGAGCCTTGAACATCTTCGCATAGTTGCCAGCTTGTTGGTAGGGGGGTTTTTTATTGGTTAAATTTCGAGGAGCGTGCGATGGAATTGCATGATTTAATTCCGCCCAACCCGTTCCAACATCGAACAACCAGACGCACGGCGATGCGTCATCGGTATATGGTGGACATCTCACCCATACGCACACAACGTTTTGGGGACACTTTTATTTTGCGTACAGCTAAGGAGTGGAATTCCCTGCCGGAGTCTGTATCCTAAACGCTACAATCTAGGGGAGCTGTAAGTCCAGAGTTAATAGGTTTTTTCTAGGCAAGCGTGCTTCATCTTCGACCACATCATCGCTTAACATCAGGTGAGATAGTGGTCAAGCGCGAGATCAAAGCTAAAAAAGAAAATGAAAATAAATGATAAAACAAGAGATACCAAAGACACCGACTTCCGTAACGATAGTTATTTTTAATTTTATTGTGTTTTGCTTTGGAAGTCAGTTTGTTTTTTTTCGACTTTTTATTATTTATAATTTTATCGTTACAAATTGATACAGTTTATTACCGGATAGACCCCCCACGGGATTGAAACGACTAAAATTATATGGTGTATAATTATTTTCAGCTTTCCAGAGCCAGCAGCACGCACCAGTTTACACAGGCGTTACCACCCCGCACATTGAACAACTTGTCTTAAAAAGTGTATCTCCTTTGTCAATATAGCTTCATGTATTGACGAATGACATTATAAGCTCCTCCATTCCACGATGACAAATATTTGTTTGCAATTTGAACCTTAAGATAGTGGCATAAAAATGTCATCGTAAATTTTTCGACCAAAATTCGGCTTCGCCTCATGTGATAAACCCACGCTCGTGTTTTAATACCCCTTTTATGTGACCATTGCATAAACTACTATTTGATGTATGTTGAGCAGCGAAGTATGGTCGTAAAAAAATATTGCTTTTTGTGTATAGCTTTGTGAATGCAACTTAAACATTTAAGGTTGAATTTGCATTAATGTATATTTATTTAAACTTGAATTCTTAGAATTACGTAAACACAATTAGCGACAGTTTAAAAGAGAAATTTTGTAAGGGATTGTGTATCCAGTATATCGAAGTATAAAAGCTTGTTTTAAAAAACCTTCTTTTGTTTATTTTACGATATGATTATGGTTGAGTGGTGCCGATCACGTGACAAGTTGACATGACACATGCATGTTCGTGAACGGGCGCCATCAGTTGGGATTGGTCGACTTGTTGCCTCCGCCTGGTTTTAATTACCTATTTATTTTATTTTTAATTGTTTGTTTTACTCTAGACGCTTTTGCGTGCTCGTTTTTTTACATCGTTCTGACAAATATGTATTTTTCTAACAAGTATTTTTTTTTTTTAAAGTAAGTGTGGAGTTTCTTGTCCGTTCTTCTCCATAACAAGCTACATTTCCGAATGGACGGTAGAATTAATTATTATTACTTTCAAATTTCTTTATTTTTGACGTTTGAAAGTGCCGCTTAATGGCCTAATTGAATAAAGAAATTTTGTTTTTTTTTTATTGATTTTGATTTTGACAGGTTCGCGTTGGACCACTATCTCGTCTGATGGTAACCGATGTTGTGGTCGACGTTGAAGCATGCTTGCCTAGACGAAACCTATTCACTCTTAACTTAAATAAACTAGTTGGTTTTTTATGATAACAAATCTCCAACCGAGTCGTTCACGAAGCTCTCGCCTCCTTACCTTCTTAGCGAGTTCAGTGGCGAGGTCGATGTTCTCCCTCTCCAGGTTGTCCGCCTTACTCCTGGCGGCCACCAGCTCCTCTTCCTTAGCCAACAGGTGCACTATCTCGCCCACGTTGATCTCTAGCGGGGCCACGTTTGGTTCGTAGATCTGGAAAAAGAAATAAGTGTTCGTTCTAGGAATTTGATCTCCGTCAATAGTATTTTCTGAATAATTTATCCAAAGTTTAATTAGATTTATCATGCACTGCCGGGCAGTGAAAATTGATTATGTCGCCGCATTGCGGTACTATACAGTCACATGTCCACATTCATTACTATATCCAGAGAAATGGTTTTCTATACACTATATAAGAAACAAGAGCTATTATTTTAAAGACTGGCGTAGATATGGCTTCTTTAAACTAACGAAGTATCAAATTTCATGAACGAAAAACAATTACATAATCCGCTATTCGTAGTTCTCTTGGGAGCTAGTGAAACCGGAAATGTTAATACAAACACCATAAAGATACTGCACTACTCGGAGTTGGCGCAACTGCCAGCTGCTGGAGTGCTACATCACGCGGTCCAGTAGGAGCCAGTTTTGGGACTGAGGTTTGTATTACCTTAGTGGTGTCCGAGGTGCTGCTCCGCTCGCTGTCCTGCTCGGAGTTGGCGCGGCTGCCGGAGGCTGGCTGCTGCAGGATAAGCTGCTGCACCACGCGGTCGAGCAGAAGCCAGTGTTGGGACTGAGGGTTGTATTCCACTGGAAAATAGGAATAACACGCTTTATTAAAATACTTTTTTCACTCTTTGAAATGAAGAGCTCGTGGCTAAACAATAACAGCCGCACGGGCCGAACTTCAAGGTTAAGCTTGCTGAGGTTGGTTCGTGGATGGGTAGACAAAATAAAGCCTTGAACTTGGTATTGACAGACGGGCCAAAAGGCTTATTGGCAACGATGCACTGGTCACATCAAAGCTCCAGAGCCTCGAACATCGACGCCGAGTCGCCAGTCTGTCGGTCTTTTATCGGTTACATTTCGGGGAGTGTGCGACGGAACTGCACAATTTGATTCCGCCTAGCCCTTTCCATCATCGGACTACAAGGCGTACGGCCATGCGCCATAGGTACATGGTAGACATCCCTCCCATACGCACAAAGCGTTTTGCTAATACTTTCATTGTGCGCACAGCTAAGGAGTGGCTTTCCCTTCGGAAGTCTTTGTTCCCTCATAGCTACAACCTAGGGGTCTTTAAGTCAAGAGTGAATAGGTTTATTCTAGGCAAGCGTGCTTCACCGTAGACCACATCATCGCTTAACATCAGGCGAGATGGTGGTCAAACGCTAGCCTACAGTTTATAAACAAAAAAGGCGACCAACTGTATGCGAGAAGCACAACACCGATCCCTGTGACGATGCTCGTGGAAGACCTTTGTCCAGGACTCTTTCGGCCGTATAATGCTGATCATAGCTTACGTGGAAGAAGAAGTAGATGCTCCAATATGGACAGCAGATGAGGGTAGGCAGCAGTGTGGCTGAGCTTCCTCCTCAGCTGCTCGAACATGGTGGAGGCGCTCTTGGTGTCCACGTGCTCCTTGTCGAACCTCCGAGCCACTTCCCGCTCGTCCTCGTTGCGTACCATCTCGTAGAACTCTATGCGACGGTCCAGGGTCTCGTTTTCGTACCTGCGGAGTTTCTCGATTACTGAAATGAGAAGATTTGGAGATGTAACAAAAATTTATATAAATCTACTTGTTGTAAACTAAATTAAATGAAGTTTCAGTTTTCACAAAGGACATGATGGCAGTCTTCAAACCAAGTTCATCGCGGTAGGCGCCGGTGCTTTGGTACATTTCGTCCATAATGCTTTGGAAGCGGGCCCGTTCGCCGGCGTACTTTTGGTAGTGGGCCATCGCTTCTAGTACCTGTTTGTGAAGAGTGTTTGAGATGGTGGCAATAATAATATGTTTTTACCGGAAGAACAAAGGATTTGATTTTCGAAGAGATTTTTCCTGAGCATTAAACGCAATTAATATACCATTATTATTGTCGAAGCTAAATTATTACGGTTTCGACTCCAAGGCTATTGAATGGTTCCGCAGCTTCCTCAGTAATAGGGAAAAAACTAGATGACCTGCGCTTGAGTGACTTTACTACTCTTAGATCTGCATCCTTTCCCTTCCTCTATAGAGAGAGGAGTCTCGCAGGGCTCTGTCTTAGGTCCAATTATTTTATTTTATACTGTGCGGATATAATTAGATGACTCCAGAGATGCAAATACCACATGTGCCGACGATGATGCCGCCGACGCCGACGATGTACAACTGTACATTTCTTTTAAAGCGGACGAGTATGATAGCACCATAAAGGATCTTAACAAAGATCTTCACCGAATCGCCGTTTGGTCTGAGGAGAACAGTCTGTCGCTAAACCCCACAAAAATAAAATATGTGGTGTTTGGCACCAGACAGCAGCTACCTCGACTACCTACGACTTTTGACGTACAACTAATGGGCGAAAATCTAGGTCTTATCATGGACAAAGACCTACGTTTTGAGAAACACGATAGCATTATCAATAAGAAACAGTTTTTATCTCTTGAAAGTTTTGTACAGGGTGAGGCCTTACTTATCTGAATCTTTGCGGGAACAACTGGTTGAAACACTGGTTTTGTCTAGGTTGAACTACGCTGACACTGTGTACGGCCCGCGCTTGTTAGCTCGTACAGATAGGCTTATACAAAGGGTACAAAACGGGTGCGCTCGGTTCTGTTATAAAATACCTCGCAGAAGTTATATAACATCCTTTCTCGATGAACATTTTGTCCTAAAAATGAAGTCCAGGCGCAACTCACACTTGACTTGCCTTTTGTTTGGTGTAGTAAAATATAAAAAACCGGACTATTTATATAATAAACTTGGTTGGATAACGAGTGGACGGGGATGTGGGAGAAGGCTGTGCTCGCAGCAACTCTCGACGCAATCGCATAATACAGCACCGTTCAGCTTTCGTTATGCGGCTTCCAAAGTTTGAAATAATATTCCACCACCGATCAGAACAGCCAACACAATGGACACATTTAGGAGACGTTTACGGCAGTATATGGTGGAAGCGCAACGTAAGCTGGATATAGTCACACTGAATGCCTCAATAATATGACGCATTAGCCCACCTACCCACATTGTCACACTCATCTTGTTAATTCTTATGTAGTGTACATGTATTTTTTTATTATTTGTAATATACACATACTACATATCTATTTTTATCTTTTATATAAGTAAGTACTTGTTTCACATACACATTTAGTTACTATAAAACTGCCTTACGTCCGTCCCATCATCAGTCACAGGTCCACTTGAAAACCCGCGTCGGGCAATAGTTTTTCGACGTTTAGCTGAATTGGTCCTTTTTGGCGCAGCCGTGGGACACACAATGTTACTTATATATTGTTTTATTTTTTATATTATTGTTGTTTAGTCTTTGTTTTGTTTTAATGTTTGAGCTGTGTCCTCTGGCTTGTGTGAAATAAATGTGTTTTCTTTCTTTGATGTAGGATGCGTAGCCTCAGTTTTGGGTTATAGAAATTATGAATACATGGGTATTGACTGCACCAATCAAATCAAATCTTAACCTTTTGTCATGGAAAAAATTACCTTATATATACATTACCTTATATTATTCATAATGGGAAATAAACTGTTGCTTCTAGGTAACGAAGGAACCTTGGTCGTTACCAACCAAATTCTTGTGCCCACGTTCCTTTAGTTGCCAAAAACATCATCTATTTTTACGTCTTCTTGCTACACATTCCAAGAATTCCAGCAGCGAAATTGGTTACTGTAAACTCCGCGTGTAAGGAGTCGAAAATACCCTATGTAAAACCTCCACCAAACCCTTACACATAACTGCCAAATGAAATACATTACCTTCTTGTGTCCTCCTGGTACCAGACAGACAGCCCCCAGAATCTCAAGTGCAGCGACCTTGGTCTTAACATTCTCAGTGTCTAAGGATCGTGCGATCAGATCGATGCTTGTGGGCTGAGCCAGCACAAGCGCGCGCCCGGTCTGCAAGCAACCAACAATATTTATAAAGCAGGTAGAAAGAAAGTATTAAGATTGTGAAAAGATAAGTGTCTTGCCTTGACTTACCTAAATACAAGGCCATTAAGAAATGTTAATCCTAAATTCCAATTTATTTGGGGTCGACACAGCATTACTTAAGAATAGGAATCAGAAACATGACCGATTATACCCATCTCAAAAATATGAAGAACATCCTGATATTTTCGTATCACATTGTATGGGTGTGAGATGCCCAAAAAACCTCTAAGATTGTTGTATGGTCTTAACTCATGCCTAAGTTGTAGCTGAAGATAGAAGAAGATGGCAAGAAAGAATAGAATTTGGTCTTCTTAAATATACAATTAACGTGTTATCTGTTCGAACATAGCATTCGATTCGACAACGAGTTTCAATTTCGATTCATGACGAATTACTACAGATAAGGAGAGCTACATCAATTGGTCACCTCCTCCTGTGTTCTGTGGCCTTACACTGACGTGCCAAAACTGTCATGGTTCCACATTGATAGAGGGCTATACAGGACGAATAGCACTATCCCTTTTAACAGCGGTATTATGATGGCGTAGAGACGTTGTAGTACGGCACCTGGTAACCAATTAATGTAGCTATCTGATCCATAACTACAACTACACCCTTTCATCTTTACAGTAATCTACATTCCCACTTACCGAGTTATTCATAAGCGCCTTTATAGCAGCTATAAGGTTATGCCTGGTCACGCCTTCTGCAGGGCATCGAGCAAGGAGCCTAGGCCTCCTTGCTTGATAAAGCGATGGACAAAACTGTGAGCTCGCGTCCGTAGGACTGTCTTGAGGCCGTCGACTAGCGCGCAGGGTTCTACTGGCGGAACACATTCCGAGGAAGCGACGGCTTGGAAGCAAACGAAAGCAGAAAATGTTATTACTAATATCTAAATAGCACAAAACAAAGTCGTTGTTACTTGTTAGCTTCTGTCAGTTTCACCGAATCATGCAACGGATTTTGATACGGGTTTCTCTAATAAAAAGAACGATAAACGAGGAAGTTTTTTTTATAATTGGTCCCGTACAAAGACCCTAGTAACATAATAAAATTAAAAAGTTTCTGTTTAATCGATCGTTTTGGCTAGTGCAATGAATCAATTATATTATTGATCTAGCCGAGTAGATACAATAGGGACGTTAATTATAATTGATTGTATGTCCTTCAGATAAATTATAAAAAAAATATTGAACACATATTTTTTCTTTTGTCGTGTAAACAAAATTTACGAAGAGACAGTGCGTTGTAACATCGTGTGTCGTCACGTGTTGGTGCACTTTTTACTTAAAAGAGACGTCACAACTCCCATTTCCTGAACTTTGATGCGCTTTATCTTTGTCATTTTTTATTGTTTTGATAAGCAAAAAATACGTGTCTAATATTATTTGATGAAATCATTGAAATACTAAGTAGTATCATGTTTCTACCCAGGAATCATCCGTATTAGGTAATTGCAAGCTCATAAGATACGAATTTTATGGCACGAAAAGTAGGTTGTTAAACCCTTTTTTTTGGGTGGGAAATCAGCCAGTGACTTCTCCTCTCCCGCTTGGGTGAAGCGAGAGGGCGTGTCAGACTTTTACTGGCTAAAAACCAACCGTGTTCCTTCAGTTGCTTGAGCCAGGGCCGCGACCGTGGCCGCGGTAACTCTTTTTCAAATTTATCCGCGACCAGGTTGTTCAACCCTGGCAATTTAAATCACGCGGACGAGTCAACGGTCACATTCGGCAATGGATTTACAGGGATTAAAAACTACTGAAACAAAAGTGAAGTTTCTGTAAGATGATCCTTTTAATTTCCGTGTTGCGAGTAAGTTTCTATATTGATTCACGTTTTAGTCAACGAAGATGTAATGAACTTCTATCCTTAGCTTACCTTTATACTTATATTATAAATGCAAAAGTAAATCCTGTCTGTCAACCTTTTTACGCTGAAATCGCTGAACCGATTTAATTGAAATTTGATATGGAGATAGTTTGAGATAGTTGGGCAGGACAAAAGGTATCTCGGAAATCGTCCCTAAGGGGGTGGAAAGGAGGATAGAAATTTGTATTGTGAACCAATAATTTCTCAAGTAGGTAAGATTTCTCAAGCCCACACACCTACAATATCATTGCGCGTTATAAAAATAAAGGCTCTTCGAAGTACTAATGCTACGCATTACGGGCTAGGCCAATCAGCGTTAAGTTTAGTAAAATCCAATCTAAACATTATGTGTTAGTATTAATTGCTGATGACACTTCTTTGATTTTTAAGATAAATAGATGTACGAGTAACGTTGACGACGTAAATAACGTCTTGCGAAAGTTTCAAAATTGGTTCACAGCTAATAATTAAGTTGTAAGTGCTAAAAAGACTTAGTGCGTAAAATTTGCCTTGCCGAACGTCAAAAGTACTGATTGTGACATTATATTAAACAGGGAGAAACTAGAATTCGTTCTTACAACACAATTACAATGGGGTCCTCATTTAATATCACTTGCAGGGCGGCTAAGTTCGGCAGCTTATGCTGTTAAAAAAATTCGTCAGTTTACTGATGTGGATACCGCGAGGCTGGTCTATTTTAGTTACTTTCATAGTATAATGTCTTACGGCATATTACTATGGGGAAGGGCTGCAGACATTCAGTAATTTTTTTTCTGAAAAACGAGCCATCAGAGCGATATACAATCTTCGCCGGCGCGATTCTCTAAGGGAACTGATTAAACCGATTACTTTTATAAGAACATCGATCGCGTTCGGTTCCGTTCCACGGATATAGATGGTGTTAGCAGCGACTTGCAAGTAAAAGGGTTTACTCGGTTCGTGAATACTTTTTTTTTTTTAAATAGAATTAAAAATTAATATTAAATACAGCGACGATTTGTGCATAGTATTTTTTTTCACGTTTTTAGGGTTCCGAAGTCAACAAGGAACTCTTATAGTTTCACTATGCCCGTCTGACCGTCCGCAATTTAGCTCAGAGATTCTTAGTACTGCTTTGTAAAGCTATAATTTGGCATGGTTAGAAGAAACTAGGAAAATAAAGAAATTATTATGTCAGGAAGTTTTCCTTCATCCTGGTCTGGTAGTGAACAAGTCTGCAGTGGCGTATAGTACAGGAGCTGTCCCAAGTCGTACTCGAAAGAGTACATCTTTAAAACGATACACTACTGAAATCGTTTAAAGATATGAAAAGCGACTACGTTTAATAGCACTCTTTCGTAGACAAGCACTAAAGTTCAAAGTCTGGTGTCTCCACCTTACTGATCCATGGTAATCACATCGTCAAGGAAAACATCGTGAGGAAACCGGCACGTCCTAGAACCAACAATTAGATGACATGTGACATCCACCAACCCGCAGGCTTATTACGTATCTTTTGCAAGAGCAAAACGATAGCGATCAAACGCTTTATGTCATAAAAGTCGGAATTATCTGCAGTGTAGGTATGGTGGGTCTACACAATCGTTTGCTAATCGCTCGCTGTTTGTCAAATGCACTTATTTAAAAAAAAACTGTCAATAACTCTAAAACTTTTGTATGGAAGAGCAATTATTGCGCAAAAATCGCTATCGTTTCGCTCTTGCAAAATATACGTAATAAGCCTGCCGCACTGGGCCCGCGTGCTGGATTACGGCCCATTCCCTCTCGCAGAGAGAAGGCTTGTGTCCCAGCTGTGGGAACATTAATAGGCTGATGATGAGAGGTAAGATGTCAAGATATTATGTGGGCCGATCCCAG
Source organism: Orthosia cruda (assembly GCA_964057195.1). NCBI lineage: Eukaryota > Metazoa > Arthropoda > Insecta > Lepidoptera > Noctuidae > Orthosia > Orthosia cruda. Next base: position 17,421,418 of record OZ059846.1, on the reverse strand, counting down.
TGGCACTGAATGCCGGGCCGACTCGAGACGGGAGTGGAGCGAGCCCCGAACATCCCGTCAGCTTACAAAAATCAGTTTATTTATTATACTGTTCCCTCAGTGAGGGAACTTTCAGATATTAAGCTGAAAAGAACAGCTACTACACTTTGATCTTAGCTTAGGCCGAGAAGCAACACCGTACGGACATAAATTGTGTAGGGTCGTTTCAGTCGCGGCGAATCTTAACACCGCCATTTACGAATTGGCAGTGAATGTAAAGCGCCATCTATTGGTATATTAGTGAATCAGTTTGAGCTTCACCATGGGAATAATATATGGAATCGTAGTTCGTTTCCCCCATAGTGGTTCCCCCAATACTTAACTGGTTCTCTGCCCAACAGTTTTTGGTCGACATGCCTTTCTGTGTTCTAGTTGAATGGTATGGGTGCCGGTTGTATTATAAGTACAAAGCAAGAAGGTTTGCCTTTGTATAATGAAATGCGTCTGAGATAGGGTCTACCCACACGGAAACCACCCCCCCTAGATATCTTTTGGCGGCTTACCTTAGGATGGTCTGTGTATTGCCATCCAATAACCAAATAAGTAACAAGTAAAATTTTAAAATTTAAAAAACCCCCGACACATTTATCTTGCGAAAACATCCCGATTCAAACAGTAAAACGCCCATAACTTTTGAACGGCTGAACCGTTTTTTTTTAACATAGCTAAGAACACTCTCGACACAATCACCTTTCCAACAAAAAAAACTCTCAAAACCTCTTTTTCCGTCGGGGGTTAAAAATAAGGTCAAATAAAAAGTTATATGGTCATGTTGGTACGAAACCCTAAAAACTATTGTAATCTAGAACTAATTAAAATAGCACAAAAACTGCCTCGTTCGAAAACGCTTCTTTCCTTCGAAAAAGCTTTGAGGTCCTGTTCGATTGCCGGATCGTGACTTTTCCATCTGGAATTTCAGCAGCAAGAATAGATACTTAGAATAGAATAGAATATACTTTATTGTAAACCCAAAAAAGTTACACATCTCTTTTAAAAGAAAACTTTTTTCTACGGGTACAACGGCGGTCTTATCGCTGACAGCGATATCTAGCAAACAACCTTGTATCAGATTACCTTGTACCAAATATCAGAATTCCTTTTATAATTTTCTAGCTAATGCCAGAGGCTTCGGCCGCGTGAAAGTCGAAAATTATCTCGAGGGAACATATTACTGGGATAAAAGTATCCTATGTGCTATGCCTGACTATAATCTATCTCTGTGCCAAATTTCATCTCCAGATCTGTTCAGCCATTTTGGCGTGAAGAAGTAATAAACACAATCACAGAGGATATTGCCCATACATAGGCCCCTTATGAGCTATCGTGTCTGCGATTTCAATATTATCCAAAAATTGTATTTATATTTTGGAGTTTTTTTTTCCATCCGTGTCCTTTACTTTATATGTACAGACAACAATAGATCAGGTTCCTTCGCTTAGACATTTGTATGCACCTTATTGCATTGTAATAAGGGTTAATTTCAAGAACAGAAACATCGTTATACCTCGTGGAATCCCGAAAAATAAAAATGGGCATTCTCCTTTTCCCCTTTATAATATTAGAGTGATTATAATGATTAATAGAGTGATTAAGATTTAGATTATTAGAGTGATTAAGATGATCGAATCAAAATTGATAAAATCAAACACAAAATCGAGAAAGATTATTCGTCGTTTGTTATTGGAGTACCGGAAAAATGTTTCGATAAGTTGAACCAGGCAGAAATCTGGCCAATGAATGCGGAATTCAGCGAGTGGATTTGGTTTCGGAACTCAATCAGAACGAAAACTAATATATTATAGCCACAACGTCGATATATTCTATCAAAATGTACGAGGTCTACGAACTAAACTGGATGAATTCCGAACCAGTATTGAGTCATTTGATTTTGGTTTATGTGCAATAACGGAATCTGGCTGCAATAATTCCATAGAAGATTCTGAAATAATCCCACCGGGATATCAAATAATACGTTGCGATCGAGCGGATGGTCGGAAACAGGGAGGAGCGTTCCTAGTGGCCACACACCGATATGAGCTGCGACAAGTACAAATCGCGGACGCGTCGATAGACACCTGCGTTTTTGAAATGGTTAGTGCAACGGTTTATTTTAAAAATAGATTTTTGTTTTTATGTTGTGTGGTTTACATACCTCCAGGGAGTTCTGAGAATGACTACTTGACGTTATTTAGGTTAATAGAAAAATTATGCGATAGATATAGAGAAATAATTGTTATTGGTGATTTTAATTTGTATTCGTGTCCTGTAAATGTTAAAAAATACTATGAATGTTTTATGTCCTATTGCGAGTTCACTCAAAGCAACACAATACCCAACCATCTGGGTCGTCAGCTGGATTTGGTTCTGAGCACAAATTTTGGCGGGGAGGTGTCGGTGGTGGCGGCAGACGATGCACTCGTGCTCGTCGACGCGCACCACCCGCCCCTCGCGCTCAGCGTGCCCTGTGCACGCGCGCCCCCCGCACCCACCGCGTCCGCCCCGCCCGTACTTTCTACCGGCGGTAGTTCCGCAGCACGTAGTTTTAGGCCGCAATGGAATTTTTATCGGGCTGACTACGAGATGTTATATTCTTTGCTGACTTCCACTGATTGGGGTTTGATTTATGACACGCATGATTTGGAGGATATGTTGAATATTTTTTATGATACACTGTGTGATATTTTAGATAGATGTGTACCCCGCAGAAAGGCTAAACTTGAAAATTCTCGATACGTTTATCCCGAATGGTACACCGCAGATATTATAAGAGATATAAAGAATAAAGCTAGACTTCATAAAACTTTCAAAAAAACAAAGCTAGATAGCGATTATTTAGAATTTTCAAAGTGCAGAGCTCGTATAAAAAAATCAATAGATATTGCACACAAGTTTAAAATACAAAATCAATTTTCAAAAGATCCAAAATCATTCTGGCAGTATATTAGGTCCAAAAGAAGTAGGTTAAACAGGCAAATTATCATAAAGGATGGTCAACATCTTTCGGATGAGGAGTGTGCTCAACAATTTGCGTCATTTTTTGAGTCGGTGTACAATACGGAGCAGCCGCGGCTCTAGGCGCAGGCGGCTTCGGCGGAGGCGGAGGCGAACAGTGCGCGAGTGCACATTGAGACCCTCAGTCTTCAAGACGTAAGGGAAGCGCTCGCAAACCTCAAACCAAAGCGCTCATCTGGTCCCGATGGCATACCAGCTTTTCTGTTCCGAGACTGTGGCAGGGTGCTGGCTGAACCCCTGCATCATATCTTTAATACTTGTTTAAAACAAGCAACGTATCCGCCTAGGTGTAAAATCACACGAGTGATTCCGGTTCCTAAGGGTAAGGGCGAGTGATTCAGGTTCGGATGTCAGTGCCTACAGACCGGTGGCAGTGTTGTCGACACCTGCAAAAGTGTTTGAGTCTGCCGTCCAACGCTGCATGCAGGGTCAAGTGTGCCCACAGCTATCGGACGCGCAGCACGGGTTTCGTCCGGCGCGCAGCACTGCCACTAATCTGCTTAACTTCATGGTGCGGGTGGTGCCGGCTGTCGATGCTGGTGTGCAGGTAGACGCAGCTTATTTTGATTTTAGGAAAGCGTTTGATACCGTTGACAATGATGTACTGCTAATGAAGCTGGCGAAAATTGGCTGTACATCGCACCTCTTACGGTTCTTCGCCAGCTACTTGAAAGACCGACAACAGTATGTTGACTACAACGGGTTCGAATCAGAGCTGGAATCAAAAAAAAGCTGGTTCTGAATCCGGATCTGGTGTAGTATGCTACACCAGATCCGGCGTGAGCCAGGGCAGCAATTTGGGTCCTCTCGAATTTATTTTAATGATAAATGACTTACCAGAGGTAGTCAAACATAGTTTATGTTTATTGTTTGCAGATGACCTCAAATTGTTGCTCGAGGTCAAGAGTTTTTCGGACTGTGAGCGATTGCAGGAAGACATAAATAGAGTGGTAGAGTGGAGCCATAAAAATAAACTCTATTTCAATACAGCGAAATGCTCAGTCATGTCATTTACGCGCGCGAAGACTGCCTTAGACTACGAATACAAAGTAGAGGAATATACTTTGCAGCGAGTGTCTCAGGTGCGAGATCTAGGAGTACTGCTTACCCCAGATTTCACTTTCCGGGCTCATATAGTCAAGATTTGCAAGAAAGCGTACAGAAACCTGGGTTTCGTGCTGAGACAGTCGCAAGGATTCACAAATATTACCACGCTAAGGGTGCTGTATGACGCTTTGGTAAGGAGTCACTTGGAGCACAGTGCGGTGATTTGGGCTCCTCATGAAGAGAAATACAATGTCATGCTTGAGCGAGTACAAAATAAATTTATAAGACACTTGTATTTCAAACTTTATGGAGTTTACCCATTTTACCCGCTCCTGTATCCCACACTATTTGTACTGGGAATGGTGGGATACAACGAACTCAGAGTGCGCCGGGAATTTACACTCGCGGCGTATGCACTGAAGCTCCTGCGTGGAGTAGCACATAACCCGGGTGTGCTGCGTCACCTGAAGCTGTGCGTGCCAGATCAGTACGTGTGGAGGCGGCGGCGGCCGCCACTGCTGGCCACCTCTCACCCGCACAATCTGTGTGCTCAACGAATTGCATGAGAGGCTAGACATATTTTCGTGCAATTTGAGTGAATTCGCAAGAGTTTTGTTGAATTTTGCTAGTTATAATTAAAATATAGATGTGTAAAGTTTTATTTTATATTAGTTTGGATATTTTAATAGTGTTAGAAGTTTAGGTGTATATAATTATTATACATTTATGTAAAAACTTATTTTAGATTAAGTTTTTAACCACCCTGGTATTGGGTTCAACCTGTAAGATAGTGTGTGTGTAAGTTAAATAAATAAATAAATAAATATAGTAGGATGCGACTTGCTCTGTAAATGAAGTGCATGCCTATAAGTGATAAAGGAACTTTTCTAATGTTTATGTGTAGATAAATATACGTAAGTCGTTGGTTGCCTTGCCTATAGGTACTCCCCTGCCTACATCTTTGCTAAAGACAGGCGTGATATTATGATAAAGAAACACTACAATGATTTATGCTATAGATCGGTCGTAAATATCTGAAACTGATACGAGTGAAGTAATATCGCACACAAAGGTTTTTATTACTTCCTATACGTCAGCTTTTGGGAGCGTCTGATATCCTGTTTGTTGTTTACTGTACTCAGTCAGTCACCTGGGAGGGCTTTCTCGAAAGATATTGTTTGCCGACTACAATCAATAAGTACCTATCGAGCGAAGGAGCAGCAAACACAACATGCAGTGTGCACCTATATCCAAATCATTATCATCATCATATCAGGCGAAAGCCGTCCACTGCTGGACATAGGCCTCCCCCAAGCGTCTCCACATTGACCAATCCCGTGCGTCTCGTATCCAATGGATTCCTGCAACCTTCATCAGGTTATCGGTCCACCAAGTGGGAGGCTCTTTCCAATATTAGATTAACCTTTTTCAATATTAAGTACTTACTTATTTATTATTATTATTATAAATAAATAATAATAATCCATTTATTTTCAGACACCTTAGTCCATAATATTACATTCATAATAATTACATAAAAATTGATCCATTAGAAATTATTATGTACTTTATTTATCGGTTGTCTTATTTTGTACTTTTTAAATATTTTTATAAAATAAATTAAAGAACAAAAACATAAAAAAAAAATAGAGGCCCACCGGTATCGGGAACCGGAACCAAGCTACTGGCGCGTCAGGGCTCCAGACAGAGGAACCTCCTAACAATACGAGCCGTGTCCAGCAGTACTGATTTCTGGATCAGGCCCTTGACCCAGGTGCCTGATATCCCTGACCCTTATTATTATTTTTAGCTTGTATTGTCCCACTGCAAGGCAAAGGCCTCCCTTTCCTCTTTCCATTTATCCTGGTTTCTCTTCACTTATTCATTATATTTTTTTAATCATTAGATATTAATTCTGGCATCTTTAACACAGATAATTTGTAATCTAGCTAAGAAGCTTTTTTTGTTATCTCTTTGCTTTATTATGTGAATATAATTAATTTATTATATGGTTTAATTAATTCCAACTTCAAGGCAAGAATCTCTTATCAATCTTCCCATTGTTAGTGGTCTGTTACAATTTCTGACCAATACTTTAGGTACCTAGGTCTTACTAGAGCTCCTTCTAGATATACTGCGTCGCTGTTTTCAAAATTAACATGTCTGTACATGGAGGCATGGGCGTCGCCAAGGAGAGAGAGGGGGGCAGGGAGGAGAATTGCCTAACCCCCCTCAAGAGATAAAAAAAAGGTAAATAAAAATGCCCTTCATTTCCACTATTTCTTACAAATTTAAAAACTTAATGAAGTAACACACATCTTTATAAAAACATGCATGCAACTACTTATGATAGAATTGAAAGCTCTTCTTATCATCTATAATTTCTGTTGTAGTTTTAGTTTTTATTACTTTTGTCAATTTCAAAAGATTCGTACATAGAACGATCAGCTGTTTTGTTACTTCAATAAAATTCTTCACAACATAAACATCAAATCTTATTATTCACTAGTTTTTTCAAAAATTTATTTCGTTTCCTTTCTCTCACAAGCGTTTATTGTCATAACTATAAGTAGCGATCGCCTCTGTGGCGTAGGTCTCCCCTTAATCGCTCCACACGACTCTATTGCGCTGCTTCTGCATCCAGTTCGGTCCACAACGTTGTGTAAATATGTCTCGCCATCTCTTTCTTTGTCCTCTTGCTTTCTAGAAATATTGCCAAATGCAAAGAAATCAAAGTCAACAACCGTTGACGATGTCCTAAAAGAGACAAAAACCCTTCTATTCCGAAACAGCAAGAGTTCGTGGAGCTATACACATTAGACTTTGCACCTACTGTTTTTATTGCAATCGCCGTACGGATAAGACTCGCTCTACCAAGATTCATGTGCTTTTGACTGTATTTAAAATATGCATACTTTTCCCTGGTCCATCGGTCATCGGCTGGCGACGCGACGCCCTTGGACGGAGGATTTGGGACTGAGCCCTGTCGAGTGAACTTGCTCTACTTAAAATCTAGTACCTCACAAATAAATAATGTTGGAACTGAAAAATATAAAGTCTCTTTGCTTAACCTATCTATCAGAGTTACATCATCACTTATAAGAATTATTCAAATCTTTCTTATTTGTTATGATGACCGTAGTTTGTGGTTCAAGGAAAAAACAGATAGATAATATCAATTGAAAAGTGTTCTTTTAAATTACATTTTCTTCGCTAGTTTTCATTAATGAAAACTTCAATTAAAAAGCCCTAGGAAAACTTTTTTTTAATTATGCCACGCCTTTTTATTATTTTACCAACTTAGTTCAAGGTAAACCTTCACTTCAACTTGATTGCATGTCCGCCAACTTAATATCCATCTTGAATCATTCATTGACAGTTAAAGCTTAATATTTATTTTATTTATTATGTATTGGCAAAGTAAGTTAAGTAACGCGGACCTCATGCAGGAATTACTTCACAGAATGGAGCGCGTAAGTCTAACGTTTGGACTGAAGATTAACCGATCCAAGACCAAGATTATGATCGTGGACCGCGTCAATGACAACTCGCCAGAAGTAACACAGATTGCGAACTGCGACGTGGTTCAAGCCTACGTATACCTTGGGGCCTTAATCACAAACAGTGGTGGTTGCGTAGATGAAGTAAAGCGTCGTATGGCCATAACCAGAACCGCGGTAGAGAAATTAAAGAAAGTGTGGAAGAATCGCAATATCACCAAAGCCACCAAAGTCAGACTCATGCGAACATTGGTGTTCCCAATCTTCCTTTACGCAGCAGAGACATGGACAGTGCGTGAGTTGGAAAAGGGGAAGATAGATGCTCTAGAGATGTGGTGCTGGAGGAAGATGCTCGGCATATCGTGGACAGAGTTCCGCACCAACGTGTCCATACTCCAGGAACTCGGCATCACAAAGCGTCTATCGTCAATAGTACAGACGCGCATACTGCAGTACTTTGGCCATGTCTCTAGGCTTGATAACAACTCTATAGATCGGCTGGTCGTGCAAGGAAAAGTAGAGGGAACCAGGTCACGCGGCAGATCACCTATGCGCTGGACTGATCAAGTTAAATCTGCAGTGGGAAGCCGAGTATCAGACTGCACCAGGCAGTCTACAAACAGACAGAGATGGCGGGAGATCGTGAAAAGAGCTGTGTCCGCCTCTAACACCAAAGTGGATGACTCAACGTGACCACGACCGCTCTGCCAAGAGCGAAATGACAGAGGAGGAGGATTATTGGCAAATCTATAATTGTTACACTAATAATGACCTTATAATACAGCCATGTAAGCTGGCAGCTTGCCTTATTGACATTAATCAAGGGTTTCTCATTAATTAAGATTCGAGTGGATGTCCTATAAATTAACCTCAAATATAGAAATAATATAATAGTATTAATATAAAAATGAATAATAATAATATTATTATTCCCTTAATATTCTAAAAATATAGTAAGGATTTTGACTGAAAATAATATATTATAATATAAATTGAACAACAGCAAATACGAATTTCTACCTGTGCTTGTATCTATCTGTAATTACCCGACACCACCGAGCGCCGACCTTCCGTTCAGCAACTTCAGCAGAATAGATCGCAATTACGGATGGCTGGCTTTACGGCGCGGACACATCAACAAGGTAAAAAAAGATAGGTCAAAAAAAAGTTATGGCTAATATTATTTGAATAGTTGCTTCATCAAAATCCTCAAATATGAAGGTAGGTTTATGACAAAATGGAAGATTAAAAACAGTTCAAACATTCTGCAATCTGTTGACTAGAATATGTTCAGTAAAATTGCAGTTCTCTGTTGCTTTTTAATTTCAAACGACAAAAGTCACTAAAGTTCTGAAACATGGATTCTGTAGCTCAAGGTATATATTTTATTATAATACTAAAAATTTTTACTAGTATGATAATAGTGGTGAACTAAATAAACTCAAATTTTACATATCAAATTTATTTTTCGAGAGTTAAAGATATAACAATTCGTTACTCTTATTGTGATACTAGCTGACCCCCGGGGCTTCGCTCCCGTCAACTTCCTACCCTGCCTATTCTGCCTGTCCTGCCTTCCTTGCCTACCCTGCCTACCCTGCTTACCCTGCCTGCCATGCCTATCCTGCCTACCCTGCCTACACTACCTACCCTACCTACCCAACCCTACCTACTCAATAGTTTAAGCAGCGCACGCCAAAGAATAAATTTTATAGGCAACATTTTGCTAAATTTACAACTTGTGATCCAACTAAACATTATGATTGTTTAATAAAAAAAAAAAAATATGTCCACAAAATATAACAATATTTTAATATTATGGCATTTAAAAATGTTCTTATCCTATAAAAATAAATTATTCCAGTTTAATAATTATATACCTAATAATAGCAAATAAACTCAGTTTAACCCTATGGTATTCTAAAATCATCTGAGCTTTTTATGACTAATTATTTTTCTCAAACATGCTTGGAAATTTGAGCATTATTTTGACAACCTTCTTCGAGATAAATCGAAATTGCAGTACTCGCCAAATACATGCGAGCAGCGGCCGGCAAAAGTTGTATGAAAATCCATATCTGTCGTGTGTAGCGGCCAAATAAATTACATAGTGAAATCATATCTGTCATGTAATTTAAAAATGGAACGATCTTTTACTCCGAAACATGGCAACCAAGGAGGTAACTTATCAAAGGTTTTATTTAAATTTCGAACTGGATTGCAAATAGAAAGCTGTTTATTGAAAAAAAAAAAACAAATGAACACTTGAAGGCTTACCACGCACTGCGATTTTTATTTACGCGGATTTTTGTAGTATTATTCCCGCGTGATTTTTTTAACGCAATGCTTGCAGCTTTAAACAATTCTATATGCCGCAGAACGGGCGGAAAAAAATCGCGCGAATAAAAATCACAGTGCGTGCTAAGCCTAACGCGGGAATAATTATTGTTGTACGTTGTTCGTCATTGATTTTAAAAAGTATTTGACAAAATGAGTTCTAGGCACTACATAGTTTTAATTTCCGCGCATTATTTGAGAAAAGCACTATACAAGCCTTGGCCACAACTAGGCATTGATGGACTTACGTATGTGTGCCTCGGCCCACATTTACACGTTCGTCCATCAATGCCTCTTTTGCTGGCCGCTGCAGTAATGTACTATAACCACTACTAACTAAATAGCTATTTTCTATTTAGCGTTTATTCAAAAAGATTAAGAAATAAACAACTCGTATGATTAAAATAATACTTTTATTAAAAAAATTAACAAACTTATAAAATCTGACTCTGTGTAATTAACATTTATGTTAATAATTTAAAAATCTGTTAAATTCTCTAAGAATCAGTCTTCTAAATAAGTATTTTAAAAATCTTTTAAACTCGTACTCCTTCTTCCGAATCTGATGAGTCATCATCAGATTTGGAAGAAGGAGGTAGAGCTCAACAGCGAAACACAAGAACTCGGTCCCGCTAAGTTTCCGTTTCGTTCCATTATAAAATAAATATTGACTATCAGTATATACAAAACTCATGTCATATATGAATGGAACACCTCGAGATTTAAACAACAACTCACTTTATTCAAAGACACCAACTACATGACAGTAACCCAGATATACTACAACATCTTCCCCTACAATTAAATAATAACATAATCAATTATAGGTGTTTTATCAGGACACTAAAATGTTTCGGTCAGTAGATTTCTCCATACAAAAAAGGCATTCTCCTTTTCACCTCCAAAAACCTCCAAAATTCTTTTTTTCAACCAAGAGCGTAAATCTAAAATGTCATGTGTTCAAATTACAAACCAAAAATTTCATACAAACTTTCAACTCTTTTTTACCCCTTTAGGTCCAGGACCAGGTTTCTTTATGATGTGAATTTGAAAAAGACACATTGGTACTTGCTCGGATTTCAACCCATGATCTCAGGCAAGGCGAAGTCTTTAGCCACTGGGCCACCACGACCCTCATTACAATATAACGAATAATCATAAAATCGTTGTTCCCCGAAACTAAATTTATCTAAGATTGCGTTACATACTTACATAAAAATATACTAGGCACTCTGTATACTTCTCAGACAATCAAACATTAAAAGGCTCAATCATTATTATTTTTATACAAAATATTTTTGAATAGCGAGCGCATTCCGAATTTAAATTTGGAATCGGATAGAAATTCGGCGCTAAATTATCCACGATTCGATGAATTTGGTTAGTTGGTTGTAGTCAATGATCTATACTAATATTATAAAGAGGTAAAGTTTGTGAGTTTGTGAGTTTGTGACGTTGTAAGGGGTAATCTCTGGATCTACTGAACCGATTTTGAAAATTCTTGCACCGGTAGAAAGCTACATTATTCCTGAGTGTCATAGGCGATAAAATATTTTCAAAAAAAATAGAGATCCTTATGAAAATTGCAATAATGTAACCCAAGGTAGCAAAATGTTGTCAGTAAAATACATTATTTGGCGTGCGCTGAGAAAACTATTGATGATAGATACAAATTAGTAGGTAGGGTAGGTAGGATAGGCAGGTTAGGCAGAGTAGGCAGAGTAGGCAGGGTAGGCAGAGTAGGCAGGGTAGGCAGGGTAAGCAGAGTAGGCAGGGTAGGCAGGGTAGGCATGGTAAGCAGAGTAGGCAGGATAGGCAGGGTAGGCAGGATAGGCAGGGTAGGCAGGAAAGGCAGGAAAGGCAGGGTAGGCCGGGTAAGCAGAGTAGGCAGGGTAGGCAAGATAGGCAGGGTAGGCAGGAAAGGCAGGAAAGGCAGGGTAGGCAGGGTAGGCAAGATAGGCAGGGTAGGCAGGAAAGGCAGGGTAGGCAGGGTAGGCAGGATAGGCAGGGTAGGCAGGAAAGGCAGGAAAGGCAGGGTAGGCCGGGTAAGCAGAGTAGGCAGGGCAGGCAGGGTAGGCAAGATAGGCAGGGTAGGCAGGAAAAGCAGGTTAGGCAGGGTAGGCAGGGTAGGCAGAATAGGCAGGGTAGGCAGGAAAGGCAGGGTAGGCAGGATAGGTAGGGTAGGCAGGATAGGCTGGGTAGGCAGGGTAGGCTGGGTAGGCAGGGTAGGCTGGGTAGGCAGGGTAGGCAGGGTAGGCAGGGTAAAATCAAAATCAAAATCAAAATCAATATTTTTTATTTCACATAGGCCTACATGGGCACTTATAAAACGTCGACAAAAGGTGCACGGTTCGGGTTGGTCGTTTCCTATGGAGAAGAACCGGCAAGAAACTCCATGGTTACTCTTTTAAAAATGGTTTGGTTTTACAATATTTCCATGTTACAGCATTAGTACTTAGACATGGGGGGACAACGTAGGCCCGACTTATGACAATAAGTCGTAAGAAACTAAAAAAATAAAATAAAAGGATTACCTTAACCTACCCGAAAGAGTTCTAATGTGCGCGCCCCACTGCAATTTTGAATCGATAGTAATCCCCAAGAATACAGTTTCCGTTATAACTTCAAGATTTTTGCCGTCAAGATTTAAGTTTAGGTCATGTTGTGGTACATTTGGTAAAGAGAACTTTAGACATTTTGTTTTTTTCGCATTCAGTAAAAGATTGTTAGCTGCGAACCATTTTGAGAGAACAATTAGACTTTCGTTGACATTTAAAACATCCGTATCTTGCCTATCTATTTTAAAAATTAGCGAAGTATCATCAGCAAATAGAATTATATCCGATAATTTGGCCATCATAAAAGGGAGATCATTTATGTAAACCAGAAAAAGGAAAGGGCCGAGAATTGAACCTTGGGGCACGCCCATCTTGACTAGAGACCCGGAGGACGTCGCCCCATTAACATTTACTTTTTGCTGTCTGTTTGATAAATAGGAAAGCACGAGATCAGCAGATTTTCCACGAATTCCGTAGTGGTGTAATTTACAGATCAGTGTGTTGTGGTCGACGCAGTCGAAAGCTTTTGAGAGATCACAGAAAATGCCAATGGCATCCTGGGACCTCTCCCAAGCCTCCAAGATGTGGCTGATGAGTTTTACTCCCGCGTCCGTTGTCGACCTACCTTTCGTGAAACCAAACTGTTGACTATGCAGGATCCCATTTGAATTGAAGTGAGACAACATCTGCAACTCTGCGGTAAGCAGAGTAGGCAGGGTAGGCAGGGTAGGCAGGTTAGGCAGGGTAAGCAGAGTAGGCAGGGTAGGCAGGGTAGGCAAGATAGGCAGGATAGGCAGGAAAGGCAGGGTAGGCAGGGTAGGCAGGGTAGGCAGGGTAGGCAGGGTGGGCAGGGTAGGCAGGGTAGGCAGGATAGGCAGGGTACGCAGAATAGACAGGGTAGGCAGGAAAGGCTGGGTAGGCAGGGTAGGCGGGGTAAGCAGAGTAGGCAGGGTAGGCAGGGTAGGCAGGGTAGGCAGGGTAGGCAGGGTAGGCAGGGTAGGCAGGGTAGGCAGGGTAGGCAGGGTAGGCAGGATAGGCAGGGTAGGCAGGATAGGTAGGGTAGGCAGGGTAGGCTGGGTAGGCAGGATAGACAGGGTAGGCATGGTAAGCAGAGTAGGCAGGGTACGCAGGTTAGGCAGGATAGGCAGGGTAGGCAGGATAGGCAGGGTAGGCAGGATAGGCAGGGTACGCAGGGTAGGCAGGAAAGTCAGGGTAGGCAGGGTAGCCAGGGTGGGGCAGGGTAGGCAGGGTAGGTAGGGTAGGCAGGGTAGGCAGGGTAGGCTGGGTAGGCAGGGTAGGCTGGGTAGGCAGGGTAGCCAGGGGTAGGCAGAATAGACAGGGTAGGAAGGATAGGCAGGGTAGGCAGGTCAGGCAGGGTAGGCAGGGTAGGCAGGGCAGGCAGGGTTGGCAGGGTAGCCAGGGTAGGCAGGGTAGGGGCAGGGCAGGCATGGTAGGCAGGGTAGGCATGGTAGGCAGGATAGGCAAGGTAGGCAGGGTAGCCAGGGTAGGTAGGCAATTGACGGGAGCGAAGCCCCGAGGGTCAGCTAGTATTCAAATAAACAGATATGTTATGAGCGCGCGCATTGTGAAGACTCGAATAGGTCACAATTTGTTTGTTGAACCAATTTTTTTTTTGTTAAAAATGGAAAGATCACACATAAGTTTACATACAAAACTATTATTAGTTTTTTTTATTCGCTGTAATTATAAAGTAATATCAAATTGAAAAGTTTTTCTTGAATCCAGTACCGAAAACACTTCGACAGTTCCCGAACAAACCCGAGCCCGTGTGACGTCACAACGTTCATTTTTACTCATTGTAGCACATAGCTGATACGGTGTTTTGACTTTAGAAGTCTGATTCAATCTTGTTATTATCGTCAATATATTGATGAAAATCAAATATATTGATCAACAATATTGATCCTTAAATGTTATCGTGCTTGCTTCATACCATTATTTACAAATACTATAAAATATCCCCATTATATGTGAATTGCGCAATAGCCTAGCAATATATACCTACTAAAGTTTTGAGAAATGTTCTATGTCTTACTAGATTCCAAATAAAATGTGTTATTATTATGTTATCTTGTTCTAATTTAGTATTAGATTCGTATTAATATATTACTTTGATCATTACAGACTGAGATTAGTACATTTTTATGGGAACTTTCGTGCAAAGTTGACATTGATGTATAATTACGTAACTTGAAAACATGATTTTTTTGTTTATGGAGATATATTCATTATTTTATTCTTAAATGATAGATAGAGGCGTTTTGAATTGTGAAAATCGGTCAACGCATATAGGAGATATATACTGAAGAATTAGTGTAAAAAAATCTACCAAGTTAATATTTTCACGTTTTTGTTCTACAAAGTTTTTTAGTGTTTGTAAATATATAATTTAGATAATAGTGTTTAATATTATTAAGAGATATGTAAATAATGATAATTACCGACCATTTTAAGGGTTTTGTGCAACAAATAAATATAAATAAAGGCTGCACAGATTTCGGGTTGTATCATATTTAGTGGTATCTAATTAAGATTTTTGATATCCAAAGTTGAAGTTTTGCGCCAATCGTGTTTGTTTACTTTTTATTTTACACCAATATCACCTACCCATATGTGAAAACGATTACGTTATGACAATTCTGTTTCGACATGTACCTGGTAAAGAACAATAACAAACACCGGTCCACTGACACGTAATATTCATTACCACTACTTTATTTATGCTCAAAACTGCCAAATCGTTCATCCAGGTGGGTATATTATCGAAATCAGCCTTTAAGAATCCTTTATCACACATGACTAAATAAAATGTGCTGTTATAAATAATATTTTTGCACAAATTTTCGGATATTTTAGTCAATTCACGTGTAGTTCACACTGTAGTACAAAATTCCTTGACGACCATGATTGGTCACCAACATGGCGACCAATCATGGCCCGTTCGTAGACAGGTGGTTTTTTTGAAAATTTTATCGATTTTCAATTGCTTATAATAAATTGAAAAAAAAATATTTAAGAGATTTTTGCAACGACAATATAATTTATGATATGTAGTTTCAAAATAAATTTTTTAAATCGTATTTTTTTTTAAATTCAACAACCCAATTGTGACCTTTATTCTTTAGTTTATGTCACGCATGGGGAAGAGCGATAGGCTTTGTTGAAACAAAAACAAAATAAAAAAAAATGCCATGGTGTGTATTTGTAATTTATTTATTTATTGATTAAAATAAATATTTTTTAATGTCACATGAATGAAAAGTGTGTATGTGTGCTGACGCTGCTGTGCGGAACACTTTTATCAATTGTTTTTTTTGTGAGTGTATAACGTATCTGTTTATTTGAATATCATTGGTTGTAGTAAAATAATGTCCAAAAATCTATTATGATTACTGTAAGAAAGTATAAATAGTAATTATTTTAAGTACTTATTGTATTTTATGACTAAATCAGGTTTATTCTAATTTTTAAGAATTGATTTGGGATAATCGCTCATTAATCGAGTTAATAGTATAAAAATATCGATTGCTAAAATCATTTTGGCACACCACTATTACAATAAAAAAAACAATATCATTGTTGCATTGGAAGTTTTGAACATAATAAAGTAGTGGTAATGAATTTTACATATAGGACCGTTGCCGCGGTGTTTGTTAATTACGTTAAGATTTTGGTTTCTTCTTGTTGTTTATTAAATTTAGAGACATAATTGTCATATTTGTAACTGTTTTTACATGACCCACAAGTGATATTTGTGTAAAATAAAAATGTAAACAAACAAGGTTGGCGCGAAACGATAACAAATAACTTCATTACCACTAACTATTTAGTTTGAAATATGGATGAATTCGTCAAATAATTAAACAATGAGCAAACCACTACCCTTGTCATGGAGTCTGGGTGTCCAGAATCTGCATTTTTATGTTTTTTAGCCTCGACCGACACTGTCATCAAAATGACGCTTGTCGCATGAATACGCTTGTATTTTACAAAGGTAAATTATTAAACTTGCGCAATAAAACAAAAAAAAAAATTGGTGCTAACATGTAAGCTTTTAATCCAACTATTTTAATTAACGCCCCCAAAGATTCGTTAGGTTTCCTTAATAATTACGTTAATAATTTGGATATCGTATGACGTATATCTGGGGTCCAAAATGAGCCGCGGCTGAGCCAGCGGAGGTATGCTTGTCGCGCCCCAAAGTGTACTCCGTCCGAACTATACGGTTAAAGTGCAGTCATGACTAAAATAACTAGAACTATTGTAATTTTAGGTTTTAATTTTTTGGTTTAGATTTTTTTTTTGCTGATAGATATACAGGGTTACTGGTTAAGTCGACCTAGATCCATTAAGAGGTTATAGTTCCCATCATTTCTGACTATGAAACTCCCCAGCCTAAACCTAACCGTTTTTGAGATATTGTACTTAGAAGGTTTTTTAAAAAAATATGCCAATTTCTTAAGAATTGGCATTTTTTTTGTCTTCTATGGCCTTATTTTTTTTCTAATTTGATTTTTGAGTACTAGAGAAGTTCGTTTATTATTCTAAATGCAAAAAGTCCAAATATCTGAACCATAGGAGTCATAGTAGAGGACTGAAAGTGTAAAAAGAAATAAATTTATAAAAACATTTTTTTCCTTTTAGCAAAATTTTTAAAAAAATGTATGGCAGTTGTGCTGCAGATATGCTAATAATATCTTTGTTCTATTAGCTATCCAACAAGGTATAACAAGCTAGGGGTCTTATCACAATTCTTAGAAAAATCTTTAATAATTATGTATATGTATATTTTGGTACTAAAGGTTATAATATCACAAAATTATTTTTAGTGGTCATTATATTTATCCCCATTATTATTTTTAATTGTAGGACGCGTACTCATTTTTACACGTCGCGAACTGGCAGACTTGATATTTCAAGATCCTGCAAAAAGTTGGGATTGTAAGAGAGAACACTTAATTATATTGAAAACTAGTTGCCCCTAACCAACAAAATTCTATGAGAATGAGAGTTTTAGATATTTTTTTCAATATAAAAAGAAGATATTTAAATACTGCGCGCAGAAAGGACTACCTGTATAGTAAATATGCTGAGTGGCTGCAGCAAACTGAAATATTCCCATTTTACACTTATCCAGCTGGACCTGGTCGTCCTTGTTCTAGCTTTGATTCAGCCAGTGAAAAGTCATGGTCAAAAAAGTCACGCACTTACGAGAAATGGGAACAGCAGACTATGAAATGGATCTTTTACCACCGGAAAAACGTACTCGTGTTTATAGTAATATTATAAGTCTTATCAGATAAGTTAGGAAAGTACAAGATTTAGAAGACATTATGCTTGCCAAACTGTGAAGAATTCGATTGAAACTATCTATCTCTTTTAACTGTTAATAAAGAAGTGAATCAAACTAATAATAACATTTATAATCTGTGTAATAATAATACAACGCTATTCCTATAAAATTACTCAATAGTGGTTAATATTGACTTCAATAGTGTCAATATATAAACTAAAATAATGTAAATGAAATAAATTAAGACATTTTATTAATTCTGCATCATTAATATGTTAAAAGTAATTATGACCGCTTTCAAGTATGGGGCGGCCGCTCTGTGGCGCCGCCACCGTAAAAGGGCACGGCGCGCGGCGCGGCGCCGCAAGTGACTTTGTTGTGATAAAAGACATTAACCAAAGTCTAATACTTGGCCAAGATTTTCTATATAATAATGACGCTATAATTGACTTTAGTAAGAAATATGTATTTTTTAAAGGCAATATTGTGCTAAATTTTGTAAATACTCTGAACAAAACGTTACGTCGATTTCACAACCAGTGGTGTGGAAGAGCTATCAAGACGGAACAAATAAAGTTAATAACGTCTTGAACGGCCATGGTGAATCTATGGAAGAAAGAAGTGTAAATACGGTGTCTAAGAATGACCACTTGTATTTTTCGAGATTAGTAAATAGTAATGATGAGAGTTATATATCAACTGTACCCAAAGAATGTAATGTAAAAAGGGAACTTGATATAAACCCAAACTTGAGTCTCTGTAAATTGAAATCGCTTAAGAAGCTTCTTTTATCATATAGAGAGAATTTTACATATTCGGCTTCGGAGCTAGGCAGCTGTAGTGTAGAAGAAATTACTATTAGAACTGTAGATGATATACCTGTCCATCATCCTCCTTATAGAGTATCTCCTAAACAGCTTGACATAATAAATACACAAATAGAAGAGATGCTGAAGAATGGTGTTATCCGTGAATCAAGGAGTGCGTACGCTTCGCCCGTTGTATTAGTACAGAAGCCAGATCAGTCCTGGAGATTCTGCGTTGATTATCGGAAGTTAAATAAAAAAGTCATTACCGATAGTTATGATTTATTTGTCAGGGGCGCGATACTTTGCGGATTTAGATTTAAATTCAGGCTACTGGCAGCATCGTTTAAGTGAAAAGGATAAGCATAAAACTGCGTTTATTACTGCTTCCGGTCTATATGAGTTTAATGTTTTACCTTTTGGGCTCAAAACGAGTCAAGTTGTTTTCCAAAGGATAATGGACAAGGTCTTAGCTGGTATCAAATATAAAAAGGCCATTTGTTACGTAGATAATATCTTAGTGTGGGGTAATAAATTCGCGGAGTTTATGGAATCGTTCGAAGTCATGTATGGATTAAAGAAAGCAAACCTTACGCTAAAACCGAATAAGTGCAGTTTCAGTTATAAGAAAATTTCAGTGTTGGGGCATGAGATCTCCGGGGAAGGAGTTAAGCCTGATAAAAAAAAATGCAATCGTTAAAAACTCTAAAGACCCCAACAAATACAAAACAGGTTAAGTCTGTATTGGGTTTGTTTTCTTATTATAGAAAGTTCATTAGTAGTTTTGCCGAAATAGTGTTGCCTCTTACAAGATTATAAAAAAAAAAAACGCCAAGTTTATATGGGGCAAAAAAGAAGAAGAAGCCTTCCAGAAGATAATAAATATTATAGAATCACCCCGATATTGCAGTTTTATTCTAGTAATAAGCAATTAACTACTAGGTTGCATGTGGACGCTAGTGGGGAGGCCCTTGGCTGCTGTCTCAAACAAGGTGATGATGTGTTATTCCCTATAGCATACGCGTCCAGGAAGCTGAGTGAAGGAGAGAAGAAATATTCTACAACGGAGAAGGAGTGTCTTGCTTTAGTCTGGGCGTTAAATTATTTTAAACTTTTTCTTTGGGGTTTGAAGTTCCAGGTGGTCACGGATCATAAGGCATTGTGCTGGCTACGAGGTAGAAAGGACATGAATGGAAGATTAGCTAGGTGGTCGCTGTGTATCCAGGCGTATGACTTCGATATTGTACATTGTTCAGGCAGAGATAACGTTATTACTGATTTTTTGAGTAGGAATTCAGTAGTGCAAGACGAAGAAGACTCGAAGAGGACAGAGGAGGGCCCTGACGACGGCATGCAGTTATATAGGATTGAGGTGGTCAGGATAAGAGATGACCAGCTTAGAGATGATTTTTGTAGGTATTGGTTGGATAGGATAGCAGCTAGCGGAAGTAATGTGGTGAAGGGATTTAGTGTGATGGATGGCATTTTGTGTAAGAAAACCAGGATTCTGAATGATGATCGGATGTTAGTAGTCGTTCCTAAAAACTTGTTAAAGGAGGTGTTGAAAGAGCTTCACGATGATTCAAGATCCGGAGGGCATTTAGGTTTGGCGAAAACTTTGGCTAAGTTTAGAGCGAGGTACTTTATTAAGGATGCAGAAAGAGTGGTATATAAATATGTAAGAAGCTGCGTATAGTGCCAAGAGCGGAAGAAGGACGACCAGATGGCCCAGTTACAACCTGTTGTTGTGAACCGATTGATGGAAAAAGTTGGGATAGATGTGTTAGGTCCTTTTCGGAAATAATTATCATTGTAAGTTTGGAATATGCAACGAAGTATGCAGTTCGTAGAGCAGTTCTTAGGGTGACAGCGCAAAGTATCAGCGAGAGTAAAGGAGATTTTCTGTCGTTATGGAGGAGTTAAGGAAATTGTGTCGGATAGGAGGTCAGTTTTTACATTTCGCTTGGTAAAAGATACTGTAAGTTATTTCGGAGCCAAGTCACGCTTCACCACTGCGTTCCACCCTGCAACGAATGGTTTAGTTGAGCGATTTAATCGAACAATGTGTCTCCATGTATGTCACCAACGATCAGCGAAATTGGTGTAGTTATGTTCCACTAGTGTTTTGTTTATAATTCAAGCAAACAGTCAAGCAATAGATTTTCACCTCACATGTTGCTATACGAGGGAACCATTATTTCAAACCGACATGCTAGTAAATAGCAGCAATGTTGACATGGTTGATTATGTAGGACGCCATGAGCTAGGGAACAGTTTGTCACGTTGTGCCATAGATAATATAAAAAAGGCACAGGTTAAACAGAAAATGCGATATGATAGAAAAGCTAAATTGAGAATATTTGCGCCGAATCAATTAGTAATGCTCTATACACCTAGACGGACCACAAATAGAAGTATAAAACTATGTAGGTTGTATAAAGGACCATACCGAATAGTTAGAAGATTATCTGATGTAAATTATGTAATTATTAAAAATAATAATAGGCGATTTAGAGAGATAGGTTTAAATAGATAAGAATAGGTTAAGGTTAGTAAGGTTTCCATATAGGAAGAGAAGAGAAAAAATATGAATGACAACTATCAAATTTGACATATTGAAGTTTATAGGGATGGGAAAGTAGGAAAAAATGTATCGATCGTTTTCTTATCGATATTTTAAAATAGTATCGATATATATAATTAAATTAGTTCTTTCCGTTGCATGTGCTGATGATGTGCTGATGAGTTGTGAGCCGCATGGGGAAGAAGAGGCTGGCAACGTTGGCCACGCATCGAAGAAATGTTTATTGGTTATGCGAATAAGGCATAGGCATAAGCCAGGGTATTAGTATTTCTTAAAATAGTCATAACTGAAACCGACTTTCCTAACGGGGCATAGCCTTTGCAAAGGATGTCGAGTTGACATCATTGGTCCAGTTTATGTCTGATGTTTAAAAATAATATTTGCTTTTTATTTTTTATTTCATTTATAATAATAAACCCTGGTGCACGCTCTATGAATAGGATAAGAAATTCGATGTGATCCAGTCTTTCCTTCTCTGGCCTGATAAACGCACGAGATCGAAAAATTGTATTTTTTAGATTAAACCCCATCCAGGGCGATGTGAGTTGACGCATCATTCTTGTTAGTGTTAGGAAGAAGCCTTGTTCCTTTTTTAGGGTTTTGGCCAAGGAGGTTCAAGCATGACGGCGTTGATTTGTTAGTGCGTATGTGGACGTCAGCTGAAGTTAAAAGCACATATCGGAGCGTCCGATAACTCGTTTGTCATGATTAAGCCTTCCCCTTTTAAGGGTCGTACCTCAATTGTAAATGTGATTCCCCTATTAGGTAAATGCTCGGGTTCTTTTTTTTTTTCTTTTTTTTTTTCCAGTCTAGTTCCACCACAAAGTTGGTGCCTATTCTATATCTAATCCTCTTCCATACCAGTTCTCGCTTGTCATTCCTCTCGCACTTTCATGCTTCATACTGTATCTTTCTTTTATCCTTCTCCATTTATCCTGTGGGTGGGACTCCCACTTATTTCTACTACTATTCTGTACTTTTCTTTATTTTTAAACTTAGGGAAATAATTTGCTCTGCAAGGGTTTTTATTTTACATGTGTATCTTAGCTTATCTTAATATTTATTTCACAATTTACTTAATACTTACTATTTTAGGTACACTTATTTTACAGTCTATTGTATACATGCTAACAAAAGCTATATAACAATCTAATATTACATGTTTAGACACTATTTATACACACTTAACAATTTTACTACTTTATATATATCTATTTTCTTATTCTACTGCTTAAACTTATTTTACATTTTGCGCTAATAATGACCTATGCTTACATAATTATATATTTAATATACTATGAAACATAGTTGTTTCAAGTCGTTTTATTTTTCTTTATCACTTTGAGTGCTACGTTCTCACAGTAGATTATAAATTTATTTATCTTTTTGCCCGACATCAGTTTTTGTACGCTTTCTCTATTCAATCCCACTCCTATCTCTTGTTCCAGGTCGTAACGCTCTTTTGCGAATTTTGGACATTCCAAGACGATATGCGGGACTGATTCCGCAATGTTAGGATCGCATGTGCACGATGGGCTCTCCTTACACTTAAAGCGGTTTAAGTATTCTGAGAACCCACCGTGCCCTGTTAGGACTTGTGTGAGAACGCCTGTTGGCTTTACCCGTTGAACAATACGGTAGGCAGCCACGGCATCGGGAAGAAACATTTTCGTCACCGAGGCCGTCTCGCCCGACACATATCTCCGATTCCATTCACCTAGCGAATCCATACGGATTTGGCGCTTGATGAATGAGACCGGACACTGGTCGTAGTCCGGCTTCCTCCGTAACGACAATGCCGCTTTCTTAGCCAGCTCGTCAGCGCGTTCATTCCCCGGCAAGCCCGCGTGGGCCTTGACCCAATAAAGAGACACAGCTTTTTCTTGAGTCAATGCCAGAGCGATGTTCGCTCTTGCGCTTCCCAGCTTCTTCAGCCTCAACTTGTCCTGTACGTGCTTTATTAGAGTACAGAGGGCGTCCTCGGTGCTCCTCTGGGGCATAAAGCCAAACTGACGAGTACTAAACCGAGGCACCAGGTGCCACTTGATCCTCGCCACTAACATCCTCTCCAGGACCTTCCCCAAGACCGGTAGCAGACCTATCGGTCTATAGGACTTGGGGTTCGTGTAGTTTTCCTTGCCCGGTTTTCTGAGGACAACCACCGTTGCCTCCTTCCATATATCCGGGAAATGCGCCAGTTCTAGGCATTTATTGTACAGGGCAAGGAAAGCGTCCAGGTCCTGGTGGATCGCTCGAGAGCAGATGTCCGCCGTAAATCCATCAGCTCCGGGGGCCTTCTTGGGGTTGAAGCAACCCACGGCCGTTTTCAGCTCCAGCAGTGTAAATGGTGGGTCATGATTTTCATCATGACACCACTCATTTACCCGTCTGGCTGCTTCTCTGGTGAGCCTGTGTTCCGCGTTATCCTCTTCAGCTGTGTCCTCTGGGTAAAATACATCGGCGAGTAAGGCAGCCGATTCCTTCGGGTTCAAGAATGTACCGTCGCTCATCAGGGTCAAGTCTTCTTGTCTCCTGGTGGTCCCTCTGATGACTCTGTACATCCCTTCCCATAAATGCTCGGGTTAGGGTAAGGCAGGATTCATGTAACCTTTCAAGACATAGAATAGAAGCACTTCATATGATTCTGCGCGTCTATTCGTAGGGGCGTAGCTCATGTGAGGACTCTGCTTAACTAGAAGGCAACCTACTTGCCTATAAAAAACACTGGCAATTGGTATTACTTGAAAGGTGAATGAATTTCGAACAGAAAATAAGTGAATGTGTTTTTGAAAAGCTTTTGATTGTCAATAGTGGAGCCGCCCAGAAGGCAGGCATATTGTGTAATTCGTACGAAATATATCAAATATAAAAGTTAATGTATTTAATTTATTAGCCTTTGGCTATCGTCTTTATAGTACCTACACAGTAGTGTAGTCATCGGCACGTAACTTGGCAAGGTTTTGGCGTAGTGGGGGTAAGTTCGCGCATCGTACACTTCAATCAATCTGCCTAGCCTTTTCCCAACTATATTGGGGTCGGCTTCCAGTCTAACCAGATTCAGCTGAGTACCAGTGTTTCGACTGCCTATCTGACCTCCACAACCCAGCCACAAAAAAGTGGTCACTTTTATTTCTTGTAATTTTTCAATGGTTATGGCCATCATTTATTTTTAAACATGTATGTTTAGAGGAAAGTTAAATAATGGAGAGGAATTCGTGAAGTTTATTAGGTGTTATTAATAAAATATATACAGTTTACAAGTTAAAAAAAAAATTTGAAGAAGATAGTAAAAATTATGGTATTGTTATCAAAATAAAACAGTAACACTCGTAATTAAAACTAAATACAAAACAATATCAACTACTCCTAACAAAAACTAACTTAACAAAATCTTAAAAAAAACTCAACAAAAACAAAGTGTACAACTTTCGTGCACGTAAGTGTAATCGGGAGCGAGAACGGGGTGCGGGAGGCGCGGGTCGACTGAGACACCAATCGCGCGCTCGGATCGGCGCGACCTTGTACCCCGCGTCCCGCTTTACTACCAAAGATACCTAAAAAACGACTTTTGCGCTTCTAACGACTCTTGCCAAGTTACGTGCCGATGACTTATACAGTTTGAGTTAACAAAACCAACAGCCATACACTGCAAGTGACTAGCACTGATGTCGGAAAACGAATGGCCGAGCATACAACTAAAATGCCGCCCGATTCGTGAGGAAACATGTATCTCCTGCACGAGACAAATGAATCGAAGAAATGCCACCCGAATATTGCCTATTTTCTCACACAGAAATGAGGCCTGTGTCTCAGGTCGCAGCAATGGGAACATTATTTAATTATTATTAAAGAATACACACTTGCGATCCGATTCTGCCACGATTAACGATTTTACATAAAATATCCCAGGAGGTAGGTATAAAGTATAAAAAGAGCTTTGGTAAAGGGCTTCCCTAAGGCTTATATCGTTTAAAAAGTGCCACAAAGGATCAGCTAAGCGAGCCGTAAGCTTCGGTGAAAATATCAGTAATAAGCCTTTTCACATGGAAATGTTCAGATTTAACTTAATATTTTTTCTTTTCAGAATTATGTATTTCTGTAGATCTTTGAAGGAATACGCATATGTACATGTAACATCCAGTTATTAAAAACCGGCCAAGTGCGTGACTGACTTCGCACGTTTAGGGTTCTGTACCAAATGTAGATTATATTGGTATTTGTTAGTATTTTACTAATACTATAATACTAATAATAAATAAACATAATTACCAAATACCAAGTTCAAAGGTCAACGAGAAGTTAAAAAATATTCGGGACAAAATGTTGTGTCAGACTACAGACAGACAGAGAGACGGACACATGAGTGACAGCAATAGGGCACCGGCCAAGGGCGTTTTGTACTTCGCACATTTAGGGTTCCGTACCAAAAAAGATCTGATTTATCAATATATTGGTGTTTGATAGTAAAATACAAGTAATAATAAAGATTATCATCCAAGTTCAAAGGTCAATGAGAAAAATATTTGTGTTCGGAATTAAAAAAAAAAATGAAACCAAATTGTGTGAGATACGACAGACAGCTGGTCAGACGAACAGACAGACGGACACGCGACTACAGCAATAAGGCTCCGTTTGGACCCTTCAGGTACGGAACCCTAAAAAATTAAGATCGAACCGTGTGGATGGTAGTGTTTAGCTACGATCTCCTACTATTTAGATGAATTACCTAATTGAATTGGAGATTGCCACATGACATAAAAAAAGTAAAAATTAAAAATCTTCTGCACATTTTTATTCCATGCTACATAATTTATCTAGTTGTAGCCGCGCTTCGATCTATTGAACACGCAATTATTTATGAGTTATATACGATATCTTGCGATAATACCCCTATTCAAACAGTAAAACGTTTATAGCTTTTGAACGGCTGAACCGATTTTCATCAAACATAGCTGAGAATACCTACTCTCGATAAAGTCACCTTTCAAACAAAAAAAAAACCAAATCAAAATCGTTTAATCCGTTTAGGAGCCATGATGCCACAGACAGATACAAATATACAAAGACACAACGACACAGAGACACTAAGACACAAAGACACAAAGATACAAAGACACAAAGACACAAAACATAAAGACACAAATATAAAAAGACACAAAGACAGAGACAGAAAATCACAAAGACACTGAAGACACATACACAGGTACAAACGTTAAAATTATAATACCCCTTTTTTCCGTCGAGGTTAAAAACATCATTCCAGAATTCCACGAAGGGCAGAGGCTACCTACTCCCACATTTCACTAGTTATGTTTAAGTGGCAACAGAGGTCAATTCATAGAGATAAAATCCGTAGTGGATGGAGAGGAGAAGATATTTAATTCAAATCTAGTGACAGTATCTCGTGGCGTCCCTCAGGGATCAGTTGCCATGCCTCTATATTCTAGTATAGCTTACCAATTTTCATAAGAATTTGCACAATTTCGAAACCTTTGAGCAAAGACGAGCTAGATATACTCGTAAAACTCGACGGAAATACCTGCCTACCACAGTACAATTGAGAATTGGAAGAATTGATTCAAGATTTAAAGCGTATTATTATTATTACTATCATTACTTTAAATTGCTATTGTATGTCGCTCCATATTATTGTTTCATTTAAAAAAAAAAAAACTATAATTGATTTAATACGGATTATTGTTTTGAATTTGTTATGGTATTTGTGACATACCTGTTACTGAACTTTTTATAATTTTATCTTTAACATTGAATTTTTATTTGACTAGAATTATTTTTATATGGATTTTAAAATTGTAATCTTATTTGTGACATTTTATATTTTTTTTAGACTTTGAATTTTTTATTGACTCGAATTGATATAACATGGATAATTATTTAGAATTTGTGAAATGTTATTGAACTTTTAATTTTTATTTTTTCATTAAATTTTTAGTTGACTTGTATTTTTTGTTTCGGATTATCATTATTTATTTTTTTATCTATTATAATCACTACCTACCTAATAATATTTTAATTGACTGAATATATTTTATTATTTAATCATTATTTCTGACATTTTACATTTACTGTTAAATTATTACGAATTATTGTTATTTAATTATTTGTTATTTTTCGATTGTAATGTATTAGTGGTGTTTTTAAATTTTAACTTATTACACATTTCGACACAATGTTTATATTGTTATAAAATAAATTACTTATGAGTGCCATATAATAGGGGACGAGCCTATTGCCATCAACTGGGTAATAATCTAGAAACCGAGTTGCTACTGAGAAATTCCAGAAGGAAAACCCAAGTAACAATTTGCCCGACCCAGGTATCGAACCCAAACCCTCTTGTACAGCAGTAGCACTTGTGACCCCTAGACCAACGAGGCAGACAGCCCAGATAAAAGTAAATTAATAGCTATTATAAAAATAACCCCTAAATGAATGCAAAATCCTCTAAATCCCAATTCGAAAATAACTCTGTCTGTCTGTTACCTTTTCTTGCCTAAACCACTGAACGGAATTCAATGAAATTTGGCAAGGAGATAGATCGCATTCTGAGAAAGGACATAGGCAACTTTGAGTGTGATTTAAAAAAAATATAGGTAGGGTAGGGTAGAGTAGGGTAGGTAGGTATGTATGGTAGGGTAGGTAGATTGGTAGCTAGGTTGGTAGATAGAGTAGGTAGATAGGTAGGTAGGATAGGGTAGGGTAGGATAAGTAGGTAGCCAGTTGACGGAAACGAAGTCGCGGGGGACAGCTAGTACCTATAATATTTATTTTGAAACATGCTTGAAAAATATTTTTAGTTTCACCGTTGTAAACATCTTCTAAAGAAGGCATCACAAAAGCAAATGAAATATGAAAATAAAAGAAAGTCTTGGTTGACTAAACTTTTCTATCGAAATTTTAAAACAACATGTAAAAAAATAAATGGGACTTGCGAACTTGTTATACTAGTTTTGTACCTATTATTTTATTAAAGTTATTTTTTTTAACTAGCTGTGCCCGCGTCTTCGCCTGCGTAGCATATTAATACTTCGAATAGCCAATTTTGCCTTACTTGGGAAATTATTAGTTTACCATATAGCTTTCACACCCCAGTGGTTTTTAAGCGTGAAAAGGTAACAGACCGACAAACAGATAGACAGAGAGTTACTATCGCATTTATAATATTAGTTAGAATAATTAGGGTCTCGCTTTAATGTCACAAAACTTGTTCGGTTATAACCAAATATAAAATATGAATTTCTAATACAAAAACTTTCGTTATTACTTAGACAAAGTTTGCAAGTCTGGTAGTAGAGAAGTAATATTGGAAGACATTCGACACTTATTTCTCTTAACAGGAACCTTTTTTACGATAGTACAGGAAAATTGTATGAACTTCTAAGATAAAGGAATAATTGATTATCAACCGACTTCCCAAAAGGATGAGGTTCTCAATTCGGATGAAAAATATTTTTTTATGTATGTTCGGGACTCCGTCATATATAGACGGAGCTGCAAAATTCTTTTTTTGTTAGAAAGGGTATACTCTCGAGGTGTTCCCGTTGTCATCAAATCAGAATCTGATGATAGACTCATGGAAATCGAGGGAACTCCTCAAATTTTATAGGCAGATATATAGCGATTTTCGTATTTTAAATAACATGGCAAGCATTTGCATTCAGAAAGTATCATTTGGTGAAGTGCTGAACCGATTTTCATCAAACATAGCTAAGAATACACTCGATAAAGTCACCTTTCAAACAAAAAAAAACTATATCAAAACCAGTTGATCCGTTTAGGAGCTATGTTGCCACAGACAGTTACAAATATACAAAGACACAAAGGCACAAAGACACAAAGAAACAAAGACACAATGACACAACGACACAAAGACACAAAGACACAAAGACACAAAGACACAAAGACACAAAGACACAAAGACACAAAGACACAAAGACACAAAGACACAAAGACACAAAGACACAAAGACACAAAGACACAAAGACACAAAGACACAAAGACACAAAGACACAAAGACACAAAGACACAAAGGCCCAAAGACACAAAGACATTAAGACACAAACACATATACACAAGAACAAACGTAAAACTAACCCCTCTTTTTCTGTCGAGGGTTAAAAACATAATTCCTGAATTCCACGAAGGGAAGAGGCACCTCCCACATTTCACCAGTTATGTTCCATTCCATATAATAGGGGGCGAGCCTATTGCATTCAACCGGTCACAAATCTAGACACCGAGCTGCTACTGAGAAATACCATAAGGAAAAACCCAATAACATCACACATCATCTCTCGTCTGTACGACCCAGGCATCGAACCCAGACCCTCTTGCGCAGCAGTAGCGCTTGCGTCAATAGACCAACGAACTGTCAGCCCAGATAAATATAAATTAATAGCTATAAAATTAACCCCTAAATGAATGTAAAATCCTCTAAATCCATACTAATATCTCCTCTATTTTTAATTCAATTCGAAAGTAACTCTGTCTGTCTGTTACCTTTTCGTGCCTAAACTACTGAACGGAAATCAATGAAATTTGGCAAGGAGACAGATCACATTCTGAGAAAGGAGCTAGGCTACTTAAAGTGTGATTTAAAAAAAAAAACAATTTTCGATAGGGTAGGGTAGAGGCACAAAATAGAAAGTATACAGAAGGGCCACTCCCGCCGTTTCGAAAATTGACAGCTAAACTTGACAGATACACTAGGGTTGCTACTACATAGATACCGAATTAAAAAAAAGAGTAGGTTGTATAAGTTACAAACATAAATACATCAATTCGTCTAAATACACATCATATCATGCTTATATACCTTAGAGGGTAGACAGAGCATCAAATATCCATTAAATATCACGACGCCACATACTACGAAGATTGGAGGGTGACAAGACGTACCAGTAGTGTAATAATGATCCCAATAAAAACAATAAAATGTGAAAAGCATCAAGCTCGACAAAAATATAAAGGTGAAAAAAAGTTAGTAAAATCAAAAAGACCCGACTGCTTAAGAAGCGAACTAAAAATATATACATAAACGAAAAGAAAATTATGCTGTGCAGTCGGAGGAAACATATTTGTGAGCTATATTATTATGACAGGTTTCATAGCCTTTCCAATTTTGTCTATGGACTTAAAATAATTCATTATTTTGATAGATATTGAATTTGTAATTATCATCTTGAAAATTTGTATGGCCTTTATAACTTAAAAATGAATGAAAGAACGAATTTAAAGAATTAATTTAAAGCATAATACGGTCTGTAATGATTAATTAAGGAAGGTAACCCAGCCAATGCAAACTCGTTACAGTACTACGTTACGTGATTACGTTACGTGACAGCCGCGACTGTGCTCGGTCCAACATTGCCCAATATTCCCTTTAAAATCGCAATGTCAATGTGTGTGTGTAAAATGACGCTTTGTTCTTAGTGCCTCTGTCTGCGGAGCGCCACCGCTAACGTACTTTGTGGTAGAGGGTAGGTAGGTAGGATAGGGTAGGTAGATAGGTAGGTAGAGTTGGGTAGGTAGGGTAGGGCAGGTAGATAGGTAGGTAGGATAGGGTAGGGTAGGGTAGGATAAGTAGGTAGCCAGTTGACGAGAACGAAGCCGCGGGGACAGCTAGTACCTATAATATTTATTTTGAAACATGCTTGGAAGATTTAGATTTCTCCGTTGAAAACATCTTCTAAAGGAGGCATCACAAAAGCAAATGAAATGGAAATAAAAGAATGTCTTGGTTAACTACACTTTTCTTTCATATTTTTATTGCTATTACTCCAATATGTAAAAAAATAAATTGGACTTGCGAACTTTTGTTACTAGTTTTGTACCTATTAATTTATTAAAGTTTATTTTCTAACTAGCTGTTGCCCGCGACTACGCCTGCGTATCATTAATACTTCGAAAAGCCAATTTTGCCTTACTTAAGAAATTATTAGTTTTCTCAAAAATGGTATGTAATATTGCCATAACATCTCTAAAAAGTCTCCAGAAAGTGAATTCTACCGGAGACTTATTCACAACTGTCCAGTAAGTAAGTATGTAATTTACTTACTGGACAGTAGTAGGGATAGGTCCGATATATCAAAACGTAACTTATATCGGATATGTGTTAGATATCATATCAATATCAATATCAAAATAACCGATATTACAAAAACTATATCTAATATAACTGTACTACTAATACCGATATCTGAAAACCGAACCAAACCATTTACTTTTCAAAATCAATGACGAACAACGAACAAAAATAATTATGCCCGCGTTAGGCCTTTTTATTCGCGCGATTTTTCGCTCATTCTGCGGCCTATGGAATTGTATATGAAGCTGCACGCATTGCGGTAAAAAACTACATAAATCCGCGCAAATAAAATCGCAGTGCCTGCTAAGCCTTAAAGTGTTCATTTGTTTTTTTTTTTCAATAAACAGCTTTCTATTAGCAAGCCAGTTCGAAATTTAAATAAAACCTTTGATAAGTTACCTCCTTGGTTGCCATGTTTCGGTGAAAAAGATCGTTCCATTTTTATATTACACGACAGATATGAGTTTACTATGTACTTTATTTGGCCGCTACACACGGCAGATATGGATTTTCATACAACTTTTGCCGGCCGCTGCTCTCATGTATTTGGTCTGTTCTGCAATTTCGATTTTTCTCGAAGAAGGTTGTCAAAATAATTCTCAAATTTCCAAGCATGTTTGAGAAAATATAAATAAATGCCCCCGGTAAATCGATCACAATATCTATTAGTAATTGCCCTAATATGAATGTAACCTAAAATATTAATTAAACGAATTTGTTGTTAAACTTTCTTTCATTTTTGAGAAAAGCATTATACAAGCCTCAACCAGTAAGAAAGACATCCTGGCCTCGTATATAACCGGACCTCACCTGCGGTTCGGTCCGGTTAACTCATACTTGGCCAGGAAGTCTTACTTACTGGATTCTGCAGTAATGTACTATTATCATATAACTTTCACACCCCCTGTCCACCCTCTCAAGGATGATTTCCGTGATAAAACTATCCTATATCCTTCCACAGGTCATAAAATATCGTAATACGAAATTTCACCTACATCGGTTCAGTGGTTTAAGCGTGAAAAGGTAACAGATAGACGACAGAGTTACTGTAGCATTTATAATATTAGTTAGAATAATTAGGGTTTTGCTTAGATTTAATGTCACAAATCTAGTTCGGTTATACCTAACGAAAAAAAATTAAATTTCATATGACAAACACTTTTGTAAAGCTGCGTTTACGCTAGACGAGCCGAGCACGAGCCGAGCACAAATTCGAACCGACAAAACACAGAAAAATAAAAATAAATACCACAAACAATGTAACGATGTAATGTGTGTGTATGTGTAATGTGTGTTGTAATGTAAATGTGGACCACTTACGAGCCTCGAACGCCGCCGACAAATAAGCCGCGAACGGCTCCGCTCGTGCTCAGCTCGTCTAGCGTAGACGCAGCTTTACAACTTAGAAAAAAGTTTGCAAGTCCCTATTGTTTTTTCAGCGCAATTTCACGAACATTTCAGTATGAATATGTAGCAGGGCTAGATATTTATTATGCATTAGATATATTGGAAGACATTCGATTCTTATTTCTAATAAAAGGAACCTTTTTTTACGATAGCAAAGGAATATTGTATGAACTTCCAAGATAAAGGAATAATTGAGCATGAACCGACTCGCAAAAAAAGGAGTAGATTCTCAATTCGAATGAATCAATTTTTATCATTTTGTTTTTTTTTTTGTTCTGATATAACTCCTTCATTGTAAAGACAGATTTGAAAAAATATTTTCTTTAGATAGGGTCTCGAGGCGGTCCCATCGCCATCAAATCAGAATCTGATGATAGCATCCCATTAAAATCGAGGGAACTCCTCAAATAGATAGATAGATAGCGATTTTTTTTATCTTTAATAACATGGTAAGCATTTGCATTCAGAAAATATCACGTGGTGAAGTGGAACTGATGAAGAAGATCACAGATGTCCACTGGAACTCCTTAATAAGTATGTCATGGGTTTGAGATATCTAGAATAGTTAAGCGACTGTGATGAAGCAAATACATATAAATATATAGTACTGATGAAAGTGGTACCATCGAACTGATCTGATGATGAAGCCGGCAGGTAGGCACTGGAACTCCGTAATAAAACAATGTACCCTAGTCGTGTTTGGGTTTATTGGAATTGAAATGAGATGTACTCTGGCTATAAATGATTTTCATGATAATATTAGGTACCAACACTAAAATGAGTAAAATGAAAAACTTTTAACAAAAAAAAATTAA
This sequence comes from Orthosia cruda, assembly GCA_964057195.1. Lineage (NCBI taxonomy): Eukaryota > Metazoa > Arthropoda > Insecta > Lepidoptera > Noctuidae > Orthosia > Orthosia cruda. Next base: position 17,387,891 of record OZ059846.1, on the reverse strand, counting down.
CCGCCTTCAAAAGCAAAACACTACAAACCGAGAAATAACTTTGTTTTCCGGAGTCGGTGTTAAAAACGTAAATCAAAAAGTATCAAAGATACCAACTTGCAAAGCGGAAAACAAAGCTTCGGAAGTAAAACAATTATTTAAGAATCTCCATCCGATAAAAGAGTAAGGCATAGTTCGGTCTTTTTGAATTAAACTTTCCTTTTTTCTGTCACGGCGACAACAGTCCTGCGACGCCCTCCTTAGGGCGGTTACTCACTAGGTACATCCGCAGGTTTATTACGTTTCTTTTGCAAGAGCAAAACGATAGCAATCAAACGCTTTATGTCATAAAAGTCGGAATTATCTGCAGTGTAGGTATGGTAGGTCCTACACAATCGTTTGCTAATCGCTCGCTGTTTGTCTAATGCACTTATTTTAAAAAAACAACCGCCTACAACTCTAAAACTTCTGTATTGAAAAGCAATTATTGCGCAAAAATCGCTATTGTTTTGCTCTTGCAAAAGATACGTAATAAGCCTGCCGGTCCGTGTCCGTGATATTTTGGTGCCGAACTAGCCGTAGAATTTCTTGTAGGGCAGCTGCACTACACCCGGAATCTATCCGTCATAATTCAGAACATTTTGAACTCGGAATTCAAAACACCATAGCTTAGTCGCCATGACAACAGAAAAAAACCCTCGTTTACTGTTATTATTATATAATAATAATATTAATTGTTATTGTTATTATATAAAATACTGTTAATTTTGACACTCTAAAGTGCAATTATTTAACTGTGATTGAGTCGAGGTTGAGTTGAGTGGCGGCAATTACTAAGAATGTATTGGATATTAGATTTGTAATAAGTAGATACGACATTTTCATTTTCGACGTCTAGGGACCTGAGGCTCTAGAAAAGTGGCATTCGACGTCAGCGAAGGCGATAGACGAAATGTGAAAATGGATTTATTACGTGATTTTTCGGTATCGCTTGTCAATCCCATACAATTTTGCCTTTTTGACAATCGCTATCGTCACGCTTTCGATGATAGAATGTCACTTGCCACAGGGGGGTGACCATAACCTCTTAGAGCAAGTTTATTTCCAGTGACATTATTTATGTATATGACTTGTTAACATTATAGTTTTGACACGTCATGCTACGGGGGCAGGTCGATTTTCGATGACTTCAATAAAATAGAAACGTCTGATGACTTTAATAATTTTTTTTTAGAGGCAAGTGTCAGTGCCAGTCAAATGGTTACTTTTGGATGTGTTAAAAAAATCACTGCAGTAGTATATATAACGAAATTGAAAGTAAAACTATCACAGCTAAGTAGGCTTTACAAGTTTACAAAAGGTAAAAGAAAATTAAAAAAAAAAAAATGGGGACAATAGTTTTCGAACGGTAAAGTTACTTTTGTCCCTTCGTTAGAGCAATGTTCGGTGCTTTCATTGTTCTAATGTTACCTGTATATTTTGGTGAATATAGCTGTATTTACGGAACCCTCTGTGCGCAAGTCAAACTTGCACTTGGCCGGTGTGGCAAAAACATAAAAGTGATTTAATTAAATTCTCACTACATGGACACGCGTAAAAATCTTGGCGTGTCCAGATCAGATGACGAAATTATAAGTGATACTAATTTTGAGTTTCACCAGTCTCTCGTGTCGATTTGGTGGATAACCCAATCGCCATCGCGTCGCTTTCGTTGATAGATTGTCACTTGTCTAGAGCGCCTGAACTAACTAACTGACAGGATCCACTATTTAAAACTGATACTAAATTCGCATAAGGGCTGATTTTTCAATAATCAGATAACTTTTATCTGAAGAATAAATATGGTGGTTGAAACTTTGTCTAAACGAAAGCTGTCAAACTGGCATTATTGTTCCTCAGTCAAAAGTTATCTTCTGGCCATTGTAAAACCGACACTTACTAGCCGCGAGCTGAAGGTTTGCCGATGACTACCCCTCCCGTCGCCTCGTCCGTTCAGTAGCGAACTAGTGAGTATCGAACGACGAGTGACGTCACGATGTCATCGGAAACCTTTAGGCTCATATGCCGCAGCACGACTCTTTACTCAACTCCAGTTCGAACTCAAAATTTACAGTTATGTGGTTATGGCTTGTTATTTTTTGACATTAATGTTCCGACTGAGCAGTCTAATGTGATTGAGTTTGGCAGATGATTCTTCAGGCTGACATGTGTTAACTCAAGTCATGTACGTTTATCTAAATTTATAACAAGCTATAACTTGCAGTATCAGTTTTTGAGTTGGAGTTGAGCATGAGTCAATCTGTGGAATACGGGCCTTAGTGTTCACTTAGTTAGATGGGGGTACTCCAATGACCCACAGTGCGATTGCGGAGCCACGTCCCAAACAATTAAAGCCTCACCCTTTTGTTGTGATCTCTGTGCAACAACACCTGCATCCTGAAAGACCTTTGTGAGACAAATGACAAAGCGGTTGACGTGGCCGAGTTCTGGTCAAAATATATTTAATTTTGGAATTGTGGAATCATCGATATGAAGATGTATTCTAAACCAGCCAGAACTAATGTTCTGCCTGAAAGGAACCTTCAAACCTCTCTGATTGAAATTAATATTTCAATCAGAGAGTCCATAGTCAACTTCTAAATAGATTCTCACGTAAATACTTTCCTAGAAATAGGAACCTACACCCCTAAAACAAAGTACTTTGTAAGGAGGTGTCAATTACAAGAACAAATTTGTATTACCTACGTGATTAGAAATTGTTTTACTAGTAGGTACGTACAGTCCCTGAGAGAAACCGAAAAGAATAAAATAGACGCGCTGGAAATGTGTTGCTGGAGGAAAATGCTTGGTGAATACTGGGCTGAATTTCGTACTAAAGTATCCGTGCTTCAAGAACTCGGCATCAAGCAGCGTCTATTGGCTGTAGTCCAGGCTCGAATACTTCAGTTATTTGGTCATGTGTCCCGACGACTCAAAGACTCTTTTGAGCGGGCTTGTGGTCCAGGGCAAAGTGCATGGAGCGAGAGCGAGCGACTGGTCGCCCATACGGTGGACCGACCAGATCAAGTCTGCAGTAGGAGGTCCACTGCAACAGTACACACGAGTCACAGCCGACAGAGATGAATGGCGTCGCACCGTGAGGTGAATCATGGCGGCACATTGTGACATGCTGACCACGACCACTCTGCCAAGAGTGCATCATTGTGACATGCTGACCACGACCACTCTGCCAAGAGTGTACCGACGGAGTACAAGAAGACAGTCACCAGCATAAATATCTCATACTTGGTTAATAAAGGACATTGAACTTAATTGGCCGAGTCACCGTCGCTGTTTTGATTTTTCTTCAAGATTGCAGCGAGACTGAGGAGAGGAAACTTAAACGTACAAATGATGGTGCCCTTAAGTGTCGTGTTTTCGAGATATTTAGAGGCTATTAGAACTTTACACTCAAATATCTAGGCAACAATAAATTTTGTAAATCTATTTTGTTTATTTAAGCGTTTTCTATTCATACACGTACATAACAAACGCATTTACAAGTTTTATCGTGGCTCATTTACTTGAGTAGAAATCACTCAAACTAACAAAAAATAAACATGGAATTTATTGTACTTTTAGGAAACCTGCAATTACGTTTCAATACTGCAATTACGTACTGCATATGTTTATGTTCAAATTGTTCCTATCTTATTGCCTGGAACACGATATTATCTGAATTAATAAAGTGGAGATACTTAGATAATTAATGTTATCTTTATTCTCGTTAAAAATACCCCACTAACCTAACCTAACCAAAATTCACATTTATTTTAGTAAAGAAATGTGAATATTTAACATCTAAAATATTCAACATCTGTTTCGAACATTTTAATTAAATAAACGACAAAATTAAAACCGTTAGATTTCCAGGAATAATATACCAGTAATTAGTCACAGAAAAATGAAACTAATTTAAAATATTTTCACGTTTTATCTTTTCAGGTTTTATTCCTGAAGCAACGCTGAAATTGATATTCAGACAGAAATGTTGTTTTTAGTCAAATTGTATGGAAGGGAAGCTTCTTTCCAATTTTATGAAACAGATAAGTTTTCGCATGCCAGGAAAAGCTTGACAAAACCGCCATACATCGACGGCTGTCAGTGAATCTTCAAGTCCAGACAGAACTACTCTTCGGCCAGCATGTATGCTGTAGGTCACCAGGATACCCAGTATTTTCCCATATATAATAACTAGCTTCTGCCAGTGGCTTAGCCTGCGTGAATGTTGAAATTAATCCCAAGGTAACATATTCCCGGGATAAAAAGTATCTTATATGCTATTCCAGACTATAATCTATCTGCGTGCCAAATTTCATCCAGATCCGTCCAGCCGTTTGAGCGTGAAGAAGTAACAAACACACAAAACACACACCACCACCGTAAAACTGATTCACATCCGTGCACTTCAACGTAAGGTTCAGTTGAAAACCAGCGTCAGGCAACTCCCAGTTGTCTGGCATTTTGCTGAACTGGACCTTTTTGGCGCAGCCGCGGGGCACACTATGTATGTAAATGTTGTAAAATTAAGTTTTATTTGTACCTACATTGTGTGTATCTGTGTGTGCCAAATAAACTAGTTTTCTTTCTCTTTCTTTCTTTCTTTCTTTCAAACACACTCACAGACTTTCGCCTTTATAATATTAGTTGGATAGAATCAAGACTCTAACTCTTATATTCTTAGTCATGTCCTCCAATTTGACCTCCACATCGAATAATCAAATTGACAGCACTACAGCTTGTTGTACATTAACATTGATTTGGAAATTCTGGGCCATATATTACCCGACTGCCTAAGAAGGAGGGTAATGGTTTTTGGGGAGTATGTTTGTGTGTTCGTACTATAACTACTTCTTTGCTAAGCCCTGTCGCGAAAAAGGCTGGATGGGTTTTAACAAACGAGATATCATTAGGTTGGTCTTCAACAACTGTTGTAGACAACCGAAGTGACAGGCTGGGTTTTTTAATATATCAATGTATAGGCTATATGAATTTTGAACAATATGACGGCTGACATTAAGGAGCTCGTGACTAAATAATAACAGCCGCATGGGTCGATCTTCAAGGTTAAGCAACGCTTGACAAGGTCGGTCCATGGATGGGTGACCATTTCAACATACCGAGATTCCGTGCCTCGGAAAGCACGTTAAGCCGTTGGTACCGGCTGTCATTTGAAGATCTTTGACAGTTGTTACGGGTAGTCAGAAGCTTGAGATCTGACACCAGTCTTGCCAAGGGGTATCGTGTTACCCAGTTACTGGGTTGTGGAGGTCAGATAGGCAGTCGCTCCAAGTAAAACACTGGTACTCAGCTGAATCCGGTAAGACTGGAAGCCGACCCCAACATAATTGGGAAAAGGCTAGGCAGGCAGATGACGGCTGACATTGGATAAGCGTAGTACAATTTTTTGTGTCAAACTCCCACGAAGTCAACGTTAAATGTGTTTATTTCAATTACGCCATTAACTGGCACGTTGAATGTCAGCATTTACAGTTTTAATTAATAACTAGCCGTCCCCTGCGGTTTCGCTCCCGTCAACTGGCTACCTACCTTACCTACCAAAAAAAGTCAAGAATATTCAATTCTCGTCACGTCACGTCTCGCTGCAGTTTCGCTTACTCTTTTGAATGAAATGTCCGATTCCAATAACTTTAAAAGTTATCTACGGGTACTGAAACAGCCTTTACTACGTATATATATGTCGCATCAAGGCTGGCCGATAGATGCAAACCATCGCGAAGTCAGGATGTATTTTCCTTAGGTTAAGACATCGTGTGTGGGCAGGTCGGTGGGTACAATCTTGCAAATGAAATCACAGAAATTATTCGATACACTGGGTTTATTTTAAATAGTCACAGTTACAATCTTGCTTACTAAGGTGGTCGTTATTCAACTGCCCTATTCCCCACAACGCAAGTGCTTATAAAAGCGTGCCAATGCGTAGTTGCTTTTGATTGCCGCCAGGGGCGTGCTTGTGATTTGTTTTGACGTCCGTGCTATTGACCAAACCCGACACGGCCATCCTGCGAGACAGGCGTCCAAAATCTATCACCCGCAGTCATCAACTTCTTGTCCTTGCTCCATGCCATCTCATGGTCACCTCGTGTTGCACCACACGTCGTCTTAGTCCACTCCATCCTGGCAATCTCCCATCATACAAGAGATGTTTTTCTGAAACATACAAAATTTCCAAACAGTATTCGCTCGTCCAATCCTGACTCATACTCTAGGTGAGTGAGGAAACATTTTAAACAATCAAACATGATCATTTAAATCACTCTGTTCACTATTGCAAGGAACGAGTTATTCTATTTCCAATTTAAAGAAAATAGCAACTTAATCATCGATTTGGTACCTAAAAGCACCTAATCTGATTGAGTGATTACAAAGGCCAAGTACCACTGATAGTCGTTATTGTCACATTAAATAAAACAAAAGTCCAGGACACCAGACACAAGACATCAGTTATCTTATTTACGGTCTTTAGCCATCATATAGCTGTCCTAGCTATCTCACCTACTCTCTTAGCTATCTCCTAGCTACCTTTGCAATCACAATTGCTCTACTCGCACATCCCCATGATGTCGAGTCAACTCAAACCTCTGAACTTAGAACCTGTTCCACAGATACATTTAGCCTGTCGTAAGTTACGTCAATTCGTCATCTACTTTCTCAATTGGTACTTGAGCTTTTTGTGTCTTACTAACACGATCTACGCATAGTAATATAACATAGAAAACCAAAATTATTTCAATTTCGTAATGAAGGCTTCTTTTTTTTTCGGACAATCCCACCGCACTATTCCCAAACCACTGCAACTCCTGAAAGCCAGAATCAACAGTGGCGACCACCAGAAAAGCGCCGAGGCAATGAAGCTCGACGAAGTCCCAGAGAATGAATTTAACTGTCTTGGATCCCGCAACGAAATTAATCAGAAAAGAAAATGGAGGAGTAAGAAAAATACAAATTTCCACTTCCCTCCATATCAAGCAGGAGACAGAACAAACAAGACCAATAGGCACAAAGGGTCGTTTACAACTGGGATAAGCCCAGTTGCCTAGCACCACGGATAAAAATTAGTATTAATATTAATGGGTCCTAACATTGTGAGCTGTTATATTTGATTCCAATAATAGGTATGGCAAAAGCGCTTGAACGCACGGAAATTTGTTCTAGTTTCCACAAGGTCCGTATAGTAAACAGCTCCTGATACAGCCTGTACATTATTCAAAATAGTATTGCGTTCATTCTGCCAAAGAATACACTCCCATAAGATATGATGTACAGATTGTACATATTCACAGTCAGATGTAGAACACTGACATAATGGCGAGGCAACAAGCTTGAAGGAAAATAATTTACTTTTAAAGTTACCATGCCCTGTGAGAAATTGGGCAACACAGTGATTCACCTCCAGCAACGTCCTGGCCAGCCGCACGCGAACGAATGGAAAGAATTGGTGGAGGTGTCGGCCCTTGATGGAATTATCCCACCTACATTGCCATTCGGATAAAAGTTCCTCCCAGACGTCAATATGTGGTTTAAATAATCTAGAGATTTTGGCACGGTCACTCCGCGTTAAAAAGTCCGCGTCCATGGTCTCTTTTGCGGAATAGTACATTGCAGCACGTCGCTGCACTTCAAGGTCGACCGGAAGTACGCCAGCAAGTACCGGTAAGGCCTCAGTACTAACCGTCCTGTATGCTTTGCATAAGAATATCAAAGCCAAACGCTGACTCTGAAGTAATTTACGTCGTACCGCCCCTATTGTGGCCCTATCAGCCCAAACAGGCGCCCCATAGCAGATACAACCCAAGTAAGTAGCCCCATAAATAGTCTTTAAAGTCAAAAAAGACAGACCCCACGTAGATTTAGATATTCTCGTTAAGGCATAGAAGTTCTTTTTTGCTTTTTCACCGACGATTTTAATATGATCTATAAATGCAAAATTCCTTTCTAACACAAGACCAAGATAGCACATGGACTGCTTCCTTTTTACCGGAACGTTATTTAATTTAATAGTAGGACACGATTTAAGATTACCGTTCAAAATGAGCTGATAAGTTTTATGCGGAGCAAAGGTCAGGCGGTTACGATCGCCCCACTGAGATATTAATCGTAGGCAAGTGTCAGCCAAGTTCTTGAGTCCAGCTCGAGTACTTGATTGAATGAGCAGAAGACCGTCGTCCGCGTAACCGGTTAATGAACAACCGCTTGGAAGCGGAATCGCAAGGAAATCATCAAAGCCTAAATTCCATAAAGGTGGACCAATAACCGAACCCTGAGGAAATCCCATGGTGAGAGACTTCGACATGGAATGATGGCCGAGTTTGAGTTTCGCGGAACCATTTAAAAAGTAAGAGTAAACTAAATTGTATATGTTTCTATAGCAGCCTCGATTTTTCATTTTAAGTAATAGCACTGGCCACCATGCGTTATCAAAAGCCCCAGAAATATCTAGTAAAATCCCAATAACAGTAAGGGCCGCGTCTACGGTAGATTTTCCAATAGTGAAACCGAATTGATTATTATGAAATTTTGGTCCGTCCGGTAGCAACCGTGGAACGATAAGGCGCTCCAGGAGTTTTCCCAAAGATGGAAGTAATGTTATGGGCCGGTACGACTTCGGGTCGTCCGGTGGTTTGTTTTTCGGGATTATTCGTATAAATCCGCGTCGCCAAATACGAGGAAATACGCCCTCCGCAATACAACGGTTGTAAACGGTTAAAATCGCATCACCGGCTGTTTTACACGTTTCTATAATCATACGATTAGATATTTTATCTTCACCTGATGACTTGTTGAGTGGTAACCTCTTGACAACGTTAATAAATTCGTCAGTGGATGGAAGGTCTGACGCTGGTGATTCAGGTGGTACAGCTGCCCACGCTCTGATCTGTTGATGGTATTCGTTGTCATTAGCTAGTACGTCATCAGGTATAAGAGTATTCAGCAAAACTTCAGTTGTTTCCTCAATACCGGTAGTGTGTTTATTATTTACTTTAATATTCTGAACAAACGCGAGGTCGACTGATCGATTGGCTTTAAACTCATGATATAAAGGAGACCACGGACCTTCTTTATCTAATTTTTCTACTACTTTACGCAATAAATTACCCTTTGATTTTTCCACCGATGCTCTGTAGCGGGACCTGGCAACTCTAAACGTATTTAACGCAATGGAAAGAGGGTCACCGGTAACCTTACGTTTTTTAAGCTTGTTAAGATGTTTACGCGCTCGGCGATAATTTTTACGCTGTTTAGTTAGGTAGTTACACCACCAATCACATCTACGTATATTGGTCAAAGATCCACGACCAATGGCAATGTCAGCACAGTAAGTGAAGGTGTCTGACATAATTTCAGCACTTTCTTCAGCTGAAAGCCCATCACGAGTGAAGTCTTTGGCGTGAGACGCAACAAGCGAGCTAAAGAATTCCCAATTCGCACCCTTACATTTATACCTAAAGTTACCAATGACATATGTCACGTACCCTGAGTAAAAACTGGAACAAATTCGTACACGATCAAGCGATGATCACTACAAGACGCGTCCGGTAGGACACGCCACCTATCCAAGCGTACGTCTGCACTAGAAAGTGTGACGTCAATACAAGATTCGCCCATTTGGCTGCAAAAAGTTGGTGGTGCGTCAGGGGTATTATGAATAGTCAGATTCATTTCAGCAATGAAATCTTCAACAGCGCAGCGTCGTTCATAATCCGTAGACCGAACTTTGCCATACCATAGTGATGATGACGCATTAACATCAGCGCCAACGATAACTTTGCAGCCCGCGAGCGACTGCAAGACGTGATGGAGGTTATGTTTATGAGGAGCAACAGGGTCTGAATATTGAAAGTAGCAACTCACAACGTAAACTTTAAAAGAAGACGATGCAACGGCACAATGGGGTGTCATTAGATTACGCAAAGACGTTACTGTAAAGTTAGAAGAATGCGCCACGTAAATTCCAGCTCGTGCTTTGCCATGCAACTGTACTACTTTGTGACGTAAACGCGCGTTTTGATATTGTTCTTGAACAAGCACGATATCTAAGTTATAATCGATAATTAGTTTGTCCAGTTCAGAAGTCGCTACCCTATCGTTGTGGAGATTTAAGTGTCCTATGGTTAATCTATCCATTATTTTAGTAGTTGGTGTTGAGGATAAGTTGTTAGAGTTTAAGTTTATAAGTGGCACACCCATCTGATCCACATCGATGGTCAGACGGTTTCTTAGAGCGTTTACACGCCACGCAAGACGGTATATAATTTAAATTGTCTTTATGCGGACAGTTTTTAGTTTCATGTGTCTCAGAGCAATTAGCGCAGGTAGGTGATTTAATAGTGCAGTGTTTCTTAACATGACCGAACTGTTGACAATGTGCACAACGTACTACATCGACATCATCAATGAAACGGCAAGTCGCCCAATCAATAAACAATTTATCCTTGGTCGAGACTAAATGTTTCCGGACCGCGGACTAGAGTTCAATGCCTATCCATTTCCGACCGTTGTCTAACGAACACCTACGTATGATTTTTGTTGATTTAATAAATTCGTCTTCTTTTAATGACAACTCGTCTTTAATGTTTTGACAATACAACGCATGCAAAAAGGCACTGTCCTCCATTGAGGATGGGACGTCTTTAACTAAAATACGAGGCTTACGGCCTTTTGGTTTTTCAAGTCGCAAGCCAGCGGACCTAATGGCATCGACCGATTGCAGCTTTTTGATTTGTAAATCGTTAGCGACACGTAACACGACGCCAGACTTCGCAGTCTTCTTGACACCTACAATTTGAAAGCCGTCACTAGAATCTATTGCTTTCATGAGCGCTTGTTTAGTCGCGGAAGAAGTTGCGAAATCAGTTGAACGCTCATCAGTGGGGTAAGCCACAAGACACGGAAGTTTGGCACGGGCATTTACTTGTGGAACTACTTTAGGTAAACGAAGTTTTAATTTGTCAGCATATGAGGCATTATTGACATCAGACTTGGCAATATCGACACCGGTATTATGTTTTATTTTTTCTAATTCGCGTTCCGTATTGGCCAACTTAGTCTCGTTGGCGGATGATTTTATGGCTAGCAATGAGACAATAGCCGTTATGCGCTGAGTCATGTCCATAATTGCGGATTTATTTGCAACATTAATGCGGGACCCTTGGTCATTGACAAGATCGTTAATTTTAGACATGTACGCAGACGCCTGAGTAACCAAATCACAATAGTCGTCATTGCTTACATTAGTGACATTTAATATCGGCGAAGACCTTACAATTGACTCTGATGTTTGCATTCGCTTACATCTATCTTCGGGTGAAATGTAAGAAGGAGACATTTCACTAAATAAACGCTTAGCATTAGCGGAGGTCGTCGGCGACCTTGGTTTATTTATTCGGCGGTATAATATTTCCCCACCAACGATCAGGTGGATCATCATTGTTAGATAACATAATTACTTTTGGAAATTAAACTAATAAGCGTATTAGAACGTAAAAAGTGAAAGATTAACGGACGATACAATTATTTCGATTTACCCACACGTCAAGAAAAGTAAATGTACTCACCGATAGCTGACGAAATTAACTAATTGCAACTAAATAACGGACGTAAACACGTTTAAAAACTTACGATACCAGCACTTATCACAATGATACACAATTGACAGCAAATCACAAGCCGGAAATAAATTTTGGAACACGACAATTGAAATTAAAAACAGGGAGCGAACAGATCACCGCTAACCAATGCGAGCGCGCGGAGGGAAGTGATGAAGGCTTGACGATTCGAACGTTATCAACATTAACATGTTGACCACACCACGGTGACACCTCTCACGTGACTATGTGAGTTTACTTTCTTTTACCTCATAACTCAATAGGAATTTTCTGTAAGGTTCCTTAAACAAACATGTTTTTTACACCGACTTACGGGTGCCCTACAGGCCCACAGTTGTTACAAAGACCTCCAGTTGCCACACTGGCCTACAGTTGCCATAAAGGCCTCCAGTTGCCACACAGGCCTACAGTTGCCATAAATACCAACAGTAGCCAACACACAACGCTCGACTAGTCCTGACCAAACTAGTTTATTGGGTTCGTGAAAATAGGGCAATTTTAGAACTCTACTCTTTAACTAAATCATTACCCTAGGCCATGTACCACAGTCATTCCAAACAAACTTAAAACTTATTCTGCAGAAAAAAACTGCCAAGCTTACTGAACCTCTCGAGTAAAACCTCTAACGCCACGGCTCTATAGCCGACCAGCAATTATATTGCTCTCACACAACGGTCTCATTGGACTCCGACCTTCGTCGGTACGGTCAAACATAATACGGCTGATAGACTCAATTACTCGACATCTTAAGCTTGCTCATCATCATTAAAATCCTTTTAACATCAACATTGACGGTACATGACTCGCTGGCATCTTCCTTAACCTACCGTGTGCATACTTGTAGGTTCTAAGTGTACCTATTTAAAACTTTCGGTATATAACGATCACCGTCCTGTCATAATCACCTATCGCGGTCTTAATACAGTGCCTATTTAGTTTTCGTACTGGAATTGCCCAAACAACACGATTCATTAAAAAAAGGTCCGACGAACAACAAGTTCAACTAAACAAAGTAATTGTAACAATTATGTTACTCTTTACCATAATTCAAAGCATATAATAAAATAGCCTGCAGCAGAGGCTTCAGGCTGCGACACAATATAGTATCTGAAACATAAAAAACATTACAAGAGTATATGTACACACGGTTATCTTAACCATACACAGCTTTGATGGAAATTAACCGATGCACCGGTGTAATAACCTAAACCAATAAATCTGCCTAGCCTTTTCCCAAGTACATTGGGGTCGGCTTCCAGTCCTACCGGATTCAGCTGAGCACCAGTGTTCCACATGGAGGGACTGCCTATCTGACCTCCACAACCCAGTTACTGGGTAACACGGTACCCCTTGGCTTGGTAAGACTTGGTAAGACTGGTGTCAGATATCAGGCTTCTGACTACCCGTAACGACTGTCAAAGAGCTTCAAATGACAGCCGGGACCAACGGCTATTTACTGCGATATGACACAAGGTTTTGACTATGTTGATCATGGTATCTTATTAAAGAAACTGGAAACTTATGGCATAAGGGGAAACCTACTGAAGCTTATTGAGTCATACCTTACAAATAGAAAACAGTACACAGAAATTGTTAGAATTAATATTAAGACAAAGCGAGAAGAAACATATCGATCAAACGAACGCACCCATATGTACGGTATCCCCCAAGGCTGCGTACTGGGAGCCTTGCTCTTTATCATTTACATAAATGACTTGCCTACTACAATTGACCACCCCATGACTCTCTTTGCTGACGACAGTACTATGACTATAGCATGCAACAATAATGACGTATATGAAAGTGACATTAATCAATCTTTGTCATTAATAATATCATGGCTAGAAATGAACAACCTAAAAATAAATTTAGACAAGACAACTATTATGCATTTTAGGCAAAGGGCCCAGGCGGGAAATGACATTAAAGTTATGTACAAAGACAAATTACTTAATAAAGTTGACAACACGAAATTTATTGGTATTATGATAGACGCAAAGCTGGACTGGAAGGCACACATCGAATATCTTAGTAAAAGGCTGAGTTCTTCTTCGTATGCCTTATATAAACTTGCCCCAGAACTGAATACAGATGCATTGGTAACTGCATATCATGGACTAGTTGCATCGTTGCTACTCTATGGTATCATATTTTGGCGCAACTCCACCAAAAAAGATATAGCGTTTAAGGCCCAAAAGAGATGTATGCGAGCTATGTTTAATTTGAAAACCACAGACAGCTGTAAGCCGTATTTTATAAAACAAAGATTATTAACTCTTCCTTCACTATACATTTTTGAAATGTTGACATTAGTCAAACTTAATCCTGACCTGTTCCCACGCCTAGCTGACACCTTCCCCCGAAACAGACGTGACAATAGCCAACTTTGCTTACATTCATCAAAAACTGCCTAATGGGCAAAAGTGCTTTTTGTATTGCTCCAAAAATCTATTACTACAAACTACCACAGTCTTATAAAACTTTGCCGATTAATCTATTCAAAAAAAGGATGCGAGATTTTTTAGCAGACAAGTGTTATTACCATATAAGAGCCTTCTTGAACGATAAAATTAAATAACATTATCTTTTTTTATTAATTTCGATTTAAATGGCCTTCTGACATTGAATTGACATTCCGCATATTGTTTTCTTTTTTTATGTTCTATTTTTTATATTTGACATCCTTATTATTTTATTGATATGTTTTACTTTTTGTGTTTTTTTTTTGTCATTGATGATTAACTTTATTTATTTCGTTTTTATGACATTTTGTGAATTAATTCGATTTATGACATTTTTGTGGCATAATTTTATTTCGATTTCGTGACTTCTTTTTTTTTGACATTGTTTTATTTTATTAATTTCAATTTATGACATTTTAAGTTTTATTATATTTTCTTTTTCGTTACATTTTTGTGAACATATTATGATTTTATTTATTCAACTTTTTATCAATTTTATATTTTTCATTTAGATATATTGATTTAATAAGGATGACATTCAGTATATTGTGCTTTTTTGTAATAATGTAAATTTATCTAATATTATTCATGACATTTTATGAATTCATATTGATATCTGATTTTATTTGTTTTACTTTTTTGACATTGTTAAATTATATTATTTTTGTTTTTTTTTTATGAAAATTTTTGAATTGATTATTTTATATTTTGTTTATTTTATTTTTAACATTGTTTCATTATATTCATTCTGTTTTTTATGACATTTAATTAAGATAAAGGCCAATCTATTGTGATTTTTGTATGGTAATATATGACATTGCTATATTTTCGTAAATTAATCAATTTGTAATACACATATTTGTACGCCTCTAAGGCAAAACATGTTTGTGAGCGCTAAATAAGAATTGAACATCTTGCATGCCTATTGTATGTAAACACATGTTTTGACAAATAAATCATCATTATCTTTTACGGCTTAACGTGCTTTCTGAGGCACAGAGGAAACCTGTTGAAACGGTCACCCATCCACGGACCGACCTCGTCAAGCGCTGCTTAACCTCGATGATCGACCAGTGTGGCTGTTATTATTTAGCCACAAGCTTCTAGTATTAGTAACCTAAACCTGCAAAATTTGTTATTATGGACACCGAATGTGAAATGCAGAGTCCCTGTCCAAAACATGAACCACACATTAAAGTGTCCTAAGTGCCCAGGTAGGTATATGAGCTTTAGAGAATCAAATGAATGCCATAGCATTTTAAGTCGCAATTAACGAAGCCTGGTATGGTTTACGACCTTTTTGATAGTTTGGCCCTCCAACCACAAAAGAAGCATACTATGCTTCTTCTCAAACTTAGTTAACTCTCACTACATAAAACTAATCAAAATAATTCTTTTGGAATTATCATAATTTACAGACTGAAGTGTAAGGTAGGTACGTCTGTCACCATATCGTTCTAACTTCAAAACAATGATAGTCAGCCAAAGCCAGTCAAGGGTTATTGCCAGTGATAGTAGAATTATAACTCTTCAACAACACCAAAACTTGACCATCGATAACTAACATGAAATTATGACCTGACATGGGCCACCGCGACGATACCCTGAGCGCCATACCGTACACAAAACCAGAATTTTGAATAATGAACGCTCTTGGCCATAGTCATAACAAAATGAAAACGACTCACCAGATTGGCATAAAGATCCGTGTGTATGGATATGGCCACATTGTCCACACGTCCACACGCGCCTCCTTGACCTGTCCAGCTCCTTGGTTGTTGCTAGTCTCCGTACTGCTCCGTTCTAGACTGGTTTTTCATTATTCAAGACTGCGGGTAGTCACAGAAACGAACCACAACAGATTTTACTTCAACTGACACCGCAATATTTTTTGCAAGAATGCATCCGCCATTTTCACTAGCATTGTTTTTACGTGTGATCTCATTAGCACGACCGAATCCCAATTCTGATGTCGCTTCAAGGCTGGCCGATAGGAGCAAACCATCGGGAACTCAGGATGAACTCCCTTAGGTTAAGACATCGTGTGTGGGCAGGTCGGTGGGTACAATCGTGCAAATGAAATCACAGAAATTATTCGATACACTGGGTTTATTTTAAATAGTCACAGTTACAATCTTGCTTAATAATATTACGGATCAACTCTGATTCTACGACGAGTTAGCTCTAAGGTGGTCAGTATTCAACTGCCCTATTCCCCACGACGCAAGTGCTTATTTTTATACGCACTTTTACACTTTTATTGGCACGCTTCTGCGTGCCAATGCGTTGCTCTTGATTGCCGCCAGGGGCATGCTTGTGATTTGTTTTGACATCCGTGCTATTGACCAAACCCGACATATATAAATATATTAATGTAAGGATAAATACCACGATAAGAATAACGTGGTCTGATTTTGATCGGTATTTTCACTAACTTTTTAAATGTAAAAAGTTGTTTTTTAATATTGCGCATGCGATGTAAGATGGAGATTTATGTTTAATTTTTTTACTCCTTTACATTAATGAAGTTTTTGTAGGGATCCCTAATTTAACTCAATTAACAATATAGCCTATGTTACTCAGTGATAATATAGCCTCCTTTTTAAGAATAACAGTTTAAGAATTTTACAATCGGTCCAGTAGTTTTTAAGTTTATCCATTACAAACCAGCTAACAAACAATCAAATATTTCCTCTTTATAATATTAGTATATGTATGTACGTATAATATTATGTACTATGTATGTATAGTTAAGAAGGGTAGTTTACCTACCGCGTGAAAAGTGTTTTTTTCATCCCAAGGGAACATTAAACCGGGATGAAATGGGGTATTCCAGACTATAATCTATCTCTATGCTAAATTTCATCCAGACCTGTTCAGCCGCTCTGGCGTAATTGAATAAAAAACATATATCCCTCCAAACTGCCGCGTTTATGATAATATTAGCGGACGCCTCACGGTTTTACTCGCGTAGTGCCCGTTCCCTTGGGAATACAGGGATAAAACATAGCCTATGTCACTCGGGGATAGTGTAGCTTCCCAACGGTGAAAGATTTTGTGAAATCGGTCAAGTAGTTTTTAAGTTTATTCGTTACATACAATAATACAAATCTTTCCTCTTTATAATATTAGTATAGATTATAATAACGCAACCACAATAATACTTCTTATTATTATCTAGAATTCAACATAACACTATAATGATCCTACTAAATTCCATGTAATAGATAACAAGTTTAGATCAGATATACGACATTACATAACGTGGGCTCAGTTGCAAACTTCGCACTGTTAGAGAATTTAATTATTTCGGGGTCAGTCCGAAAAGGCCATCTACGAATGAGGTTTGTTTGTACCCCGACTCCCTGAAATGACGGTTTTGCGAGTGTCAAAGAGAATACAAGATATTTGACTAACACTAGCCTTTGCTTTACGTTTGTTGACAACACTCGTACCAAAGAGTTAATCGATTCCGTCATAGGGTGACAAAGTATTGTCACAAAAGTCTTCACAAAAGAGTGTCACAAAAGAACTAATAACGTCAGAAAAATTCAACAACATCGTCATGTACGCAGAAATAAAAATAAATTTCGGTTATTTTACTATCAGTATATAATTTAATTTAATTTATTTAATTATCGAACAGCATGATTCATTATTTGATAGTAAAAACACATTATAACTATTGTTAGTAACAATACATATAAACCACCAATAAAAATAAATATTGCATATAAAATACAATAAATTAAAAATTAAAATTACAACCAAATAAAATAAATTTCGAATAAAATATTAAAAATTTCAAAAAATAATGTGAAAATGTCAAAAAAAAATGTCAGTAAAAGCATTAAAAATTAAAATAAAATTTCAACAATTAAAATCTTTGAAAAGTAATAAATAATTTAAATACAGACATACAAATAACAAATTACACATTTGGTATACACTATATACACATAAACTTATAAACTATTAGTAGTAGATACTTATAACTACCAGAAACAATTATAATAAAAATACTGGTGATTCTAAATAAAAAAATAATAAAAAAATTGCATGCCGCATGACAAAATTTATAGGGACTCTCTACTAAAAGAGCATGATCTAATCTGTACACCTTAAACGATTTAATTTCAATAGGATTTTCTCAAACATGCATGGAAATATTGTCATTATTTTAGAAAAAAAGAACACGCGATGTACCGAATTTACGGACAAAGAAAATAAAATCCATTGCTGGAGCGTTTTTTGAATTTGGAACATTACAACGCTCCAGCAATGTTGATCAAATCCATTGCAGGAGCGTTTTTTGAATTTGGAACATTACAACGCTCCAGCAATGTTGTTTTAACTTTTAATGTTAATTAAATTAAATGTATAATATAAAAAGTATGTTTTATTTCCCTGCATTCTTTTGAGAAAAGCACTATATATTCCTCGGCGGAAATGGCAATTGCCTGTCTTGTATTAGTAAAGTCCTCGCCTACGGCTCGGCCTTCAACGCCCCTAAAACGACCTACTAACCCATACTCGACCTGCAATTGCCTCGTTTCCGGCCTTTGGAATAATGTACTATTTAGAAAGCTTTTTTAAAATTCAGTGAAAATATATGTATAATAACTATTTCACTGGATGAAACACTCATAAAATAAAGATTAAAATATAACCCTCGATGTCATTATAATGTTTTCTATGCTAGTGCATTTCAATATCATTTTCTGGGCATTTGATTACGGAGCTTGTGGTATTCATTACACATCTTTTAGTCTATTTACGTTTTATAACACTATACAAACCATTCCTTCATATCTTTTGATGATGTGACTCATTTTTATGCATTCTTTGATACTAAAACACCTGAAAAGCAAATTTTTAGTTATCTCTGTTTGATTTACTCGTAATAATTGCTAATTTGTAAAATTGCCTTTTTATCTGATCTGATGTATGTCTGTCTATTTCATTTTCTTACGCCATAGATAGAGCGGCAGACTGCCCCCCCCCTCTGTTAATCGATTTTTATTCGTTCTGGTCTTGATTTCTTAATTGGGATTTGAATTTGAAATTCAGAAGATATGACACAGAACGATGATTGGACAGGATGATGGTTTTGGGTTGCAAAATTTGAAGGACGTGTTTTAGCCTTAAATTACAAAGTATATTCTTATCTACTTAATACTATAATACCAAGTGCATTTTCTATTCTGAAAACTCTCTTAAACTATGAATGTCCAGCTTGTGTAAGTGTATTACTTAAATATATTGTGTATGATATACTGTGTATCATTTGTTCGATGCCTTGACTATTCCTGTAGGAGGGTTCGTATCTACGGCATGTAACGCCACAGCCCGGTTCCTGACAAACCTTGCTACCTGCCTTCCTGCCTAACTACCGGACGTGGTACATGAGCTGCAGCAGTAAAGTCTAAAGAAGCGCGCGCGACCACAGCGCGCCCGCAAGCAGTACGCGCAGGTTGCGCACTGCGTTCACTTCGGTCTGCATCTCGCGGTAGTGCTCCACTAGCCGTCCCATTGCACCGTATCACGCCGTCCTGGTCTGCGGTTGCCCCTTCGCCATCTTGGAAGAGGCGGGTGGCACGTCGTACGAAGCCGGCCCTTATTTTTATTTTAACTTTATTATTAATGTGGCTTACGTTAAGCTCGTCTGAGCGTCTGAGCTCAGGGGTAGCCTATGGTGTACTGCTACATAAAAAAAAATATATATTAATACATAAACATTATATAGCTATATAAAATACTATACACAATCTTACAAATAAACATACATACATAATATTACATGCAACAAAATTACAAAGAAGGGATGAACAATGAAAGAAGAAATTAGATAGAAACAGAAAAATATTAAAGAGAAAGGAAATGGTTCTTAACAAGGTTTTTAAAAGATGCTAGTGACTGGGCTTGTCTTATTGACATCAGCAACTCATTCCACAATCGCACAGCCTGGACCGTGAACGATTTATGGTAAAACTTAGTAGAATGAGCAGGCATCAAAAGTCTCAAATTCTCCGATGATCTCAAGTGTCTAGAATGTGTGTCATGAAGGAACTTAAAACGTTCTTTGAGATAAGAGGGGGTTGTAGGAATAAACAGAACACTGTAGAGTAACGATAAAAAGTGGGCATTCCGGCGAAGGCGGATTGGCAGCCACTTGAGCTTAGTACGAAATTCTGAAACATGGTCATATTTGCGTAAACCAAATATAAATCTAATGCAAAAGTTTTGGAGTCGCTCAAGCTTATCTAGCTGCACTTCGGTTAGATCTAAATAACTGACATCTGCATAATCGAGGATTGGGAGAAGGAGGGATTGGGCAAGCGCAGTTTTGGTGGCAGTTGGAAGGAAATTGCGCAGTCTGCGCAAAGACCCCGCAGACGCAAACACCCTGCGGCTAACCTCCTGCAGCTGAGGACCCCACGAAAAGTCTTTGTCAACGAAAATACCCATGTCTTTCACTGAGTCGCTGTATGGAATAGCTGAGCCATCAAAAACAATCCGGGGGAGCTGCGACCAGTTAACTCTTGAGCGCAACCTAGGACTGCCGACAACAATGACTTGAGTCTTCGCAGGATTAACCCTAAGACCATGGGCCAAACTCCACTCAGAAATACAACCTAAATCTTTATTGATCATATTAACTGCCTCAGTCAATTCATCTACCGGAGCTTGCGAATATATTTGCAAATCGTCAGCGTAAAGGTGGTACGACGAAAGAAGGTCATTGGAAATAGAATTAATAAAAATAGCGAAAAGAAGAGGAGACAAGAAAGATAGATGGACCGTGTGAGCGATGATATGAAAAATAAGGGACTTAATGATAGCTTGACAGTTGACTGGACAGAATGGAAAAAGAAAACGTGTTGCGTTGACCCCAAGTAACATGGGACAAGAGCAGGAAGAAGATGGTTGTCGTACTATCAGGATTAGGAGGCTGCTTCCTTACTATGAAGTGTCATGAGCCATGACTGTCATGAACCCGTTGTGATATAAAAGGTCGTGTAAAGAATAAAAAAAAACCCGACATTTCTTCTTGTCTTTTTAGTTCGCTTCTTAAGCAGTCGGGTCCGTATTTTTTTTTTACAATAACTTTTTTTATTTATATCTTTTAAACATACAAGTGTTGTATATTTTTATAATCACCTCTTAAAACCTTTCATTTTGACGTGACGGGAAAAGACGCCCAAAGTCCGCCATTTTCTTTTTTTTTTCTATTTTGAAGTAGCCAGTGACACTCGCAAGGTTAATATGAAGCGATTGACGTAATCGGTCTACACGTTTGGTCTGGCCTTAGAACGCCATATAGGAACAAACATATATACATCTAAACATCTGCCTAGCCATTCCCAACTAAGTAGGGATCGACCTCCAGTCTAACCAGATTAAGCGGAGTACCAGTGTTTTACATGGAGTATCTATCTAGCTGACATAATTACATTAAAACTTAGACTGATAAACACTTTACCCTCCTTTGCGTCGCGCAGTCAGATAAAAAGGGATAGTGCTTCCTTCGCTCCGTGTCTCTCACTCAACGTAATTGTGAAGACATTAGCACATCATAGTAGGGACTGTAATGACAATATTTACGACTGTTCACTGTAGCGAGAATTCGAAGGACCATGCATTCATTGAGTTGAAATCATACTACCTCAATATTACGTAATAATCTAGTTACTCATTGGCGAAAAGTTATTCCTTTGCATTTCGCCGTATTAGTTGAATTATAAGTGCAATATCTTAAAACACACGACAGCATATTTAATACGTTTGAACGTTTTTTCGTTTAAAAACAAACAATGACATAGGCGCTCAAGATCTAGCAAGGAACTGAGTGAAGTGCGGCCGGCTGACCCCACATGAACGTAACACAGCAGTGATGTGTGGTGACTTCTCTAGTGCGTAGTCACTGACCTCTATTATACAAGTAGTATGATAGAGGTCAGTGTTCGTAGTACGTTATTACCTCAATGTTCTTTTTTGTCTTTTTTTTTATTGCCATCGACTACAAATCTAGAGTCCGGGCTGCTAATGAAAAAGGCCAAATGAAAACCCAATAAAAAAATTGTTGTCCCGAGAATTGAACCCAGGACCTTATACTAGCTTGCGACCATTATGATTATTATACTCCATTATTAGACAAACGAGGCAGTCTTCCGGTCCATTCTACACACTTGTGTCTATCTCACAACTAGTTTTACGACGCATACCACGAATTCCCCATTCCTTTAATCATAAAGTTCTCAAAGGCCATAATTTTCACAATTTTCAATGGAGTTGTAAAACTATGCCAGTTTTACAACTCCATTGAAACATATTGCTCATTAAAGAAGTTGTAGGTACGAGTACTAGGGAAGTAGGAATTAGTAGGAGCTCTTGGGAAAATGAACTTCATGAGCTGGCTGAGTGCCCCGTGGATGTAATTGTGTACTTACCTTCTTAATTAAACAGAACTTTTTATAACAGCCCTGTAGTTTGGCGGTTATAGTTTTGACAGTTGGTACAGTGACAGCAGATATTTTGATTTTCAAATTACTGTGTTTTAAAATGTCAACCGATAATTAGCAGACACAACAGAAATTACCATTGTCTTTCGCCGCTACGGTGATTTGGACAGATAACTAGATTGCTAGCAATGATATTCAAATAAACAGATATGTTATGAGCGCGCGCATTTTGAAGACTCGAATAGGTCACAATTGTGACCTTTAATCTTTAGTTTATGTCACGCATGGCGAAAAGCGATAGGCTTTGTTGAAACAAAAACAAAATAAAATAAATGCCATCGTGTGTATTTGTAATTTATTTATTTATTGATTAAAATAAATATTTTTTAATGTTAGATGAATGAAAAGTGTGTATGTGTGCTGCCGCTATGTGCGGCACACTTTTTTCAATTGTTTTGTGAGTGTATAACGTATCTGTTTATTTGAATATCATTGATTGCTAGGCAGTTAGCAACAAGAAAAAGATCAGAAGAAGGAGGCATATAAATAATACAAACAATCAGAAGATAAGCATTGTAACTTCATTGAAAGATCAAAACAGGCGCGGATGCTGGCAATTGATGCCTTTCTGATATTCAACAGTTGAAAAAATTACATAAAATCTTGCAACATTTTATTCATACATTTCATCAATATTTAATTTAATATTTTGTTGTGCTATTCTGTAAAAACTCACCGTTAAATCACAGATGAAGTAAACTTGAAGCCAGCTGTCTGAAGTCACCGCCAGATAACAAAAAAAAATATGTCGTTAAAAGACAAAGACTAAAATTCTTAATTTCAACGAGGCCATTAAGCGGCACTTTTGAACGTCAAAAATATAAATTTAAAGTTAATAATAATTGATTCTACCGTGTATTCGGAAAAGTTGCTTGTTATGGAGAAGAACGGACAAGAAACTCCATACTTACTCTTTCAAAATAAGTGTTTTTTAACATTTACATACATACATAAATTCATATTTTTACAAGCTTTAGTTTAACTTGCATTTAATTTAACTTGTATATAATAATATGTATGTAAGTGTGTTCAGGTCAAACCTTGCAACTGAATTTTAAAAACAGTTATCCTGCACCGATTAAGATGAAATTTTGCATACACCATTTTGCCATGATATGGGTATCAAATGAAATGCGTTGCTGAGAAGAATAAGAGAAAAGCTTGTTTCAGAAAAAGCAGTTATAATGAATAATTTTATTTGTTATCTGGCGGCGACTTTAACCATCAAATCTAAGTGAAATGACAGTTCAGTTCAAATTCACTGCATCTAAGTTTTCACGGTGACATCTTAATATACCGGCTGTTCTAATGATGAGAACGAACGTTGCAATATGACCTACATTTGCTTTCCGCTACATTTACCAAAAAAGGTTTCTGCATTACTAAGAAAACAAAACCACAACCGAGGCGTTATATTTTGTCGTGCAGTGTAAGACTCTAATCGCCTCTTACAACACCTTTGAGGCATAACGACTGTATGACGAAGCTTAGCTTTTCAACCGAATTCAAAAAGAAGGGTTCTCAATTCGACTGTATGCTTTTGTGTTGTGTTTATATGTTTGTTATTTTGATGATTATTTTTTTATTTGAAAGCTTGTGCTTCTCATGTAGTTCTATTTGAATTTGATCAAGATCTGAAGAGTAGTTTTTAAGTTATCCTTAATAATGCATATTTTCATGTTAATATAAGGTATCATAAATAAAAAGAGAAAATAAAAAAAAATAACAAAAAAAAAACCGACAGCCAAAACAAAATACTACAAAGCGAAAAATAACTTTCTTTTCGAAAGTCGGTGTCAAAAACAAAATACAATAGGTACCAAAGACACCGACTTCCGAAAGGCCCGTTAGTTTTCGCTTTGTAGTGTTTTTTTAGGGTTCCGTATCCAAAGGGTAAAAACGGGACCCTATTACTGAGACTCCGCGGTCCGTCTGTCTGTCTGTCTGTCTGTCTGTCACCAGGCTGTATCTCATGAACCGAGATAGCTAGACAGTTAAAATTTTCACAGATGATGTATTTCTGTTGCCGCTATAACAAAAAATACTAAAAACAGAAGAAAATAAATATTTAAGTGGGGCTCCCATACAACAAACGTGTTTTTTTGCCGTTTTTCGGCGATAATGGTACGGAACCCTTCGTGTGCGAGTCCGACTCGCACTTGGCCGGTTTTTCTCTTAAAACCATTAATTTTCAGAAACAAATTGAGTGAAAATAGCAAAAGAGATTTCTTAAAACTATGAAAATAACATACGCATCACGCTTGTATTCGCCCAAAAGGTTACACAGAGCTGTTACTATAGCACACTTAAATTTTTTCGCCAGTGATTCAAGTCCCTGCATGTACCTTCATCATCATCATCATCCTATTAATGTTCCCCACCGCTGGGACACAGGCCTCCTCTCTGTGAGTGAGGTAATGGGCCTCAATCCACCACTCGGACCCATGTCTTCGAATTTTTGGTTCTTGGACATGCTGGTTTCCTCACGACTGTTTTAGAGCAGTGGTGATGAAATAATTTACACAAAGTAAAGCGCCTGTCTAGGTTCAAACACAACCTACGACACGTAAGTCGAGCTGCTACCACTGGGCCACCAATGATGTAGGTACCATATTGCCACCCACCAGCCACAAATTTAGAGTCTGGTCTGCTACCCAAGGCAAGTCAAGAACAATAACACTGACTGCCTGACCCGGGCATCAAACTGATTACCTCATCAGCGCCTACGATAACTACACCAACGAGGAGACAAACTATGAAAATATTCACCCCCTAATGCGGTTATAAGTACGTACTTAGAAAGTGCTTGAGCATAACTTCAGTCGAAAGCCGTAACTCAGCTTTTATCTTCTTCAGGGATTATTGGGGAGGTTATTTGGGTCTCAGAAATCTTTCTTTACCCAATTCTGTGGTAGAAATAAAATTTTACAACTCTCAACGAAGTCTCTGGGGTAGTGTAGACGGTCCCCGAATGAGGATTTTATCGTATTTCAGACAATACAGAGAATACCCTGAATTTTAGGTGAGTATTGTTCAATGTTTTCTTGAAGAAAGGAGACAAATATTACTGGACGCAGGTATCTATATAAGCCTTTACTTTTATTCACTCTCTTGAGCTGTAAAACTTCAGTAGGTTTAGTACGAGTTTTTACTAGTGCTCGATCGCGTTAACTGAAACTGGATAAGCACCATCTGGTGACAGTAAGGGGAAACTTCTTTTTAGAGTTCCGTAGTTAACAAGGAACTCTTATAGTTTCGCCATGCCCGTCCGTCCGTCCGCAGCCTAGCTCAGAGACTCTTAGTACTAGAAATCTATATCTAATCTCAAAAATTTTTGCGTACCTCCTGCACAAGTAAAGTGGGGTTGTTTTTTTTTTCTCGTCTATCCCACGGTGTGGGGTATCGTTGGATAGACCATTCATACATATTACGGGTCTGTGTAAATCATTTTTAGTTTCAGGGATTCGGTTCCGATCAGTAGAATTAAGCTTTAAATGGCAATTTTTTGTTAGAGGCAAATGCCTCCTTTGCCAGCTGAATTATTGTTTTTGGATATGTGTAAAAACACGGCAGTAGTATATATAACGAAATTAAAAGCAAAACTATCACAGCTAAGTAGTTTTTATACGTTTAAGAGTAATAGTCGACCAACTTAAAAAATGTACTTGGAAAAGTAAAAAAAAATGTATATTGATATGTATGGGTGTGGTCCCCGTACATCAATATACAAATTTTATACTTCGGCAAAGTTAATTTTGTCTTTTTGCTAGAGCAATGTTCGGTGCTTTCATTGTTTATGAACGTTAGTAATGTTATCTATTTATTTTGATGAATGTAGCTGTTTATACGGAACCCTCTGAGCGCGAGTCAGGACTCAAAATTGGCCGGTGTTTTGTATACAAATTGGCATTAGAGAACGTTTAGGATAACGTGACTGAGAATACGTTAAAAGGATTTTTTTAACAAGCTTTTATATAAAAAAAAACATTGTCACGAGAAACAATCATGTGTGCAAAATTTCCGCTGAATCCTACACTGGAAAGTGGGTCAAATTCAACTTGCAAGATTTGAGTACAGACACCGGGGCAGGTGAAAGTGACTAAAAGCTTGTAAAAACGCACACTAAGGCCTCACAAGTAGTGAAGGTTGCGGATATAAGGTTTCACTTGGTCTGAATTACATAATTTTTATTCTAACCTAGGTATTTAAATAGCTTTCCTAAATACTTCTAAAGATATGTCCGGAACAGAGGGTCTGCTACCATAAGCTCTTAGAGCAAGGTTATTTTCTCTGTGCGTAAGGGACAGATGTATATGTTATGGACCAAGTGATGATTACGGCATTATTCATAATGACCAGACAATGTGATAAATATGGAAATTTAAATTACATAAAGGTATACATTAATTATATATAGTCAAATCAAATCGCACAATGTAGGGGAGATGCGTGCAAAATGATCCCCTTAAGGGAAAAAAAACTTTACTGCGCCCAAATTTTAAAACATTAACACAATATTTAAATGGCTAAGAATAGTGAAATTACTTATCTTTGTAACTGCATACTTATTTCTAATGATAAATATGTGGCTTATTAGTGTCGTCATATTTTCTAATAGTTTAGTAAGGGATCGTTTTATACACATGTAAGTATAAAACGATCCCTGGGGAGATTTCTGAATGGAGTAATCGGAGTTAAGAATGTGTTAAGCCCTGCTTAAATATACATGTTTTTGTTTTTAGAAAAATCGTAGGATAATGTAACATCACGTGAATCAAAAGAGGAAATAATTATTTCACCATCATCTGTGGCTGTTGAATGTTGAAGATTTTATAACCTACTAGCGGACGCCTCGCGGTTTCACCCGCGTAGCAAGGTCGGACTGGCCATACGGGAGTACCGGGACTTTTCCCGGTGGGCCGGTCCCTCCTCGGGCTGAATCGGTCCGGGCCACAGCCTGACCGGCCCGCGGAGCGACCCAGCTCCATTTTCCCTTCATGTTTATATAGAACCAAGCCGTGATTAGTGAGACAGCGCCAGGCCGCATTGCGGTTAACCGCTCGCGGTCATCAATACAAGTGACCGCTCTGGCAGTATTTTTCCGCGATTGTTTTTTAAACTGTTGCTAGCTACCAAATGTGCGCGGTCAGGCTATGGCCTGGGCTGGTCCGGATGGTGGTCCGGACCAGCCCGGGCCACTGCATGACAGGCCCGCGGAGCGCCCTGGAGCCGAACTCCAGCTTTATTTTCCCTTATTTTTAAATATTTTGGGCCCAGTAGGTGGACACTCCAAGCTGGGCCTAGCTGGGTGCGCAACCGATTGAGTGCTGCTCTATGGGTGCGAAACGTGAAAGGTCACAAAGGATACAAAAGAAAAAATATAACGCCAATTCAAAGTTTTCTTCAACCACTGGTGCAACGCATGGTCGCATTCTCGCAATTCACTGGCCCGCGACTATCTCCAACGTGCCACGAGAGCCCGATTGACCACTTGATCAAGCGTCGCAAAAGGAGATAGATTGGCCATAAGCTCCTAAGGGGTCTCGATCGCATACCCAAACAAACTTTGGACTGGAATCCCTAAGGGAAAAGAAAGCGTGGCCGACCCCGTCAAACCTGGCGTCGCACCGAGGCAGAAGCGATGAGCATCGGAATGACATGGAGCGCGGTGAAGCTCGGTGAGGTGGCCTTTGTACATGTACTTTATTCCATGTAATGTTGTTTTTTTGGTTTACAATAAATAATTAAGAAGCGTGAATCTCAAGACCAATCGCGATTGTGGATATTTGTGGACGCCCTCTGCCCCTTCCTTTTTTGTTAACCTTCAAAAGGTGCCAGTACTTTTGAGGAAAAGACTAGGGAGTGTGGGCTTTGCCGGTACTTGACTGAGCGGCTGAGCCTGTAGGAGATGCACTCCTCTCTTTTCAGCCATGCTTCGAAGTGCGGCAGGACGGCTTCGATAATGCGCTTTCGTAAAAATTGCGGTTGCTGTAGCTGTTCGCGCCACCGTTCGAGCGCGTGTCGCCGTTCCTGCCGCCTTTGCCTGAATACAGCGATTTCAGGCACGCTATCACCATTCTGGCGGATGAGGTGAACTCGGTTGTAAACCCTCGCTTCCATATCCGCCAGAATATCTAGCAGAGGAAAGCGTGCCATGAGTGTTGCCGCCTCAAAGGATATCGTTCCGTAACCTCGTGCGATACGAATGACCATTTTCCGCTCCAGGCTATTTAGTCCTGACTTTGCAACTCTCGAAATGCTCTTTGAAGCCCCACCAACCAGGGATAGGCTCCGCAGTTTATGGAACCATAGCCTCAGTTTTATTAGCGCTATCTCCAAACCCAACTCGCAGATCGACGCCACGACTCTTGCATCTCCGAGCTCGAAAAACTGGATGGTCTCGTCGAAGCTGTCCCCGCCGGCTAATACCAGGGTGTCGTCTGCGGAAATAATTATACTAACAACGACGGGTAGGTCACACTCAGGTACACTCAGGATCAAATCGTATGCAAGAAATCATCGTCATCATCATCATTTCAGCCGGAAGACTTAAATTGCCGGAAATAGGCTTCCCCCAAGCGTTTTAGCGACAATGACCGGTTCCGTGCGTCTCGCATTCAGCGGACAGATCACATTGGTAGTCAGATGCCAGATAATCTGACACCAGTCTTGATATAGGGGTATCGTATTACCCAGTTACTGGGTTGTGGATGTCCTTTCATGTAAAATACTGGTACTCAGCTGTATCCAGTTAGACTGAAAGAAGAGCCCAACATTTAGTTGGGAACAAGGTTAGGCAGACTGATTGATTTCATGTCAGTAAAGTGTGTACCTAATCATAATTAAATAATAATTCAATATAACTCAAACATAGCTGCCGATAATGATTACATTCACCCCTACTTTTTGCCTTTGCCTAGTGTGGGCCGCAAGTTAAAATAAGTCCCGGTAGTTTTTTGGGTCCCAGTCCGACGCTGCCGCGTAGTTCCCGTTCCCGTGGGAATACAGAGATAAAAAGTAGCTTATGTCACCTGGGGATAGTGTACCTTCCCAACGGTGAAAGAATATTTGAAATCGGTCCAGTAGTTTTTAAGTTTATTCGTTACATACAAAAATACAAATCTTTTCTCTTTTAATATTATATAAGTATAGAAGTGTGTGAAAACAAACAAAAAAACCTTTGGTACCCTACTATACTAATACACACATGTATTAGTATAGTAGGGTACCAAAGTTTTTACATCTAGTCTATTCACTTCTTACCTGGAAATTAAAACAGCTAAAAAAAGAGACTCATCCTGCAGTGGAAGAATGGCAGAACTTATAGAGAGGTTTATAAATGAAAGTAAAAATAAAATACTATTTAGCTCATAAATATTGTAATAAGTAAATCAATTTACACAAAAAAAAACAACTCGCACTGGGCCCGCGTGGTGGATTACTGGCAATTCCCTCTCACAGAGCGGAGGCCGGTATCCCAGCAGTGAGAAAATTATAAAAACTTGTTTACGAAACTTTAAAGAAAAACACCGACGTCAAAAGAAAAATACTAAAACTAATGTCTTTGGTACTTCTTTTTTATCGTTTTGTAGACACCGACTTCCAAAACGAAAGTTATATTGCACTTTTTAGTATTTTGCTTTTGAAATCGTTTATTTTTAATTTTTTTGTCTTTCTTTTTAGTTTTAGTAAACTAACACTATAAAGTGAGCAATTTCTATGGTAAGGTACCTAAACGACTGACAAAATACCCATAATAAATCAATTTACACATTCGTGCTGTTTGTTGGTAAGGAGTTCGGTTGTATGTTCCATGTCTTAAAAACTTCCGAACCGATTTTGATGAAACTTGCACTATTCCCTAAGTTGAGAGATCCAATAAAAAATAATGGTTACGATCCGATAAGTGGTTTCGGTGAAATGCGTGGACTTACATACATAATAATAAAAATACAACCGACTTCCAAATAAAAACACTACAAAGTGAAAAATAACTTCAATTTCGGAAGTCGGTGTTCCTGTTTTGGGTTTTATCTTCGTTTTTGACACCGACTTCCGAAATTGAAGTTATTTTTCGCTTTGTAGTGTTTTTATTTGGAAGTCGGTTGTATTTTTTGTTAAAAAGTTTATTTTTCACTTTTTAGTTGTGGGTACATAATGAACCAATTCTCCAAAGTGAAGCCAGAATAGATTAACCCAGACACAAGAAGCTTAAACAAAAACGGTGGAATTAGAGTATACCAGGGTGAACTGTTCACACCTGCGTACCCGTTTAGAGCGTGCTAGTGTGATGTTATGTTATGAAATAATGTTAACAATAAACAGACATCCGATTGCAGCTATCCCGAGTGAATTGCCGTCATTTATTGAAGATTTCTGATGTATACCTCCGAAGTTCTTCATCAGATCTTGATCTAATTTAAATGGGACCACATGACAAGCACCAGCTTTCAAATAAATAAAAGAATCATCAAAATCGGTTCACCCAGTAACAAGTTCTGAGGTAACACACATAAAAAAAAAATACAGTCGAATTGAAAACCGCCTCCTTTTTTGCGAAGTAGGTTAAAAAATGGTTTAATTTCATGCATTAATATTCAGAAATGAAATGGTGGGGAGTTAGACAAAAAAAAATAAACAAAAAGTTGCCACATACATACAAACATACGCTTATGATATTTGGCACACGTGTTAAGAAGACCACATAGGGTAACATAATTATGTGAATATTGCGCAATTCCAACAATATTACATACCTACTTGTCCAATTGATTACCTCCGTTTTTTAACCGACTTCGCAAAAAGGAGGAGGTTTGCAATTCGGCTGTATTTTTTTTATGTGTGTTACCTCAGAACTCTTTACTGGGTAGACCGATTTTGATGAATCTTTTGTCATTTGAAAGCTGGTGCTTCTCATGTGGTCCCATTTAAATTTCATCAAGATCTGATGAAGAACTTCGGAGATATACATCAGAACTCTTCAATAAATAACGGCAAATCACTCGGGATAGCTGCAATCGGATGTCTGTTTATTGTTTACATCATTTCATAACATAACATCACTTTAGCACGCTCTAAAGGGGTACGCAGGTGTGAACAGTTCACCCTGTTATACTCTAATTCCACCGTTTTTGTTTAAGTTGCATGTAGAGGGTTAATCCATTCTGGCTTCACTTTGGAGAAATGGTCCATTAAGTACCACAACTAAAAAGTGAAAATAAAAAACTTTTTAACAAAAAATACAACCGACTTCAAAATAAAAACACTACAAAGTGAAAAATAACTTCAATTTCGGCAGTCGGTGTCAAAAAACGAAGAAACCAAAACAAGAACACCGGCTTCCGAAATTGAAGTTATTTTTCACTTTGTAGTGTTTTTATTTTGAAGTCGGTTGTATTTTTTTTTAAAAGTTTTAATTTTTTTTATCGGTAAAAATATACAACCGACTTCCGAAAAACACACTACGAAGCTACAATTACAAATGAATAAACAAAAAACGCTTCAAGTGTGCCTATATAATTTGAAGAGTTCTCTTAATTTCTCCAGGATTCCATGATCAGATTCTGACATGATGACCATGGGACAGCCTGGAAAGTATACCCTTTCAAACAAAAGAAGAATTTTACAAATCGGTCCAGGCATCTTTAAGTAATCGGGGAACATACATAAAAAAATTCCGACGAATTGAAAATATCCTCCTTTATAAAAAATCGGCTAAAAAGGCTGATGATGATGATGACCCAAAAAAATAAAGAAGGTACCTATTTCAGTATTTTGTATTTTTTTAAACCGACTTTTCAAAAAGAAGGCGGTTCTATGTTCGTCTGTATGTTTTTTTATGTGTGTGCTGTCAATTAAGGACCAATTTTGTTACTCCTCAAATTTTATAGGCATGCATATAGCGATTTTATAGCGTGCCTACAGAGCACAACATCGGCTCGCGCCACCGCTCAAACCCCTCACTCCCCGCAATCCTGTCGGCGATCGGCCCGCCTCCGTGCAGCGAGGGGGGACCGCGCATACGACGCGCACTAGTTAGTATGAATTATAGTCCGAGACGCGCACCCAACGCAAAAGGACATGCGCGCGCGAGCCGCGCGCCGACTCGATCGCGGATCGATAATTGTCTAAAGTCTTAAAACTTCTATTGATTTCTTATACCGTTTTTTTAACTAAGTTGTTCACGTTAATTAAACGTTTTCAGTCTAAACAGTGAGTTTCGCTTACACACACACTCCCTATAACTGGCAGCCTAACGTGGAGCAGAACAAAACGTTCCAAGAAAATAAGTGTGCATGTGTGTGTAAGCGCGCGTCTGGTACAGGCATCACTCGCCTCGTATCCCGCTTATGTACCTATCGTGTGCGAATAATAAACAACAATAGAAGACTTGAAGACCATTAGAAGGAGTGCATGTGCTGAACTGATGAGAAGTGGTCGCGCACCGTCGATGTTTCCATACGGACGTGATAACTAGGTTTCATTCCGGGTACCTAATACCTGAATCTAGGTTATCTTATAGACCTGTAGTGAGAAGTTTATCATCGGACAGTAGACGTGATAACTAGGTTTTGTTCCGGGTACATAATACCTGAACCTAGGCTATCTAACGGACCTATAGTGTGTGATTATCATCGGACAGTAGACGTGATAAGTAGGTTTTGTTCCGGGTACCTAATACCTGAATCTAGGTTATCTTATAGACCTGTAGTGAGAAGTTTATCATCGGACAGTAGACGTGATAACTAGGTTTTGTTCCGGGTACATAATACCTGAACCTAGACTATCTAACGGACCTATAGTGTGTGATTATCATCGGACAGTAGACGTGATAAGTAGGTTTTGTTCCGGGTACATAATACCTGAACCTAGACTATCTAACGGACCTGTAGTGAGTGTTTTATCCTCGGATAGTCACGCGTGATATCTAGGTTTTGTTCCAGGTCTCTAATACCTGAACCTAGTTTATCCTACGGACCTAAACTGTGAGTGATTTGTTTCGGACGTTCGCGTGTTGTGACTAGGTTTTGTTACGGGTGACGAAACATACCTGAACCTAGATTACTACTTATATACTAAGGACCTTTGGTACTATTGTGACAACATAGTGTTGTTTGTGATTTATGGCGATGTGTTTCACGCTATAAAGTAACGTTATTGGTGAACTTTATTCGAACTCTTATCGCGTACGTAGTGATAGAATACCTGTGTGGGTTTCACTTTTGTTTCGTACTAGGCTTGTCGAAAAAATATCGATACATCGATATATCGATATTTTTGATTCGGAATATCGATATTTTTAGCCGATATATTTTCATCCGATACATCGATATATCGATACAAAATATTCAATATCGAAAAACGTATCAAAAACGATATTTTTTCAAATTTAATTTATTAGCAGAATTCAAAGCCGTAAAAGATAGGAACGAACGGAAAATTACTGTATTGTCTATGACTATAATGTTTTGTTAGTGTTCCGTGTGTGTGTATGAGGCGGCCGCGGATGCAGTCATCATCAGTTACTCGTTTCGTTACACTTTCAATTGTGCGTTCTTTTGCGTTGTGTGTGTGTGGTGCGTGTCATCTTCTAATATTTTTAGAAGATTGCTTTTGTTATTTTCAATTTTTGCCTATTTAAAAGGAATAACGATTAAAATATTTTCGTTTATATTAAGATTCACATACATTAAAATAATGTACATTTAGTATAAAAATTTCTACTTCCAACAAAAAAAACAAAAAAAAAAGAACCTAAAACTCTGAAAATTGGACCGATATATCGATATATCGATATTTTTTCCTCGATATATCGAGGTCGATATTGATATTTTAATAAATATCGATACATCGATATATCGATATATTTTTTCACTTTCGACATCCCTATTTCGTACGTGTCGTGAACTATTCTGAGGAGTGACTATTGTATTGTGTGATTGTAAATATTTTTAATGCTTAAGTAAATACTAGGGTACCTAACGTACGGTTTTATCGCGAATTGTGGACTATTTTACGATGGTGTTAACAAGATCGCGTACGGCGAGCCCAGCTTCATCGGGCGCCCCGTCCATGGACGTGGCGCCGCCGCACCTGCCCGCGCCGGACCTGTCTCCGGGCGGCGCCGACACCTGTGCCGCGGAGGCGGTAAGGGTGGATCCGCAGCCAGCTGCTGGTGCTGCCGCCGCTCCGATCATGATGTCGACCGACCAGCTACTGTTGCTGATAAACAGGTTAAGTCGCAGCGATCCTGTAAGTACGCCACTACCATCTTTTCATGGCCACTTTGCCAAATGTACGGCGCGTTTTGACGGCGAGAAGTCTAGCAACGTCCTCGCTTTTATCGACGCCGTAGAAACGTACAAAAAATGTGTTCGAGTCGACGATAATAATGCGCTTCGTGGACTCCCTATGTTATTGACGGGTCTTGCAGCCACCTGGTGGCAAGGTGTAAAGGATACCACCACCACCTGGCAAGCCGCTATAGAGTCGCTGAAACAGACGTTTGGACCGCGATTACCGCCGCACAAGATTTATAGGACTGTTTAAACAGGATTTATTGTTTAAATAAAACAAGCAAGTATCGTCCATGATGCATGTGTATGATGACATATGTTTATTTTTTAAATAGTGTTGCCCTCCCACACTTGTATCCAATAATGATTAACATCCAAACATCCCCCCCTTTTACAAATGTAAACTACTATGAGACAGCAACTAAAATATTCAAAACATTACATGACAACAACTTGCTAAGCAAGTGAACACAGACTGTCTAGATTTTGAAACTTAATGCTAAGAATAATCAGCAAAACTTATATCAACTTAACAAACACAGTTTAAACTAAAATAAAAATCTTAATCCAGAGAATAATCAGCAAGTCTAATAGGAGGACGCACTGAGCGACCAGATCTCGTCTGCATAATTTCAGATCTACCACTAGCTTCAGACTGACTTGACATAGGTTGCCCAGAACAACAGGACTGATCCACATTTATTTTATTATTATTCTGGACATCCATTTGTGAATTATCTTTACTCTTAGGTACATACATAATCATTGGTTTTTCAATAAACACATTTCTACTATGCATCAAATGTCTTTCATTTCTCCTAACTTCATTCCCCTTCTCTGTTTTAACGACAAATGACCTAGGACCTTCCTTTCTAACTACCTTCCCCTGCACCCATAACTTATTTGGTTGATTTTGTATTTTAACATTCTCTCCACATAAAAATGACTTTTTGTCAACAGCAGACTTATCATAATTTAACTTACTCTTTTGTTTCAACTGTAGCATTTTTTCATATGCCAGTTTAGGAACATTAGGTTTTAAACTTTTCTCAGAACATGGTAAGGTAGTGCGCAATTTTCTGGCCATTAAAAGCTCTGAAGGACTGTAATCTAACCCACCTACAGGTGTGGCCCTGTAGTTCAAGATAGCAACATTAAAATCAGCGTCACTTTCTCTGCACTTCCTCATCATGTTCTTTACAATCCCCACTGCCTTTTCACTTAGACCATTAGATTGAGGGTACCTAGGACTAGAATGAACTAGTTGCATGTCATAAGATTCTGCAAACTGTTTAAAGTTGTAACTGGCAAAAGGCATGTTGTCACAAACAATGACCTTCGGAAACCCATGAACTGCAAAAATAACTTTTAACTTTTGAATTACAGTAGCAGCTGTTTTATCTTTCAGAGTCTTAACTTCAATCCACCTTGAGTAATAGTCTACCACAACTATATAATCTCTAGTTCCATAAGTGCAAATATCCATTCCAATCTTATAAAATGGTAGGTCAGGAATCTCATGCGACATGAGCGGATCTTTAGGCTTTGAAACTCTATATTTTTCACAAACATTACAAGAGAAGGTAAACTTCTCAATGTCTATGGACATTCCTGGCCAATAAAGCAAATTCCTAGCTCGTTTTTTACATTTACCTGCTCCCACATGCCCTGTGTGTAAACTTTCTAAAACCCCTTGCCTCATATTTTGTGGCACTACTATGCGATCATTATAATAAATTATGTTATCTTTTACATGTAACTCACTTCTCAGTTTGTAATATACACTCAACTTTTTACAAGTAATCTTTCTATCATTTTTAGGGTAACCTTCACTATACCATGAAATAACCTGCCCTAAATCTGGATCATTCAAGGTTTCTTTTTGAAACTGTGCCATTTTTTTGTCTGAGACTGCTAATTGTGACTCAAAACTATGAACCAACTCTTGCAATGTCGGATCTACTTTGGCATTGTCCCTAATAAAGTGCCTAGACAAATAATCAGCGACAAACATTTTGTTCCCAGGCACATATTTAACCTCAATATCATACTTTATTAATTTCAGTACCATTCTTTGTAATCTTGAACTAATTTTATTAATATCTTTGTTAACAATTGACTCCAGAGGTTTATGATCTGTCTCAACCACAATCTTTCGACCATACACAAACTGATGGTACTTTTCTAAAGAGGCACATATGGCAAAAAGTTCTTTCTCAATGGGTGCCCACCTTTTCTGGCAATCAGTATAGCAACGAGAATAAAATGATATAGGCCTACCATTTTGCAAGAGACACGCTCCCAGCCCATCCTTTGAACTATCAGTCTGCAAAACCACTGAACCCTCTTTTGTCAAAATACCTAAAGTAGGTGTACATGATAACTTGTTTTTTAGCTCCTGAAATGCTTGGGCCTGTGAGTCTTCCCATACCCATACCACTTCTTTTTTAAGCAACCGCCTTAAAGGTTCAGTAAATTTTGTATACAGCGGTATGAACTTACATAAATAATTGCACATCCCTAAGAACTTTTGCAACTCTTTCACATTGTTTGGTGCTTTCAGTTCTGTAATAGACTTCACATGGTCTGGATCCACCTGTATACCAGACTTTGACACTATCAATCCCACATACTTAACATGATCTAACCTGTACTGTAACTTTCTTTCATTAAACTTAACTTTGTGTTCTCTAGCCCTGTTGAAAACCTTTTCTAATATTTCATCATGCTCTTGCTTATTTTTCCCTGCCACAATAATATCATCAAAATATACCTGGACCCCCTCAATATCACCAAATATTTTTGAGTTTACCTTTTGCATAACTTCTGGGGCAGATGATATACCAAAGGGCATTCTTAGAAATCTGTACCTACCGAATGGAGTGGCAAAAGTACACACTTTGTCTTGATCATCTAACAAAACCTGAAAAAACCCATCCTTTAGATCCAAAACAGTGAACACTTCTTTTTCTGACAAGGCACTGTAAATTTCCTCTGGGGATGGAATCAAAAACTTTTCCCTTTCAATACTGTTATTAAGCTCTTTTGGATCCAAGCACAATCGAAGGGATTTATCTGGCTTTTCCACAATGACAATATTATTGCACCAAGCAGTAGGGCAATCAACCCTTTCTAACACACCTAATTTTTCATACCTATCCAAAGTTTCTTTCAATCTATTTTTAATTTTCTCCGGAATACGCCTAATGGGCTTATTGACAGGCTCTGCATCTTGCTGTAATTTTATCTTATAAGTACCTATCTCCCCTAAACCAGTAAAAACATCTCTATTCTTTTGCACAAACTCTTGTTTCCTTGGTTGATCTTCCTTTTCCACTACATCTACTCTTTTCAACAAGTTTAACTTGATACAGTCTTTTAAACCTAATACCGACTGTACAGGCAAATCAATTACATTAAAGTTTAACTTATGAGTTGTACCTTTTACTTTGCAGTTCAAAGTAACACATCCAAGAGGCTTAATTTTCTCACCATTGTAGACCACTAGCACTGTTTTGCTTTCTTGTAAGGTATTTTTGTTCAATTTTATAAAGTCACTCCGAGATAAGGTGTTGCACTCTGCTCCTGTGTCCAGTTTAAACAACAAATCTACTCCTTCGACTTCAATATCTTCTCTCCACTGCACTTTACCTACACTGTCTACACAATATATTCCTTCTAATGCAAACTCTTCTTCATCTTCTTCTTCCATTAACATCATTCTCCTGTTCCTTGACTGTCCAGCTGCCTGATTAGTCCTCACAGTCTCTTTCTGTTTGGAACTTCTACATACTGCTGCAAAATGATTGTACCTAGTACACAATGCACACCTTTTTCCATATGCAGGGCAGTTTCCTCTTACATGTGCTTGCCCACACCAAGAACACTTTTGATAAACTTGTTCTGTTTTACCGCTTGATTGTTGGTTGACCGCATTCGCTTTTTTGAAGGCATGCACTTCTTCACTCTTTTCTAAAGATTTTATTTGTTGTTTACTGGCCTCATAGGCTCTACATATTTTTTCTGCCTCTTCCATGGAAATCTCTTCTTCTCTTAAAAGGTTTTCTTTTAGAACCTTATCTTTTATGCCTATTATGACCATCATCGTAATCAACCTGTCTTCTAGAGTGCTAAAATCACAAAGCTTACTCAGGGTTTTTACTCTAGTTATGAAGTGATCTATAGACTCACTCTCTTCTTGCCTTAATTGTAGAAATTCATAAGTATTTATCAACGTTCTTTTCCTCGGTTGAGTGTATATCTGAAACTGGTCGAGAAGAGATACAAGTTTAGTCGGCTTAACCTTGAAGGTGTTGTAAACCTCCACAGCTTCCTCGCCAGCTGCATTTAAAAATATCGCAATTTTCCTCGACTCCTCCGCCGTTGTCAAACCTGCTGCATCCAGATAGATTTCAAATAACTGTCTATACTTCTTGTAATTGGCTTGCTCCCCGGTTAATATCAAACTTTTTGGGGGTTTGATTCCCTCCATTTTTATTGTCACTTTATTTTCTTCTAGCATTTAGATATTTATCTTGCACTAAGCTATCCTTCCTACAATGAACTTCTTTTATTCTTTATAATGTTTATTTTATAAAATACACACGCTTTTTTCACCTGACACCATGTTTAAACAGGATTTATTGTTTAAATAAAACAAGCAAGTATCGTCCATGATGCATGTATATGATGACATATGTTTATTTTTTAAATAGTGTTGCCCTCCCACACTTGTATCCAATAATGATTAACATCCAAACAAGGACTATGTTC
Organism: Orthosia cruda; assembly: GCA_964057195.1. Taxonomy (NCBI): domain Eukaryota; kingdom Metazoa; phylum Arthropoda; class Insecta; order Lepidoptera; family Noctuidae; genus Orthosia; species Orthosia cruda. The sequence continues at coordinate 17,348,193 of OZ059846.1, read as the reverse complement.
GCGCGGGAACAAAGAGATGACGAACCAACGGACTTGTTCATCTGTCATGTTAGAGCGTTAATCGCCCAGCTTCCACCTTCTTCTCTAAAAAAAGCTGTGCAACTAGACATGACATAATATGGATTGCTGCACCGACGTATCCGTGAGAAGATTCCGCGCTCCGTTTTTGATACCTTCGAGGAACTTTTGACGCAAGCACGCCGCGTCGAAGAGATTATAGACGAAAGTAATCAGCGGGCCACAGCAGACACTAAACCTGCTGGTAAACATACGCCACCAACGACGTCCACTGCTTTACCGCTTCAGCGCTCGCCAACCGTGCCTGCTGCAACTAAGGCGCGAGCTCACTGCAATTATTGCAAACGGTTTGGACACCTGAAAGAGGAATGCCAGCGACTGGCCAAACAGAAGGCAACCACCAAGGACACTGCGACGCCGCGAGAGCCGCTCGCGTCTGCGGTAACGTGCTTCGGGTGCGGAGCGCCTGGAGTGATCCGCTCCAATTGTCCTACGTGCAAAGAAAAGAAAACTGTAGTGTCTTCCGTGTTCCAATCAGTGTCCGCGAGTGTCGATACGATTGATTCGCGTGTGCGTCCCGTAATAAATATCGAAATTTATGGTGAAGTAGGTAAAGTGCTTATAGACACTGGTGCTAAACATTGTATCGGTAGTATGTCATTACGATCGCATTTAGTAAAGCATGGCCATGTGTTTGATAGTGTATTCACAGAGTTAAAGTATGCGGACGGACGAATGTGTGCGCAAAATGTTGAAATCGCGCACGTTAATGTAACGGTACGAGCGGTGACACTAGCTGTTAGTTTTATTATGTTACCGAACGCAACGGAGAGTTTATTAGGTATGAACTTTATACAGGACGTTGGCATGGTATTGGATTTCGACCGTTGTATATGGTTTATGAGACGGGATAGGACGCCTATGCCCATTCTTTTCGAATCCAGTGCAATAAGCTCCCTTGCTTGTTCGTCTGTGGGTCTTCGTGAGGACGAGGGATCCCATTTTGTTTCGGACGAACGAGAGCGACTGTCCAACCTTTTGAATGTCCACCAGGATATTTTTGCGCCAGGGGGAGGACCTACTCAGTTTGCTCTCCACCGCATCGATACAGGAGATGCCGCACCTATTGCTAGTCCGCCATATAGAGTTTCGCCCGCCAAGAAAGAAATAATTAAGAATGAGATTGAGAAAATGCTTGAAGATGACATCATTGAAGATGCTGAGTCGGAATGGGCCTCGCCTGTGGTATTGATACCAAAGAAAAACGGCGAGATCAGATTCTGTGTCGATTACCGCAAACTTAATAGCGTCACACGGACTGATAAGTATCCGCTGCCGGTGATCGACGAGCTGCTGCAGAGAACCAAGCCTGATTGTGTTATGTCCACAATTGATCTAAAAGCGGGCTATTGGCAGACGACTGTAGCGCCAGAAGACCGTCACAAAACTGCGTTCACCACTCCATTTGGAACGTTCCAGTTCCGTCGTATGCCGTTCGGTTTGAAGAACGCCCCGGCTACATTCCAGCGTCTTATTGATCGGATGAGGTTAGGACTTAAGGACATCTGCGTTCTCGCATATCTTGACGATATTCTCGTGATATCTCCAAATCTAGATCAGCACCTGAAGGATCTTCAGCTGGTCTTTGAACGCCTTCGTCTGTTCAACCTGAGGGCAAATAGGAATAAGTGTGTCTTCGCTAGAGATAAGGTTACTTACCTAGGACATGTAGTTTCTTCTCGGGGCATAGAGCCTGATCCCACGAAGGTTGAATCGGTGATTAACATGAAGCCGCCAACGAATCTAAAAGAACTTAAGACGTTTCTGCAAACCTGCTCTTGGTTTCGTAAGTTCATCCCGCACTTTTCGGAAGTTGCTCGTCCTTTAACCAACATGACGAAAAAGGACCGACGCTGGCAATGGGGGGAGAGTGAGCACGGAGCATTCAAAGAGCTCAAGTTACGGCTCTCAACTAGCCCTATCCTTCGACAGCCCGATTTTGATAAGCCATTCATTCTGCGAACTGACGCTAGCGCGTACGCCCTAGGAGCAGTGCTAATGCAAGGGGAGACTCATAATGAAGAGAGGCCTATAGAGTACGCTAGCAGGTTGCTGACACCTGCAGAGCGCAACTACCATACCACTGAGCGTGAAGCTCTGGCGGTGGTTTGGGCGTTAGACAAATTTAGAGGATACATCGAAGGAGCTCAGGTTCGTGTGTCAACTGATCACCAGCCATTGAAATGGCTCTTGTCACTTAAAACTCCTAGTGGTCGGTTAGCCCGTTGGGCAATGAAAATTCAGTCGTACAATTTGGATGTCGAATATACACCGGGGAGAGTTAATGTAGTCGCGGATACGCTCAGCCGCCCAGTGGTTCCTGATTCTGAAGAACCCAACTCAAGTCCTTGTGCCATCTGTCCAGTTGTCGTTGACCTGCCCCAACGAAAACCAGAAGATATTCGCAAAGCACAAAGTGACGATCCTGATATTAGTAAAATCATTTCGGATTTCGAAGATTCTAATAAACCAGAAGCAGCCGTGCGCTGGACTGATAGAGGATACTATCTTTCGCAAGGTGTGTTGTATCGCTGTGATCCGGATGGAGTTTCCGAAGAACCTCAGTTAGTTGTAACAGAGTCTCTACAGGCAGAGCTCATGAAAGAGCTTCACGACGCGCCTACTGCTGGACACTTGGGTTTGGAGCGGACCTTGCGGAAGATCAAGGAAAGATATTATTTTAAGAACATGAAAACTTTCGTGGCCCAATACCTCAAGTCATGCGATCTTTGCCAGAAGTATAAAGCTACCAATATGAAGCCGGCAGGTCTACTCCAGACCCCAGTTCCTCAGCAAAGATTTGAAGTGCTCGCAATGGACTTATTTGGACCACTACCCGAAGGAGACAACGGAGAGAAGTGGATCCTCCTAGTAGAAGACACCGCCAGTCGATGGGTCGAGCTGTTTGCACTCCATGATGCGACTGCTGAGTCGTGTGCAAAAGTTCTCATTGAGGAAGTTTTTTTGCGATATGGGTTACCTCGTCGCGTTATCTCTGACAATGGAAGTCAGTTCGTTTCGGCCGTAATGCAGAAAACCATGTTGGTACTTGGGGTACATCAAAGCTTAATCCCGGTATATCATCCGGAGGCGAATCCAGCTGAACGCAAAAACCGTGAATTAAAGAAGCAACTGGCCATTCTAGTAGGACCGGAGCATCGCCGATGGCCATTCGCTCTGCCAATGGTGCGGTTCGCTCTCAATAGCGCGTACAATCAAGGTACGGGACAATCAGCCGCCTATCTGACTTTCGCACGAGAGATGCGTTCGCCGTTGGCCGTGCAGACCGACCTCCGAGCTATTGTCTCACAACAAAATTTCGTGCCCCAAATCACACCGTATTTAGAGGGATTTGCACGCGTCCTTCATGACGTGAAACAGCGAGTGGAGGACCAACAAGATGCTCGAAAATCTACCGAGGATCAGCACAGAAGGGACGTTCGTCCGTATAAGATGGGAGATCTGGTCCTTGTGGAGACCCACTTTGCTAGCAACGCCGCCAAGGGTTTCACTGGCAAGTTTGTGCCCAAACGGGAGGGCCCGTATCGCGTCTCACAAGTCATAAGTCCCACGTCATTTGTAGTCTCTGATAGCGAGGGAAAGATAAAAGGAAAATACCATGCCAGCGCTCTGTTTCCTTATGTCGGATCAAAACCAGTGATTATTCATCAGCGTCGACGTGGTAGGCCAGCCAAGTCACAGACGGGACGCTCCTGTGACTTGGAGGGGGAGGATATAGCGTGCCTACAGAGCACAACATCGGCTCGCGCCACCGCTCAAACCCCTCACTCCCCGCAATCCTGTCGGCGATCGGCCCGCCTCCGTGCAGCGAGGGGGGACCGCGCATACGACGCGCACTAGTTAGTATGAATTATAGTCCGAGACGCGCACCCAACGCAAAAGGACATGCGCGCGCGAGCCGCGCGCCGACTCGATCGCGGATCGATAATTGTCTAAAGTCTTAAAACTTCTATTGATTTCTTATACCGTTTTTTTAACTAAGTTGTTCACGATAATTAAACGTTTTCAGTCTAAACAGTGAGTTTCGCTTACACACACACTCCCTATAATTTTGGTATTTTCATCAACGTGACAAGAATTTGCATTCGGAAAGTATCATTTGGTGAATTGGAACAGATGAAGAAGTCCACAGATGACCATTGGAACATCTCATTGATAAGTTTGTTTTGAATATGTGATATCTCGAATAGTTAAATTACTGTGATGAAGCAAAGGACATGGCCTTTGAAAATAACTAATCAAATCATTTCTGATAAGCAAGAAGCCGCTGAGACATTAGCAAATTTCTTTACCAAGATTCCGTTAGAGGTTACGAAGTCTCTTCCCTCCTCATCGAAATTAGCTGAAGCTCTTCTTAAAGAAAACTTTACTAAAGACATACCAACATTTAAATTTAAACCAATATGTCTTGATACAATTAAAAACGCGTTCAAAAGTCTCAGTATAAAAAATACTGAAGACTTATGGGGGATATCCCATATATAGGTTGTCTGTAAGAGATTGCCCTGTGCGATAAGACCGCCCATTGTACACTTTGTTTTTAAAAATGATTGTTCTGTATGTTTGTATTTTTGTGGTGTACAATAAAGTATATATAATAATAATAATAATAAGCGCATCGACTTCCTGAAACAAAAAGTGTATGCATGGGCAAACCGTATTCGTAGGTACAGGCGGAGAGTGGAGCGATACACCCAGAATGGCACATTCCAAAGTAATGAAAGGTGGGTTTATCGGGCTTGGGAGCGACCCGACCAAGGTGTGACTGATACGCACCTGCCGGATGATGACGCTATGTGTTCATTCTGGCGCAGCATCTGGTCGGTGCCTGTCAGTCACACCGAAGGTGAATGGACTCGGGAGGTCGAACGAGCGTGTGATCCAATACAAGAAATGGGGGATATCACGATCAGCCCCCAAGATGTAGCCCGTGCAGTCCGTCCGTTGCCGAACTGGAAATCTCCAGGACCGGACGGACTGCACAACTTTTGGATCAAGTGGCTACAAAGGTCGCACGCTCGTTTGGCATCTCAGTACCAGGCAGCCTTAGAGTCTGGTTCGCTACCCAAGTTCCTTACAACAGGAATAACCCACCTGCTCCACAAGTCTGGTAGCACCGCGGAACCCAAAAATTATAGACCAATTACATGTTTACCAACGGTCTATAAGGTTCTTACATCCATTTTGAGAGTAAAAATTAATAAACACGTTCACAATAACTCCATCATGTCGGTCTCTCAGAATGGATGTAGGAACGGGTGCCGCGGTAATAAGGAGCTACTCCTTATTGATATGGCCATTAGCCAACAGGTTCGGCGTTCCCGAAAGGATCTGTCGACATGTTGGATAGATTATAAGAAGGCCTATGACTCGGTGCCGCATACATGGCTCATGAGGGTGCTAGAATTGTATAAAATAGATACAACTCTACGCACCTTCCTGATGTCGTGTATGAGGCAATGGAGCACAGTCCTTTGCTATCCAGGATGTCGAAATATCCAGAGGAATAGCGAACCTGTAAGGATCGAGTGAGGTATATTCCAGGGCGATAGTTTGAGTCCACTTTGGTTTTGCCTTGCCTTGAATCCTCTAAGCATGATGCTGGAGAATTCAGGGCTAGGCTATCGGTTGAAGAGAGGTGGTCAGGTTATATCTCACCTCCTTTACATGGATGACTTGAAGCTTTTTGCCCCCAGCAATCTTCAGCTGATGGAGCTACGAAAGGTAACTGAAACTTTTAGTAGTGCCATCAGGATGGAGTTTGGTGTGGACAAATGTGCGGTCATGCATGTAAAGCGAGGGGAGATTGTGGAATCCGTAGGAAATCAACTTGCGGATTCCATAAACCTGAGATCCCTCTCTCCAAACGAAACCTATAAGTATTTGGGTATGTCGGAAGCGTTAGGTATCAGTACTATAGACATGAAGCAATCGTTGAGGGAACGCTTCTTTGGTCGCCTGAAGAAGGTATTCAATAGCCTTCTTTCGGGCGGAAATAAGGTGCGCGCCTTCAACGGTTGGGTCATGCCGGTGCTGATGTACTCTTTCGGCATACTCAAATGGACTCAAACGGAACTTGACGCCCTGGATAGGCGGGTCCGTACACTGCTGACTGCATATCGAATGCATCACCCACGATCGTCAGTCATGAGATTGTATATCCCGCGGAAGTGTGGAGGCCGAGGCTTTTTAAATGCCAAAAACCTCCACAACTGCGAGATATGCAATCTCAGAGAATATTTTCTAAACACCGACGTGGGTATTCATCAAGATGTAGTAGCAGTGGACAAGGGACTCACCCCGCTCTCCTTGGCGAATGAGAACTGGCGCAAGCCTGTAGTGCTTGACACTAACGATCGCAAGGAGGTATGGCAGAGTAAGGAGCTTCACGGACGCTTTTTCCGGGCCCTACATGGGTCCGATGTAGACCAAGCAGCGTCCGTAGCCTGGCTGCGTTTCGGTGACCTCTTTGGGGAAACCGAAGGTTTTGTCTGTGCAATTATGGACGAAGTTATCATGACGAATAACTACCGGAGATTTATTGTGAAGGATGGCACGGTTGACATCTGTCGGGCATGTCACCGCCCGGGTGAATCCATCCGACACATTATCTCTGGATGTTCTCGTCTAGCTAACGAGGAGTACTTGCATAGGCACAACCTTGTAGCCAGGATCATCCACCAGCAACTTGCTCTGAAATACACTCTTGTGGCATCGGAGGTACCGTACTACAAGTATGTGCCCGACCCAGTTCTCGAAAATGGCAATATCACATTGTACTGGGATCGGTCCATCATCACTGACAGGACTATTGTAGCCAATAAGCCTGATATAGTGGTGGTGGACCGAATCGAGAGGCGTGCAATGATTGTTGACATTACCGTCCCGCATGACGGGAACCTCGTGAAAGCCGAGAAAGATAAGCAAATCAAGTATCTTGACTTGGCTCGCGAGGTTGTCGACATGTGGGATGTAAACACAGCGATCATTGTACCGATAGTCGTGTCAGCCAATGGCTTAATAGCCACGAGCCTCGACCAACATCTTAGGAGGCTCTCGTTAGGCGGCTGGGTCAAGGGCCTGATCCAGAAAGCAGTACTGCTGGACACGGCTCGCATTGTTAGGAGGTTCCTCTCTCTGGAGCCCTGACCGCCGGTAGCTTGGACCCTGTTCCCGATACCGGTGGGCCTCTATTTTCTATATTTTTAAATGTTTTTTTTAAATTTTGTGTTTTATAAAAATATTTAAAAATTTTGTCAATAAGAAAAGAAATTAAATATAGGAATAATAATAATAAGGAATGTAAATGTAATAATGTTTTTCTTTTTTGTGTGTGTTTTGTAAAAATATTTAAAAATGTAATCAATAAGAAAAAAAAAGTTGAATAAAGGACATAATAATAATAACATCTCATCAAGGCCCTAAATACATTTGCAATCCCCATATTAACGTACTCGTTCGGTGTTATTAAATGGACAAAAACAGATACAGAACAGTTAGAGCGAACCACCCGCACCACACTTACAAAACATAACAACTTACACCCTAAATCTGCAATAGAAAGACTTACGATCAAAAGACAAAACGGAGGGAGAGGCCTAATAGATATCCAGCATCTGTGGCGAAAACAAATCACTTAAAACATTCTTTCACTCAAAATCTCGTACCAGCAATATTCATAAAACTATAGCCCTAAATGATTTCAACTACACTCCACTTAACTTAATTGAACAGTCAGATCCACTAGATAGCACCAACATTAACCCACAAATACAAAAAATTGAAGACTGGAAGAAAAAAGTACTTCATGGCCGACATCCTCACGACTTGGAACAATCCCATATAAATAAAGTCGCGTCAAACAAATGGCTTAAGATAGGTAGTTTGTTCCCTGAAACTGAAGGATTTATAATTGCGATACAAGACCAAATAATTAACACAAAAAATTATCGAAAATATATTATCAAGGATCCTTCAGTTACAAACGATAAATGTCGTAGGTGCCACTTACAGCCAGAAACGATCCAGCACATAACTGGGGCGTGCACAACTATCACGCAGACAGACTACACACACAGACACAATCAGGTGGCAAACGTATATCATCAAAAAATTGCCGTTAAATACACACTTATACAGGACGTAAACACCCCTTATTATAATTATACACCACAAACCATATTAGAAAACGACACTCATAAACTTTACTATGACCGCGCCATTCTCACTGATAGGACAATTCATTACAATAGACCGGATATCACTTTGCAGGATAAAATAAATAAAATTACCTACCTAATAGATATCGCTGTTCCCAACACACATAACATACAGAAAACAATAACTGAAAAAATCAGTAAATACGCAGACTTGAAGGATGAGGTAACTAGAATATGGCGTCAAGAAAAAGTTTATGTTGTGCCTATAGTCCTCTCCACAACAGGCGTTATCCCAAATCATCTTCTTCACAGTTTATAATTGCTAAATCTAAAAGAAACCCTCTATATTACTTTACAAAAAGCTGCTATCTTAAATACATGTCGTATAGTTAGAAAGTTCTTGCAAATAGAAGAAAACGAAGTAGGTCCACATCAAAACACACCCTCCTCATAACACACCACACGCTGCATTTACTTGGTTTTGGCCCGTAAATGTAGCTTAAACCAGCCTAAGAGCTGAGTAGTTAAAAAACTTTACAAATAATAATAATATCCGTTAGGGTTCTTGTAGATATTATTGATTCGATTGCTCCTGTCCTTTCAGGCATATTCAATCAATGTTTGGACAGCGGCACGTTTCCTGACTTAATGAAGCACAGTAAAGTAGTACCAATTTTCAAATCAGGCTGTAAGAGTGATCCCTCTAATTATAGACCTATATCCGTGCTTCCAGCATTGAGTAAACTCTATGAAAACATCATGCTGGACCAGATGTTGTCTCACTTCAATTCTAATGGGATCCTGCATAGTCAGCAGTTTGGTTTCACGAAAGGTAGGTTGACAACGGACGCGGGAGTAAAACTCATCAGCCACATTGGGAGAAGTCCCAGGATGCCATTGGCGTTTTCTGTGATCTCTCAAAAGCGTTCGACTGCGTCGACCACAACACACTGATCTGTAAATTACACAACTACGGAATTCGAGGACAAGCTGCTGATCTCGTGCTTTCCTATTTATCAAACAGACAGCAAAAAGTAAATGTTAATGGGGCGACGTCCTCCGGGTCTCGAGTCAAGATGGGCATGAACCAAGGTTCAATTCTCGGCCCTTTCCTCTTTCTTGTTTACATTAATGATCTCCCCTTTATGATGGCCAAATTATCCGATATAATTCTATTTGCTGATGATACTTCGCTAATTTTTAAAATAGATAGGAAAGATACGGATGTCTTACATGTCAACGAAAGTCTAATTATTCTCTCAAAATGGTTCGCAGCTAACAATCTCTTACTGAATGCGAAAAAAACAAAATGTTTTAAGTTCTCTTTACCAAATGTATCACAACGTGACCTAAACTTAAATCTTGACGGCAAAAATCATGAAGTTATAACGGAAACTGTATTTTTAGGGATTACTATCGATTCAAAACTGCAGTGGGGCGCACACATTAGAACTCTTTCGGGAAGGTTAAGTTCAGCTGCATATGCAGTAAGGAAAATAAGGCAGTTAACCGATGTAGCCACAGCTAGGTTAGTATACTATGCTTATTTCCACAGTATTATGTCTTATGGCATTCTGCTGTGGGAATCAGCAGCAGATGTTGACTCAGTTTTCATATTACAAAAGAGGGCAATCCGCGCGATCTATAAAATGGTTCCTCGCGAGTCCCTCAGAGATAAATTTAAAGAGATCGATATACTGACTCTACCTTCACTTTATATTTTGAAATGTATTTTGTATGTCCGCAAAAATCTAGGGCTTTTCAAAACTAGAAGCGACTTACATAATTTAAATACACGCAGTAAGCACGAACTTGTAATACCCAAATTCAGATTAACGAAAACTAGCAAGTCTTTTCTTATAAACAGTATACGCTTTTATAACAAGTTGCCAAAGTCAGTTATAGAACTGACCGATGGAAAGTTCATAAAATCCCATCAAACGTGTCCTTATTAAAAAAGCATATTATAAAATCAAGGACTACGTTGAAGATAAAAAAAATTGGCTTTAGCTCCTTCTGCGCATGCTTCCCTGGTAACTCATAAACGGCACAAATATGTGGATGTCTCTAACTATTCTCAATCTCATTTTTTTTTGTTTTTCTTCTTTTAATTGTACTTTTTACAATAGTTCGCAATCATCTTTATAGCCCTTTGCAAAGAATAGTTACAGCACTGATAATAACATTTGTGCCACATGTTAAATTTAGTCTTGTTAGTTATATATATATATATTTTTTTAACTTTGTATAGATTCTTTTACCGATTATTTTGTGAATGTGTGAACATTGTAGGCCTTCTAGATGTTAGTTAACATTTGTTAACTTTGTTATATATTATATAAACTTTTTTTTTTTTTAGTTCCTTACGACTTATTGTCGGGCCTACGTTGTCCCCCCATAGTACTAATGCTGTAACATGGAAATATTGTAAAACCAAAACATTTTTAAAAGAATAACCATGGAGTTTCTTACCAACCCGAACCGTGCACCTTTTGTCGACGTTTTATAAGTGCCCATGTAAGCCTATGTAAAATAAAAAATAAATGATTTTGATTTTGATGGCCACAGATTACCTGGTGGAGGTAATCTGTGGACATGGCTAAACAACTGCCCTTAGCATGTATAGAAATTTCTCACTAACTCGTAACATTCAATTATTCATTAATTAATTATTACGGTTTTATTAATCTTCCAGAACTGTCGTTAATAAAATCAAATAATTTAAATTTTCTTTCATGTTTTTGTTTGACAAGAAGAACTTCTAGTCAATAAAACTACTTTTAATTACAAACATTGTAGTCAATAAACCTACTTTTAATAACAAAAATTGTAGTCAATAAACCTACTTTTAAAGACATTTGCGTAAGCCGAAATGAACAGTACCTATTCATTATTATTAATTTTTGTACCTATCGAAATACATCTCAAAACGTTGATTTCTTTAATTGCATTAATCTGATTTCTAGAAATTATAGGCAATATCTAGAAAGAAACGGCACGTAAATAGTACTGTCACTAAAAAGTTACATTCGATTCTTCTCGATTACACTTGATTCGCTTATAATAAATTAAAAAACAAACAAAGTTGGGGGTGTCGTGGGAACTCGCTTTGAATGAAGTTTTTTTCGCCGGATACTATGTATTATTAATACAGAGCCAATTAGTATGGTTTTAATTTTAAATTGCTTATTGATTCATCATGAACCTTTAAATGACAGCCCTTTCCAACTCATGAAGGAAACTCGATAAATAAAGATGGTCACCCATCCACAGAATGACCTCGGCAAGCGTTATTTAACCTTGAAGATCGACCTATGCACCTGTTATTATTTAGCCATAAGCTCCTCTAAACGCCTTGCTAAAGTATCATAGCAAAATCTTATTCTTTTACAAGTTTGTATACCTAGTGATGTAGGAGTTTCTAAGATTTTATTTTTAGGATTGTGACGATATAAAAAGTACCTGAAACATTTTTCATGCGAAATACTAATATTCAACTATTCAGCATTACGTATTACTAGTCAAAATGTGTATACATTACTAGGGTAATCGCCCATACTTTATTTAGCCATGTCCTTTAAATAAATGGTTTTAATGAAAAGGGTACCTACCATCGAACTGATCTGGTGGTGTGATGAAGCCAGAAAGTAGACACCGGAACTCCGTAATAAAACAATGTAATCCAGTCGTGTTTAAGCTTGTTGGAATTGTTATGGTAAGCCCACTGGCTATTAATGATTTTCATGGAATAATACAAATATTAGGCTTAAGGTACCAAAACTAAAAAGAGAGAAATAAAATCGTTTTTGACAAAAAATAAATAAACAGGCTTCGAAAAAATCACTACAAAACGAAAAATTTCGTTTTCATTTCGCATGCTCTGAAATTGCTTATTTGTGCAGGATTTAGGCTGCACAAAATCGACTTTTGTGCACAAGTGCATTAACGTATCTACTTATAAATGTATCTATATTAAGGCAAAGAAAATGAGCCATACAGCCAAACACAATGAAAAATTTCACAGATAGAATTTGTTATTTTATAATATTTACTTTAATTTATTTGCCTTTTATGTGTTTTTTAAGACATAAAATATATTAAAATTTTAATTAAAATACGGTAGGTTATTTAATTAATTTAAAAATATAAATATTACAAAAATTTTTTAATAGTAGGCTGTCTAGGTCTGCAGCCCAAGCCTAATATCAATGTCGTAAGATTTAAAAAAAAAGCGGCGGGAAACAGATCTTGTTTTTTCGTGCGTTTATTAATTTCTACAAAATTGCTAAAATTGTTAAAAATGTCCAATGAAGAAAAGGATTTAGCACTCTCTCCTAATACGCTTATGGAAATTAATGCACAGAGAGTTGTGCAACAGATATTACCGCCAAAGTCTCGGGAAAAAAAAACTCAAAGTTTACGATAACTTTGTAAATTGGAGAAAAGAAAAACTAGTAACTATGTTCTCAGAAAGTGTTCTTTTGAGTTATTTTGATGAATTATCCAAAAAACTTCAGCCGCCTACACTGTGGAGTATATATTCCATGCTGAAAGCAACATTACAAATAAAGGACAATGTTAATATACTAAATTATTCGAAGCTTACATCTTTGTTGAAGAGGCTTTCCAGTGGGCACAAAAGCAAGAAAAGCAAGGTCCTTTCAGCTAATCAAGTGGAAACCTTCTTAAATACTGCTCCAGATGAAAAATATTTGGCCATAAAAGTACGTAATACACATTCCTTTCATATTTTATTGCTCGTATACCTATTGTTCTTTTTTTCCAAAGTGTATTTTGTTCCATTGTGTATTAAGGGCGGTAAGTAAGGAATTACGATCGAGGCTTTAGTAGAAGCCCGAAGTCGAAGACTGAGGGCTTTCTGAGTCGAGGTTCGTAATTCCCGTACCGCCCGTGATACATACAATGTTTTTCATCACATTTGCGAGTAATAATTATGAATTATAGCTTTAATACACAAGTCAGCACAGCTATTATTACGAAATACGTCACAGATAACTATATACTAAGAAATACGTGAACTTTTTTCTAAGCGGATGGCACCACAGATTATACAAATGTTTCGTTCAGAAACGTTATGGGCAAATACTAACGTAGGTAGTCAGCCATGACGGAGAGTAAAAAAAATTGACCTTTTTATACAAATAACTATTAAAATCGATTATTAAGAACATTAGTTGAATATTTATTTATGTAACATGTAGCGAGATTGCAAAGAAATTCCTGTTTAGATAACATTTTAAGACAATTTCTCAATTGCGTGTAAACTCCTTGCTTTAACTTGCATGACCTGTGTGCTGTGCTCTAAATTAAAAAAAATATTACTTACCGCCCTTGGGTTTCATGACAAACAAAAAAGCTCAAGGGTTTTATATGGGGCATTACGGCCAAGTTAACCTGTATGTTTTGATACTGTTTACATGCAAGTGTGATGAAAAAGTTATTAATGTTGTTTTAGGTGGCACCTATATTTGGCATAAGCGGTGCGTGCCGAGGCATTGAACTTGCGAATATTAACGTAGACGACGTTAAGACGAAATAATTAAATTAATTTAATCCCAAGCAAATACTCTAAAGTGAAATACTCTTCGCATAACACTTTAACAACACTAACATAATTATCACGTCTGCTTGGCGACCATATGTCACTGCAGGGATCCAGCAGAATATCAGCGTCAGGTATAAGCCTGACACGTGCTGAGCTGGACTCCCATTTGGTGCAACCTTGAGACGCACACCGCACTGTGTTTTAAACGTTATAACTACTATTTGAGGTATGTTACTATGTCACTTTTATTTCCTGTATGATTTTGTTTTTCTTTTTCTTTCTTTTGTATGTTGGCACCTTGTTTTTATATACCTCGTACAAATTGAAAATTTAATTGTGTTTTTGTGTTTTGTGCTGTGTCTTTTGTGTGCACTAAATAAATGTTTTATCTATCTATCTATCTATCTATCAAGCGAGCCAATCCCTTCTACATCTAGAGATTCCTTGTTGTCGTCAGAGCCATCTTCTCATAATATGCCATCTTCTCACAATATGTCATCTTCACAAATTCTGAAAAATACCGTTAATATAAACCGTTAAAAACAATTTCCTTCAGTATTCAAAACTGTACTAATTTTACTTTGAATATTAATTAAAGAAATGTTATGTTATACTACTGTTTTATTGCCTCGCAATCGAAATGAAAAGCAGAGTTTATAACTCGTCCACAATAGTAGTTTATGAAACTGTTGCATAATGAGGGGTATTAAAACATGAGTGTGTGTTTGAAAACCGAGCCGTAGGCGAGGTTTTTAATAGTTTTCACACGAATGTTTTAATACCTAGTTATGTGCAGTTTCATACAGAAATCAGAAATCATTTATTTTGCAAAGACTGTGGGTACAAAATAAGGTGTTTACATTTTAACAAATAGCTCTTCCACATTCTACCTTATGGCATGCAAAGGCAATAAGTAGGTATATAAGTTTCTAGATCCACTCAGTTGAACAAAAAACAAAAGTACACAAACAAAGTACAGTGGATGGAGGGAACCAATATCATTCATGCATGAATACAATAAATAAAACAATAATCTAATTCTAAAAATAGTAAAAAACAAAATAAATTATTAAATTTGCACCAAAATTAATAGATTACCATCATTAACATTATTAAACATTATTATTATTTAACATTATAAACTCTTATCAGTCAAAAAATCATGTACTGAATAATAGCATTTATTTATTAATAATGATGTTAGCCTCTTCTTAAATATACTTAATGACTGATCTTTAATAGTATGGGGAATTTTATTATATATGACGGGCCCCATTGACAAAATACTTTTTCTCAATAATGCTGTTTTGTGCCTACCTGTGTACATTAGATTTTTATATTGTGATCTAACAGATCCTGGCCGTGTTCGCATATCTTACATTAGTGTAAATAGGTGTCTATTAGTTCTAACAAATATTGCAACTTCAAGTATATACAAAGATGGAAAGGTGAGTAATTTTAGAGACTTGAACACAGGTTCACAGCTGTCGGTATTATTAAGACCAGTCATTGATCTTATGCAACGTTTTTGAGCTTTGAATATCCTCTCCCTCTCAGTACAGTTACCCCAGAAAATAACTCCAAATCTCAAAACTGACACAACGAGACCATGGTATGCTGCCAGCACAGTGCGAGTGTTTATTTTTTTTGATAAGTTATATAGTACGTATGCTGATTACTTAACTTCTTACATACTTCCTCAGAATGCGGTTTCCAAGTTAGTTTATTATCAATTAAAATACCGAGGAATTTTGTAACATTTGTTGATTCTACTTTTTGTCTATTGAATTCCACATCATAATGTTCAGCACGTAAGCGCTGATGAAAATGCATAATTTGTGTTTTTTGGAGATTAATGATTAAATTATTTTGATTTAGCCAATTAATCATTCTTTTCAATGTATTATTAATGTCAGTTTCGTAGTAATCTTTATTGCCGCGTTTTACTATAGCCGTACTATCGTCTGCAAATAACACCATAGGTTGTTGAATGTGACGAGGCAAGTCGTTAACGTATAAAATAAATAACAAAGGTCCAAGAACACTTCCTTGGGGGACACCAAATTTGGCTTCTCTATAGTTAGATAGATATTTATGTTCTTTTTTTTGTTTTTACACAAATCCTCGATATTTCTGTACATTGCTTTCGATTAGTAAGGTATGACTTTATCAGACTCAAGACATTTCCTCTGATGCCGTACGTGTAAAGTTTGTTAACGAGAGCGTCGTGGTTTACGTAATCGAATGCTTTCGTCATATCAGTATAGATAGCGCACACGGGAGTTTTATGGTCAACACTTGGCATTACATTATTCAGCAGATCGTATATTGCCATATTAATATTTTTATGTTTTCTGAACCCCTTTTGTTCATCACATAAAATTTTATTTTTAGTTAGGAATTTATCAACTGTCTCGTATATAATTTTTTCAAAAACTTTGGAAAACACAGGAATTAATGCCACTGGCCAATTAATTAGCCATGTCTTCTTTGTTATTCTTTTCATACAGTGGTTTTATAATTACTTTTTTGAGATTACTGGGGAAGATACCTGAGCTAATACTTATATTCATAATGTAACTTAGTGGTACCGCTATTATATCGGCCACAAATTTAACTACAGAAGTGGTAATGCCATCATAACCGTGGCTTTTTTTGTTTTTTAATAATTTTATAGCACTAGATATATCTTGTGGAACCACTGGTGGCATGAATATTGAGTTCGGGTTATTGGCTATACTTGTTATGTTTTCCAATTTTGTTTTTCCGCTTGCTACATCTTGTACTTGATCTACAAAGAAATTATTAAAAGATTCAGCTATATTTTGCGGGTCTTTAATTATGGAATTTTGACTGTTGATTTGTAAGATAGGATCTTTAGTAAATTTAGTTTTATTAATAATTTGCCATGCTGCTTTAGTCTTATTCTCGGAACTGTTTATAATATAGTTATTTTGGGCCTTTTGGGTTAGCCGAATAATTTTTTTGAGTCTTTGTGAATATGTTTTGAAAATAGATTTATTTGTTTGCGAAGGTGATCGCCTATACTTCCACAGTAGATTTCTTTGTTTCCGACTGCAAATTCTAATACCCCGAGAAATCCACTTAATCTTTTTGTCAGGATTAACAATTACCCACTGTAACGGAAAGCAGAGATTGTATAATAAACAAAAAATGTCGATGAAATTGTCGTAGGCTTTATTAGCGTTTTCTGTACCAAATACGTCTGCGAAAGTAAGACACTATAAATGATTTTTAAATTTTAACAAATCTTCCTTTGTAAACTTACGTTTCTGTACTCTCCAAGAATTAATAATGCATGTTTTTTTAACTGGGATTTTTAGTATTTGAGCTGTGTGGTCCGATAAAGCAAGATCCATTATCTCACTATTGCATTTCTGCTTAGAGTTATGCGCTATATTATCTAGGCAAGTTTTGCTCATTAGTCTTGTTGGTTGATTTATCTCCAATTTAAGATTGTGACTGAGAAGTAGAGATTCAAAGTCCAAAGTAAATCTATTTCTTTTAATTATGTCTATGTTAAAGTCCCCACACAGAACCACCTTTTTATTTGAATTAGTGTAAACAGTTTTTAATAGAGAGTCTAGGTTGTCATAAAAAAGACTTATGTTCGACCAATTAGGCGGACGATATATGCCTATTATTACAGTATTTTGCTTAACTAGTTCTAAAGCACAACATTCTTTCACTCCCGCCACTGAAAAACCCGCTATGTTCTTTAATTCTTTGTATTCATAGATATTCTTAATTAGAATGCAGGCACCTCCACGTTTTTGTGTTTTTCTTGCATAACACGCGCCTATCTTAAAGTTAGGTACGTCGATCAAGTTTTCATGACCAGCTATTATGAAATGTTCCGTTATACAGATCACATCTAAATCTATTTTCTTTTGTAACAATTCATGAACATGTACTGACAACAGGTCCGATTTATTGAGAAGACCAGCTATGTTTTGGTGCAAAATGTATAAGTGATTATAAAAGAAAAAACTCATTAGGTTGAGTCAAATTGCCATTAGGTGGTGCCTCTATTGATTCCACGTCAATTGATAGCCCATTTTCATCATCGCTATATACAAATTCATTTAACATTAGACTAAGATTTGAAAGTATAATTGACATACCGTAATTGTTAACATATCCACTTTTTTGCCAGAACATTTTGAAATCATAAGATAGATAATAGTTTGAATCGAACAAATACGCAAAATTATGAGTGCAATTATCTAGGTATAATAGGCTATTAAATGTCTCTATTCTTCCGTTATACATTGTAGAGAAGTTGTTCAATTTGAATGTAGGTGCACATATAATAACATTTGTGTGCTGTATCTTCACAAGAGTTTCTCGTATATAAATTGTTAAGTCGATATAGTTGTTCGTTCGTCGAAAATCCTCTTCGCCAATTAATATTAGGCAGAAGTCCTTCATTGTGTAGTATTTTAATTTTTGATCAATGTTATTAATAAGTTTCTTTATCCCACAGTTAGGGGATAAGTAGTGGCAAATTTCGTAGTTCGGGAATGAATCTTCTGCAATCGCTAGTATCTTGTTGTTTTTATTACTACTTAAGATACACACCTTGTGTCTTCCAGTGATGTTTCTTTGTTTATGATAACTCTGTTGAGGAAACTGCTCTAAGTTATGATTAGAATCCTTAGAAGCCTCAGCTACATTGGGCGATAGTTGATTTTTGAGTAAGGGTTGGCATGTATTTATGGTGTTGTTTGTTTGTGTACCTGTATTTTTAAACTCGGTTTCGGAGGTAATTATGATTTCCATCTCATTGCTTGAGCTGATATTTCGTGCTATTTCTGGTAGTGGCTTCCTGAGCACTAATGCCTCTGAGCTGCCGATTGATAGAGCTGAGTTGAAAGAGTCATCCACAGAATCAGCTGGTGTTTGTATGAGAGCATCCTGTAGGTGAGTCGTCGTAGGAGAGAGATGCAATTGAGCCGGTGTAGAGGAACTGTCCGTTCTTAGCTTATTTCGTTTTCTCGCAGATCTCGGAGAAAAGCACTTTGTGTTTAATATATTTACTTTTTTAAAAGTTTCTATAATTTTCTGACATTGTCCAATGTCCACTTTTAGTCTAAAATTTTCGCTATTCAAATTTTCAATTTCTATATGTGCACTTTTGAGTTCCATATTTAGTTTATTTATTGTGTCTTTAAGACTCAGAATAGCTTCGCTGTCATTAAGTGACGTATTTGGCAGACTCATCATTGTTGTATCTAATAATGAGGTGTTTGTGCTCATGTTAGCATTAAGGGGCTGAATACTCAAAATAGGCTTTCTTTTAAACATTTTTTAGCCAAATCTATTGAAGATGTGGCAGCGGAAAAAAGATATGTTAATCTTGATCATATTTCCGAAAACTTTGTTGTGGCCGAAACACGTTTACGCACAAAAACCTCGATACAATTGAATGGCAAAGTAACCTCTTACCGTGATCTTCAAAAGATTTTTCCGGTAATACTGACCAGCGTACATTTGTACAATTAACAACAATAACGTATCATAAAAGGACGCAAAACTTCATTGTCTTATATATTGAAGTTTCATTCATTATTTTTAAGTAATTCATATTATTATGTTTTGTAAAAAAGTCTACACAAATTCCATCGTGCTTCTCTTTCCATCCAGTGCAATTCGACAGTGACCGCTTTGCGGCGTTGCTAGGTGGACGTATGTCGCTTTTTTCCGCAAAAAGCAAAAATAATATTCAATTTATTTCTCGTCAATTCAATCTGTCAAAAAAATATCAGGTATAATGCAGCCAGATCATGTAGCCTGGTGGCTTTAATTGAAACTAACGAAATCACAAGTAATATTGTCAAAGTCTGTATTATTTTTATTTTTTGGCACTACCGCTGTCACTGGCATCTATATTTTTGTTGTATTATAAACGACTCACGTCGTTTAGTTTACTTACTAAGTCCATAACTAAAAAGTATTTGAACCTCTTTGAAAATACAACAAATGTTATCTCAATTTGAATTAAACAATATTTAAAATATAGGTAAGGTCGAATACAATTTTAACCTTCTTCGTTCATGTGAAAACAATAGAAGCAAAAAACACAGAACATGGAATGGTCGTACCAACCACGCTGGCAGTGTCTTGAAATGACAGAACTAATAAAATTCTTCGTATCCATTTGTTTCAATCTTTGTTTCTTTCTAACATACGGCACCTAGAACTGACCAAAAAATGTCAAATTCGTGAGAAATGATAATCTATTTCTCACGAATTTGACATTTTTCGTCGTTTCAACCAAAAATCGTCCACATGTGGACATAAAGCTCACCAAGAATCACCACATTGATCAGTCCTGTATTTTTCGCAATTAACTATCCCAATTGCAATAACGGGCTACAATAATAGTTTGTTAGTCTATTAATATTGTTAAGCTAATTATTAATTGATCTTATCGTTTTGCCAAATCGGCACTGACAATTCTTATTTATTAACAAAAATCCGCCGATCGCCCTGGAGAGTAAACTCAAAGACTTACACTTGGTGATTGCCAGAGATTTACACAGCATACTGGATGTAAAAAGAACAGACCGAATACGGAACACGCTGTGTTCCCAAACGGGCATAATAGACGTGGGTAAAAAGGCTGTTCGGCTCAAATGGGCCAATGCCATTACGGCTCACGATAGTAGCATGCAAATTGAGCGCTGGGCAAGCCTCCATAATCTTGAAGATGGAACGCACCGTTGAGGCCGGTCCCGGTCCGGAGAAATAGATGCCGAGATGATTTGGACGCGTACCGTGAGGGTTGGTTCTAGACGGTGCGGGAAAAGAATGTCTGGAATGACTTAGGTGTACTCTTATGAATTTAATTGGGGATGGATGAAGAGGGAGGGGACGGCCAAAGAAAAGATAGATGGACTGTGTGAGGAGTGATATTAAAGAAAAGGGAGTCAATTACAGCGTGGTGCGAGACAGAACGATATGGAAGAAGAAAACGTGTTGCGCCGACCCCAAGTAACATGGGACAAGGGCAGGTAGATGATGATGATGATGATTTCAAACTTTTACCGGTAAGACTTAGTAAATCTGTTTTACCGATAAAATAATAAGTTTCATCATAGTTTTTTTTTTTAAACTGAAACAACAGTTCGGCTTTTACAGTAACATATACGTGTTTGTGAGGCATACACTGTTTTTAGTATTTATGTTTTCCGTTTTAGGGTTCCCTAGCCAAAAGGCAAAAAACGGAACCCTTATGGATTCGTCATGTCTGTCTGTCTGTCTGTCCGTCCGTATGTCACAGCAACTTTTTTCCGAAACTATAAGAACTATGCTGTTGAAACTTGGTAAGTAGGTGTATTCTGTGAACCGCATTAAGATTTTCAAACAAAAATAGAAAAAAACTGAAACTTATTTTTTTTTTTCATCCTCCCTGTACGTGGGGGTATCTATGGATAGATCTTCAAAAATGATATTGAGGTTTCTAATATTTTTTTTTCTAAACTGAATAGTTTGCGTGAGAGACAATTCCAAAGTGGTAAAATGTGCCCCCCCCCCCCCTGAAACTTCTAAAATAAGAGAATGATAAAACTAAAAAAAATATATGATGTACATTACCATGTAAACTTCCACCGAAAATTGGTTTGAATGAGATCAAATAAGTAGTTTTTTTTAAATACGTCATAAATCGTAAACCACAATTTAGCAAGTACGGAACCCTACGTGCGCGAGTAAGACTCGCACTTAGCCGGTTTTTTGCATGCGTTGTGCCTGGCGCATATAAACATTTTCTTTCTTTCTATATTATCTTTAAACACCTACACTGTAACAATACATATAGCAAATAAATGATTGATTGATATATAACAAACAATAGCAACAAATAGTTTCAGCCGTTCTCTAGTGAGACGCTATCTCCCTGTCTGTCTGTCCGCCTGTCACGAGGCTGGATCTCATGAACCGTGATAGCAAGGCAATTTTTTTTTTTACAGATGGTGTATTTCTGTTGCCGCTATAACAACAAATACTAAAAACAGAACAAAATCAATATTTAAGTGGGGCTCCCATACAACATACTCGTACGTGTTCTTTTCCGTTTTTTGCGATAATGGTACGGAACCTTTGTGCGCGAGTGCAACTCGCACTTGGCGGTTTTTTTTATTTATATAGATAGATAAAGTTTACATGACCGTGTTTTTTGCGCCCTGTCTATTTGTTTTTTAACTCTAATATACAGAAAAGCGGCACCACGTGACCCCACCACAGAGGGCTGATGTATATCAAAACCCAGTAAGTGCTTTGTAATTATTATATTTCAGGAGAGCGGAAAGTCATCTTGTATTAGTAACTAAATGATATATTAAGATTTCAAGAGAATACTAAACAAGGAATATGAACCTACTAATTGTACAAATGATATTAATAGCGTCATACATTCTATTGCATATTTTAAACATGCCTAAAAAAGACAATTCCAAACCTAGTAAGTTTTGGATATTTGCTAATTTAAAGTGTCTTTACAATTTGATGTGACTTTCCTATTGTAAATAATGATAAAATTGATAACTGAAAGCACCAAATCTCAATTCAAATTTAAAGTTTCCTGTTTAATATTGCACAGTCCATTTCAGTATAGTAAAACTCATTAAAATAATATAAATAAAATTATCTAGCTATTAAACCAATATAAAAAAATGTAACGTACTGTGTTCTTATATGTGGCAGTCGCATAGAAGCAGACATAATTATAATATTTATTCAATTTGCACGGCAAAGACTCGTATGACACTAGCCAGATGCCCTATTTTAGTGATCTTTATTTTCGTAGCAATAAGGTTGCATTCATAGACAAAATAACAGTGAACGATCTGATGTCAGATGCTAGCCAGTTTGAAATAAGAACTTGCGCGGTTATATTTTTGTAAAAAACCATCGGAAGAGTCCGTTTATGATATGGGCCTCTGTGGTCGGCCTTGTGTATTTAATTTTCAAATACTTTTCGCTCCAATTTAAGTTTTCCCCTAAGCTGTCAATGACAGTGGGCGTGGCTTAGAACCTCAGATGTCGATTGTCAACTGTTTGAATACAGCCCCTTAATATACTGTCCATTGAACTTGCCCTCGGAGGTCCGCGAAAAGTAATATTTTCCATAATGGAAAAAAAATAGAAAAACAATTTAAACAAACCAAAAATCAGAAGGAATACTCCAATTTCGAAGCTAAAGTTCCTGTAAGGCACAAATAAGACTTGAAAAGCTACAAAAAGAATTGTTGCTTGTGGGGTTTGAACTCGGACTCGAGAGATTACGCCGAGTTGTACTGGTGACCACTAGACAAAGTGTACGATACAATGGTTGACGAAATTGTTGATAGCCTCCTTACAGAGTTTGCAACGAGTCGCCGATGTAGTTGTAGGTTGGGTTGGTACCGTTATCACACAGTCCAAAGTTCACTTAAACGTTCACTTTTAAACAAAATATGAGTTCGTTATTTTTTATAAATGATGTTTTCATATAGTTCCACTGGGTGTATCACTACAACTTTTTCACAGATTGTCACTTGGATGTTGCACTTTCTAATTGTGAATACTCTATATCAAATGAAGTACTTTTGACAACTGGGTTTATTATTAAAAGCTATGGTCTATGAGAAACAGCCGTGGCCCGCAATGCGACAGTGAAATACCCACACTACTTTATCTACACTCATAAATTGGGATTGAACCTACAAAATACCTCTTTTTGCATTTTCCATGCCATAAAATCGTGATAGCATTTGTCATATACTTTTCTCGACTTTGCTGGTAATAAATTAAGAGTAATTTCCATCGCCGCATGTAAAATATCGGGTGGAGTCAAATTTTCTTCACATTCACTGATATCAGACATTTTTAAACAATAATTTAAATAACTTATGAAATTCAGTACAGCAAAACTTGCAAAACGTATGAATGGCGCTAAAACCCAGCACATCACCGCATTAACCGCGCAAGCGCTAAGGCTTAGCACGCCCTGCGATCTTTATTCGCGCGATTTTTTCCGCCCATTCTGCGACCTATGGAATTGTATGAAGTTGTTCGCATTGCGGTAAAGAAATCGTGCGGAAAAAATACCGCAAGAAATCCGTGTTTTGCCACAGAATCCACCGCACTACGGCGCGAATTTTATTCGCCCGCATATTTTGAGCTCTATGAACAGGTAGAAGGAAACAAAATTCGCGCGAAGAAAAATCGCAGTGCGTGCTAAGTTTAAAGCGGGCATTGTCATAGACAATTTAAAATTGGAATCAAATCTTTTTATAAAAGATACTATAAAATGGCATTACAAAAAAAATATTGATGGAAACTCGTTAGTGATTAACTTCTTGGATTTGTCCTGTATCGTAATAGAAAAAAAAATGTTTTATAGCATTATTTTGTTAGAGAAATAGTGATATAATAAGAAGAGAGTAGATAAAACCATTTTATCCTCGATATTACTATCAGCTAATAGTCTCGGATAAAAATGGTTCGTTTTGTGCACTCATTGTAAAATCCACTATCTTTTCGGCAGGCGGTGTCAATGATGAAAAAAATACGGTACCAAAGACACCGACTTCCGAAATGAAAGTTAATTTTCGCTTTGTAGTGTTTTGATTATTGGAAGTCGATTTAATTTTAAATGTTTTTTAATGGTGGATGGTTTTACTCAATAGCATTGGATTAAACTCACTTTAGTTAATTCCTTAACCTAACCTTTTTTACACTTCCTCTATATATTAGTTGCTGAAAAGTGTTCTAATCAAATATTTTGTTTTTAGGTAACCACGCAATATAAATTTTAACTCGCTGCGGTAAATCTTATTCACCGGAACCAGTACAACACAAAGCTATGGTCATAATAAAAGTACGATTTGGAAAAATATACTAGTATCTGCCGGCGGCTTCGCCCGCGTGATAGTCGATTAAGTAGGTCAATACTTTATAGTATTGCATCAGCCGCAGATAGTGAAGTTATATTTCGGCCGTCTCTCACAAGCAGAGTGGCGCAGTAGAAGCGTGCTGGGCCCATAACCCAGAGGTCCGTCGATCGAAACCATGCTCTGCTAGAAACTCTTTTTGGTCTTGCAAAATAAATCCTACCAAAATCAAAATAGTGGTGTCTATGGCGGCTATCCATGGCTTTTGTCGTTATGTCTCGTCTGCTAGTTTTTTTTTTTTACTTCGAAAAGCAAAGTATGGATACAGTTTAAGTTTTTAAGCTGACATGGTCACAATCATTAGAATTAATATTTGTTTCGGGATATTTACCATGTATATTTTGATTTTGGTTAAGAGCTCGATATTTCGGCATCGTTACAAGCGCCATGATCACGAGAACTAAACTCTTTGCGGGTGGGTGTTGTTTACGAGCTGACATATCTGTCTACCCTCTTCCTCACTCGTTTTTCACGCACGATGCCGCTACCACCAGAACTCTTCTCACTAGTTACTCGACATTGTTCATGACAGACGATGCTCACTGTATCCACTTTTTACACTTGTTAAGTAGTTTTACGACCCTTTACCTCTTTTGAACTGACTGCCGAAGGAGGGTAATATTTAGTTCGCTTCTTAAGCAGTCGGGTTTTTTGTTTTT
Source organism: Orthosia cruda (assembly GCA_964057195.1). NCBI lineage: Eukaryota > Metazoa > Arthropoda > Insecta > Lepidoptera > Noctuidae > Orthosia > Orthosia cruda. The sequence continues at coordinate 17,322,752 of OZ059846.1, read as the reverse complement.
TTTTTACATTATTTAACTGACGGACTAAATAGATCTTTTTTGTCAACTACCCTCTAAGACCGACTTGCACTTGAGCACGGTAATGAGAGGTTTGAGATGTTTTTATTTCCTATAAGAATGTATTTCCCTTACATTAGAAATTATTAACAAATTTTAATAAACATTATTGGTTTACGTACACTTTTGGCAATAACAAATAAAAAAATATTCTGAGAGTGTAGGGTAATCGCTTAAAATTTAACACAGCCAGAACGTAAACATACACAGAGCGCGCGCAACTAGAAGTGGTATGTAATGTACTAAGGTGCGCTCGCTTTTTTAAGGATATGAAATATTATGTTGAATTTTCACTCAGGAAGGTCCCTAAATGAATATTTAACAAGAAGCAATTGAAATAAATACTTCATCATTATCATTTCAGTCGAAGACGTCCACTACTGGACATGGGCCTCCCCAAGCGTCGCCACACTGATCGGTCCTGTGCGTTTTGTTTCCACCGGATTTCCACAGCCTTGACCAGGTCATCACACTAACTAGACGGAGGCATTCCGACGCTACGTCTTCCGGTACGCGGTCACCACTCCAGAACTTTTCATCTCCATTAATCATTCGTTCTGCGAGCAATCTGCCCTGCCCACTGCCACTTAAATTTCGTGGCCTTAGTGGTGAAGAAAGGTAAGCCACACTTTTGAACGAATTGAGTTATGAACACCACTATACTCGGCGCTAAACCAGGCCTCCTTCACTCGACCCGTACCCGAACCGTTACTCGTACTTACAGCGATAAATGCCTATACCTTCACGCAGTTCCGGCACCGCTCAGCCAGTTGGTTGTCAGAACTCGAGCTCAGAACTCGCGCATGCGAGAGGAGTGCGTGGTTGGTGGGCGCGGGCGTCTTAGTTCGGCAGCCTCGCAAGAATCGAGCCGTCACGGATCAACCCAACCGTCATGGATATTGAGCTCAAAATTGAAATTGAATTGTGAAATATCTGTTACATAGTAACTTCTCTGATATGTGTTTAAACGGCGATTCTAGTGGTGATGAGATCTAAGTGATAGCTCACCTAGCGGTTGGTTTTTCATTCAGACGTGAAAGGAGTTAAATGAAACTAGGAACAAAAATTTTTGTGACGTATATATTGTCCGAAGAATTGCCAAAATTAGGCTATGTCGGTCTATGACTAGTGGTTGTTGCCAGTGATTATATATGGAACCAAAACGTGGTCACTTACAATAGACCTCACCAGAAGACTTAAAGTCACCCAAAAGGCAATGGAGAGGGCTATGCTTGGAGTTGCCTTGTGTGATCGAATCAGAAATGAAGACATTCGCAAGAGAACCAGAGTTACCGAAATAATTACTTACAATAATTTATTGATGGGATAAGCTACTCGTATATTTTACAAATTTATAAACAGTCACCATTCCAGCTGGTCATTGGTCAATATTTTGTAATATTGCACCAGCCTTAGATACAGAGCCCATTTTTCACTGTATATCCACACAAGCAGAGTGGCGCAGTGGAAGCGTGCTGGGTCTGCCCGACTCTGAGGTCCGTGGATCGAAACCACGCTCTGCTATAAAGTCTTTTTGGGCGTTTCATATATATAATTTAATTTATACCTTTATAACTAGCACGGGGTCCTACAGCGCTAAGAAAGAAAATTTAGTTCTAATAGATATCGCTAGATGGATCGATTTTTTATTGAATAGTGTGTAAAATTAACATTTTCTAGAATTGATCTTATAAATTGTATTTTCTGGTTTAGTCAACTCTCCTAAGCACAAATTTATGGAATATTGGGTTCCTAATTCACATTCCAAATATTATTTGAACTGATCATTTAATATTGATTCCGATAGATGGGTTCCCTATCCATATGCATTAAAAACTTTAGTCATAATATAACATGGCATACTTTTGTTTATCCTAATAATATTTACGCATAACATTATTTTCGCATAACAGTTTATGCATAGTTTTTTTTTAGCATAATTACTCTTATCATAATAACGTTTAAGCATAATATTCTAAAGCATAAATTTGTTTACGCATAATGATATTAAAACATATTTTTTTAAGCATATCAAATACGCATAATAATTAACTCGAAAAATGTTAGACACTAATACACATTTTTATACAATATAAATAAATAATTCTTATTCTATGAGTATATGTTTTTTTTTCTGGCTTCTAGCTACGCTCGTCGCGCTCGCGCTCGCTTCGCTCGCAGTTTTAATTGTCTCTCGTTTTCTGTCAAAAATGTCGTCGCTCGCGCTATACTGCGCTCGCACCTTTCTTTCAGCTAGGTTCTTAATACCCTGGGAGCCAAGTTTTTTTTTTTACAGGTAAAAAAAAATATGCTTCGAAACTTGCATATTTACAATCAATTGCTAAACATATAAACCTAAAATAAATCAATAAAATTATTTAGAAATTAAAAAAAGACGCCACCTTGTCAAAAAGTGATTATTGTCAGATGCATGACTATTAATTAATTAATTAATAATTTGTAATACATGACAGTTACATAATATCCGACAGTTATAAGAAATTCCTAGTGTGGGGCAATGTTACATAAAAAAAAAGAAAAATGAAATGAAATGAATATTATATATAATAAATCAAATATAATAATAAAATACTCAAATTTGTTTCCGTTATTCCTATTATGTTTTATGCTTTAATACTATTATCCTAATAGTCATTAGGGCTAGTAACATTATGCGAATTAAAATTATGCCTAAACAAATTATCCTTCAAGATAATTATGCCAACATAAACAGTATGGCAAAAAAATATGGCATAGAATTATTATGGCAAAATAAATTATGCCGAAACAGTTGTGCCAAAGCATATTAGGAAAAAGAAATGTATGCGAAAATAAGGGATCCCCAGTAGATGGCACGTTTAAATTTCTGAGGCATGCCACTCGTTTTTTTGTTATTTCTATGAAATTTCGTTACAATGAAACTGCAAAAACGTGCAAAAAATACTATAAAACAAATCACCACTGTATATAAAGAAAAATATACATAAAATAAAACAAAAGCCGACTGCTTAAGAAGCGAACTAAAAAGATGTAACAAGAAGAAAATCATGATGTGCAGTCGGAGGATAGATAAATAATTCACGAGCTGGTTGACCAAACCCAATATATATATATATTGCGACTGGACAGTATGATTTTCTTCTTGTTTACATCTTTTTAGTTCGTTTTTTTTATTTATAATTTTTTAGTTGTCTTTATTTTAGAATTAGGTACCTACTTTTAAACATATAAGAGACATATATTTTTGTAATCACAACTAAAAACCCTTAATTTTACACTTCTGTCGATGGGTTTGGAGGAAAAACAAAACTTGGGTCCCAAAATCCGCCATGTTTTTTTTGACGTGACTTATCTAAGAACACTTGGGCGGTCAAGACCTATCTAACGATGTCTTGATTATATAAATCCGTCTAGTGGTTTGAAAAATATGAGGTAATAATAGTACATTGTGTATTAAGGGCGGTATGTAAGGAATTACGATCGAGACTCTAGTAGAAGCCCGAAGTCGAAGACTGGGGCTTTCTGAGTCGAGGTTCGTAATTCCCGTACCGCCCGTGATACATACAATGTTTTTCATCACATTTGCGAGTAATAATTATGAATTATAGCTTTACACAAGTCGGCACAGCTGTTATTACGAAATACGTGAACTTTTTTTTAAGCAGTTGGCGAATTTTTGGCCACACCCCAGATTATACAGTGTTTCGTTCAGAAACTTTAAGGGCAAATACTTAGGTATACAGCCATGACGGAGTGTAAAAAGAATTAAATAATTTCGACGTTTTCATACTATAACTATTAAAATCGATTATTAAGAACATAAGTTGAGTATTTAAGTAACATGTAGCGAGATTGCAAAGAAATTCTTGTTTAGATAACATTTTAAGACAATTTTTCAATTGCGTGTAAACTCCTTGCTTGAACTTGCATGACCTGTGTGCTGTGCCATAAATTAAAAAAAATATTACTTATCGCCCTAGGGTTTCATGACAAACAAAAAAGCTCAAGGGTTTTATATGGGGCATTACGGCCAAGTTAACCTGTATGTTTTGATACTGTTTACGTGCAAGTGTGATGAAAAGAATATTCCTTACAAGATTCGTGCAAAAAACATAACCCTTTCCTTGCAGTCGCGTAAAAATAGTCACAAACCGACTAAACCCTTTTACTTGCAAGTTGCTGCTAACACCATCTATAGCCGTGGAATGGCAACGAAAGCGATCGATGTACCTAGTTATAAAAATAATCAGTATAATCAGACGAAAAAGGCTTGTTACGTCGGCACGGTTTTTTTGTATGGAATGAGGCATCTGTATGCAAGTATTATATTAAGTCTTTACATAAGAGGTTGATTTAGATTTAGATTGAAATAAGTTAGGGTTTTTTTTCTCAATTTTGTTATTTTTATTTGTCTATGGCAACTCAGTGACAGTTTATTGATGCCCTGTCATCAATAAACTGTCCCTGCCTGCATAACATGCCCTTCTTGAAGAAATCAGCTGGAAGGGAGGCAACACATTCTCCAAAGGCATTTTGTACTGCCTCTCGGGTATTGAATTTTTTCCTACCAATTAGGAAGTTGTCCAAATTCTGGAAAAAATAGAAGTCTGTAGGCGCAAGGTCTGGTAAGTATGGCGGATGATAGATAGCTTTCAACCCCAACTTTTCTAACATGGAGACCGTCAGTATGAGGTCGCGCGTTGTCATGCTGGAGAAGCGGAGACGGGCGATTGACGAAAGCTGGTTGGAAAAGTGCGAGCTTCTCCTCTAGAAGAAAGAAGGTTGATGGCAATAGAATCGCCCCCTAACTACAAAGGTCGCCTCTGCCTAACTCTCCGGGAAATACATGCGTGATGTTATGTTTAAAATATTTTGGAAAACATCTTAAAAAAACGTTTTTTTTATTGTTTTTTGGCTTGCGCTTGACCTCTATCTCATCTGATAGTAAGCGATAATGTGGTAGACGATGAAGCACGCTTGCCTTGAAGAAACCTATTCACTCTTTTCTTAAAGACTCCCAGGTTGTAACTATCAGGAAATACACACTCCGGCAGGTAATTCCACTCCTTAGCTGTACGCATAATAAAAGTATTCCCAAAATGTTTGGTGCCTAAGCGTTGGATGTCCACCATGTACGTACAGCAGCACAGAAACCTCACCCCCTGTCCACCCATCAATCGACCAATCACATGCGAGATGAAAGACGCGTTGTGAATTTCTGTTAATGTGATTGGTCGATGGATGGCGGTCAAACCCTTTGCCTTGCCGAATTCACTTAAGCAATTAGGCTGCAGGTTCGATTCATCGATCGGCCTAACGATTTCATTAAATTATAAAATTTTGTTGTGAGTTTTTAGAAATTTGTAAAAAACTATAATGTTTGTGGAACACGTTTGGAAATTTAAAAATATCAATAGCTGCGAATGCGATGGATATTACCTAGCGGTCGCTTGAATGAGCGCGGTCAGTTTTTTTTATTTCTAGTTAGAATATCTTAGCAGTTTCAATGATGTGACAGAGATGGCGTGCACGCGGAGCACGTAAACATCGTAATCCTCCTGTCCATAGATGTCACCTTTTTTACATTTTAGGGGGTGAGGTTATCTGCTGCTGTATGTACCAACCCTGTCATATCTGTAGGTGTCTTCACAACTGGTGGCGTTTTCATTATCATGGACACGGGCGCTGGCGGTACAGACGATTCGGCTTTATGTTTCCTGCACTTAGGACACCACCCGGTTTGGATCTAGTATCGGTTGGCAGGAGGAGGGGGGTAAAAGTAATAAAAGCTGGTAGGGGTTGGGTCTCTGGTTAAAACGCTACCATTCTTATTACAAGGTAATGCTTATTTAACGCGAAAATAACAAAAAAATGTTTCTAACCTCAATCAGATAAAAAGTGAAAACGAAACGTGGGTGATTGACAACCAAAAAAGTACCGGTATTGTCTGTGGTGTAATATTTCGAGCAAATATGTTGAAATGGAACGTAAAAAAAATCTACTCCATTTACGTCATGTGTGACATGTGTCAGTGTCATTTGCTTTCGTTCATTCCGTTTCCCGAGTTATGTGAATGTGCTATTTGAGATTCTTGGTGTTTTTGTTGTTTTATTTGTTTGTGTAAACACCTTGAAATCCTAATCAGAAAGTTAGTGTACTCCCTACTTCATGGTTAAAATAGGTCGAATTTGTTCCAAAACCGAATTCCGAATCCGAATCCGACTTCATGTAGTCTTTTGGCTGCTAATCCTAGAACGTATATAAAAACCGGAGGCGCGAAGGGAGAGCAACCTCCGCCCGCTCTTAGAAAGCATACCCGTAGCCGAAGCTGCGGAGGTGAGCATGGGTGTCTATCTTTTGTTACGTAAGGCGAAGGGGTTGCACCTCCCCCAGCGCCGGAGACGATGCAGAAGCAACTTTAAAGTATTTTGAGGTTAGATTACAATAATTTGTTTTCTCATGAACGGTGCGTTACCTTTTCATGGGAGTGGTGCCACGGGGGAGGGGGCACCTCCCTCTGCTCCCTCCACCTCCACTCCCCCTCCTCCTCCTGCCAATCGATACAAGTTTTTACATTTTTACCCTTAATAAACTTTATTCAGTTTGTAAACAAAGTCTTTACCACAAAAAAGAAAGGCGCGCCGCCGCCGCTTACATTCTCTCTGTCTTCACGGTGCGCGTTGTCAGATGTGCGCTGTCAAAGTATACGTTCAAATTACTGACAAGTATTTTTTTTAAATTTATGGCCTATTTCGCCAATGAAACTAATCGCGATTAGTTTAACTAAACTCAATTTATGTAAATACAGCTTTCTGATAAGTAGTTTTCAACGCGCTTAGCAATTCAAACTTTTAGGAAACAAAATAAAAATGTGGGTAGATGAATATTTCTTGGAGATTAGGTATTTGTTTATGTCTTAATTTAACGCGTTAGGAGCAATCACGCGCTCTCAGCACACTTTGTATTTAGCAACTATGCACTCAATTAATCAGTTTTGTAGACACTGTATCTTCGTATTTTTTTCAGTCATATATCGGACAAAGAGCCCGCCACATACAAACGTCAAAACGTCAAAACGTCATCGTCTATGGACGCAATTTAGATTGCGTCGCGTCATCAGGGAGGTCCCTAAATAGATGTAGCTGAGTACCAGCATTTTACAAGAATCATCAACATCATCAGATCAATATTTTGTGATAGCACCTGCCTTAGATATAGAGCCCATATTTCACTGCATATCTGCACAAGCAGAGTGGCGCAGTGGAAGCGTGCTGGGTCTGTCCGACTCTGAGGTCCGTGGATCGAAACCACGCTCTGCTATAAATTCTTTTTGGGCGTTTCATAGATATAATTTAAACCTTTATAGTTATAAGGGGGTCCTACAGCGCTAAGAAAGAAAATTTTGTTCAAATAGATATCGCTAGATGGATCGATTTTTTATTGCATTGTGAGTAAAATAAACATTTTCTAGAATTAATCATAATTTTATGTTCTTGTTTAGTCTACTCTCCTAAGCACAAAATTATGAAATATTGGGCTCTTAATTAGCATTTCAAAAATTATTTGAACGGATCTTTTAAAATGTATTCCAATAGATGGCGCGGTTTTAAATTTCTGAGGCGTAGTGGTATGCCACGATTTTTAAATTTGTATTGTTTAACACATTTTGTTACAACGTAAGTACAAAAACGTGCAAAAAAATACTATAAAACAAATCGTCACCACAAAGTAAGTAAGCGGAGGCGCGACGATAGGGAACGTAACTGCCAATTTCTTCCGCTAGGTGGCCTACTGCATGGCCCACTGTGTTATGAAATTTAAATAAAAAACGGCTTCTTTCTCGTCTATGGTTAGGTGACTGATTTTGAGATTATCCTGTGTTTGAAAAATTCTTGTACATATTTTTAGCCTTTTAATAGTATAACTTATATATTTACACGGATGAACCTGTTGAAAAACCACCAAAAGTATAAAAAATACTGTTTTGCCGCGCTTTTTCAAAGTTGTTCTGTTTAGGTTCTTTCTATTTATGTGGAGTTTTCTGCTAGATCAGCTTTGCGTATAATCTTCCCTATTGCTACACAGTGTCGAGCTGTTTATAAAAAAGGGTGAAAAGTTTTAGAGCTTTGCTGCCGTTCTAGTAACTACTTGATAGGATAATGTGACAAAAGTCCAATAACTATTAAAATAAGCTTTTAGCACTTCACTTAGCTTTCTTCTAAACGATTTTAAATGGCAATGCTACAGACAACTTTGAAACTGCTGGCAATAACAATTTTAGGTTTGAATTGACTACAAGAAAAACGCTTTGTATTTCTATTTGAGAAATCGAAATGGACCTTTTTTGTAACTAAATTCAAATTAAAATTATTTATTTTTGCAGAAAACACTGTTACAATGGTGTTATTAAATGTACATGTTTCAAGTGATTCGAACGTAAGGCATGCAAAATTTTACAATCATGGTTTATTAAAATCCACCTATTTAAATTACTGAAGAGTTTAATTAGGTACATACAGCAGCAGAGAAACCTCAACCCCTAGAAATGTATCAAAAGCGACATCTATGGACAGGAGGATATACTACGATGTTTACGTGCGCCGCGTGCGATCGATCACTGTAACATCGATGAAACTGCTAAGATATTCTAACTAGAAACTAAAAAAACTATTTACCAAAAAACGAAAACAGACTTCTAAAGCAAAATACTACAAAGCGAAAAACAACTTTTTTTCCGAAGTCGGTGTCTAAAAACGAATAACAGTAGGTACCAAAGACACCGACTTCGCAAAAAAGAAGTTATTTTTCGCTTTGTAGTGTTTTGCTTTAGAAATCGGTTTTATTTTTTTTGTGTCAATGTTGAAGGTGACGATAGCATTGTATAACTGCCTCTCTCACCCGCTTACGTTTGTCGCATCGTCCTATCTCGCTTACTGTATGCCGTAAACTCGATAACAAACTGTTTCTTGCGCAATGGTTCACAGAGCCAACTTCAGAGACACAAAGATCCGCTGTGACTACTATACTATAGGTCAGTCACTCTGCCCTTCCCTTTGGGAATATTGGCGTAATGTTATGGTTTCTATAACGTGGTATTATTTTAATCAAGAATGTAACAAACATGTACATTTGTAGATAAATGTTGGGGTCGGGGTCCAGCTGAGTACCAGTATTTTACATGGAGCGACTGCCTATAATATCTGACCTTCACAACCCAGTAACTGGATAAGACGATACCCCTTGGCAAGACTGGTGTCAGGTCTCAGGTTTCTGACTACCCGTAACGATTATCAAAGATCTTCAATAGATAGCGCAGGCTTATTAAGTATCTTGCAAGAGCAAAACGATGGCAATTTTTGCGCAATAATTGCTCTTCAATCGCGAATCCGAATTATTTATCAGCGATAGCCACACCATAGCAATTTTTCGACAGTGCTGCCTCTATGGAATAACTAGTTAACTAAAATGTTCATTTGAACGCAGGCTGATCGCGATTATGGCAGGGGCTGTCAAATCGTGATTATTTCTCTTGTCGTTGGTCGATTAATGCCAACTGCTCCCAAATTGCTAAGTACAGCAGTTTGAGAGTTTATGGCGGATATTTTTCGAAATAATTGCATTTGACAAACAATGAGCGGTTAGCAAATAATTGGTTACGTAATCACGATGCTTATGACATATAGCGATAATTGCGCGATGACTGCGCGATCACTACGCAATTATTGCTGGTTGTTGTTTCGTAATAAGCCTACGGAACCAGCAAGCGTTGCTAAACCTTGATGATCGACCAGTGCGGATGTTATATTTAGCCACGACCTCTTCAGGTATGTATATGTGTAGATACCTAAATATCATGTTGAATTATTTCATTCTATTAGTCTTTGTACAGGTCAGCAACCCTTGATGTAGGGTTGTTGACGAAAATTAAATTATTTGGGGTGAGTTCTGAATAGGAATGGGCAACCCTATGGGTTCGTGCATTCATAATATATTATTATGATAAGGAGAGGGGTTTGTATGGTGTAGGTAAGTAGTTAAGAAAGTTGGTATGTCTGTTATGAAGATCTTGGGTCGACACACGACGTGATGTATACAAATAAATAAAATTAAACTGAAGTATCTGTTTGAAATTAAAAAAAAACTGCTTTTTACTAAATCCATAATGATGTTGATACTTTCAGTATCAACATCATTATGGATTACTGATCTGACTATGTTGATACTTTCAGTATCAACATCATCATCATCAGTCTTTCAATGATCCCACTGCTGGGAAACAGGTCTCCTCTCTGTGACAGGAAATGGGCGGTAATCCAACACGCAGGCCCAGTGCGGTTTGCCAATGTCAATGCCAATGCCAATGATGCCAATATCTTTAATTATTTGGCTCTAAATCCTGCCTGTGCCTGTGATGAAATAATTTACACAAATTAAAGCGCTTGCCTGGGTTCAAAACTACGACCTTCACCGTGCAAGTCGCGCCCCTTATTATGAAAGTATATAGTACGGTAGCAAATATAAGGTAGGCAGGTATTTAATAAGTTTTTTCTGTTGTCTGTTTGATCCGACTAATCACCAAAAATGAAAATCCCGTCAAAATCATTCCAGCCGATTTTGAAGGGATTTTCATAAGCATTTAGCTGATTTTTTTGGAGTAATTTACGTACTTTTATTTTAGATTAATAATTACGGTTTTGCTAAAAACAAGTTTGACGTGGACGAAATCGCGGGCAACAGCTAGTACGCAATAACGATTTGCAACAGCTCCACTAACAAATGTGACCAATCTCAATGGCGGTCGGGAGCAACTGAAAACAACGAAAAACGCGGCGCGCGGCGCTAGCGGCGGTACACATGCTATCCCTTTGCCTGTCTTCGTAGTTATTTACAAAAAATAAACAGAAAAATACAAAATATGTCTTTCACATATGGAAACAGATTAGTATTCAGCAATATGAATTCAATGAAATGGTTACAACTGACAAAGATTTGTTTTATTTCACAACTATAGTAATTTTCAAATAAAGATTTACAATAATATTTTGGTTTTATTTATACCAATATTCAAACAAACAGTACAATTGTATACTTGCAATAGGCAAAAGAAGTTCTCGTCGCTAACACTGCCTAACGTTTGCCCACTTATGTTGGGTTTGGCTGCCAGTCTAATTGGATACCAGTATAGAGATGTAAATTGAAAAAAAACAAAATGTTTTTTATCAAAATCTTGAAAAAAGAATAAGAAAAAAAACTTGGCACTGTCATTTTTTTTCTACATTTGGTTTTTTTTCATAAAAAGTGAAACACTAAATTTGTTGTTTTGTTTTTAATTAAAGTCAAATTATGTTTAAATCGATACGTGCCTATTGTAATGAACTTAGAAAATACTTAATTTGTTACAATCAGAACCATCTTTTCTTTTTAATTAAGAAAATCAACGTCCGTAAATGGTAACATTCAGTGGGTGTTGCCAATAATTTTAAGACATTTATGTACTTTATAACAAAAAACAAATGGCATTTTCTTATTAAAAAATAAAATATTAATATCAACTCATATACGATAACCGCCTTGCCATATTTTTATTTTCGTACTCTTGAAAAAAAACCTACTCCAGAAAAAAACGTTTTTTACAACTACCAGTATTTTACATGAAGCGGCTGCCGTTCTGCACTCCACAAACCCAGTAACAGTGGATAGTACTGTTAAGTTTTATTTGATTCTCACGTGGTCCCAATTCATTTTTTCATTTTCAAAGATCGATATTTTGGGAGTGATATGAATTTTCGAATGACGTTATTTCGGCGCACGTGTTAGAATTTGAAGTATGTGTGAGGTCATTAAATCGTTAATTTTCATTTTACAATGGTTTGCTACATAATACACACCTGTCATATGTAGTATATTGTGACGGTATGTCTAATATAAATTGTTATTGTAGTGAGGGTGTTTGGAAATAAATCAGTAATTAACCAACCTGCGTGCGTTTCATTACATGGTGACAGCGGTGTGTCTTTTTAACGTATATTACTAGTTAAAACAGGCTTGAACCTGCAAATTATTGTGTAGCAGTGTGCCAATAATATCGTGTTTGTACGGAGTTACATCAATGGAGCACGCACGTCCTCCAGCGGAATTATCGCTCGACGGCGGTCCGGCCGCGCGGTCCGACGCGTGGCAGAAATGGCGGAAGCTGTTCGAAGTGTTTCTCAAAGCATCTGGAGTGAGCAAAGAGCCAAAAGAAGTTCAGGCTAGTTTGTTGGTTAATCTCATTGGATCAGCAGGTTATGAGGCTTATACAACTTTCACGTTCGAAGATGGTGAAAGTGAGGACGACATAAATTGTGTTTTAAAAAAAATTGACAAATATTTCGGCACTAAACCAAATATCACAGTAAGGTGGTTTAAATTCTTTACTCGCAATCAAGAAGATGGCGAAAACATCGATCAATATGTAACAGCGCTGAGGGTATTGAGTCAGCAATGCGAGTTTAGTGAATTGCACGAGAGCTTGTTACGTGATAAAATCGTATGTGGTATCGTCAACAACACTGTGAGAGATCTTCGAGTGTGTGACTTCTTCGCACAGATGATTTGACATTAACTAAGGCAATGCAAATCTGTCAGGCGGCCGAGATATCCAAAGAGGAAAGTAGATGCATCGATGGCGCTTCAGAGAGTATGCAGGTGCATGCAGTTTATGATAGAAACGGTGCACGAGGGGGACGGCGCACAAGAGCAAGACGCGGCGGCAGCGGAGCCCGACCGCGTGGCAACGGCGCCGCCGGGCAGCGGCCGGCACGCACGCAGCGGAGCTCCTGCAAGCTTTACGGAAGCGGATGGTGTCAGGGCGACGAGCACTGTCCGGCACGAAACGCTACGTGTTATGTATGTGATAAAAAAGGCCATTTCTCGCGAGTGTGTGACCAAAAGAAAGCAATTCGCGAAGTGTTAAATCTCAGTGTGGAGACAGTAGTGAACAGTGATAGTGAGGATAGCAGTAAAGAAATGTTTTACGTCAATACACTTGAAGAGGACAAAAAACAATGTAAGTCGCCTATGGAATGGTTAGAAGTTGTAAGATGCAAAGAAAAAAATCTTTTGTTAAAAATAGATACTGGATCAATGATAAATGTTATCTCTAAAGTTGACTACTTAAACTTAGGTTACTCGATAACAGACCTTAAGCCATTCACAAAACGTGTACATTCCTTTACAGGGAATCAATTACCGATTATAGGCATTACTAATGTGCCTTTTTTACACAATAATAAACATTACGTTTTGTCATTTGTTGTTGCTAACTTGAACTGTCAGAATGTACTCGGTTTGGCTGGCTGCATTGCTTTAGGATTAATTTGTCAGATTAATACAATAAACATTGAACACTACTCCGATTTGTTTCAAGGACTCGGGAAATTACCCGGTAAATACAGTATCGTTGTGGATAAAAATGTACAGCCATTAGTGTGCCCAACTAGAAAGATACCATTAGGACTTAAGGACAAGTTGATGGAGGAGTTACGTAGAATGGAAGGGCTAGGTGTGGTTAGAAAGGTCACACACCCAACCTCTTGGGTAAATGCAATTGTGTTAGTCGCGAAAAAAGATGGTAGCATTCGTGTTTGTTTAGATCCTCGACCTCTAAATCGCGCCGTGCGGCGTGCGCAGTACTCGCTGCCGAGAGTGCCCGAGCTGGCAGCGCGCTTGCAAGGTGCCACTGTGTTTAGCGTGCTAGATGCGAGCTGTGGTTTCTGGATGGTGCAGATAGATGACGCTAGCGCCGATCTCTGCACCTTCAGTACACCATTCGGTTGGTACCAATTTCTTCGCTTACCTTACGGTATAAACTGTGCGCCAGAGGTATTTCATGCAAAACTTAGGCAGCTTTTAGAAGATTTAGAAGGTGTCGAATCTTTTATTGATGACGTAATAGTATGGGGGCGTACCAAGGATGAGCACGACCAGAGATTAAAGTGTCTATTACGACGTGCTAAGGACATAGGTGTAAAATTTAATCGCGAAAAATGTAAATTTAGTGTATCGGAAATCACGTACTTAGGTCACAAGTTTGATGTAAACGGTATGCGGCCGGATGACTAGAAAGTCAAGGCTATAATAGAGATGCCTTATCCAACCGACAGGAAGGCTCTCGAGAGATTTTTAGGTATGGTCAATTATTTGGCAAAATTTATACAAAATTACTCAGAGAGTGTGAATGTGTTAAGGTCGCTGCTAAAAAAGGAATCCGAGTGGTCATGGGAAGCCCAGCACTCAGAGGCTGTGGACAGATTAAAAAATAAGCTTAGCAGCGCACCAGTGTTAGCGCTATACAGCAACAGCGCGCCGGTGGTGTTATCGGTTGATGCATCCAGTGTCGCGCTAGGAGCTGTGCTGCTGCAGAATGGCCGCCCGGTGGAGTTCGCTAACACTAACCAACACGCAGACCAGGTATGCCCATATAGAAAAAGAAATGCTGCATGGCTATTGTGTTTGGGGTTGAAAGGTTCAGACAGTATATTTATGGCAGATCTGATGTCACTGTGCACACAGACCATAAGCCACTGGAAGCCTTATTTAGCAAGCCATTAGTGTCGGTTCCAGCACGGTTACAGAGAATGATGATGAGAATGCAAGGTTACGATGTTAAGGTGATATACACCCCGGGGAAATATATGTATATAGCGGACACATTGTCGCGGGCCCCTCTACAGGAAAAAATGCATGATCGAGTGACTGCTGAAGTTGAGGTACAAACTTGTTTTATGCTGGAGAATGTGCCGTTTAGCCAGCCTAAAATGGAAGCCATTAAAAAAGAAACAGAGTTAGATAACGATTGTAGATACTTAATTAGGTATATAACAAAAGGCTGGCCTAAGAGTAGGCGTGATATGAATGAAAGAGTAAATGTTTTCTGGCCATATCGTGAGCAACTTCATTACATAGAGGGAATGCTTTTTAAAGGGGAGTGTGTGTTTATTCCGCGTGCGCTTCGAGAAAACATGTTAGCACGGGTCCATGAAGGACATTTGGGTATAGAACGGTGCAAACGGCGAGCGCGAGAAGTTATGTTTTGGCC
Organism: Orthosia cruda; assembly: GCA_964057195.1. Lineage (NCBI taxonomy): Eukaryota > Metazoa > Arthropoda > Insecta > Lepidoptera > Noctuidae > Orthosia > Orthosia cruda. Next base: position 17,307,616 of record OZ059846.1, on the reverse strand, counting down.
AGGATTGTGCGAGGATGTGGAACGCGTAGTGCGGCAGTGTGCGTCATGCGCGCTGCACACGCCCAGCCCCCGCCGCCAGCCGTTGCTGCAGCATAGTGTGCCAGCATTGCTCTGGCATAAACTAGCCTCAGACACATTTGAATATAAAAAAAAATACATCATTTTAGTTGATTACTTTTCTAATTATGTTGAGGTAGGCCAGTTGTCGGGTATAAGCTCCAGGCAGGTTATTAATTTTATGAAAGAACAGTTCGCGCGACACGGCATTCCAGCGGCATTAGTACCTAAGTGAAAATGGACCGGCGTATAGCTCACAGGAATTTAAAAAGTTTATGCGCGAATGGGAAATAGAAACAGAATGTATATTTGCGCAAAACACGGAAAATATTCTTCTGTATTCCTAGTATAATTTACACGAAACTCGAAGTTATTTGTCTGTGATGTTTTCTATTTTCTATGCGCGTCGAGTGGGCAGCGCGAGAGCATAGACAACAGAGCGCTGCAGAGGGAAGCTGTCTCTGGTTACATCTCGAGACATGGCAAACACGCCGCCATGCTCCATGAGACGTCCTCACCGCATTACCCACAGTCAAACGGTAAAAGTGAAAGAACTGTTCAGACTGTTAAAAATTTATTAAAGAAGTGTGTAGATTCGGGACAGGATTTTTGCACATCATTATTGAATTTAGGGCTACTCCACGAAATGGTTTAGACTCACCCGCACAGATTTTAATGGGTAGACGTTTAAAAACAAAATTACCCGTTAGTACTAAGTTGCTGACCGAAAAAGTGGATAACGAGCGGAATTATAAAACAATAATGAAAAACAGAGAGCAGATTAAAAGGAATTACGATAGATCGGCGAGGTCACTTGAACAATTGTCATCGGGTGATAAGGCAACGTTACTGACTAAAGGCGATAGAAAACCGGTTTCTATAGTAGCGCACGCATCTCAACCTCGCTCATATATTGTAGAAGATGAACACGGGGTTCGTTTACGACGTACACGAAGCCAGTTAGTTGTGCGTATGACTGGATCATCGGTGAGTGCAGGGAAGTCTACGAGGTCAAATAATACCTATTGCAGACTGTGATTGCTTATTGGCGGAATGTTCGCAGGCACATACCGAAATCACAACACCAACACAGACAGGTCCAACTAGCCACAACCAGTCACCATTGCTGGATGTTAGTAGTAATTGTGAGAGTCCAATTGCAACTAGTGATCATTCGTCAACACCGTCTCCACTTACGGTTCCTATTGCGAGGTCGAAGGAAAGAACTGCGCGAATGTTGAAAGATGTATTAATTAACCGTGAATAAGTATCTATAACTAGAGTTAAAAAAAAAAAGCAATGTGTTATGATAAGGTTAATAAATAAAGTAGTAAAATTATTTATAAGTAGCATAATTAAAATAAGCATAATATATTAAGTAAAGACTTAGTATAAGACACTACTGTTAAGATATAATTGGGAATGTCTGCATATGAACAAGATAACTTAACTATTATTTGCCTACATGAACTTATCTACTTTTGTAACTTGTTTTCCAATAACAGCTGTGTGGCATGACTGTAACTCACTTATAATTAGATATAAGTATATTATAATCTTTTGGCATTGTTTTCTTTGAAGGGAAGAGATGTAGTATATTGTGACGGTATGTATAATATAAATTGTTATTGTAGTGAGGGTGTTTGGAAATAAATCAGTAATTAACCAACCTGCGTGCGTTTTATTAAGCACCTACTGACAAATGTCTAAGTACCTACCTTAATTATTATTGTGGTGTCAACTACCTTCATATGTAAAAAAGTACCCACCTAAGTAAATATTGTGTACAGGAAATAACTCTAAACTTATATTTAAGCCACGTTGATAATATTACTATGAATGATTACGTAATTTGTAATGATCATTGTGATGTATCCTGGATTTTATAATGCTATATTAATATTATAAGTCCTTTGAAACAATTAGTACAATACTGTCTGTTAGTATCAATATTCTTTCAAATATTGATTAAGAATTTATAAATTATTATATAGGCGATATTAAATTCCTTAATTGTCTTGATACGTTTTAAAACATATTCACTTCATAGTAATTGATTATTGTTCACCTAATTTTGAGATTATTTGAACCAATATAGAAAATGGCGGGATACCGCGCCATTTTCTTATATTGGACGTATTGAGACACAGATAGACCCGATATTATAAAATATTGTGTAATTGATAAGCGGACTTACTTTTTTGTGAACTACAAGCCAGTACAGGCCAGATATTGTTATTTAGTAGTACTTTATAATACTTGGTGTAAGATCGACTACACAAGACTAACGTAAGTTATTTGATATTATAACTTTGTTATTTCTAATGGTTGTGTTGAAGCTGTATCTATATCGTATTATGGCCTTTATTCCTAATATGTTATATTGATTTAAGGGCTACTCTATGTCCTTTGCCTTATCCTTGTTATTTTAAATCTATAATATTGTAAATACTTTGTGTTTGTAAAAGATATCGATAAATATTATGAAAGAGCTTCCGTGGGGTTTGTTGCCCTTCTTACCCACGAGAACTAGTCTAGCGAACGGGCAGTAAGCTCAATGAGCCTTCTAAATATTAATTAATTGACAAGCCTTAATTAAATAAATACCTAGTCTTCTCTTTCTGTGCTTTTATTCATAAAACCCTTTCCTTACACACCACATACATTAGAACTCTGATACACAGTAAATAACCAAGAACCATCTTGACATTCAAAGCTTGCTATCTTGGTAGATACCAATACTTTTAAATAGAATTCTATTCATGATTCTAACACACGCTATTTCGAAAAACTTTGCGACTGGTACGCCAGTACCAAAACACATTGTATCGAAAACTACTATTTCGAATGACGTTATTGCGACGCACGCTATTTCGAAAATCTGTTAGACTGGTACGCTAATACGAAAGTTTTGGTATCGAAATCTACTGTTTCGAATAGCATACTCAAATCTGAATTTGTCTGGCTTTCGAACTCGCGACCCTGTGATAATCAAGAATTACCTACGCTACGATAATAAAACTGACTCTGAGCTAGTTGTCTATACCACTAAGTATAAATTATTAATATAAGTAGGTACTTATAATGAGTTTGCTCCATCCACACGATGGTGTCCTTCACCGTTTTGAGAGCAATGGCACAGATAATATAATACTAGCATACAGTGGTGGTACTAGCAGGTGATGAAATAAATTACACAAAGTAAAGTGCCTGCTCGGGTTTGTACCCACGACCCACAACTCGTAAGTCGGGGCCGCAACCACTGGGCTACCACTGCTCTCATTCACACCACTGCTCTGCAGTGATGGTGTTCTAAAACTAATAAGAAAGAAGGAAATCTTTTTCACAAAAAAATTAAACGACTTCAAAAGCAAAACACTAAACTGTGCAAAATAACTTTCGTTTCGGAAGTCGGCGTCGAAAAATGATAAAAACAATGTACCGAAGATAAGGCTTTAATTGGGGTCGTGATTTGATCCCCAGCCAAATTTAGATTGGAATAATTATGCTATTCGAAACCGTAGATTTCGATACCAAAACTTTCGTATTAGCGTACCAGTCTAACAGATTTTCGAAATAGCGTGCGTCGCAATAACGTCATTCGAAATAGCGGTTTTCGATTCAATGTCTTTTCGTACTGGCGTACCAGTCGCAAAGTTTTTCGAAATAGCATGCGTCGCAATAACGTCATTCGAAAATTCATATCACTCCCCTTTTTTTTATATAAGCTTTAACAAAAATGCACTTACCCTAAGACACATTTAGACAATAGATACAGAAAGCACTTTATGAGGCTACTTTCGCCTTTCAAAGTTTATCACAATGTCAATTTATTAACTGATAATATCTTTAACTTTTAACACAATACCATGGTAACTTAATAACATTTTTTGCAAATTATTTAGGAAAAATATAATTTTGCTGCTTGCATGTAGGTATGACAACATAAATAAAAATAGTTTAAGTAAAAATATTAACTGATCGCACGGTAAACTGTAGGATAACAGCCGTGCGACCAGTCAATGTCAGTCAGTCAGTCATTATTGTTGAAATGGAACTGATGAAAAATACCACAGATGGGCACTGGAACTCCTTAATGCTAAGTATGTTACTGGTATAAGATCTTCTAAAAACCTTTGGGTATGCAGACGACAGCACTGTTACTGAGAGATACTTGTCCAACGCTCGTGCTACCGGGCCTCAGATCCAGTCTCTCCAGGAGGCCATGGTGGAGCGCTTAAACCTGTCCTTGCAGGCAGTATCCGAATCGGGCGATGACAATCTGGTCAGGTTTAATGCTGCTAAAACCCAGGCGTGTCTTTTTTCCGCAAAAAAGAGTCAATTTCACCCGGCTCCTACTTTCCGAGATGTGACCGTGCCAATAACTGACCATCTTGAGCTTCTTGGCGTTACGTTACACCGACTCTCAATTTTGGCCCATACATTGAGGCAAAGGCTCAGCTGGCTGCCAAAAAGCTGGGATCCTTGCAAAGGTGAGAAGGTACATCACGCCAAAACAGCTGCTCAGCTTGTATCAAGCGCAAGTTCGATCATACATGGAGTACTGTTCTCATCTCTGGGACGGTTCTGCCAAATACCAGCTTGATGCACTAGAGTCGATCGTAAAGCGGGCCAAGAGGCTCATCGGCGATGAGGCACTGGTTAAGTCAAAGCTCCAGAGCCTTGAACATCGTCGCTGAGTTGCCAGCTTGTCGGTTTTTTATCGGTTACATTTCGGGGAGTGTGCGATGGAATTGCATGATTTAATTCCACCCAGCCCGTTCCATCATCGGACTACCAGACGTACGGCGATGCGTCATCGCTACATTTTGGACATCCCACCCATACGCACTAAACGATTCGAGAATACTTTTATTATGCGTACAGCTAAGGAGTGGAATTCCCTGCCGGAGTCTGTGTTTCCCGATAGCTACAATCTAGGGGTCTTTAAGTCAAGAGTGAATAGGTTACTTCTAGGCAAGCGTGCTCCACCGTCGACCACATCATCGCTTACTATCAGGTGAGATAGTGGTCAAGCACGAGCCTATATTAGACAAAAAAAAAATAAGCTACCTCGAATAGTTAACCGACTATGATGAATCAAATACTAATAAATAAATGATACAGATGAAAATGGTATCATCGAACTGATCTAATGATGAAGCCGGAAGGTAGGCACTGGAACTCCGAAATAAACGACGTGTCCTAGCCGTGATTGGGCTTATTGGAATCGCAATGAGATGTACCAAAACTAAAAAGACAAAAATTAAAATTTTTTAACAAAAAATCAAAAACAAAAAATCAAACCGACTTCCAAAACAAAACACTAAAAGTGAAAAATTTCTTTCTTGTCCGAAAACAAGGCACCGACTTCGGAATAGAAAGTTATTTTTCGCTTTGTAGTGTTTTGTTTTAAAGTCGGTTTGATTTATTGTTAAAAAGTTTTAATGACAATTTTTACAAGTTTTCAGACTAAAGTAAAGTTGCACAAATACTCAACAAAATTGTTTATTTAGATATTGGTGGTATGGATTTTTTTATCTGTTAACTTTTTCGAGTTCTTCATAAAAAAATACTCTTGACATAACACTCGATTTTCGAATAAAAGTACCCAAGTGTTAAAAAATGCAGATATTTTTTTGTCATTTCATTGATTTTGAACTCAAAAGTCCCTAAATGGTATAAAAAACATCTTAGTCCAAAGTTGTTTCATGAAAAATCCCTAAGTTCATTGTCTATGAGATAAAAATAAATAGTAGAGTAAAACAATCTTTTGACATAGTTTTCGTAGAAAAAATCTGAAAAAAGCCAGGCTGTTGAAAGAATTATTAACGTTAAGAATTACAAGGGTTTGTACAAAAATTACATTAAATCAGTTCCTGGCATTTCCCAAACTCGCGAGATAAAGTTCAGTAAGATAAATCGTCCATCACTGAAACACACCATGACAGAACCATTCAAGTCCTTTTCTTTATACCTATTGTGTTGGCGTTGGGAGAAATTTACGTGTTGAGCCAGAAGATGCTTATGAAGGCCCATTACCTTTGAAAACAGGCAAAGTTAAGGATATCCAAAATCTACCTACTAATGATGGTACCCGATACTCAAAAATATTACTATGACTATGAAGATCTTATTTACTACTATTAATCCTGCCTAATGTTGTTGGGGTTGACTCTGACAAATAGATTGAATAATTTTCAATAGGTTTTTTATATATTTTGAAATGTCCGATTATTTAGTTCCCCATATATTATAGTTCAGTGATCTCTTTTTTCAACTACTAAAAGTTCCTATGTCCTAGAAATGTAAGAAACTTAGTCACGACTAAGTCCATAATTTAGAACATAGGTCCAATTTAAAAAAAATGTTAATTATTTAAAATTTATATCGTTATGATGTTGTTTACTTATAGAAAATAAAGTATGAATTTTATTACATTATAAGAAGTTTGATTTTTTGTTAACTTCATGGTAAACATATTTACAGAATATTTTTTGAACAAAAGTGTTCATTATCCCAAAATTACATTTTTGAACTTGGGGACTTTTGGAACTGGGCCCTATGTATCTATCTACCTAATTATTAAAAGAGAAGCTTATACTGACTTATATTGAAGATCTTTGACATTCGTTACGGGTAGTCAGAAGCCTAAGATCTGACACCAGTCTTGCCAAGAGGTATCGTGTTACTCAGTTACTGGGTTGTGGAGGTCAGATAGGCAAAATAGTCGCTCCATGTAAAACACTGGTACTCAGCTGAATCCGGTAAGACTGGAAGCCGACCCCAACAATAATTGGGATAAAGGCTAGGCAGATGATGAAGCGTATACCGACTATACCGAGTATATATACCCGGCCGTGGCCAAAGTCAAGCTATGAGTAACGGAGACAAATTTAGAGGCATAATCATCGACATCTAATTTAAGGTTTCATTTCCAATTAGCAAGTTAAATTATAATCTCTACACCATTCATACTAATATTATAAATGCGTACGTAACTCTGTCTGTCTGTTTGATAACTTTTACCTCTAAGACGACGACTGTCACCAACAACCTTGAGGGAACAAAACGTACACTCGTTTCACACCCGCGCGACCCAAGATAGGTTTTGGTCCTTGCCTATTATTCTACGACTCTAAAAACCAAAGCCTCAGATCAAAATTTAGGTAATTAAATTGTCTTTGCGATGGTGAAAATTTAATTATAATATACCCAGCGGTTTTGGTGCGATTGTCGTTTTTTTTGTCCGTGTTAGATATGACTTTACAAATTAATTACGCTATGTTATACGAATAAAACTCAAAATTTTATTAGATCAAATCTTTAAGAAAATGGTATCATCTTAATATATATAAATCTCGTGTCACAATGTTTGTCCTCAATGGACTCCTAAACCACTTAACCGATTATAATAAAATTCGCACACCATGTGCAGTTCGATCCAACTTGAGAGATAGGATAGGTTAAATCTCAAATTATAGTCGCAATTTTAATTTATTGCAAATTATTTGTCTGTTATTATTTGACAGTCACAATAACCTGACGCTATAACTCCAGAACGCACGAACCGATTTCCACGGTTTTGCATTCGTTGGAAAGGTCTCGGGCTCCGTGAGGTTTATAGGGTAAGTAGGGTAGGGTAGGTAGGGTAGGGTAGGTAGGGTAGGGTAGGTAGGGTAGGTAGGGTAGGGTAGGTAGGGTAGGGTAGGTAGGGTAGGGTAGGTAGGGTAGGGTAGGTAGGGTAGGTAGGGTAGGTAGGGTAGGGTAGGTAGGGTAGGGTAGGTAGGGTAGGGTAGGTAGGGTAGGGTAGGTAGGGTAGGGTAGGTAGGGTAGGTAGGGTAGGTAGGGTAGGTAGGGTAGGTAGGGTAGGGTAGGTAGGGTAGGGTAGGTAGGGTAGGGTAGGTAGGGTAGGTAGGGTAGGTAGGGTAGGGTAGGTAGGGTAGGGTAGGTAGGGTAGGGTAGGTAGGGTAGGGTAGGTAGGGTAGGGTAGGTAGGGTAGGGTAGGTAGGGTAGGGTAGGTAGGGTAGGGTAGGTAGAGTAGGGTAGGTAGAGTTGGGTAGATAGTGTTAGGTAGGGTAGATGAATGTTTGGTGTTTTTATGGCAAAACAAAGTTTGCCGGGTCAGCTAGTTTAATATATATTTCTCCAAAAAAATACGACCAGCCGTTTAAACGTGATTCTCATTTTAAAATCAGCTACTGAGGGGTATCTGCGCCGCTACGGAAAAAAGGAAAAGAAACGAGTCCATTTAGCCTGAAATTTCAAGCCAGCCTCGAAAGTAGTTTGTAGCTTCAAAAATCAACAGGATTATTGCATTCGACGTAATGAGAGTCCGAAGCAACTCGTTTACAGCAAAAAAGCCAGTATCAGAGAATCAAAATTAAGATGAGGTTTTCGGGTTTATGACGAGGGATATAGGTGTTGACAGTAAGACAGCAAATAACGATCTATATTATTTATTACAAAGCGCTGCTTATATACATTTCTAATTCACAATAATTAAATTAAAATAGGGTACATAAATAAACTTAGAACTAACAATATTTGGGTAATGACGGTAGAATGTGCCGCGCTCCCTTCGGTGTTCGAGCGCGATGATACAGCCGGCCTGCCAACATTCCTTTCACCTCGTCTAGCTTAGTACCCGCGGACGCACGGTGGCGAACGGTTGTTCGCGCTTCTTCTACTTTGGATATTTATCTTTACGTAACGTAAGTATGAGCTGCTACAAGATCATCAACCCCCGGAACACAACAGCAAGTAAGCTAGAACCATAAATTAATAAAAACAATGCATTTCCCAAGCCGACTGGTCATCGTGGGGAATTAGACCACCTCCCTCCATCTATAAACAACAATTCAAACTACAAATTAAAATACACACATGAACGATGTTTAAAAATTTTCACTTACAACGTGATGTCCCTATCGTCAAGAGAAAGATATTTTGAATTAACTTATGCACTTGGAAAGTATGAATTGTGAAATATTGGGGCTTTCGGCGGTAAGAAGAATGGGCTGTAACATAGAAAAGTACCCAGACTACATTTTCTGCTACATTGGTCAAACAAGATGCTTATATGGAGTAAGATTCCTAATAAAAAAGATACTTCAAGATGAAATAAAAAAAATCACTAGTATTTCAGAAAGGGTAGGGTAGACCATTACCAACATTGTCTTATGAACCGCATTGAAGACCGATCAAAAGGAATCACAAGTCTTCAGAGTAACTATGACACTCTGGAAGAAGCTATAATGTACAGCCTTACAAACAAAAACGAGCATAGGATGAATAAAGAGCACAAAATATTTAGTAAAGAAACTATAGCACTGATAAAGAGGCGCACCGAATTAATATTCCAAAAGAATAATAACAAAGACAAAAAGGAAAGATTAAACAATTTATACAAATAAATATATCAAGAAAGACTACAGGAATCACCGAGAAAATATAATAAAGAAAATCTGAACAAATCTAGGAGTACAAAGAAAGCATTCAAAGAGCTATGCCTATGCAAAACCTGGATACACAAATTAGAAAGCAAATCCAAAGAAACAAAAACCAGGCAAGATTTTATAAACCAAACTACAATTTTCTACCAAGAACTGTACAGAAAAAGGAAAGAAGACTGTGATTCAGATGGAGAAATGGATAATAATACTACCTGCAGTGAAATAGTTAAGCCAATAGATGAAAGAAACATATATTAACATATAAAACAGCTAAAATCATATAGGAGTCCAGGTTCTGATGGCATAACAAACGATGCCTTAAAAGTAGGGGCACCTATCCTAATCAACCACATATCAAAATTGTACAACATGATACTCGACACGGGGACTATCCCAACACAATGGTGCTCATCTGACATAATTTTACGGTACAAAAAGGCAACCCATTAGACATTGGAAACTATAGAGCAATCAGCTTAATGGCAAACATCAACAAACTCTTCGCATCAATCATTCTGAAAAAGATAGGCCAGGAAATTGATAGGGCACAACCAGTCCAACAAGCAGGCTTTCACTCAAGATTCAGCACAACAGATCACATACAAGCATGGGACCAGGTTATGGAAAATACAAAGAATACCGCCTCTCTATCTGGCTTTCATTGATTACACAAATCCTTTCGACAGTATTAGCCACACTGCTGTCTGGAACACCCTAAAACTGGTTAATGTAGATGTAAAATACATTAAAATAATAAAGAATATATACACTAACAGTATGAGCAGGGTTAAACTTGAAACTAGAGGAAAATAAATAAGAATAGAAAGAGGAGTCAAACAGGGCGATCATTATCCCCAAAACTGTTTATTGCTGTGCTGGAAAACATATTCCAAAAGTTACATTGGCAAAACAAAGGAATACTGATAAATGGACGCTGGTTAAATCATCTCAGATTCACAGACGACATTGTAGTGCTAGCCGAAACTGCAAAGGAACTGCATGGAATGATAAATTCTCTAGATCAAGTTAGCTGCAAAGTAGCTTAGAGATGAATATAACTAAAACCAAAATAATGACCAACAGCCTATTGCCAATTACAGCCGGAGGAAAAATAATAGAATATGTCAACAACTACATATATCTGGGCAAACGACTATCATTTAGCAAACAAAGTAATGGAGAAAAAGTTGATAGAAGAGCTAATATAACGTGGAAAAATACTGGACAATTAAAGAAATAATAAAAGGAGATTATCCTATAAGCATGAAAAAAGTAGTATTTGATACCTGTATTTTGCCTTGTCTAACGTGGGTTTATACCAATATAACCATATAATAGTAGTCTATGAATGTAACTAAAAATATAGTTCAATTAACTCAAAGGGCTATGGAGAGAAGTATCCTGAAAATAAGAACAATACATAAAATAAAAAGTGTTAATGCACTGCACTTACACAAGCCTTGAGGCTAAAGTGGCAATGAATGGGCCGGCCATATTTTGCGCTTTACCGATGGCAGATGGACTATACAGACTAAGAGATGGAAAGGGCCAGCAGGCAAGAGGAAGGTGGGCAGATGACATAACTGAAAGAGCAGGAAAAAACAGGTTGATCTTGGGCCAAGAGAGAGAGTCGTGGAAGAAGATTGAGGAGACCTTCACCCAAGTAGGGGTCCATATCCCAAATCTATCTAATAGTAAATAAGCGTTGTCTTATAACTAGTCAAATAACCCGCCCCTAACTGTTCCCGGCGCAAAGGTGCCCATAACGCTTGCTGCATTGCCACGTTGGATGGCAATGGCTAACCTTTGCACCAAGAACGAGCTGGAGCGGGAGTCACCCGTTTTGTCCCTTAGCCTATGCCCTATCTCACTAATGAGCTTCTTGGCCTCACTGCCCCAACAGCCCATGGTCTCAACGGCAATGGGCACAAAATAGTAACGGCCCTCCAATGGTGCGTACTTCACCCTTTTCCTCCCAGCGGCGTCTTCCGCCGCCGCTGACGGCGAGAGGACGGTGCGACCAAGGTGGCTGGCGGCAACAGTGCTGACGCAAGTTGCGTCCCATATTAAGCACTTGCCGTTTTTCCAAGGTACCAAGGTTTTTTGACGTGTCGTTGTGACTTTGACATCTAATTTGTTAGTCTTAGTTAATTAAGTATTCTAATAGTAAATAAACAAGTTATTAATAAACACTAACAACATTTAAAATGTACAAAAATAGGATATGGAAAGAAACGGTATTTTTATTTTGTTTATACGAATAATTTAAACTTAGTAAACGAGTAGACTGTGTCCTAGAATAAAACTTTATTGTTTTTTATCTCGGGAAAATGTGTAAATGGCACATGTACTCAAACAAACATAAACTCTTTTTTCTTTCTTTCATTTTCCCGTGGGATAATTTCCTTCTAAAACGTGGGCGAAGCCGCTGGCAGGAGCTAGTCTGCCATAAGCGTTTTATTAAATTCCCTTTTCATTAAGACTAATTACACGAGTTATGAGACAGAAATTACAATAAGAAGATTTTCTTTGTTCCGCTTACAGCAGACGAAGCCAGTAGAATTTATTAAATCAGTTTATGCCCGCGGTGTCGCCCGCGTGAAAAGTGTTTTATTTTCCCAAGGGAACATTATACCGCGATGAAACGTATCCTTTGTTTTAATCTAGGTAATAATCTATCTGTGTGCAAACATCCAAATCCTTTCAGCCATTTTTGTGGGTACTGAAACGTTTTGCCAACAGTCGATTGGTCCATGAACTGTTGGTCAACATTATCTTTAATCCAATTACTATTCATCCAAAGGACTCTTCACTCAAGAAAGTTTCGTCAACATAAGTCTACCTCAGTGAATGCTTAATGCCAACAGAATGTTTTGAGGCTGTATGGTCGATGGTTTTGACCAATTACTTTTTTTTTAAATTAGGTGAAAGTGCAATAAATTAGTCACCCATACATCAGCTTATCACCCGACACGGATGGGTTTTTTTTTTCCTTATCACTTATCCCCACCATCTAAATTGGTGCCTATTGAGTGCAAACACTTCCATTCCGGTCAATCTTTCTTTCCTCTCGCACTTTTATTCTTCATACCAATGTTCTTCTTGCATTCATCATCTTGCATTATGTGGGTAGGACGCCCACTTTTATTTACCTAATCTATGGGCATGATTTATTTAATATAAAACAGGTAAAAATAAAATAATATACATTGAGCAAAAAGGTGCTGTTATAACATAATATGGTGCAAAAGTGCTATTTATCACAGTATACAAAAATGGTTAGCACAGTGAAAATAGGTACTGAAGTTTTTTTTTTTTTTTTTTTTATAAATCCTTGCCCCACACTAGGAATTTCTTCCTGTATCGTGGGTGCGTTTACAAACATATAAACTCTCATACACAACACCCAGAGCCGGAAAAACTATCTGTAGGTCATACAAATATTTGTTCCGTGCGGGAATCGAACCCGCGACACGCAGCGCAGCAGTCAATCGCTCAACCACTGCGCCAACCGTGCGCCCAAATTAAAATTATATCTAGGGACAGAAACCCAACAGTGCCGTCTATCACACAATTAACACAGAAATACAATAAAAACTTTGGTACCGAAGTACTGCCGGCTATACGTGCCTGTGTTGCATTCCATGCTTACATTTGAGTATACTACAAAATACTAATGAAGCACGGTGCGCTTCAGGTTTTGTTCCAACGTATAACCGCAGTGCCTACTCTAATGCAGTACTCCAGAAACTTTTCCCTAGTGTCATTGTCCATGAGCCCATGCAGGCTCTTCCTCGTTATTGTCCTGTCCAGCTCACATTCAAGTTGGTAGCGCTCCCTGATAAATAACGGGAATTCTACAAGTATGTGCTGGACTGTCTCTGCCACGCCTGGATCGCAGACGCACGATGGGCTCTCCTTACACTTGAAGCGATTCAAGTATTCAGAGAACCCACCGTGCCCCGTCAAAACCTGCGTGAGGACGCCTTCGGGACGCACGTGTTGTGTACGGAAAGCCACTATTGCGTCCGGAAGAAACATTTTTGTCACAGAGGCAGTCTCGCCAGACACATATTTCCGATTCCATTCATCAAGCGATTCCAAACGGATCTGTCGCTTGATAATTGAAACCGGACACTGGTCGTAGTCCGGCCTCCTCCGTAACGACAATGCTGCTTTCTTAGCCAGCTCGTCCGCTCGCTCATTCATCTCAGTCACACGGATAGGTTAGGTTCGATCATGTTAGGTTACTTTAGACCCTGCAGACAGAAATTAGAGCCCCGCGTAGCCGGTCTCCGTCGACTTAGTTGCTTAAAAACTATCATATTTTTTAGGTTATTTTTACAACCTTTAATTTACTTTCACCTGCCCTGTTGTCTGTTGGCCAATTGTTCGTTGGGTGAAAAGTAAATGGTCAAAACATTCTGTTGGTTAAGCATTCACTGACGAATAGTTTGAATGCCGAAACGTTCGTGGGTGAAATTCTTTTGGATGAAATGATAATGGATTAAAGATAATGCTGACCAACGGTTCATGGACCAATCGATTGTTGGTAAACCGTTACAGTTTCTTTTTGCGTGATTAAAACACAAACATACAATTAAAAAAAAAAAAAATAATAGGACTAGCTTTTGCGACCTACTTCACCTGTGTAAAGGCGCGAGGCCATGGTCTACTCGTGGTTCAGCTTTTATCTAATTCCGTACAACCGTTGAGGCATCCCTTTTATGTTTATAACTAGCACTCTGCCCGCGACTTCGTTCGCGTGATTTCGTTTATGCTATAAATGATATTCTTATATGCAGTTAGTGAAGGAAACCAAAAATTAGCTATTATTAAAACAATAAAAAATGGGTATCGTAGATATACAGGGTTTATTGGATTGGGACGATTCGTTATTTGACTTAAAGAATAATAAATTTTAGGTTACCGCCACAAAGTAAAATCCTCCCCTAAAAACTTATCAACCCCTTTTTGCCCCGTTGGGGGTTTTGAAAAACCTAAATATGCTATTCACTCTTTTCTTATCTTTTTTATTTATCGTTTATGTTAGTCAGATAGCGCAGTGAGATTTCTCAAAAAAAAACTTTGAAACCCCTAACCCTGTCTGGGAGAAAGTTTTAAAAATGTTTTATGTAAATTTTGAGTATCAACCCCAAGGAATTTGATTTTACATACAAACTAATTTTTACCCTTTTCAGCTCCTTAAAGGTTGAATGGCCGCAAAATTGCGCCTTAGTGCTCCCCTAGAACCCCACGTCAAAAACGAAACCCTGTCCAGTAAGATTCTTAGCTTGAGTTAGTTTCGAAAAACTTATAATGACAACCCTTATTGTATCCTTATGTTGGTATTTGCGCCAAGTTTTAAATTTATTTTTTTGAAGAAATAAGATTCTTTAAAAAAACTTTAACACCCCCGTAACCGTATTTTGGGAGTAGATAAGTAAAACTAATAATGACAACCTTTATTGTTTATTTAGGTTGGTATTTATGTCATGTTTATTTACCCAAGAAATCAGATTCTTCCATACAAACTTCAACACCCCCTAAATCATCATTTGGGCATAATTTCGAAAAAATAATAAAGACAACCTTTATTGTTTACTTAGGATGGTATTTATGTCAACTTTCAAATGTATTAACCCAATAAATAAGATTCTTCAAAAACACTGTAATACCCCCTAAATCGTCTTTTGAGGGTAGTTGCAAAAAACTAATAACGAAACCTTTATTGTTTATTGAGGTTGGTGTTTATGTCAAGTTTCATGCTTATTAACCGAAGATATAAGATTCTGCAAAACAATTAACATCCCCTAAATCATCTTTTGGGGTAGTTTCGAAAAACTAAAAATGAAAGCCTTTATTGTTTATGTCAAGTTTCATATTTATTAACTGAAGTAGTAAGATTCTTCAAAAAAATAACATCCCCTAAATCATCTTTTGGGGGTAGTTTCGAAAACTAAGAATGAAATTCTTTATTGTTTATTTAGTTTGGTATTTATGTCAAGTTTCATGTTTATTGACCCAAGAAATCAGATTTTTTCATACAAACTTCAACACCCCATAAATCGACTTTGGGGGTAGTTTCAAAAGACTAATAATGATAACCTTTATTGTTTATTGAGGTTAGTATTTATGTCAAGTTTCATGCTAATTAACCCAAGATATAAGATTCTTCAAAAAAAATAACATCCCCTAAATCATGCTTTGGGGGTAGTTTCGAAAACTAACAATGAAATTCTTTATTGTTTATTTAGTTTGGTATTTATGTCAAGTATCATGTTTATTGACCCAAGAAATCAGATTTTTTCATACAAACTTCAACACCCCCTAAATCATTATTTGGGGGTTGTTTCAACCTCTATTGTTTATTGAGGTTGGTGTTTATGTCAAGTTTCATGCTAATTAACCCAAGATATAAGATTCTTCAAAAAAAATAACATCCCCTAAATCATGCTTTGGGGGTAGTTTCGAAAACTAACAATGAAATTCTTTATTGTTTATTTAGTTTGGTATTTATGTCAAGTTTCATGTTTATTGACCCAAGAAATCAGATTTTTTCATACAAACTTCAACACCCCATAAATCGACTTTGGGGGTAGTTTCAGAAGACTAATAATGATAACCTTTATTGTTTATTGAGGTTAGTATTTATGTCAAGTTTCATGCTAATTAACCCAAGATATAAGATTCTTTAAAAAAAATAACATCCCCTAAATCATGCTTTGGGGGTAGTTTCGAAAACTAACAATGAAATTCTTTATTGTTTATTTAGTTTGGTATTTATGTCAAGTTTCATGTTTATTGACCCAAGAAATCAGATTTTTTCATACAAACTTCAACACCCCATAAATCGACTTTGGGGGTAGTTTCAGAAGACTAATAATGATAACCTTTATTGTTTATTGAGGTTAGTATTTATGTCAAGTTTCATGCTAATTAACCCAAGATATAAGATTCTTTAAAAAAAATAACATCCCCTAAATCATGCTTTGGGGGTAGTTTCGAAAACTAACAATGAAATTCTTTATTGTTTATTTAGTTTGGTATTTATGTCAAGTTTCATGTTTATTGACCCAAGAAATCAGATATTTTCATACAAACTTCAACACCCCATAAATCGACTTTGGGGGTAGTTTCAAAAGACTAATAATGATAACCTTTATTGTTTATTGAGGTTAGTATTTATGTCAAGTTTCATGCTAATTAACCCAAGATATAAGATTCTTCAAAAAAAATAATATCCCCTAAATCATGCTTTGGGGGTAGTTTCGAAAACTAACAATGAAATTCTTTATTGTTTATTTAGTTTGGTATTTATGTCAAGTTTCATGTTTATTGACCCAAGAAATCAGATTTTTCCATACAAACTTCAACACCCCCTAAATCATTATTTGGGGGTAGTTTCGAAATACTAATAATGTCAATCTTTATCACTTACAAATAATAATATTTTAACTAAGTTTCAAGAATTTTGGCCGAAGGAATTAGATTTTTCATACAAACTTTCAACCCCCTTTTTACCCCCTTAGGGGTGGAATTTCCAAAAATCCTTTCTTAGTGCACACTTACGTCACTTGAGGAACCATTCTGCCAAATTTCATGCTTCTAGGCGTAGCAGTTTTGGCTGTGCGTTTATTGATCAGTCAGTCAGTCAGTCAGTGAGTCAGTCAGTCACCTTTCGCTTTTATATATATAGATATTATTAAGCTTCTGCCCGCGCAGAGCACAGCAGTGGTGTGGCTGAGTGGTTACGACCCCGACTTACGAGTTAGTAGGCCTTGAGTTTGAACCCGAGCAGGCGCATTACGTTGTGTAATTTATTTAATCACCACTACTCTCAAAACGGCGAATGAAAACATCATGAGGAAACCGGCATAAACCGTCCTAGAACCTAAAATTCGAAGACATGTGACATCTACATCATCTGTTTTTTTTTTTTTTTTTTTTTTTTTTTTTTTTTTTTTTTTTGTGGGTAGACAAAGCATAAACATATTTTTTTGTGAGCTCTTAGTTAAATTAATATTTAAAATATACATTTCTAATATTTAATGAATTAAAACAGTTCATTCTACACATAACCGCCCCACACCCGCTATATATTGTTATCAAGTCTGCAGCACTGTGACATACCTGGTTACAGTCAAACTACTGTCACTACCACAACATGGACAATAAACTTACTGCCAGTCTGGAGCACCTTGAGAAGTTATTTGGTACTCGTATGCAGGATTACGAATCAAAATTGTGGAAGGCCATCACTAGTACTCCATCGGCTTCACCTGACATTTCTTCTATCGCAAGTGAGTTCTCGGAGTTCAAGCAATTTGTTTACCAAGCACTCACCAAATTAAAATCTCAGGTTGAGCTGCTTGCTGTTGGTTTTGACAGGCATGAAACTACTATGAGAAGGAAGGTCCTGTTGTTCCATGGTGTTCCGGAGAGGGACAGTGAGAAGTTGATTGTCATGGTCCACAACATTTTATCTGACCAAATTAAATTGACAGAGTTAAGTAGGGACAAAAATATTATCCATGTTTGTCATAGACTTGGATACTCACAGCAGAAGGCCCATCCCATACTGGTGCGATTTTTTTAAAATGGAGAGCCGTCAGCTAGTCTGGGATAGCAAGAAAGCTGTCAAGGGCACAGGGATAACAATCTCTGAGTTTTTAACACAAGCTAGGCACCACTTGTTTGTAGCGGCTCGTAAACATTTCGGTATGCTAAATTGCTGGTCCATGGAGGGCAAAATTGTGCTTATTTGCCCAGACAAGTCCCGAAGAAAGATTGATACGGCAGGCGAACTTCGCGATTTGATGGCCAAATACCCGGCCTGCGCAGTCGACACCGGGGGTTCTTCGCAATCAGGGAAACCTGGATCTCCTGTGGTCATAACATCGGCTGCGCCCGCTAAGAACATTAGGAAGACGCGTCTGCGCAAGTAACATTAATTGTTGTTTGTATTTTCAGTCCATATTACTCCTAGATTTGGTCGTTTTGCACTAGCGATTCACTATTTCCATTCTCAGGCCGGTAGTTCAAAAAGTTATTTTTCCTGCATCACCTTTAAAATTTAATTTATTTATCTCAAACCGGTGTTTTGTTTATTTTTTACAATGTTTTTAGTTTGACAGACAGAATGGAATGAGTGACCAGACGTTGTGACACTGACAGTTGGCATCTGTCAGTTGACATCTGTCAGTTGGTTGCGCTGCGTTTTGTTATTTCTTTTTTTGTCTACATTTCATTCGATGCCGATATGTGAATCGATTATTATTTAAACCCGTTGAATTTCATTATTCTTTTTCTAGTTATTATTTAAGTGTATTTTCAAAAATAAGTTGTAAAATTTCTGCCAATATAACCAATATATAAACCAATATAAAGTGTGTTAAGTCTGCAACTTTAGAGCGTCTTTCCAGTTTGCCGTTGCCACAATGCCCGACCTTTAACCTTAGCGATGTTACCGAGGATAACGTTAAGAAGTCTGTTTTGGCAATAACTTCTTCAGCTGTCGGTAATGATAAGTTATGTTCCAGAATGATTACTCTTATCCTTCCATCATTGCTGCCTGTTCTAACTCACATCTTCAATCACTCGTTTACTTCTTGCTCGTTTCCGACGGTCTGGAAGCAGGCTCACATCATACCCTTACCTAAAACCAACAATCCTTCTTTATTGACGCACTTTAGACCTATTTCTATTCTTCCATTTCTCTCTAAAGTCTTCGAACACTTAGTTCATAGGCAAGTATCATATTTCTTGACGTCAAACTCTTTAATATCTCCCTTTCAATCTGGTTTTCGTACGGGTCACAGCACTGTTTCTGCACTTTTAAAAGTGACTGACGATATCCGCTGGGCTATGGAGAATAAGTCCCTTACTGTACTTGTATTACTTGACTTTAGCAGTGCCTTCAACTCAGTGGATTTCGACATTTTACTCGGTGTTCTGGAATCCATCAATTTCTCTTCTTCCGCTTTAGCATGGTTCAATTCTTATCTTCGGGGACGTTCTCAGTGTGTTCGCCTTGATGAGTCCTTCTCTGATTGGTGTAGCCTCACTGAGGGGGTTCCTCAGGGTAGCGTTCTCTCTCCTCTTCTGTTTTCAATCTTTATTAACTTAGTTACCATAGTAATCTCATCTAGTTTCCATCTTTACGCAGATGACTTGCAGCTGTATCGACATTTTACTATAGACGACGCTGATTTAGCTATTGCGGTTATGAACCGGGACCTGGCATGTATCAGCTCATGGGCTAAGTCATTTGGTCTACAAATTAACCCAAGTAAATCACAGGCCATGGTCATAGGCAGCAAATTCGTTCGCAGTGCGGCTAACGTTGCTTCTTTGATGCCTCTATATCTCGACGGTGTTCGCATAGAATTTACCGAAACCGCAAAGGATCTAGGGGTTATCATTGACTCCAATCTTTCGTGGCATGCGCAGGTCAACGAAGTCAGTCGTAAGGTTCATTTTTCATTCCATTCGCTGAAGTGCCTTCAGAGTCTATTGCCCTTAAAGACGAAAATTTCCTTGGCGCAAACACTTATTCAGCCGATTATAGATTATGCCGACGCCTGCTACCTGGATGCCACAGAGGAGCTATTGAACAAGCTTGAGCGCCTGCAAAACTTATGCATTCGCTTTGTTTATGGTCTACGTAAGTATGATCATGTTTCTCACCTTCGCAAAGAACTCAAGTGGCTCCCAATCCGTCTTCGCAGGAACACTCGGATTTTATGTCTCCTCTTCAACATCTTACACAACCCGTCTTATCCTTCCTACCTGCGTGAGCGATTTTCTTACGCTCGCTCTAGAGACGCATCATGTAGGTCACATCTTAGATCCCTCCTTAAATCCCTCCCTCATAAAACTAGCTATTATTCCTATTCCTTCTCTGTCCATGCTGTAAGATTGTGGAACTCACTTCCGCCTAGCATAAGAGATCTAGATACTATCTCGCTTTTTAAAAAACGATTAAAAGAGCATTATCTTTCCTCTCAAATCTGATTTTTATAAGCATATGTATATATATTTAGTATCTATATATTTTAGTGTTAAGTATTTATTTAAGTATGTATCACTTACACTATTATGTGTATGTTTATATTTCTTAGGTTAGTCGTTCACTTTTCTTCTCTTCCTGTTCTCACACACAATTTGTCTACATTTCTTCTTCATTTCTCCTTTTCGCGGGTCTGCTGGTAGAAATTTCTAAAGAAATAAGCAGTACCTTTGTACTCCTCTGTCATGATATGTTTTCTGTATATATTTTCTGTGTGTACATTAATTATAAAATAAATAAATAAATCTACCAAAACGCATTGGGCCCGCGTGGTGGATTATAGCCCACTCCTTCTCTATGAGAGGAGGCTTGAGTCCCTGCAGTGGGACCATTAAAAAGGCTGTTGATGATTGTTGATGGTGATGATTGATTCTGCCCGCAGTATCGCTCTAGCGTGAAAAATGTTTTACAATCCCAAGTACAAAAAGTATAATACTGCTAAACCAGGTCATAATCTACCCGTGTGTCAAGTTTCATCAGAATCCGTAAAACGCAACAGACAGACTTACTTGCATTTTTAATATTGCAGGATTCGTAGAAAGTAGGGTAGGAGCCCATTGTGAAAATGTAAGGCAATTAAGTCATCAAGGTATTACAACTGCCTGAGTAGATAATTAGCTTGACTGGTAACAGATCTTCATTTCAGTCGCAAATCGAGCGATAAGTAATAACGGGTTTATAAAGACACTTAATTGTAGCCTCGAATTGTGGGTGATTAGAGCTTAGTTCAAATCGTACTTAGAAGATTTATTACACACTAGCGGACGCCTCGCGGTTTCACCCGCGTAGTTCCCGTTCCCGTGGGAATACAGGGATAAAAAGTAGCCTATGTCACCCGGGGATAGTGTAGCTTCCCAACAGTGAAAGAATTTTTGAAATCGGTCCAGTAGTTTTTAAGTTTATTGGTTACATACAAACATACAAATCTTTCCTCTTAATTATATTATTATTACCTTTATTTAAGTTTTTTCTTATTTGTTACATTTTTAAATATTTTTGTAAAACACATACAAAAAAGAAAAACATTTAAAAATATAAAAAATAGAGGCCCACCGGTATCGGGAACAGTGTCCAAGCTACCGGCGGCGGTCAGGGCTCCAGATAGAGGAACCTCCGAACAATACGAGCCGTGTCCAGAAGTACTGCTTTCTCAATCAAGCCCTTAATCCAGCCGCCTAATGAGAGCCTCCAAAGGTATTGGTCGAGGCTTATGTCTATTAAGCCATTGGCTGACATAACTATCGGTACAATGATCGCTGAGTCCACATCCCACATGTTGACAACCTCACGAGCTAAATCAAGTTTCCTTTTTTTTTCGAAGCCAACTCGTAGAGATCCCGTTCCCGATCCCGAGGCATGTATCAGGAAATGTGACACCAACCGACTATTATCCCTGTATGCAATACGCAAATGCACCCAAGGACAATCTCCGGTTGGTGCAGGACTTGGCAAATTATGGAGAAAAATGAATTGGGCTATAGATATTGAAGGTTAAATGGATCGATTGCCCAAAACTATAGGAGAACTACCGGTTTCTGCCCGACCACTGCTGAACTACGGCTATAAAATGGCAGGGGGTGACTTGCATACTTAATAAATGGGCCCCCATAAAGGGTCGCTAGCACTTTAGTGACGTAGCGCCAAGAGGGCAACATACCCGGAGGTGCTTGAGGAGTGGAGAGGTATACCACGGCTATCAGGACAATCCCGGCAGTACGGTCAAGATCCCTACTTTCGTACTGGGTTTACTTTCTTCCTCTGAGCACGTTTGCTCTTGCGAATCTCCACTCAAACCAGCCAATTAAGGCAAGTGAGAAGTGAGAGCTCTGGTCCCCGTCAGTTTTCACTCCAACAGGCCATATACCATAAAATAATATAATAATTATTATTATTATAGTATAGATATAGTAGTATAGATTGGCTTGTACCAGCGGCTTCACCCGCGTTAATGTCATGAATTATCCTAAGGAAACATACTCCTGGGATAAAAGAGTCCCTTATGACCTTTTCTAAGGTCTAATGTTCAGCAGTTTAGGCGTGAAAACGTAACAAACAGACAGAGTTTCTTTCTCATTATCAGACTATGCTCCACTTGGCTACCTACTGGACTCAAATAGTTTGATCAATCGATTGGCCTATCAATCTGCTTAGCCTTTTTCCAACAATGTTGGGGTCAGCTTCAAGTCTAATCCTCGTTTTTGGAGACGCGTCACGTTGTGTACTAATTCCACTAACCGGGCCACGTAATCAGCGTGGTTCGGATTTGGTCTGACCAGCGTGTAGAACTTCTGTCTCTAGACCGTTTACCGTTGAATTTGCCAGTGAAAATTTACTTTAGTAAGTTGTCACCAGGTTTTCAGGCAATATGGCCATATCTTGCGTAGACACACATTTGACAATCTTGGCATTTCTTCAATTTTGAGCTCCTGTAATATCGAGATGTTCGTCCTGTGTCCTTGCTGTAGCACCAAATGTTCGAACAGATATCACTGAAAACGTTTGTTCTTCGCCACTATAACTAAACCTATCTACAGACCGCTTTATTAAAATAAAGACTCCTTTGAGCCAGGTGATCAATTAGCCTGGCCGGCGATAAAGTCACATGGAACAATTTATTGCTAATACGTAGTCTTCCTCACGACAATGGATACAGAAATAAGACTACTTCCTGCCTATTCGGCAGTTTCATTTTTCTTATAGGTGATCGTTAGTTGGCTTTTATAACTTACAATTCCAGTTAGAGGAAGTGATTACACGTAAGTAAGTACTAATTTAACTTAATAAAATCTTGAAAATTTGGTGTTACTTCGGATACAAATTTTCTCCCTATTGTAGACCGTTTTCTGGGAAAATGATGGAGGTACCTAGATACATGATATGATATTAAATTAAGCACACGTTACAAACATACACATATACATAGTGTGGCGGCCTATATGTTGTAACCTAATTGGAAGTTATGATAGCCTAAATTATAGAAGTGATATTGAATTGTATTGCCGAAGTTTACTTGGATAATGAAACAGCAAAGTTCGGCGAAATGGAAGGCAAGGTTATTGTGTGGGATGACTAACAAAAGATCCTTGAAACACAAGTTTCAAAACTGTATAAACGTTAGGAATAGGTAGGTTATGCCAGTCCGCCATATTCTTTGAAACTTTTTCGATAAAACACTTCATAAATCACCTTCATATTTTTTTTTAATTCAGCGACAGACAACACAACTCAAACTTGAATACACGAATATATATAGTAAGTGCCAATATTATTTGATGATAGATTCATGCTGTGCTCGAAGCTACATTTTGTGCAAGTAAATGCTATCGTCCGGAATTTGTGGTTCGGGAGCCCCGGAATGAAATGTGAATCCGTGTGCTGTCTGGACTTAATGTTATTTGTATGTAATGGAATTGAGGAGTAAGGCAATGAATATGAATTTAGTAGTGTAGCACTATTTCTGCCCCCATAAGTTTAATATTCTGTGGGGCCTCCATTAATTACGTGTACTGATTTTGGCGATTTTTCAACCCCCCTCCCACCTTAGTGATATGTTGTGAGATTTGGCTCGATCCCCACCAACTCCCCCACCTTACTCCAAATTCACGTGAGAATTGAAAAATTCAAACACGTATTTTTTTGAGCTTGAGTGCGTTGGATTTATTAAAAAAACGAATGTGCTTACTTATTTTTATTTAAGACTTTTCACAATGAGAAAATCGAATAATAAAATACTTAAATAGGAACTACTTACATTTGTTATAGAATATTCATTCTAATTTAGTTCACGGGGACTCTTGTGTGGTCTCAAGAGTGACTACTAAAACCAACATGTCCATGTAATTTTCAGTAAAATCATCTGTCCCTTCAACCTCCCTCGTGGTCGCTTACACAGAGAAGCTTAGTAGTTCGACATGTAACCATCCGTGTGTGTCGTATATTCTGCGCTGGTGTATTTTGGACCACGGATACTTTTAGTGGAGAATTTCTCGCATTTACAAAAAAATCTAGTTAATTTTTCAAAATTCTCTCAATAAAGAATAAAAGTTACGTGATATTTCTCGATACCTCCGGTCTCCCCCATGTGAGATTGGGTGAGATTTGGCTCACCCTCCTCCTCCTCTAAATGCCTCTCTTAATTAATTAATGCCCTCTTTATTGGTTTAGCATGATTAGATACGCATCAGGTTAAGCCGGTGGTTCCGGCTGTAATTTGAAGATTTTTGACAGCCGTTAGGGATATTCAGAAGCCAGGAAAGCTGACACCAGTCTTTGCAAGAGGTATCGTGTTATCCATTTACTGGGTTATGGAGGTCAGATAGGCAGTCTCTCCATGTAAAATACTAGTAACCAGCTGAATCCAGCTAAGCCACTGGTCCCCTTCTATCATCGGACATCTAGACGCACTGCAAGTTACCATCCTTACCTGGTTTCCATTCCACTAATTCGCACCAAGCGCTTCCAAACATCATTCGTAATTTAATGTGCACAGAGAAGGAGTGGAACTCACTGCCTGCCTCTGTGGTTCCGAACGCATTCAACCCGAATCTCTTCAAAGTTAGAGTGCACAGGCTCTTTCTGGGTAAGCTCAATTCATCGTCGACTTTGTCTCTGTCACCTCTTACCTAGACCAGAGTCAAGAGCAAAGGCATATTAAAAAAAACATGGAACCAATATAGTAGGAGAAAGTCTAGGCAGATTGATTGATTAGGTACGCATGACGTCATCAAAAAATTCTTAATTTTCCGTGCCCATACCTTAGGTTAATTCAGGCGTGATATTATGAGTTCATCAAATCCAAATTGTAAGATACGCGTAAATATATAAGACAAAATCATCATGATTCGTGCGCCATCTGACCTGAAAACATGACCTGACCCGAGCACTTGACATCGTGACACAGCATAAATCAGCGTCACCGTCAGACCTTTACTCATAAGAATAACAAAGATGCATAACCACAACATACTACTTCATCATAACATCATATGTATTTCCCAAAGGATACCTATCAATGCGGTGATTATTTTGCCAAGCGTGGTGATTATGGCAAACTCCCCCTGTTTTGCCATAATTGTCACGTTTGGCAGGCAGGGTTGGCGATCGCAGTATGGTTGTAACCATGCACAGAGAATGATACTGCCCATTCTCTGGTAAGTCTCTTACTCACCTTCATCGGAAAACATCGTGAGGAAATCTGGACTTACAGTTAGTACATATTTGCACAGATAATTTAATACTAGCTTACAGATGCCTCATGCCTTTAAAAAAAGAAACCGAGGCGACGTAACTAGCGTTTTTCTTCTGATTAAACTGATTACATTTCTAAGAACATCGATCGCGTTTGGTTTCGTTCCGCGGATATAGATGGTGTTAGCAGCGACTTGCAAGTAAAATGGTTTACTCGATACGTGTTTTTTTTTTAATACTGCTACGATTTGTTTTAAACTTAAAATGTTTTACAAAACATATTAAAAAGATCGAGTGTATGCCACAGAAATTTAAAATCGCGCCATCTATTGAAATCAATTTTAAATTATTTATGCAAATAATCTTTGAAATGTGAATTAAGAGTCAAATATTCCTTAATTTTGTGCTAAGGAAATTTAATTAAACAAGCGCATACATTTTTTTATGATCATCTCTAAAAAATCTTAATATTTCACTAAACTCAATAACAAATCGAAGCTTAACACGCCATCTAGTGCAATTTATTTGAACCAAATTTTCTTTTTTCGCGTTGAGTGCCCGGGTTATTTGTAAGTTTGTTCTACTGTGGTGTAATCGTTGCAAGGCGTTCCAGTTCCAACAAATAAATAAATAAATCGCAGCGTCGTGCTTTCTCGTAAGCGACACCCACGGGCAGATTTGGCAATGACGCTAATCTTGGCGTTTGATACCATTAGGAACATCTATATAAGTAGGTTTTCAAAGCTAAGGAACGAACACAGATACTCGGAGAGTTGCGCTAACGAGCACTACCTATCATATTGCCCGGAAACTTTAACACAACTATTCAATTTTAACACAACATTACCTCAGCTTGCCCTCATCCTCATCAAAACATCCTCATCAACACATGTATTCTGCCATTAAAATAGTAACTGAATCCAGAACGGTCATTATTTCCCTCATTACACGAAGCCAAATCCTCTAATGAAGCTGGGATTTTCACGAAATGCTTTATTTGCATAGCCCGGCCATTTTAGTATTGTGTTGTGCAACGGATTTAAAGGATTTTGTTTGTTTCTGGATTCCAAAGTTCTAATTGCTTGTGGTGCATAGAATATTGAATATCAACATGTTCATTTAATTTCCCTAATGAATTTTGCAAGGAAATAAACAACTTTTCCTTAATGAACTAAAGATTATATTACCAAAGCAGCGCAGAGAACTTGAAATGATAGATTTTTTCAGTAGTGGTGTCTCGCAGTTCAACCTAAGGTTGGCTATTGCTTAACCGGGCCTTTCCTTGAAGACTTTACAATTAAGGCCTGCAGCCGGAGCAATAAAACATAAAACTAACCTACCGCGTTTATGGCACCCCTTGTGAGTTACGGACCTCGGCTCAAGGCATCGCTGAGGGACAGCAGGGACTTTCTGGATCTGTTTTTTAATTATTCGTGGGCTAATTTAAATTTTCTGACTCAGCTACGTGGGCTGGCTACAGCTAGAGTCGGGGCGTGTTGAAATAATCGTAGTACACACCACGATTATTTCAACCCGCCCCGACCCGGTCGTCGACCACATTATCGCTTACCATCAGGTGAGATTGTGGTCAAGCGCGAGCTGACCAATAATAATAAAAAATAAAAAATGTAATTTAAATTACATACAAACTAGCTTCTGCCAGCGGCTTTGCCCGCGTGTATTATACATATAAACCTTCCTCTTGAATCACTCTATCTATTAAAAAAAAACCGCATCAAAATCCGTTGCGTATTTTTAAAGATCTAAGCATACATAGGGACAGACAGCGGGAAGCTACTTTGTTTTATACTATATAGCTACTATGTATAAAGGATTATTTATTTTATTTCTAAGTACAACAAAATTCACTATTTTTAAAGGGTGTAACGAAAAGGTGTGTTCGTATTTTAATACTGCTCCTGCCAATGTTAATGAACAGCTTTCTCCAAGTAACTCATAGGCAATACCCAAAAATTAGGAAACACTAAAGAAATGTGTGTGCTTAATCTCGTCATACGACGAAATCGCATCGTTTGCGATCGTAACCAATTAGGATGACACCTAATAGTTAGAAAAGAGGACTCTGGGTATACTGTACCCCGAAAGGTATAAACACACATGTCCATTATAAACATGGCCCTTCTTGGAACTTACAAGTTCTGAGAATCATAACGCAATCTCGTAACTTGTTGTCTTAAATTAATTCTGGGAAGGTAAGAGATCAATTTAGATAGGGATTTTATTACTGCGTTGCCCCCTAATTCCAAAACACTCGTGAATACGACCTCATTTAACTTGGAAGATTTAATGGTACACATGTACCATTACCCTGTTATTATTAGCCTGTACATTACAGGCTCAAATAAGATAGGGCGTGTCAAGTCAGCATGCACAGTGACCGCTGCGGAAACGTCTCAGTCACATCCCTGAAAATGGACGGCGCCGCAGACCATAAGGCCGGTGAGACGATCTGGACGCGTACCACAAGGCGTTGTGCTCAACAGCTAGCTACCCCGTACCACCGTAATGCTGCCTTCCGAGGAAGTTTTCGGTACGCAGCTTCCAAATGTTGGAATAACATTCCCCCGCCGATTAGGGAAATAAGGAATATAAGTACTTTTAAGACTAAACTTAAGAAATTCGTTCTGACTTCAAAAATCAAATTTAATAACATTCTTATTGAAAAATCGTTTATTTAATACTTATTTTATTCAATTTGTTATTTAATATCTTTTTCACGTTAGTTTAGTCCATCAAGTAATGTGCCTAATTCTAGGTAATGAGTCGGGATGACGTTGGATGTGTTGAGCCCGTTGCGTCTATGCCACACACTGTAATTGTTTTATTTAGTTTTTGGTTCTCCGACTGACATTGGAGTTTATATGTTTTACTTTTTACAATTATTACAATTTTAACTGGCATTTTTGTATCGTCATAAATTCTAAAACACAAGCAAAGACATTCTGAACATACAGCCAGCTACCTATAATATTACTTCGAAATCAAGACAGTGTAAATGATGTTTTTAAAAATGGAACAAGTTTAGAACAAAAGGATCGTATACTATTTGGTTGTTGCGGCTACAAGATCTTTCCCTTATACCTAATAAAGACTAAATAAAAAAATAAAGTTGACGCAGGAAAAAAAATCCGAGTGAAATTTTATTCCAAATTTTATTAAAAATGTCTTCAACATCAAGTGATATTGAAAATACTCCACCAGTTATAACAAATAGAGCAGTTGCGGCTACAAATAATTTACTAGCAGAAAAATCAAGACATGTACAATACAAAATTTACATATTATAAAGAAACAATAGTCAGTGTGTAGTTAAGTTTCTATTAAAATAATTATTTGTCTATATCTGTGTTTTATTCCTTCCTTCGTAGATAAAATGTTGTATGCAACCGTACGTTATTGGTCTTTTGATAACTCGTGCCCACCTATTTCGGTACGTGCTACGCATGTACCGAAAAATGGCACTCGTATTAAAATACCGTCCATAACGTAACAGTTGCATAAATAGCTATTATTCGACACAGGCACAACACAACAGCAACAAACATTGAAACATGGGTAAAAAACAAAAAAGAAGTGCAAAGACAAATTGCGTAAAAGCAGTTTTTGTATTGAATTCTGGCAACCAAAGAAAGATACTGTGGGTACCAGGATCACACTAGTTGCATACTAGAAAAAATATCAAATGATCAGAATTTGGAGAAGTGATAAAACAAAAAAAAACTTTATAACAAAAAAATTAAACCGACTCTTAAAGTAAAAGCAGTCGGTGTCCAAGACACCGACTTCGGACAACAAAGTTATTTTTCGTTTTGTAGTATTTTGCTTTAGAAGCCTAGCCGGTTTATTTTTTTTGTTATAGTACATTACTGCAGCGGCCAGCAAAAGAGGCATTGATGGACGAACGTGTAAATGTGGGCCGAGGCGAAGCCAGTCTTGGCCAAGGCTTGTATAGTGCTTTATCTCAAATAATGCGCGGTAATTAAAACGTAAGTAGTAGCTCGAATTCATTTTGTCAAAATCAATGACGAACAACCACGAACAACAATAATTGTTCCCGCGTTAGTGTTCTTTCGTTTTTTTTTCCTTCAATTTACAGCGTTTTATTTGCAAGCCAGTTCGAAATTTAAATAAAACCTTTGATAAATTACTTCCTTCGTTGCCATGTTTCGGAGTAAAAGATCGTTCCATTTTTAAATAACACGACAGATATGAGTTTACTATGTAATTTATTTGGCCGCTACACACGACAGATATGGATTTTCATACAACTTTTGCCGGCCGCTGCTTGCATGTATTTGGCCAGTACAGCAATTTCGCTTTATCTCGAAGAAGGTTGTCAAAATAATGCTCAAATTTTTATTTTGTTTTATATTGTACTCTTTTTAGTGTTGGTGCCTCGTATTACCATGAAAATCAATTACAGCCAGAGTACATCTACATTTCAATTCCAATAAGCCCAAACATGGCTAGGATTACATTATTTTACTACAGAGTTCCAGTCCCTACCTTCCGGCTTCATCATCAGAACAGTACATACTATACCATTTTTATCAGTACCATTTATTTGTATGTATAGCAAATACCATAGTCATCACCATAGTCGATTAAGTATTCTAGATTTATTATAGATACCCATGATATAATTATTAAGGAGAGTTTGTGTATTTGTCCGTGTATAGTGAATTTGTGTATAGGTCGTGTATTATAGAAATGACAACTTTACGAGACTTTCTGTTTCATCATGTTCTTACTCTTTCACGCACAAACTACTAAGAGATGTGGTATATACCTACTTAAATAAATGTAGTCAGCACTTTTAATGTTTACATCTATTCATTATTAGATTGCACCAACGGTGTTTGGACGTCCCATTCAGTGCTGTCTACTTACTGATAAATCTGGTTGTTTTAATAAAAAACCCAAACTCTAACCAGTGTTACTAGTGAACACCACATATTTTATGCGGGTAGTGGGATAATTTTCAACTTTCAAGGTAAAAGGAATTTTAAACTAAGATTGGACAAAATGGAGCAAACCATTAAGTCCCAAACTCACGATAAAGTTTAATCAGACTCCTAACGGTTTCCGGTCGCGTTGGTTTTCATTGTTTAAAGTATTGACGATCTATTTTTGGATTAGGATTTTGTATTTACGTCACAAACTTATTTGGCTGGTCTCGTTTGCAAATCGATTAGAGTCAGGCATTGTTGATATAGTCTGGTTTCGTTTAACCACTGCTAAAACTGATGTAAACAGTACAATATAATTAACTTGTGTTATGTACTCAAGTACGTAATGTAATTATATTTAAGTTTTTAACCGATTTAAAAAAAGGAGGAGTTTCTCAATTCTTCTTTTTACCCTACTGCCGAAGGAGGGTAATGTGTTTATCAGTCTATATATGTATGTAAGTATGTATGTATGTATGTTTGTTCCTATTTGGCGTTCTAGAGACCAAACGCGTTTCCCGATTTTGATGATTCATACGTCAATCGTTTCGTCTTA
Source organism: Orthosia cruda (assembly GCA_964057195.1). Classification (NCBI taxonomy): domain Eukaryota; kingdom Metazoa; phylum Arthropoda; class Insecta; order Lepidoptera; family Noctuidae; genus Orthosia; species Orthosia cruda. The sequence goes on along the minus strand of OZ059846.1, from coordinate 17,276,320 downwards.
ACCCTGCGAGTGTCACAGACTACATCAAAATTAGAAAATAGAAAAATGGCTGATTTTGGGCGCCATACTGTGGAGGACAAAATGTGTTTTTTCTTCCAACGCTTCGTGTGTGGTATCAAAATAAAGGGTTTTAAGAGGTGATTTCATAAATAGATAACACTTATATGTTTAAATGTACCAAAAAATAAAAAAAATAAAAGTAATAAATAAAAAAAGTTAATTCAAAAACTGCTTGAGAAGGGAACTAAAAAGCCGTAAATAAGAAGAAAATCATGCTGAGCAGTCGGAGGATACATCTGGTTTTGGTCAGCCAGCTCGCAAATACGTATCCTCCGACTGCACAGCATGATTTTCTTCTCATTTACGGCTTTTTAGTTCCCCTTTTAACCGACTTCAAAAAAAGGAGGAGGTTCTCAATTCGTCAAATCTTTTTTTTTTTTTTTTATTTATATTCCCAGATTACTCAAAGACGCCTGGACCGATTTAAAAAAATCTTCTTTTGTTATGAAGGGTATACTTCCTAGTTGGTCCCATAGTCATCAGGACAGGATCTTATGATGGGATCTTAGAGCAATCGAGGTAACTCCTCAAATATTATAGGCATACATATAGTGATTTTGGTATTTTCATCAACAATGCAATCACTTGCACTCAGAAAGTATAATTTGGTGAAGTGGAACTGATGAAGAAGACCACAGATGGCCACTGGAACTCCTAAATGCTAAGTATGTCACGGGTATAAAATATCTCGAATAGTTACCCGACTATGATGAAGCAAATACTTATAAATGAATGGTACTGATGAAAATGGTACCATTGAACTGTTATGATGATGAAGCCGGAAGGTAGGCACTGGAAATCTGAAATAAAACAATGTATCCTAGTCGTGCTTGGGCTTATTGGAATCGTCATGAGTTAAACTTTGGCCATAAATGATTATCATGTTAATTGGAGATACCTACCAAAACTAAAAAGAGAAAAATAAAAACTTTATAACAAAAAATCAAACCGACTTCCAAAATAAAACACTACAAAGCGAAAAATAACTTTATTTTCCGCCGGTCTATCCCGTGAATATCTCACAGTTGAAATCGACCGGTGTGTCAGATTTTCTGATTATCAAAGATCTTCAAATGATAGCCTAGACCAACGGTTTAACATGTTTTCCGAGGCACAGAGGAGTCTCGGTACTTCTATATGTAATGTATGGTAACCCATCCACTCGGTGTTAGACAACGTTGCTTATCCTCGAAAATTAACCCATTCGGCTTCTATATTAGCAAGTAGCGTCTACCAGCGGCTTTGCCCGCATAATAAGTGTTTTATCATCCCAAGGATACATTATAATGAGATGAAAGCGAAGTGTCGTCGTTGGACCCGTGTCACGGTAATATTTATGATAATGTCTCCGAAAGTCGGAAACCTGAAAAAGTGTGACAGTTTGATTAGCCGGGACGTAAAATTGAATTAAGTTTATTTGCGGCAGCAAAACAGCTAACATTTGGAAAAAAAAAATAGAACTTATTGCACCTACCACTATTTGTCTCTGCATCACCCAAAGGTTGCCTGGTAGAAAGTATATAAATAAATAAGATTTGTTATGTCGTGGTAAACCAGTGGTTAAGACCTCGCCTCTCGTGGTTGAGGTCGTAGGTTCAAATCCACGCAAATACCAATGTGACTTTTTCAATTCATAAAGTTTATCTTTGACATCGCTGACTACTTTTTTTGTAAACAAATATAACAAATGAATGTTATTCAATCAATCAAATCAAATAGCTTATTTCAAATAAACCTTAGAGGTACTTTTGAATAGTCAAACAAAAAAAAAAGATGGCTCTAGTTGCAAATTCGCAAGCGCCTAGGTCTCAATGGAGAAGAATTTGCAAGAACCTCCACGGACACTCTTTTCCATCAGTTTTAATTAAAATTTTTTGGTTACATCATTCTTGTTGAAAAATACATAATTATGTGAGAACAATGTAAAAAGACGTGCACCTAATAACTTCTAGAGTTGTTTGTGTAGTTGTTGTTGTGTAAGCAATCAAAAATAAAATACAATAAAAGGCCGAGGCAGCAAAGTTATGGCCAATCCCAGCTGACGGCGCCCGTTCACGAACATGACGCATGGATCGGCACCACTCAGCTCAACCATCATGAAGGGAACCCAATGATCCAACACATGTGCTAACATCAGAGAGAAATTAGAGAAAGCATGACACAATCAACTGCCAGGGCACACAGAAGTCAACGAAACGACACATAGGTACAGTGAATGGTAGATTTACAGTCGGGACATAGTACTCACACATGTGCTTTGAAGTTATATAATACTAAAAGAAAATGAGTTTTACAATACAAATATATACATACAGTCTTCAGCAGGTCCAATAAAACTTCAAAACTTTTCTGCCCATCACTTGTTCTTGCGCTCTAGTGGCTGCGGAGCAGGATCAGCATTGAGCCAAGCATCATGAAATCAAACTGTAAAAACGTGCAACAAATACTATAAAACAAATCGTAACTGCTATAGTCACGAACCGAGAAAACCCTTTTACTTGCAAGTCGCTGCTAACACCATCTACAACCATGGAACGGAACCGAACGCGATCGAAGTAACTACTTATAAAATCTAAAAAAAAACACCATATATTGTTATAAATTTATCTTAATCAGAAAAAAACGCTAGTTACTACAGCACGGTTTTTGTATGGGATGAGGCATCTGTATGCTAGTATTATAACTATTATCCGTGCCGTACCAAGATAGAATCTAGAGCAAAAAAGTTAGACTCTGAGATTCGCGTCCAATTGGGTCAAAGTTATAAATTACATTATATTGCCGTCAAAATAACGAACTTACGATCATGACATACATAAGTAAGTTAGTTGGATACAGTTGGATCATAATGTCTACAATCAAGGAGCTACCTACTCAGTTTCCTAACTGTTGTAGGGAAAGTTAGTTCACATGAGGTTATATTATTATTTCAATGACCTGATTCCCAACAAATCAGTAATTTATGTAGATATTTTATTTTGTTGATAGGCTCCCATTTAAACTATATCTCACCTGGTGAGCGATGATGTAGTAGACGGTGAAGCACGCTTGCCTAGAAGTCATTCCTCTCTTGTCTTATGGACCCTTGGGTTGTAGCTATTAAAAAACACAATTTCCGTCAGGGAATTTTAATCCTAATCCCTTATAATATGTCAATTATATTCCAAAGACGTTTAGTGCGTATAGGTCGGATGTCCACCATATACCTCTGGATATCTAGATCTTGGCAGCACTAATATTAATAAATGAATGTTATCCACTTAAGGCTTCTTGGTGTTACGTCTATGTGTCCTATAACAGAAACTTGTCTCTAGCAAAGATAATACTTAATCTGATGGACCATCAAGAAACAGTCGAAATAATCCAAAAACCTTATGTATTGGAAATAAACTTTTACTCGTTATTGAAATTCGATGAAGCCTCTTAACTTGAAGTCGTTGGTGATTGATTGAATCGGATCATACTATTAAGGAAAATAGAGAAGAATTTGAATTTTTTTGTTAGGTAAACAGCTGCCTACATAGTCTTGTTCGTGTTGGTGAGCCATCCAGTTAATAAATATCTAAAACCACATTAATTTGAACTTTCTTATGTATGAAATAGAGAATGTTATTAATAAATTTGACAAATTGCGTAACATGGCAATAGGTTTCCTTTTGACAGTTCAACAATGTCCATTGCTTGCATAGTTGTCGTGAACATGCATGTGTTTAACAAAGGACGCAATGTATTGTTCAATTGACTAAATGTACGCCATATTGTGATCGCCAGTTTGTTTTGTAACTTGTGTTTTTTATGGGCTTATATAAACTTGACACTAATTATAAGGTAAAGGTGAGGGTAATATATGGAAAGATTTTTAAAACGTACTTTTTAACCCCAAAAGCTTACAAAAAGGACCCATTAATATTAATGTTAGTTCTAGGCAAATTAAAATTATATTTTTCTTACTCTTGTTGTTCTTTTCTGATTAATTTCTTTACGGGTCCCAAGACAGTTGACTTATTTCTCAGGGACTCGTCAAGCTTTATTGTCTCGGTACTTTTCTGGTTGTTGCTGTTGATTCTGACTTTCAGGAGATGCAGTGGTTGGGAATTTGTTGTACTTGTCCCATATCTCCAAAAAAGTGATCAAATTTTATACCTCTGCGAAAAATGTGCAAAACTTTTACATATTTTAAACTTCAAGCTGTCGCGCGGCGTCGGATCGACCGCACGCGATACATTTTCGTGCATAATATCGAGATTTCTAATCTATACTTCTATACTATATTATTTTACTATTAATATAATAATAATAATATTATTACGAGGAAAGATTAAACTTAAAAACTACTGGACCGATATCAAAAACTCTTTCACCATTGGGAAGCTACACTATCCCCGGGTGACATAGGTTACTTTCTACCCCTGTATTCCCAGGGGAACGGGAAAAACGCGGGTGAAGCCGCGAGGCGTCCGCTATTCACAAATATTTATCATCTCTATTAGCCTGTAATTCGTTCACTGCGCACGAAAACCACTACATTCTATTTTTCTTCGCGCCTTCCGAGGGTCACAAAAGTGTTATTACAATCTCGGAGCAGGCGTCGAAAAGGCGCGCGCCTGCCCTTTAATTTTACCTTGAAGAGAAGACTGATTGTGAAGAAAACTAGACCTAAGTACATAATACACACTTTGGTATCTTTTATTTGATTTCAACAACTAATTGGAAAAAAAACTAAATAATAATAAAAAGTACAAAATTTGTTCCTGATCCAGAGAAACTTGTTCAATTCTAAGAATTTGTTTTTAATTTAAACAATTTATTTTTAGCACGAATATAGATAATGTGTGAATATAAATAGTAAATATTTTTTGCTTTATTGATGGTCTAAATCCATAGATATAATAAAATATTTCTAGGTCTAAATCCCTGAAAACTTCCATAGGTCCTTCAGGTTACGTGGGACCGATTCCGTTTCTAAAAAACGCGCGCCCGCTTTAGGGTTAAAATAAAAGCGTTTAGTTCGAGTTTTTTGTCGATTTTATAGGATTAGGCGATATTTATTGCCAACGATTTGGGATTTACCTGTAAAATATTGCACGGACAGGAATTATTCTAAGTCTTAAAGATGGCAATCTTAATCCAGAGATAAATCCTATTGATTCAGTGAATTTATTAGATTGAGATCAAGAGACAGATGGTGTAACACCTGGTTATCGTACTCACAACCTCTGTCACGTAAGTCGTAAGTTGCGTTAGGTACATCTGCGTCATCAAAGAAAGAAACATATTTTATTTGTGACTCGCACAGAGAGAGACGAGCGCGGGCGAAACAGATTCTTGAAAAAAAACGTTAATTAATAATAAACCCCGTGCGAGACCAGCTTTGAGCTAGAGCTCAAAAAATCTACCTAAGAATTTAACATTTATTTCAGGACCTGAGAAAAAGGGTCTGTCAGACAATCAAATGGCCACCGAAGTGGTCCTGTTAGATTTTTCTTTTGAGCAACGGAATCCTAAAACGTAACATTGCTTGTTATTTCATAGAAATTAATGCACAACCGAAAAGAATTGCCAAACTTAAGTGGCAGTGGGCAGGGCACATTGCTCGCAGAACGGATGGTCGATGGGGCCGAAAAGTTCTGGAGTGGCAACAGTGTACCGGAAGACGTTGCGTTGGAAGACCTCCCTCTAGTTGGAGTAATAACCTGGTCAAGGCTGTGGGAATCCGGTCGATGCGAAACGTACAGGACCGATCAGTGTGGCGACGCTTGGGGTAGGCCTATGTCCACTAGTGGATCTCTTTGGATTGAAATTAATGATTATGATGATGATGAATATAAAGACAAACGCAAATATTTATCATAGTAATTTGTTGAAATTAACTAAGAGAATCACAGTAACTAATGAGTTTATAACGTACCAAACGAGTTGACAAAGACATTCGTATCTGTTTACCTTCATGTTTTCAGTGTTCTCTAATGCAATAGTTCGTCGCAGTCTGTTTGTAGTCTAGCATTACTACGTTACCTGCCTTTGTGTCTTCTTTTAGTACGAGATACAACCGCATAAATCTGTACTTATTAAGTTTTTGATTAAACTTAATTAATATGAAAAATCTTCGAAAGAAGAATAGATTACACCAGAATTGCCTAGCACTAGGAATTCGTTTCACATTCATATTTTTTATTTTAAACAAAACAAACATAATACTAATTCAGAAGAACTTATGAACAAAGACGAGCTTAACCAATAATTGGGTTCTCTAACAGCAAATCTCACTATTATATCACAAAGTACAGAAGCGGCGGCGCGCTATTTTGTGATTGGATAGAGATTTAGACAATTAGGACAGTTAACAAAAGCGCGCAACAAAATTTAAAAACACTTGAAATCTATCTGATTCTGTACCGCGGATAAGGATGCCGCATCAACCAGCTCTCAATTAGGCGCAATTTATTGGTTCAAGATGCAATCAGATAAACTGGCAACCCATAGATTTCGGCTTACTGAGAGCTGGCAACCTTTTTTCCTAATTTCTACATCACTTTCTTTCAAGTGACGTTGGATTAACTTGAAAAACTTATTTATCTGGGGTTACTTATCAAGCATAGATCGCACTGTATTTAATTAAGGCAATTGCGGCTAGATATTGCCCGGCAACCCTACAGCAATCATTTCTACTGTCAAGAATCATTCATGAAAACTGATTATTTGATAAACAAAACTGCCTGTAGATTTTAGCAGAGGGATCTTAGGCTGTTTGTAGTTGTCTGAAACGACCTTTCGTACAACGTGGACATAACAAAGCATAGCCTATTGTCCACTTTTGTGATTGCAGTGGAACAAAAGCGGCATAGGAAAGCTCTCTGTAGCCGCTCTAGCAATAACTAAGCAGGTTGCAGAACGTAAGCTAAGCTAAGTTACTTTAGCTTACCTCGCATCGTTAAGGTAATTTTTAAAGTTCCGTACGTCTGAATGGTAAAGCAAAACGCTTTTCTATAGAATTACTCTCCTCTCTTCTCTGTCTGCCATAGCCATTTTTCTCTGAATCTGCTGGACCGATTCAGTTGGAATTTGTTAAGCATAATATAGGAACACGTTATTAAAAAATTAACGCAAAACGAAATTGATAATGGGGTAGGTAACTTATGGGGAAAACAAATTAGATATATTAAAAAAGCGAGTCCTAACTCGCACTTGGCCGATACACAGCATATTTCGCGGTTTGCACACAAATATTAAAAATTACTCCAGCTGAACGAGCCAAACTAAAATTACTTAGTCTCTTCGTCTGCAGGCGGCTTTTGGCTGCTTTTCCACCCTCTGGTGGCTGACATCTCTATGTCAGATACCTCTGGTTGACGGATGGCGGTATGCGAATAATAATTCAATCAGTGGAATTAGTGGCTAGCGGAGCTAGGCATACAAAAAAGCGAGAGACGCAAGCACGTCCACTCACCCTACCATGCTGCACCCCACCCGGGCCTAGCCGACCTGGTTTCGATTCCCGGTTAGGCCAAAGTGCTATTGGGTTTTTTGCTTCTGGAATTTGTTAATAGCACTCCGAAGCTTGGGTGTTTGAACAAATAGTTGTTCGTTTTGCCGATGGATGGCGGTGTTTAGTTTTGTTTTGTAAAGGAGGAACATAAAGTCGTTGTTTTTTTAATATAGTATATTTGTTGAATCAAAGTATGTACCATTGCGCTTCGGCCGTCAAGGAAACCGGGATTTCGTAACTGGTTTTGCTATCTTTGCACTTTTGCCATCTCATAGGTAGTTCATTGATCCACTTACTAAAAACACCATTCGGACAGGAATCAATAAAATCTTTGAAGGCGCTTTGGACTTGAATTCCCATCGGAGTTGAATTTTTCTCTTGCAAGAAGTTATCCAAATTTCGAAAAAAATGGTAATCTGTTGGAACAAGCTCCGAGAAGTACGGTGGATGTCTTAGACATTCCAATTGAAGCTTCTCTAATTTGTTAGCCGTCTGTTGTGCAGTGTGAGGTCTTGCGTTGCTCTGAAGCAGCAGTGGCCTAGAGCGATTTACCAGCCTCGGCTGTTTAGCAGCTAGCTTTTCCATCATGTTTTGCAGTTGCTGACAATAGACATCCGCCGTAATTGTCTGCCCAGATTTAAGAAAGCTATAGTGAACGACACCGGCACTAGTATACCAAACGCCCACAAGTAATATTTTAGAGTCAATTTTCGGTTGGGGCAGTATTTGGCTGGTTCACCAGGGTTCAGCCATTGCGATGAGCGTTTCCGATTATTGTACAGGATCCATTTTTCATCACAGGTAATGATTCGATTTTAAATCCCATCTTTATTGTTCCGGTTGAGTAATGAAACGCATCAGTCGGTTTTTTGCTGCACTCAATTCATGAGGTACCTAACAAATATTAATTCTAATGTTTGTGACCATGTCAGCTTAAAAACTTAGATTAATATCAACGCAGCGTAGAGAACTTGGAATAATTGTTTTTTTTTGGCAGTGGCGTCTCGCAGTTCAGTCTAACGTTAGCAACTGCCTAACCGGACCTTTTTATGTAGACTTTACAATTATGGCCTCCAGCCGGAGCAATAAAACATCAAAGTAAGTGACCGCAATTAAGGCACCCCCTGTAGGTTACGGACCTCGGTTCAAGGCATTGCTGAGGGGACAGCTGGATCTGATTTTAAATTATTTGTGAGCAAATTTTAAGTTTCTGCCTCAGCTACGTGGGCTGGCTCAAGCTAGGGTCGGGGCGGGTTGAAATAATAGTAATTATTTATTTTATTTATAGGTACAACTACTGCACTCAAAATGCAGCACTGTCATTACAGGTTGTTACGGAAAGGGGTGCTCATATTTTAATACTGCTCTTACACATGTTAATAAGCAACTTTCTCCAAGTAACTCTTACCCAAAAAAATTGGCTGACCTGAAATTTTATGGGGGATTTTTTGTTTTCTTTTTTCTAATTCCTTATCTATCCTCTCTCATTTTCCACCCTTATTTTTGTTCAGCGTTATGTCTTCTTCTGCTATAAATCTCTATTCCTTCGTTTCCTTCCTATCTCAGTATTTTCTCGTCATAAATATATAATTATTCATACATCGTTTTTTGTCCATCTTATGTTGTAGTTTTTTTTCCCCTAATATGGATCTTATTAAAGTCTCCGCCAGATAACAACCTGTCCTGTCTGCCTGCCTGTCGTCGCGCGATTATAATATGTTTATATGCTCGCAAGATGACTTGCAAGCTTCAGTTAGGAAACACTTACAAAATGTGTGTGCTTAATCTTGTCATGCCTCGAAATCGCATCGTTTGCTAGTACGATCGTAGCCAATTAGGACTACACCAAATAGTTAGAAAAGATGCCTCGGGGTATACTGTACACCGATAGGTATAAACTCACATGTCCATTATAAACTTGGCCCTTCTTAGAACTTGTAGCTTGACTCTTGATATTCATAACGCAATCTCGTAACTTGTTGTCTTAAATTAATTCTGGGAAGGTAAGGGATCCATTTAGATAGGCATTTTATTACTGCGTTGCCCCCTTATTCCATAACACTGGTGATTACGACCTTATTTAACTTGGAACATTTAATAGTACCTGTACGAGTCACGTCAGCATGCACAGCGTCCACTGCGGAAACGTCTCAGTCTCATCCGAGAAAATGGACGGCACCGCAGAGGCCGGCCCATAAGGCCGGTGAGACGATCTGGACGCGTACCACAAGGCGTTTTGCTCAACAGCTAGCTACCCCGTACCACCGTAATACTGCCTTCCGGGGAAGTTTTCGGTACGCAGCTTCCAAATGTTGGAATAACATTCCCCCGCCGATTAGGGAAATAAGGAGTATAAGTACTTTTAAGACTAAACTTAAGAAATTCGTTCTGCCTTCACAAATCAAATTTAATGACATTTATATTGACAAATCGTTTATATAGTACTTATTTTATTTAAATTCAATTTGTTATTTAATATCTTTTTAACCGACTTCGCAAAAAGAAGGAGGTTATCAATTCGACTGTGCTTTTTTATTTTTTTGTGTTTCCTCAGAATTTTTTATTGGATGAACAGATTTTGATGATTCTTTTTTTATTTAAAAGCTGGTGCTTGTCATGTGGTCCCTGGTTAATTTTTCATCAAGATCTGATGAAGAAATTCGGAGATATACATCAGAACTCTTCAATAAATGACGGCATTCCACTCAGTATAGCTGCAATCGCATGTCTGTTTATTGTTTAAACCATTTCATAACATAACATCACACTCGTAAGCTTTAAAGGGGTTCACAGGTGTGAACAGCTCGCTTAACTATTCTAGATATCTTATAGGTACACCTATGAGATAATTATTAAGGAGAGTTTGTGTATTTGTCTGTGTATAAATAATTTGTGTATAGGTCGTGTATTATAGAAATGATAACTTTACGAGACTTTCTGTTTCATCATGTTCTTACTCTTTTACGCAAAAACTACTAAGAGATGTGGTATATACTCAAATAAATGTAGTCAGCACTTTTAATGTTTACATCTATTCATTATTAGATCGCACCAGCGGTGTTTGGACGTCCCATTCAGTGCTGTCTACTTACTGATAAATCTGGTTGTTTTATTATAAAACCCAAACCCTAACTAGTGTTACTAGTGGACACCACTTATTTTATGCGGGTAGTGGGATAATTTTCAACTTTCAAGGTAAAAGGAATTTTAAACTAAGATTGGACAAAATTTAGGCAACCATTAAGTCCCAAACTCACGATAAAGTATAATCAGACTCTTAACGGTTTCCGGTCGAGTGGCTTTCATTGTTTAAAATATTGACGATCTTCTGTTTGAAAAGGTATACTTCATAGGTGGTCCCATGATCATCAAGTCAGGATCTGATAATTGGATCCTTGAGAAATCGAAGCATCTCCTCAAATATTATTGGCAAACATAGCGATTTTGGCATTTTCTTTAATAATGCAGTCATTTGCACTCATAAAGTATCAATTGGTGAAATGGAACTGATGAAGAAGACCACAGATGGCCACTGGAACTCCTTAATGCTAAGTATGTCACGGGTATAAGATATCTCGAATAGTTAACCGACTATGATGAAGCAAATATTTATAAATAAATGGTACTGATGAAAATGGTACCCTCGAACTGATCTGATGATGAAGCCGGAAGGTAGGCACTGCATGGAACTCTGAAATAAATCAATGCATTCTAGTCGTGTTTGGTCTTATTGGGATCTACATGAGATTTACTTTGGCTATAAATAATTTTCATGGTAATTGGAGGTACTACCAAAACTAAAAAGTGGTAAATATAAAACTTTTTTACAAAAAAAACAAACTGACTTCCAAAATAAAACACCACAAAGCGAAAAATAACTTTATTTTCCGCCGGTCTATTCCGTAAATATCTCATAGTTAAAATCGACCAGTGTGTCAGATTTTCTGACTATGAAAGATCTTCAAATGATAGCCTAGTACAACAGTTTAACTTGTTTTCCGAGACACAGAGGAGTCTCAGTACTTCTATATGTAATGTATAGTATAACCCATACACGGACCGAGTTAGACAACGTTGCTTAATCTCGAAAATCAACCCATTCGGCTTCTATATTAGTAACTAGCGTCTACCAGCGGCTTCGCCCGCATTATAAGTGTTTTATGATCCCAAGGATACATTATAATGTCATGAAAGTAGTTTACCTGCTATTCCAGACTATAATCTATGTCTGAATCTAATTTCATCCATATATATATATGTAGTAGTGGGATAATTTTCAACTTTCAAGGTAAAAGGAATTTTAAACTAATATTGGACAAAATTTAGGAAACCATTAAATTTAGGAAACCATTAAGTCCCAAACTCACGATAAAGTTTAATCAGACTCCTAACGGTTTCCGGTCGAGTGGCTTTCATTGTTTAAAGTATTGACGATCTATTTTTGGATTAGGATTTTGTATTTACGTCACAAACTTATTTGGCTGGTCTCGTTTGCAAATCGATTAGAGTCAGTCATTGTTGATATGGTCTGGTTTAGTTTAACCACTACTAAAACAGATGTGAACAGTACAATATAATTTACTTGTGTTACGAACTCAAGTACGTAACGTAATTATATTTAAGTTTTTAGCCGATTTCAAAATAAGGAGGAGGTTCTCAATTCGTCTTTTTTAATGTTTGTTCTCCAATTACTCAAAGACGCCAGGACCGTTTTTATAATTGTTCTTTTGTTTGAAAAGGTATACTTCACAGGTGGTCCCATGGTCATCAAGTCAGGATCTGATGATTGGATCCTTGAGAAATCGAGGCATCTCCTCAAATATTATTGGGAAACATAGCGATTTATAACGCAAAAATAAACGTTATAAATATAACGCAATCATATGCACTCATAAAGTATCAATTGGTGAAATGGAACTGATGAAGAAGACCACAGATGGCCACTGGAACTCCTTAATGCTAAGTAGGTCACGGGTATAAGATATCTCGAATAGTTAATTATAAATAAATGGTACTAATGAAAATGGTACCCTCGAACTGATCTGATGATGCAGCCGGAAGGTAGGCGCTGCATGGAATTCTGATATAAAACAATGCATTCTAGTCGTGTTTGGTCTTATTGGGATCTACATGAGATTTACTTTGGCTATAAATAATTTTCATGATAATTGGAGATACTACCAAAACTAAAAAGTGGTAAATAAAAAACTTTTGTACAAAAAAATCAAACCGACTTCCAAAATAAAACACCACAAAGCGAAAAATAACTTTATTTTCCGCCGGTCTATTCCGTAAATATCTCACAGTTGAAATCGACCGGTGTGTCAGATTTTCTGACTATCAAAGTTCTTCAAATGATAGCCTAGACCAACAGTTTAACATGTTTTCCGAGGCACAGAGGAGTCTCGGTACTTCTATATGTAATGTATGGTAACCCATACACGGACCGAGTTAGACAACGTTGCTTAACCTCGAAAATCAACCCATTCGGCTTCTATATTAGTAATTAGCGTCTACCAGCGGCTTCGCCCGCATGATAAGTGTTTTATGATCCCAAGGATACATTATAATGAGATGAAAGCAGCTTACCTGCTATTCCAGACTATAATCTATCTCTGTGTCTAATTTCATCCATATACGTCCAGCCGTTCTGACGTGATTGAGTAACTAATATACATCCATCCATTAAAACTTTCACATTTATAATATTAGTAAGATAAATAAAGTTTTTTTTTTTGGGTCGCTAGTCGCCCACAGACTTCGCCCGCTCTGGGGAAGCGACAGGGCGTGTCAGATTTTTACTGACCTAAACCCAGCCGTGTTCCTTCAGTTGCTTGTGCCAGGGCTGCGGTAACTCTCTTTCAAATTTATACGCGACCCAAGATAAATTAAGCCTACGTTTCCAATGAGCGATTGGCTGCAGCGCTGCGTGTCGCTGATTCGATTATCGCACAGAACAGACATTTATATGGCCTACAGATAATTAATTGTTCCGGTCTGGTTGTTTGTGTATGTGAGTTTATAAGTTGGTAAAGGCACCTAAGATACAGGAGGAATTCCTTGAGTGGGGCAAAGTATAAAACAAAACAATATTTTGCCCCAATAAGCGCCTCATTTCACCAGTATGTGTCGGTTCAATATAATCATATACCCCAACACAGCAAAATTATCAGCAGTTTTCTCTACTTAATGTATTTAGTAGAATCTGGAGTCATGCGTGTCGTCGTTAGACCCGTGTCACGGTAATATTTGTGATAATGTCTCCGAAAGTCGGAAACCTGAAAAAGTGTGACAGTTTGATTAGCCGGATCGTAAAATTGAATTAAGTATATTTGCGGAAGCAAAACAGCTAACATTTGGAAAAAATAAATAGAACTTATTGCACCTACCACTATTTGTCTCTGCGTCACTAAAGGTTGCCTGGTAGAAAGTATATAAATAAATAAGCTTTGTTATGTCGTGGTAAACCAGTGGTTAAGACCTCGTCTCTCGTGGTTGGGGTCGTAGGTTCAAATCCGCGCAAATACCAATGTGACTTTTTCAATTCATAAAGTTTATCTTTGACATCGCTGACTACTTTTTTTGTAAACAAATATAACAAATGAATGTTATTCAATCAATCAAATCAAATAGCTTATTTCAAATAAACCTTAAAGGTACTTTTGAATAGTCAAAAAAAAAGAAGATGGCTCTAGTTGCAAATTCGCAAGCGCTTAGGTCTCAATGGAGAAGAATGTGCAAGAACCTCCACGGACACTCTTTTCCATCAGTTTTAATTAAAAATTTTTGGTTACCTCATTCTTGTTGAAACAATACATATATGTGAGAACAATGTAAAAAGACGTGCACCTAAAACCTTCTAGAGTAACAAACAATTAAAAATAAAATACAATAACAGGCCGAGCCAGCAAAGTTATCACCAATCCCAACTGACGGCGCCCCTTCACGAACATGACGCATGGATCGGCACCACTCAGCTCAACCATCATGAAGGGAACCCAATGATCCAACACATATGCCACCATCAGAGAGAAATTAGAGAGAGCATCACACAATCAACTGCCAGGACACACAGAACTCAACGAAACGACACATAGGTACAATGAATGGTAGTTTTACAGTCGGGATATAGTACTCACACATGTGCTATGCAGTTATATAATACTAAAAGAAAATGAGTTTTTACAATACAAATATATTCATACAGTCTTCACCAGGTCCAATAACACTTCAAAACTTTTCTGCCCATCACTTGTTTTTGCGCCCTAGTGGCTGCGGAGGACCGGCATTGAGCCAAACGTCATGAAATCAAACTGTAAAAACGTGCAACAAATACTATAAAACAAATCGTAACTGCTATAGTCACGAACCGAGAAAACCCTTTTTGCAAGTCGCTGCTAACACCCAGTGCCGTCTTTACCCTATGGGCACACGGTGCCCGTGCCCAGGGCCCCCATCCTCAGGGGGCCCCGAAGGACCGATAATTTATCTCACATTAAATTCTCAAAACATTTTCGTCGGGCACGAAAATAAAACTTACTTTTGTCTTAAAATTCAAGTCAAAATTATAACGATTTTATTTAAGCAAATTAAGGGAAAATCAAGACAAACTTTGCCTTTTTCTTTTAGAATTATAAAATTTCCATAACATTTGATTTGATTTTGACTTAGTTAGCTTAGTTATAATCGATTTATGACAAAAAGTCATATTCAAGCCTAAACTTGGCTTGAAATCTGGCGAGTTGACCAAAAAATGCAAAGAATTTGCAGAATTTTATCATGATGATATTAATGCATGTGAGCTCAAAACAGAATGTTTACATTTAAGCCAATATTTAAAAAACATAACAAAGCAATCAGCGTATTTTTTATCTCAACCTAATAAAGTCATCTAAATTAGAAGAAACTTATCTTTGGATAAGTTTCTTCTAATTTGATGAAGTTGTTTCAAGAAGCGTTCATTTTCGCAGCCTAAGAGAATTAAAAACCGGCCAAGTGCGAGTCAGGGTTCCGTACCATTATCGCAAAAAATCACGTTTGTTGTATGAGAGCCCCTCTTAAATATAAATTTTATTGTTTTAGTATTTGTTGTTATAGCGGCAATAGAAATACATCATCTGTGAAAATTTCAATTGTCTAGCTATCACGGTTCATGAGATACAGCCTGGTGACAGACAGGCAGACAGACAGTGGAGTCTTATTAAAGGGTCCCGTTTTTACTCTTTGGGTACTGAACCCTAAAAATGAATTGCGAACAACAATGTTACAAGACCGACTAAGTAATTTGTTTATTATGTGCATAGAAAGTGACATCCTTTAAAAACTTGACTCTGCTATGAGGATATAATAGAAGATTTTGTCCAACAGAAAGCCCGAAAGAAACCACTATCGTAATCGTAACCAAAAAACCAGCAGCATACTAATATCATTAATGACATATTATATTATATAGAAGATCATAGTAGAAAAATGTTAGTATAGTTTGCTTTCTTTACTTTTCAAAAGGGCCCCAAATTCTTGTGTGCCCGAGGGCCCCAAATTCATGTGCCCGAGGGCCCCAAATTCTTGTGTGCCCGAGGGCCCCGGCATAGTTTAAGACGGCCCTGCTAACACCATCTACAACCATGAAACGGAACCGAACGCGATCGAAGTATCTACTTATAAAATCTAAAAAAAAACACCATATATTGTTCTAAATTTATCTTAATCAGAAAAAAACGCTAGTTACTACGGCACGGTTTTTGTATGGGATGAGGCATCTGTATGCTAGTATTATAACTATTATCTATGCCGTACCAAGATAGAATCTAGAGCAAAAAGTTAGACTCTGAGATTCGCGTCCAATTGGGTCAAAGTTATAAATTACATTATATTGCCGTCAAAATAACGAACTTACGATCATGACATACATAAGTAAGTTAGTTGGATACAGTTGGATCATAATGTCTACAATCAAGGAGCTACCTACTCAGTTTCCTAACTGTTGTAGGGAAAGTTAGTTCACATGAGGTTATATTATTATTTCAATGACCTGATTCCCAACAAATCAGTACTTTATGTAGATAACAGTAGTGTATTATTGGGCATTCTAGACCACCTATCGCTTCCTACGGCTCACTTTGTTCGCCTTCGTCGCTTTCGGTGGAATAGAACGCCCAATAATACGAAAAGTTTATCGATGGCTTACCTCATCGCCTTCGTCGCTTTCGGTGGAATAGAATTCCCAATAATATAAATGAAATCTTACATAGGGCAGTAATGCAGTAAAATAATGGTTCGACGCCTATTCCACAACGTTTGTGGTTTGGACGCTGCTCCACTTTTTAAAACTCGTTTGGTTACGATTGAAACAAAAAGTTTTCTAGAATGTTCCAATAACATAAATTTATCTATAAAGTTTGTGGGTGGAGAACGTATAAATAATTGTTTGCAGTAATTTAGCGCTACATTCGATTCTTACTATTGTAGTGAGAAGGTTGATTTTGTATCACGAAACATAATACAAATAACTAAGTTAACTACAATGCATACCTCAGTGAAATCTGATTTAAAAGACATTTGTAAACTTATAATCAAGAATTCAAGCGGCAAGATTATATTTATTCGAGCTTTGCAAAATGATCAGAAAAATACAGATAACGATTCATCAAAACACCAGGACAACTATACAAACCACACAGAAGATTTCTTTCAGCGACAGATGCAAGATTTGGTGAAATCTCATTTAGAAAACGTTCACTATCTTATAATGAAGGATAGCCATGGTGATGTTGTTCGTACATTTGTTCGAGTTAGCGACAATGAGTTATAAATGTCAGTGTAATAAAATAATTGACTCATTATTAATATAACCGTTTAACCAGTTGCCATGAAATTTGTAAAACAACCACAATCATTACAAGTAAACAATCTTTGTGTTCATTCTCAGGAGACTGGTTTTCGCCATGGAGAATTATTACCTAAATCAGTACGATGCATTATTTGCGGCCCGTCAAATTGTGGAAAAACTAATTTAATAATTGGTCTTCTTATACACGAAAATGGTTTAAGATTTCAAAATGTTTATGTTTATTCGAAAACCTTGCAACAACCTAAGTATCTTTTTTTAGAAAAAGTCTTGCAACGAGTACCAGACATTTCATTTCAGAAATATCATGAAAATGAACAAGTACTAAGTGTTCAGACCGCAAAACCGAATTCTGTAATTGTATTTGACGATGTTGCTTGTGAAAACCAAAGTAATATACGTGATTATTTTGCTATGGGGAGACACAAGTTCATCGATTGTTTTTATCTAAATCAGACGTATAGTAAAATCCCTAAACAGTTAGTAAGAGACAACGCAAACCTAATCGTGCTTTTTAAACAAGATGAAAGAAATATGAAACATGTTTATGAAGAACACGTCAACACTGACATGACATGGATTGAATTTCGTGAAATGTGTTCAAAAATATGGAGTATACCTTTCAATTATGTTGTAATTAATAAAGATTGTTCAAAAAACAAAGGATGTTATAGAAGTAAATTTGACACGTTTGTAGTCTTTGACTAAGAACACGAATACATATAGTATATAAGGCTATTACCTTTCTAACAATATTATTCACCTTACGACGCTAAATCAATTACGACCTATTTACCAATATGGAAAAATCATTAAAACAACAAATTGTTGATGCGGCAGAAGCTGTAAAGATAAAAGTACGAAAAATGAGAGATACCGAGATTAACAATAAACAAGCACTGGAATCTGTTTTCAAACCTGTAACAGAACCACTTAACTTAATTGCTAATGCTGCTAAGCAAGCTCCTCTCCTGCGTGTCAGTGATGATTTTGCTGATGTTCCGTTTACTAACGAAACTTTGCAGAAAGAAGGAACTGGTAGCTCAGAAAGAAATGAAAATAATGATGATGAAGACAAATATGAATCCGATATCAACAGTGACTCTTCTTATGAATCAGTAGTTGAAAGTAATCAAGCTTGTGATACGTCATCCTGGTCAGTATCTTCAGAGGCGTTGGCAGATATTCCATTTGGAGTAAGAAAAGACCGCGGGCAATTGATGTTAGGTTCTGCTTGCATAACGATCAACGATCAATACATCACCGTGGCTGAACGTAAATACCGAAATACACCTGGTTTAAAACAGTTGTTGCTTAAGAAAGATGTGGACTTAAGCTTGGTTACAGATAGTGATATGCAAAATTATAAGTTGATGTTACTTGACACAAATGCACATCGTCGAGACTATGAGCCAAGTAAGCCAATAAAAAGTAATAAAGGACAAAAATATTTGCAAGTTATTAAACCTCTTTTTCAACTAAAGAATACAGTTCAGGGAAAGGGTCTACCGTTACTAAAAAAGTGGCGAAAAAACGTAGATTTAGTGTACTGGGATAACCCTAATGAATTAGTGGACAGGTTGAAATTGTTAATTGCATCTAGAGATGCTGGCAACACAGGATTAGATAATGAAATTATTTCTATCATTGAAGAATTGCGTGAATGTAAAGTTATAAATAAATAAATATTTTAAAATGTGTTTATTTTACTATCAACCTCTCGATACAATACACCTTAAACATGAACGTAGACAAATTCGGGCACTTCATTCACAAAAGAATGCGTTTATCAGAATTATTTGAGTTTAATGAAAATGCATTATTAAAATCAGAAAACGGAGACTTTGATTTAAAAACATCAAAACTGAGAGGAATTAGAAATCCAGTAGAAGCAGACGATGCTGTGAACAAGGATTATGTAGATCGATTGAATGCTAACACGTTAAAAGAATTAAATAATCTGGCTGTGAACAAGGATTATGTAGATCTATTGAATGCTAATATGCATAAAGAATTTAATAATCTGATTGATACATTGCGTTCTCAAATGATAAAAGATGCAAAGGGTATAGTTCAAGGTACTTTAAAAGCAAGGGTACTTGAGGTTTCAACTCAGTTGCAAGATAAGTTTTATACTAAAGCAGAGGTAGATAAATTACTTGAAAATCTCAGTAATGACAAAACAACAAATAGTAAATGAAATACATAAAGCTGCACGAAGAAATTTCCTTAGACGTACTGTCATTCTAAAGGGGATCGATGACTTGTGGCAAGCTGATCTAATGGACATGCAGAAACTGAGAAAATATAATAAAGGTCATAATTACATATTAGTTGTAATTGACTGCTTCTCAAAGTATGCTTGGACAGAGCCGTTAAAATCAAAAAATAAACTTGATGTTTCTCATGCATTTAAAAGAATATTGATTAACAGTCATCGTAAACCTGTTAATTTACAAACTGATATGGGAACAGAATTTTATAACATCACCTTTCAATCGCTTATGAAAAAGCACAACATTAACCACTACTCATCGTTTTCTACTAAAAAAGCATCAATTGTGGAGAGACTGATTAGAACTGTAAAAAATAATTTATATAAATATTTTAGTCTCAATGGAAACTATAAGTGGATAGGACTACCATTGGAAGATACATTGAAGAGATATAACAACACAAAACATCGCACTATTCAATTTAAACCGGTAGATGTTAATAAAGGTAACGAACAAGTAATCAAAGAAAATATTAAAAAAAATTACAAACATGATTTAGTTCAGTGGAAGCCTAAATTCAAAGTTGGTGATTGTGTTCGTATAAGTAAATACAAACATAATTTTGAGAAAGGTTACACTCCTAATTGGTCAACTGAATTATTTATTATAAAAAAGGTAAATAAAACCATACCAGTTACATATCACATAGAAGATCAACGAAAGCAAAACATATTAGGAGCGTTTTACGAACAAGAACTGCAAAGATCGAATTATCCTGATGTTTATTTGATAGAAAAGGTTTTGAAAAAGAAAGGAAATAAATTGTATGTCAAATGGTTAGGTCTAAATAGTGCAGAAAACAGTTGGATTGAAAAAACTGCAATAATGAACTAATATATTATATAACCATTTTTCATTTGAAATCCTATCATTATAATTTGAGTAATGCAAGGAGGTGGACTAGTTAACAGGATAATTAATAATCTACCATTCGAAGTTCATTTGCCAGGATACAATTATTGCGGACCAGGAACCAAACTTCGCAAACGCTTAGCGCGAGGTGACCCAGGTGTAAATAAGCTAGACGAAGCTTGCATGCAACACGACATTGCGTATACAAACCATACAGACTTATCAAATCGTCACAAAGCCGATTTACAACTACTTAACATGGCTAAACAAAGACTTGAATCCAAAGATGCAGGGAAAGGTGAAAAGCTAAGCTCTTGGCTAGTGAGCAAAGTTATGAAAACGAAACTAAAGTCTGGATCTGGCATTAAAACATTTAAAAGCTTAGTTTCAAAAATAAAATCAAAAATTAAGAAACTCAAACGCAAAGATAATAAGACTTTAATAAAAGCAGCTTACTTAGCCGCAAAAAAGTTATTTCCAAACATTCATCATCGAATTCGAGTACCCCGAGTAATACCCATACCAAAGACTGGAGGAGTTCTACCTTTAATTCCAATTTTCGCTGGTTTATCGGCTTTAGGAACTTTAGCTGGTGGTGCAGCTGGCATTGCAAAAACCGTCAATGATTACAAAGCGAACAAAAAAAATTTGCAAGAAACAGAACGACATAATAAAGCTATGGAGGCTTTAGTGTTGGGTAAGGGTTTATACATTAAGCCGTATAAAAGCGGTAAAGGATTGTTTATAACATCTTCAAAAAACTGAAAAATATGCTACCCAATCGCCCTCTAACTAATGTAGACATTCAAAAGTATTCAAGAGACATCCCATATTTTCGTGGGGTCTACATGAAGGATCGACTACCTCGGAAACCGAAACGCATTGAATGTGGTATCGTTAATTTAGATGATTCTAAGAACGAAGGAACGCATTGGGTAGCTTATGCTAAAGTATACAATCACTGCGAATACTTTGATAGCTATGGAAATTTAAAACCTCCAATGGAATTGATGCAATATTTAAAAAATTGTAATGTGTTTTATAATTATACAAGATATCAAAAATTTAACGCAGTCAATTGTGGTCATTTGTGTCTAAATTATTTATGGACTTTTTGGAATAAAAATGTATTATAAAATATATGCTTTTCTTTCATTTCAATCATTTGCAAGATGTCACTCACTTTGTCGATAACTGGAGACTCGTCAGTGTTAACTACAAACTATCCTAATACATTGCAACTAGATGGAGAGTATGAGTGTGCTTTATTACACTTTTCAACATTTAATTCTATTCCAAACATCGATAAAAGTAATAATAAGTTCTATTATGGCTTTAATGAAGTTATTGAAATACCGGATGGCACTTATGAATTGCAAGATATCGGCGATTATTTAAAATCTGAAATAAAAGATGCAGCAATCAAACTACGGTGCAATAATAATACTTTAAAAACTACAATATTCTGTACAAAAGACATTAATTTTATCAAAGAAGACTCTTTTGGAAAACTATTAGGATTTAACAAACAAATCTTGAAAGCAAATAAATGGCATGTGTCACAGTCTCCAGTCAACATTCTACCTACGACCGTTGTCAGGATTGAATGTGATATTGTAAGCGGTTCATATGTAAACGGTGAACCAAGTCATATTATTCACGAATTTGCCCTTAATGTGCCACCTGGATACAGGATCATAGAAATCCCGAAGAACGCAATATACTTTCCAATCAATCAAAACAACATAAGCTGCATACATATTAGACTGTTAGATATAAACAAACGATTAATCAATTTACGCGGTGAAGAAGTGCAGGTATATCTGCATCTTAGAAGAAAAAAATGATTGACTACAATAAAAATGTGTCTCAACATGTAAAAAATATCAGTTCTGCTCGAGCTACCTATCAAATAAGACCTATCTCTAAGAAGAAAATAAAATTAACTAAAGACAATAAAGCATTCCTTAGAGCGATCGGATTGTTAAAATGAACATCTTAGACGTTTTATCCGCTCCGACTTATGATAACACTATAGAAGGAATCGAATTTCATTCCTACAAGCCCTATGTAACAAGTTTCAACAGGAACGATGAAATTCGCATACCTATCAACCAACAGAACTTATACATATTACCATCAGCTAGCACCCTATATTTGGAAGGAACTATTATCGTTAGCAAAAAAGATACGAAGGACAAAGCTACTAGTGTCAATTTCACGAACAATGCTCTACTCTACTTGTTCCAAGACATTAGGTATGAGCTAAATGGAGTGGAGATTGATAAAATAAAAAATGCAGGTATAACAACAACTATAAAATCACTCATTTCGATGAACGAAAGTGAATCAAAAATGTCTAATGCCTGGGGGTGGAATATTGATGGCATAAAAAATATCGATGGAGGAAGATTTTCTGCCTCTATACCACTTCGGAATATCCTCGGTTTCGCAGAAGATTTTAAAAAAGTTGTAATAAATAGTAGACATGAACTGATATTGTTACGAAGTAACACTAATTTGAACGCTGTAAAACTTAATACTGGCGAAGTAGTAGATGATGTTCAGATCAACAAAATCATATGGCGCGTACCGCATGTTAAAGTATCGGACAAAGAAAAAATTGGTTTGTTAAAAGTATTAGAAAAAGATCGCCCACTTCAAATGATATACAGAAATTGGGATCTGTACGAATATCCAGCTTTGCCTAAAACTACAAAACATACCTGGTCTATCAAAACTTCATCTCAAATAGAAAAACCAAGATATATTATTATTGGTCTACAGACAAAGAGAAAAAACAATGCACATTCTGACATGTCTCAATTCGATCACTGCCATATTCGAGACGTTAGAGTGTATCTCAATTCAACCTATTTTCCATATGAAAACTTAAATGTGAATTTTGCTAATAACAGAATCGCTTTATTATACGAGCAATACACCAGATTTCAACAGTCGTATTATGGACGTCGCTCGGAGCCCATACTAAACGAGAAACAATTTAGAGATTTAGCACCGCTGTTTGTAATCGATTGCTCTAGACAAGCTGATAATCTAAAGACTGGACCTGTTGTGGATGTGCGGGTAGAAATTGAGAGTGATTCGGAAATACCAGATCAAACTTCAGCATACTGTCTCATACTCAACGATTGTATTGTTGAATACAAACCATTAAGCAACATTGTGAAGAAGATATCATGAACGCAGACATCATCATTGTCGAACTCCAAGGATTTAAAGATTTATTTAATAATTTCATTGTGAAAGAAGTGGCCATCGTAAGTCAGAATCATACTCAAACGTTCTTGGTTAAACCACCGTGTTCCTTTTATTACTTAACAAAAGAAGAAAAGAAACAAGTACGATGGTTAGAAAAAAATCGAGGAATTTTCTGGCGTGAGGGCTTCATAGACTACAGAGAGTTTCAACACGTTATCTTACCATATTTAAAAAATAAAAGAATTATTACAAAGGGTTTGGAAAAGATTAAGTGGATTAAAGATTTATGCGTAAACTGTGAAGTGATTGACATAGGCGAGAAAGGGTGTCCTAATTTCGCGACATTAAAAAAAAAGTTTTGTATAAATAAAACTGATTTTAATTGTGTGAACCATAAAGCTAATTGTGCATTAAATAATGCAGTGTGTATTAAAAAATGGTATGTTGATAATAATATGTCTGTATTTAATTTATTTTAAATAGAATTGTGTTGAAGAGTTAATAAAAAATATTTATCTACCTTACAGTGTTTTATTTAATAATCAAGGTAACCCACATAACTAGTTATAAATTAGCTATAGCAAAATGATATTTCTTATAAATTTTATTATAAAATTTCAAATACATGTTAAATTAATTAATCTAATAAAAAACTAACTACGAATAACCTATTATTGTGTCATTACACTAGAGCTAATTTAGAGTTCGAGTATACAAAATAAAACACAGTTTAAATTATAAACAAAATAGATTTATTTACATTATTTCCAATTATTACAAACTAATGATAACCGTCCTACATAGTTTATTTAATGTTTACTATTCGTACCTACCTAATTACAAACTTGTGATGTATGAATATTATCCTAACTAGATTAAATAAAGAAATTAATATTAACTACATTACAATATTTTTAGACTATGTACAGGATAAAATGTAAAAAGTTAATTAAAATAAAACGTAACTACATTATTTGATATTTATACATTCAAAAGTTATACAACTTAAAAACCTAAGATGCTTAAAGACTAAAGAATAAGAAAACAAATAAATATACCTTAATAACTACAATATTACTTACATAATTTATTATTGTTTATTACAAAAAATCTTACACATTAACTTATAAAGTAGGTACTTACAGAATAATGGCACCAGTTAATAATAACAACTGTCCCCACCAAGTTTTTTTGATATTTTATTAATTAACGATTGCGTCTCCTCCATAACATGGTCCACCGATTCAGTTACTACATACTGCGCACTTAACACTACCACGTCCTGATTGTCACTTGCAGGTTCTGGTTGTTCACTGATATCCAACACTTGTACCTGGATAAGTCTTAAACCTTTTTTCTTCTCATTGTTTATGACGAATGATTGACATGTAGACAGAGATGATTTCTGCTTTAGTCCCTCTCGTCTTGTTCTAGGCTTCTTGTTGATAGGTTCGCAATTTTGTCTTGCTCTAGGCTCCTTGTTGACAGGTATTTGTTGTTCTGGGAAATCTGGTATATGCCAGCTTAAACTGGGAGTCGGAAAACCTTGAGCGTATTGTGAGAAGTCGATAACATCTGGTGAATCATCCATTATCAATGATCTGAAACAATCGAAATAATAATTAATTATAATTTCATAAAACAAAATGATGAAATAAAGTTATACGTAGATTGGTACTTGTACAATACTTACAATTCGTTTCGTTTTTATTTGACGAGATATGACCGCTCCGGCAGACTGCTTACTGATGTATGTTCTACACAATAATATTACTGTGGAACGCGGTTAATATGTAATTAGACTCCATAAAGCCTTACGCTGTGATTCAATTTCATGTTTCAACATGTTCAAGCTCGTGCAGGCGCACCTGGTCAACGTCAAATTCTACACCGCGCGTGCAAACTTCGAGCTATGAGTGCTTTGTCATCAAAAATGGACCTTACATGTTTTATCAAGTTGGAACCTGTTTCTTTGTCACCAATCAGGAATGGACATGAAACTAATGTTTTAAATAATACAAGTACCTATGGTATTTAATCAATTTCATGTTTCAACAAGTACGAACAGTTATGTCGTGTGCAGCATGAAGCGACGTGAGCGAGCACCTGATTAGTGTTATATTTCATACCAGGCAGCGCGATGCGCATTGTCATCAGGAATGGAAATTAAACAAATATAATTATGATAGTAAAATACGATTTATTAAAGTATGTATTTAATTAATACAAATAAAAGAAAATTATAGTAACCATAGTAACCTGTAAGTAATTATCAGGTCTGAATTGGCAGAGAATATTTTCCTAAACTTCTAGACTGTATGATGTCTCTTTCTGAAATTCCAGAATAATAAACATACTCTACCTATTCTGACCTTCGATAATTATCCTAATTTATAATATTGATATTACTTAAACTATTTACTAATTAAATGTAAGTTTGCAACAAATATTTGGGACACCAAGGGAATATATATTTTTACATGATTATTAAGCGAGGTCCAGACACATGTAATGTGAATGTACTGTAAAATTAATAGGTGTCTGTCTAGTACTTGCGTAATATTATCAAACTCTGCATTTAAACTTCACAAGTTTTATTTACCATTTACAATCAATAAGAAACATGTTAAAATGTATCTAATGTAATTACGTTTCAATTGTAGTAATGCATTACATAAATATAGTTGCGTTACCCCAGGCTAAAGTAGAAACTTTATCAAACGATAGCAATCGTTTATCGTCATTGCTTGAAAGTGCTATTTTATTTACGTCATGTGTGAATATTTCATGTTTTATTGACCTAAACAATACATTTTTTTTGCGAATAACATTGCAATTGTACAAAACATTTTTATAATCTAACATATTAAATTTTTTAGTAATACATTTTTTTGTACCTTTTGCCTTTTTAATTGTTTTATTTAACATTTTAATACAATAAAGTTTTGAGCGCAGTCCTACGAATTCTTTGATAATGTTGCCACCCATTTCATCTTTAAACAGTCCTGGAACCTTCTTATTAATAATTGGTAAGTTATAGTCATTGTTACAGTCATAATTGCTGGTATCAAAATATTTTAGAAAATGGAGCTTGAGGTCTTTATAAACGTCATCACTCTGTACATCATACACAAGACTATCTGTGTCAGTATAGCACAATTCAATTCGGTTACCATAAAAAGGTTTTATGATAGAGTAATGAAAGTCGTACATATGAGTCTTAGATAATTCTAATACTGCGAAACCTATGTATATTGGTTTATTAAGTATTATACGCACAGGTTTCATTTGGATTGCCACTAGATCATCAGAAAAAACAGAAGCGCTATGAAAATATGGACTAGCTATCAATTTCTCAGCACAAGTGGTCTTTTTCGTTTTATTGTTTGAATCACACCATTTGTTAACTAATTTTACTTCTATTCGATTTTCATTATTTTCCAAGGTCTTTCCGAAAATACTATTGTTCAATAATTTGAAAAAGTCTTGTTCAAACGTTGACTCTGCTTTTTGACGTAACTGAGTGTTAATATCAATATATTGTTTTAAATAACAACTTTGCTTAAATATAATAGCGCGATGGATCCTTCTCAATACTAAACCGTACTGTAAACATTTTTTTAAATGTACGTAATGAATAACATAGTGATATTTATCGTACAAGTTTGGTATTAACTTTTTATTCTTACCACCAGGTGGTAGGCATTTTTCTGGACAAAAAGGAAAGTCATTGTGTTCCATGTGCAAATTCGTTGGATATATTAAATCGACTTCAAAAATGTATCCGTTTTCCGCGGTATCACTGATATCTGCTAAGTTCAATTGTAAAAAATCAATTTCATGTCTATTCATAAATCTAAAATCGGAATAGGGTAGGGATTGACACATGCTATAACCATATAAATTGTTACAATCTAAATAAATGATAAATGAATTTGGACGAGTTGGATCGTAAGTATCTAAATATTTATGATTGGCTTTGACATGTCTTTTGGAACACATACAAACACCACCTCGAATACCTTTTTGTATCATTCTAAAAATTTCAACATCACTAATTAATTCTAATTTAACTCCTGTTTTTAAAAGCATTGCATCAAAAGATAGACTTGGTGCTGTAAGATAGAACGCGGGATCGAGATTGTAATGTAATTTACAAGTTTTTCGAAAATTTTCAAAAACATCTGTTAACAACAGAACATCTGTTTTGAGATATAAATCTGTGTACATACCCATGTTTTGAATATTAAATACTGACCAAACAGACCGAGCGTGTTCATAATCTTCGTCGGTAATTGTTTCATTAGATAAGGAGTTAAAAAAATATTTTTTAGAGGGTAAACACGTATCTTCATAACGTTCCCATTGAGACATATAGTCATATGGATACACTCCTTTACGGGTGAGTAGATTAAATTGTTTTTTATTAGAAAAATAGGATTGTAATTGTTTAAACTCTTGTTTTTTCATTGAACTAACCAACTTTTCTAAGCTTGTTCCTAAAAACTTGAAAGAATCTACAAACCGTATCTGTATACTTTCACTATCGGAAATCGGAATATACTTCGTGAATGAAATATAGTTTTCTTTTGTTTTAGGTATCACTTTTATAGATCCAGGCGCTTCGCCTAATTCTTTTATGAAAAGGTGACAATCATATCCGGACAAATTATGAAAAAATACTGGCAAAAATGTCGGTTGTTTGTATTGCATATTACAATAACTATGAGCTGCACCACGATATTTACCAGTCAAGTGACAATGATCGCGAACCCTATCGCCGAACAAGAAGTGTTCACAAATATGACATTTTATCGCGTTTTCAAAGTCGCGAGCATTATCATTTGAGTAAATCATAGGAACATTATTTTTTAACATATCATGAATTTGTTGTGCATCTTTATAAATAGACTTCACAAAATTTAATACACAATCCGAACCGCGATAAGAAACGAAACGATTATGGCTTTCATCTAGCGTACACGTAATATGATAAGCGAAAGCTACAGGCACGTGTCGCTGTCGTGTAACAGTACCTGCCTTAGAGGGGTCAAGATCACAAGATTCATACCGCTCTAGCATTGTTTCAAAATCTGCGTATATGACAAATGGTACAATTTGCTTTCTAATATAATTTTCAAATTGTATGAACGAACCTTTTGGAGGTAGTTCAGTGGCGACACCTCCACAACTATGCGAACTAAGATTGTCGCATGAATTAAAAAACATTAAACAAACGTCACAAAAGTACAGTTTACTGTGATGTTTTGTTAATTGATTCTTAACAAGTCGCGGCAAGTCTTTAATGAGACAGTAATGTGAGAAATCATCTCTTTCTAAATAAAGTAAATGAATCACCTTTCCGTTCAAGGCTTTTGGTTTGTAAAGCGGTCCTATGATGGTATTATTTTTTAAACCATAAATGTAAATGCAAATTTCAGGGTTATTTACTTCGAACCGCGCAATATCTGTGAAATTCATTGGAAATGATATGTTCTTAACATTTAACACGTTACGAAAATCCGGGTACGAAGATACTCTATCGGGATGAGTTTTGGCTGGATATAAAGCAGCAACAACAGACCAAAAAAAACAATACTCATCATTATTGTGGATATTAATGCATGCTTTTTTCGATTTTATTGAAGAAGGCAATTCGATAAAGCCTGAACCGCGCAAAGGTTGATATTTGTTAACATTGACTTCCAAATGAGAACTGCTCAAGAACGTCCATCCACTATCTCGATCCTGAATTTCTTCTATCTTTTTTGTTAAAGTGTTTTTGACTTGAGACAATAATGAATCAAATTCATAATTCTGATGCAGAGTAAAGTTTTTTGTGGCAAATGATTTAATCTCCTGAGAATCATTTTTAATCATTAAAAACAAAGCAAAATATTCAAAATTAACTTTTAGACAAGTGTGTTCTTTAAGAGACATGTAAATAAGCGTTTTAATTTTGTCGCAAATATTATTGAGAAATGGTTCTAGCGAACAATTCTCAGACGGATCGACAATTCTATAAGAAGTTATACGATTACGAAATGCAGAATGTATTATTTCAACACCTTCGCAAAAAGGCAAAATACTTTTGTTTTTATGATTAGTACTACGTAGGTGACCTGTCCAGTGACTGCGCTCAACAGAGGTATTACAAACAGTACAGAAAGGCATTATAGCTTAAAATAGTTTTAGACTTACTATTAGTTGTTGCTATATATTATTATTATTGCGATTATGATAGACGTCTGCTAAATAGAATATAGACCTGGTGCCCCAAAACTTAAATATTTATTTTCTATTTATACTATCACTATAAAAGACGGGCTCAGAATTGTCAAATAATTCATGAGTCCGTCTCATAAAAACTTGTAGACCATCCCACTGCGGCGTGTTGCGGTTAAGCTGCACTTTTAGAGCCACCGAGGCTTTCTTCCACCGATCCTCTTTAGGGGTGGAGGCAACATCGGCCTTGTTGTAGACTTTTACCTCCACATAGAAGTCCCCGGTTAAGTCCACCGTTCGCCGCACTTTCCCGTTAGCGACACGGCTGATGAGGGTTGAACCGAAGTCTCCAACTGAGGTCAACGAGGGAATGTAGTCCTCGAAGCCAAAGAGGTCCGAGCCCGAGCTGCGTCTTTTACTGTAAACAATTTAACATTTTATTACATTCACAACACAAAATTACATTTATTTTTATGGAGAATTGAGGGCATCATCTGTGTACGGGGATAGAATCTACTAGGACAAAAAGCATGATATCTTGTTATAATAATTTCAATAACAATACCTCATGAACTAACTGTAAACATTCCTGCAAGGAATATAATCGGAAATTGATTTCAGCGCTTTCTGCGTTACAGTTATAATTTAACGTATATCTGTGTATAACATACATTTAATTGATATAACATACACAACAAGCAATAACACAAAATTACCTTGATTTCGATTCTGATGGCGTGGTGCTCTCGGAAGCTTTGCGCTTCGCCACCTTCTTCTTTGGTTGCACCTTCGCAACCTCGGCTACAGCTGCGGTTGGTGTATGGAATTCTGAATCGGAGTCCGACCTGAAATGGAACACATAAAATTAATTTTGTAACTAACAACTGTGACTTAATTAAGACTATCAATACATCAGCTAGCAGGCTGGGTAGCAGTCATGATGGATAGGTAGGGCATGATAACAGTAACATCAGCCGGCAGGCAAAAACCAGGTCCGTAGCTGAATAGTAGTCGCAATGGAAAGATAAAACATGATAATCATAAGTTCATAACAGCCGGCAGGCAAAAACCAGGTCCGTAGCTGAGCATTATGACTAGGTACATATTTAAAATTATGAATTACTTACTTACATGTTAGAAAGTCGATTTTAAAGCAGCGCTAGTACTACTTGTCACTTTGAAGATTCTGGAGCGAATGTAATTTATTTATTAAAATTAATTCGTTTATATACACAAAAAAATACTAATTCAGCAAGAAAATAGGTTATTTCAATATTAAACTCTAAGTACTTGTCTTACAGTTGTAAAAAACAAATATGATGTTTACGTCATATTGAACCGTATTGTTTGTATACCAATTCTGCAAAATTGCAATTTGTTCATAAGGACTGAAAAATAAAGCCGACAAAGTGAACCCGATTCATTACCCTGTGATTCATAACTAAATTAATATGTATAATTAATTTAATAATTGATGTATGTTTGTTGAGATTTTTTTTACTTCACAATTAAGTTAATGTGAGAGGTGAAACTAAGAACAGTCAAATTAATTCTTGTAGGTAGGTGCATATTATAGATTTTTTGAATTCTCTCGACGTTGAAAGTAAATTTGTGAACATAGTTGTTTACTAAAAACAGTTAAGCAGAAGTAGTTAATAATTAATCATAACTATTTTGAGAAAAACATACTATTTTGTAATACATACAAACCAATCCATGTGTTCGATAATGTTAAGTTGCAGTTAAACTCGATATTTCGACATTCGACAAACTAATAACATTTTCATTCGTACTATTAAATAATCACCTAAACCCGCAATTAAAGAATCCAATGCACTGTGACGTGTGGGAATCGAATGCACGTGTCTGAGTTATGGTTTCATAGTTGCCCAATTTATCAATAATAACTCGAGTCCTCCTATTATCCCAAATAATCTTAATGTACACAGTGTTCTCTTTTTTCAAGGTGATCTTACTTATAACAGTTTAGATCGCACTCGATGACAAGTGACAGATAGCGTATTTGATACAAAATATATCATATAAAAAAATTTATAATCTTAGTACCTAGAAGAATGAAACACGTTAAAACTAGAACCGATTACAAACTTTTAGAATTAAATACGAAAATAATATTTAGGAAGTTCTTTATAAAACAAATTTAGTGTTTACAACATGATAGTCATGTTACTATACAATATAAATGCATGGAATGCAATTTGTGTACACGTGGAAAGTGTGCATTACATTGATATTGAACTTTGCTGATTCGAACTAACAAAGCACACTTATATATAAAGCTACGTAGCATTTACATCTACGTAGCAACCGGGTACGGATACCGTCAACGGAGTCTACAGCAACGGATTTACACACAGTCTTTACGCTAGAATGAATAATGTGAGATACGTTTCTAATCCGGTTGCCGTTGACAAGTGTATCCGTGCCTTAGCTTTATGCATGCATGGCAAGGATCGACTATCTGTAATCCGTATGACCACGCTTACCACTTGATTGTTACGTGTTGATGTAAAAGGTTGTATCGTCTGTAATGTGTTAAATTTAAATTTAGATGTCCTCGAACCAAACTGGTCACAGAAAAAAATGTGTGTGGACCTAAGGGTGTGCGCTATTTTACTTTTGTGGAGAGACATGAGACAATCTGTCCTAAATTTAGTTTAATGTATGCGGTATCCTAAAGTTCAGATTTCCTTGAGCCAATCTGGTCACGAAACGGGTATGTGTGTTATCCTAAGCGGCATTGCACCATCCTTAAGTATGTGGAGAGAAATGAGACAATCTGTCCTGAATTTTAGGTTACTGGTTCATTTCGATATATACCTGATTATGTTAACGTATAAAGCTTTATAGTTGATTTAAGCTGGTGAGTATAATTAAATAAACCGAGGATTGAATTTGAGGTAAGCCATCGATAAACTTTTCGTATTATTGGGCGTTCTATTCCACCGAAAGCGACGAAGGCGAACAAAGTGAGCCGTAGGAAGCGATAGGTGGTCTAGAATGCCCAATAATACACTACTGATAACTTTTTTTTGTTGATATGAGCGAACCCATTTAAACTATATCTCACCTGGTGAGCGATGATGTAGTAGACGGTGAAGCACGCTTGCCTAGAAGTCATTTCTCTCTTGTCTTATGGACCCTTGGGTTGTTGGTATCAAGAAACATAAACTCCGTCAGGGAATTCTAATCCTAATCCCTTATAATATGTCAATTATATTCCAAAGACGTTTAGTGCGTATAGGTCGGATGTCCACCATATACCTCTGGATATCTAGATCTTGGCAGCACTAATATTAATAAATGAATGTTATCCACTTAAGGCTTCTTGGTGTTACGTCTATGTGTCCTATAACAGAAACTTGTCTCTAGCAAAGATAATATTTAATGACCATCAAGAAACAGTCGAAATAATCCAAAAAACTTATGTATTGGAAATAAACTTTTACTCGTTATTGAAATTCGATGAAGCCTCTTAACTTGAAGTCGTTGGTGATTGATTGAATCGGATCATACTATTAAGGAAAATAGAGAAGAATTTAAAATATTTATTAGATAAACAGCTGCCTTCATATTCTTCTTCGTGTTGGTGAGTCATCCAGTTAATAAATATCTAAAACCACATTAATTTGAACTTTCTTATGTATGAAATTGAGAATGTTATTAATAAATTTGACAAATTGCGTAACATGACAATAGGTTTCCTTTTGACAGTTCAACAATGTCCATTGCTTGCATAGTTGTCGTGAACATGCATGTGTTTAACAAAGGACGCAATGTATTGTTCAATTGACTAAATTTACGCCATATTGTGATCGCCAGTTTGTTTTGTAACTTGTGTTTTTTATGGGCTTATATAAACTTGACACTAATTATAAGGTAAAGGTGAGGGTAATATATAGCAAGATTTTTAAAACGTACTTTTTAACCCCAAAAACTTACAAAAAGGACCCATTAATATTAATGTTAGTTCTAGGCAAATTAAAATTATATTTTTCTTACTCTTGTTGTTCTTTTCTGATTAATTTCTTTACGGGTCCCAAGACAGTTGACTTATTTCTCAGGGACTCGTCAAGCTTTATTGTCTCGGTACTTTTCTGGTTGTTGCTGTTGATTCTGACTTTCAGGAGATGCAGTGGTTGGGAATTTGTTGTACTTGTCCCATATCTCCAAAAAAGTGACAAAATTTTATACCTCTGCGAAAAATCTGCAAAACTTTTACATATTTTAAACTTCAAGCTGTCGCGCGGCGTCGGATCGACCGCACGCGATACATTTTCGTGCATAATATCGAGATTTCTAATCTATACTTCTATACTATATTACTTTACTATTCATATAATAATAATAATATTATTACAAGGAAAGATTAAACTTAAAAACTACTGGACCGATATCAAAAACTCTTTCACCGATGGGAAGCTACACTATCCCCGGGTGACATAGGTTACTTTCTACCCCTGTATTCCCAGAGGAACGGAAAAAACGCGGGTGAAACCGCGAGGCGTCCGCTAGTCACAAATATTTATCATTTCTATTAGCCTGTAATTCGTTCACTGCGCACGAAAACCACTAACTACATTCTATTTTTCTTCGCGCCTTCCAAGGGGCACAAAAGTGATTTTTCAATCTGGAGCAGGCGTCGAAAAGGCGCGCGCTTGCCCTTTAATTTTACCATGAAGAGATGACTGATTGTGAAGAAAACTAGACCTAAGTACATAATACACACTTTGGTATCTTTTATTTGATTTCAACAACTAATTGGAAAAAACTAAATAATAATAAAAAAGTACAAAATTGGTTCCTGATCCAGAGAAACTTGTTCAATTCTAAGAATTTGTTTTTAATTTAAACAGACTATTTTTAGCACAAATATAGATAATGTGTGAATATAAATAGTAAATATTTTTTGCTTTATTGATGGTCTAAATCCTCTATGGATATAATAAAATATTTCTATGTCTAAATCCCTGAAAACTTCCATAGGTCCATCAGGTTACGTGGGACCGCTGCCGTTTCTAAAAAACGCACGCCCGCTTGAGGGTTAAAATAAAAGCGTTTAGTTCGAGTTTTTCGGCGATTTTATAGGATTAGGAGAAACGATTTGGGATTTACCTGTAAAATATTGCACGGACAGGAATTATTCTAAGTCTTAAAGATGGCAATCTTAATCCAGAGATAAATCCTATTGATTCGGTGAATTTATTAGATTGATATCAAGAGACAGATGGTGTAACACCTGGTTATCGTACTCACAACCTCTGTCACGTAAGTTGCGTTAGGTACTTCTGCGTCATCAAAGAAACAAACATATTTTATTTGTGACTCGCACAGAGAGAGACGAGCGCGGGAGAAACAGATTCTTCAAAAAAAACCATAATTAATAATATACCCCGTGCGAGACCAGCTTTGAGCCCTAACCTAAGAATTTAACATTTATTTCAGGACCTGAGAAAAAGGGTCTGACAGACAGTCAAATGGACACCGAAGTGGTCCTGTTAAATATTTTTTTTGAGAAACAGAATCCTAAAACGTAACATTGCTTGTTATTTCATAGAAATTAATGCACAACCGAAAAGAATTGCCAAACTTAAGTGGCAGTGGGCAGGGCACATTGCGCGCAGAACGGATGGTCGATGGGGCCGAAAAGTTCTGGAGTGGCGACCGTGTACCGGAAGACGTTGCGTTGGAAGGCCTCCCTCTAGTTAGAGTAATAACCTGGTCAAGGCTGTGGGAATCCGGTCGATGCGAAACGTACAGGACCGATCAGTGTGGCGACGCTTTGGGGAGGCCTATGTCCACTAGTGGATCTCTTTCGATTGAAATTAATAATTATGATGATGATGAATATAAAGAAAAACGCAAATATTTATCATAGTAATTTGTTGAAATTAACTAAGAGAATCACAATAACTAATGAGTTTTTAACGTACCAAACGAGTTGACAAAGACATTCGTATCTGTTTACCTTCATGTTTTCAGTGTTCTCTAATGCAATAGTTCGTCGCAGTCTGTTTGTAGTCTAGCATTACTACGTTACCTGCCTTTGTGTCTTCTTTTAGTACGAGATACCACCGCATAAATCTGTACTTATTAAGTTTTTGATTCAACTTAATTAATATGAAAAATTTTCGATAGAAGACTAGATTACACCAGAATTGCCTAGTACTAGGAATTCGTTTCATATTCATATTTTTCATTGTAAACAAAACAAACATAATACTAATTCAGAAGAACTTATGAACAAAGACGAGCTTAACCAATAATTGGGTTCTCTAACAGCAAATCTCACTATTATATCACAAAGAAGCGGTGGCGCGCTATTTTATGATTAGATAGACATTTAGACAATTAGGACAGTTAACAAAAGCGCACAACAAAACTTAAAAACACTTGAAATCAATCTGATTCTGTACCGCGGATAAGGATGCCGCATCAACCAGCTCTCAGTTAGGCGCAATTTATTGGTTCAAGATGCAATCAGATAAACTGGCAACCCATAGATTTCGGCTGACTGAGAACTGGCAACCTTTTTTTCTAATTTCTACATCACTTTCTTTCAAGTGACGTTGGATTAACTTGAAAAACTTATTTATCTGGGGTTACTTATCAAGCATAGATTGCAATGTATTTAATTAAGGCGATTGCGGTTAGATATTGCCCGGCAACCCTACAGCAATCATTTCTACTATCAAGAATCATTCATGAAAACTCATTATTTGATAAACAAAACTGCCTGTAGATTTTAGCAGAGGGATCTTAGGCTGTTTGTAGTTGTCTGAAACGACCTTTCGTACAACGTGGACATAACAAAGCATAGCCTATTGTCCACTTTTGTGATTGCAGTGGAACAAAAGCGGCATAGGAAAGCTCTCTGTAGCCGCTCTAGCAATAACTAAGCAGGTTGCAGAACGTAAGCTTAGCTTACTAACTTTAGCTTACCTCGCATCGTTGAGGTAATTTTTAAAGTACCGTACGTCTGAATGGTAAAGCAAAACGCTTTTCTATAGAATTACTCTCCTCTCTTCTCTGTCTGCCATAGCTATTTTTCTCTGAATCTGCTGGACCTTGGTACACACAACAGTTGGAATTTGGTAAGCATAATATTGGAACAAGTTATTAAAAAATGAACGCAAAACGAAATTGATAATGGGGTAGGTAATTTATGGGGAAAAACAAATTAGATATATTAAAAAAGCGAGTCCTACTCGCATTTGGCCGATATTTCATACTTACACAGCATATTTCGCGGTTTGCACAAAAATATTAAAAATTACTCCAGCTGAACGAGCCAAACTAAAATTACTTAGTCTCTTCGTCTACAGGCGGCTTTTGGCTGCTTTTCCACCCTCTGGTGGTTGACATCTCTATGTCAAATACCTCTGGTTGACGGATGGCGGTATGCGAATAGTAATTTAATCAGTGGAATTAGTGGCTAGCGGAGCTAGGCATACAAAAAAGCGAGAGACGCAAGCACGTCCACTTACCCTACCATGCTGCACCCCACCCGGGCCTAGCCGACCTGGTTTCGATTCCCGGTTAGGCCAAAGTGCTATTGGGTTTTTTGCTTCTGGAATCTGTTAGTAGCAGTCCGAAGCTTGGGTGTTTGAACAAATAGTTGTTCGTTTTGCCGATAGATGGCGGTGTTTAGTTTTGTTTTGTAAAGGAGGAACATAAAGTCGTTTTTTTTTTAATATAGTATATTTATTTAATCAAAGTATGTACCATTGCTATCTTTGCACTTTTGCCATCTCATAGGTAGTTCATTGGTCCACTTACTAAAAACACCATTCGGACAGGAATCAATAAAATCTTTGAAGGCGCTTTGGACTTGAATTCCCATCGGAGTTGAATTTTTCTCTTGCAAGAAGTTATCCAAATTTCGAAAAAAAATGGTAATCTGTTGGAGCAAGGTCCGGGGAGTACGGTGGATGTCTTAGACATTCCAATTGAAGCTTCTCTAATTTGTTAGCCGTCTGTTGTGCAGTGTGGGGTCTAGCGTTGCCCTGAAGCAGCAGTGGCCTAAAGCGATTTCCCAGCCTTGGCTGTTTAGCAGCTAGCTTTTCCATCATGGTTTGCAGTTGCTGACAATAGACATCCGCCGTAATTGTCTGGCTAGATTTAAGAAAGCTATAGTGAACGACACGGGCACTAGTCTACCAAACGCTTACAAGTAATTTTTTGAGTCAATTTTCGCTTGGGGCAGGATTTGGCTGGTTCGCCAGGGTTCAGCCATTGCGATGAGCGTTTCCGATTATTGTGCAGGATCCATTTTTCTTCACAGGTAATGATTCGATTTAAAATCCCTTCTTTATTGTACCGGTTGAGTAATGAAACGCAGCAGTCGACACGCGTTTGTTGGTTTGCTGCACTCAATTCATGAGCTACCCACCTTTCAAGCTTTTTCACCTTCCCAAGTGCTTCAAGTGGATTAAAACAGTTTTATCACTAACACCGCAGCCTGCAGCTAACTCGGACATGGTTTGCGATGGATCCGCTTCCACAATAGCCTTCAATTCTTCATTATCAACTTTGGTCTCCGGCCGTCCACGGGGCTTGTTCTGCAGGTCGAAATTTCCAGAACAAAAACGCTGGAACCAAAAACGTACTGTGTTTTCTTTTGCGACACCGTTGCCATACACATCATTAATTCTTCGAGCCGTTTGTGCAGCACTGGTAGCACGATGGAACTCGTACTCGTAAATAACGTGATATTTCAAGTTTTCCATTTTGTAAACTGACTGGCGCAAAGAAAAAACCAAAAAAGAAAAAAAAAACAAATGATTTACTGTTTTCCAAACACAAAAGCATGAGTAAATAGCTGTATACATTTAAAATTGGAATTTCAAACCAAAGAGGAGATATTTGAGATCAAAGTGGCCAGTACGACAAAACGCCAATTTCATAAGTAAGGACCTAATATTAGAATTAATATTTGTTTCGGGATATTTACCATGTATATTTCGATTTTGGTTGAGAGCTTGATATTTCGGCACCGTTACAAGCGCCATGAAAGTCAAAATACACATGGTAAATATCCCGAAACGAATATTAATTCTAATGATTGTGACCATGTCAGCTTAAAAACTTATATTAAAAATTATACTATTATCAACGCAGCGTAGAGAACTTGAAATAATAGTTTTTTTTTTGGCAGTGGCGTCTCGCAGTTCAGTCTAAGGTTGGCAACTGCCTAAACGGGCCTTTTTATGTAGACTTTACAATTAGGGCCTCCAGCCGGAGCAATAAAACTTCAAAGTGACCGCACTTATGGCACCCCCTGTGGGTTACGGACCTCGGCTCAAGGCATTGCTGAGGGGACAGCTGAATCTGATTTTAAATTGTTTGTGGGCAAATTTTAAATTTCTGCCTCAGCTACGTGGGCTGGCTCAAGCTAGGATCGGGGTGGGTTGAAACAATAGTAACTATTTATTTTATTTATAGGTACAACTACTGCACTCAAAATGTAGCACTGTCATTACAGGGTGTTACGGAAAGGTGTGGTCATATTTTAATACGCTCTTACCCATGTTAATGAACAACTTTCTCCAAGTAGCTCATACCCAAAAAAATGGGCTGACCAAAAATTTTATGGTTGATTTTTTGTTTTCTTTTTCCTAATTCCTTCTCTACCCTCTCTCATTTTCCACCCTTATTTTTGTTCAGCGTTACATCTTTTTCTGCTATAAATCTCTATTCCTTCGGTTTTATCTCAGCATTTTCTCCTCTTAAATATATAATTATTCATACATCGTTTTTTGGGCTATCTTATGTTGTAGTTTTTTTTCCCTAATATGGATCTTATTAAAGTCTCCGCCAGATAACAACCTGTCCTGTCTGCCTGCCTGTCGTCGCGCGATGATAATATGATCCTGTGCTCGCGCGATGACTTGCAAGCTTCAGTTAGGAAACACTAAAGAAATGTGTGTGCTTAATCTCGTCATGCGACGAAATCGCATCGTTTGCGATCGTAACCAATTAGGATGACACCTAATAGTTAGAAAAGAGGCCTCTGGGTATACTGTACCCCGAAAGGTATAAACACACATGTCCATCATAAACTTGGCCCTTCTTGGAACTTACAAGTTCTGAGAATTATAACGCAATCTCGTAACTTGTTGTCTTAAATTAATTCTGGGAAGGTAAGAGATCAATTTAGATAGACATTTTATTACTGCGTTGCCCCCTAATTCCATAACACTTGTGATTACGACCTCATTTAACTTGGAACATTTAATAGTACCTGTACGAGTCACGTCAGCATGCACAGCGACCGCTGCGGAAACGTCTCAGTCTCATCCGAGAAAATGGACAGCACCGCAGAGGCCGGCTCATAAGGCCGGTGAGACCGGTGTGAGGCAGCATTACGGTGGAGTGTACCACCGTAATGCTGCCTTCCGGGGAAGTTTTCGGTACGCAGCTTCCAAATGTTGGAATAACATTCCCCCGCCGATTAGGGAAATAAGGAATATAAGTACTTTTAAGACTAAACTTAAGAAATTCGTTCTGCCTTCACAAATCAAATTTAATGACATTTATATTGACAAATCGTTTATATAGTACTTATTTTATTTAATTCAATTTGTTATTTAATATCTTTTTAACCGACTTCGCAAAAAGAAGGAGGTTATCAATTCGACTGTGCTTTTTTATTTTTTTGTGTTACCTCAGAATTTTTTATTGGATGAACAGATTTTGATGATTCTTTTTTTATTTAAAAGCTGGTGCTTGTCATGTGGTCCCTGGTTAATTTTTCATCAAGATCTGATGAAGAAATTCGGAGATATACATCAGAACTCTTCAATAAATGACGGCATTCCACTCGGGATAGCTGCAATCGCATGTCTGTTTATTGTTTAAACCATTTCATAACATAAAATCACACTCGTAAGCTTTAAAGGGGTTCACAGGTGTGAACAGCTCGCTTAACTATTCTAGATATCTTATAGGTACACCTATGAGATAATTATTAAGGAGAGTTTGTGTATTTGTCTGTGTATAAAGAATTTGTGTATAGGTCTTTTAGGAATTTGGGTATTATAGAAATGATAACTTTACGAGACTTTCTGTTTCATCATGTTCTTACTCTTTTACGCAAAAACTACTAAGAGATGTGGTATATACTCAAATAAATGTAGTTAGCACTTTTAATCTTTACATCTATTCATTATTAGATCGCACCAGCGGTGTTTGGACGTCCCATTCAGTGCTGTCTACTTACTGATAAATCTGGTTGTTTTATTATAAAACCCAAACCCTAACTAGTGTTACTAGTGGACACCACTTATTTTATGCGGGTAGTGGGATAATTTTCAACTTTCAAGGTAAAAGGAATTTTAAACTAAGATTGGACAGAATTTAGGAAACCATTAAGTCCCAAACTTACGATAAAGTTTAATCAGACTCTTAACGGTTTCCGGTCGAGTGGCTTTCATTGTTTAAAGTATTGACGATCTTCTGTTTGAAAAGGTATACTTCATAGGTGGTCCCATGGTCATCAAGTCAGGATCTGATGATTGGATCCTTGAGAAATCGAGGCATCTCCTCAAATATTATTGGCAAACATAGCGATTTTGGCATTTTCTTTAATAATGCAGTCATTTGCACTCATAAAGTATCAATTGGTGAAATGGAACTGACGAAGAAGGCCACAGATGACCCCTGGAACTTCTTAATGCTAAGTATGTCACGGGTATAAGATATTTCGAATAGTTAACCGACTATGATGAAGCAAATACTTATAAATAAATGGTACTGATGAAAATGGTACCCTTGAACTGATCTGATGATAAAGCCGGAAGGTAGGCACTGCATGGAACTCTGAAATAAAACAATGCATTCTAGTAGTGTTTGGTCTTATTGTAATCTACATGAGATTTACTTTGGCTATAAATAATTTTCATGGTAATTGGAGGTACTACCAAAACTAAAAACTGGTAAAAAAAAAAATTTTTACAAAAAAAAACAAACCGACTTCCAAAATAAAACACCACAAAGCGAAAAATAACTTTATTTTCCGCCGGTCTATTCCGTAAATATCTCACAGTTGAAATCGACCGGTGTGTCAGATTTTCTGACTATCAAAGATCTCCAAATGACAGCCTAGACCAACAATTTTTATGTTTTCCGAGTCACAGAGGAGTCGAGTCGGTACTTATATATGTAATGTATGGTAACCCACACACGGACCGAGATAGACAACGTTGCTTAACCTAAAAAATCAACCCATATGTCTGCTATATTAGTAACTAGTGTCTACCAGCGGCTTCGCCCGCATGAGAAGTGTTTTATCATCCCATGGGAACATTGGACTCGGATGAAAGTAGCTTACATGCAATTCCAGATTATAATCTATCTCTGTGCCTAATTTCTTCGATATCCGTTCAGCCGTTCAGGCGTGATTGAGTAACAAAAATACATCCAGCCATTAAAACATTCGCATTTATAATATTAGTAGGATAAATTAAGGCCGAGTTTCTCACCTCAAAATTATCGCAGAATTAATGTGACAAATTGTCAAGCACGCGTTATCTGCTGTGATTGGTTGAATGAATTTCCAACAACCAATCACAGCAAATAACGCGTGCTCGACAATGTGTCACATTAATTCTGCGATAATTTTGATAGATCAACAGGAGTAATTTCGATTTCAGATTAATTTCGTCACGGCTCCCAAGACAGTTGCTTTTTTTCTCGGGGACTCGTCGAGCTTTATTGTTTCGGCACTTTCCTGGTGGTCGCTGTTGATTCAAACTTTCAGGAGTTGCAGAGGTTGGGAATAGGGCGTACTTGTCTTCAAAAAAGTGACCCAATTTTGTAACTCAGCGAAGAATCTGCAACACTTTTAAGTATTGTAACATTTGTAACCTTCAAGCGGCCGCGCGGCGTCGTGGAATCGTCCGCACTCGATACATTATTGTTCATAATATCGAGTTTTCTAATCATTTTAGTAGCCTGCCTGTGGTTCACTACGCACGAAAACCACTCTATTCTATTCTTCTTCGCGCCTTACGACACACAAAAAAGTATTTTTTTGTCTGCCCTTTAATTTTACCTTGAAGAGAAAATTGATTTAAAAAAAAAACTGGACCTATTTTGTTAATACACACTTTGGTATCTTTTATTTGATTTCAACAACTATTAAAAAAAAACAAAACAATATTAAAAAAAAAATAACAATTCAAAATTATTTTTTTGTAGTACAAAATTGTTTTCTGATCTGGAGAAAGTTATTAATTCTACGAATTTATTTTTAATTTAAACAAACTACTATAGATAACGTGTGAATATAAATAGTGAATAATATTTGCTTTATCGATGGTCTAAAAACTTCCATAGGTCCTTTAGGTTACTCGGGACCGCTGCCGTTTCTAATAATCGGTCGCCCGCTTGAGGGATAAAGTAAAAGCATTTCGCTCGAGTATTTTGTCGATATTATAGGATTAGGTGATATTTATTGCCAACGATTTGACCTTACTTTGAGAGGTTCTACCTATAAAATATTGCACGGACAGGAATTATTCTAAGTTTTAAAGATGTCAATCTTAATCCAGAGATAAATCGTATTTATTCAGTGAATTTATGGTATTGATATCAAGAGACAGATGGTGTAACCAGGTTCAAACTCACAACCTATGACACGTAAGTCATAAGTTGCGTTAGGTACTTCTGCGTCATAAAATAAAAGAAAAATATTTTATTTGTGACTCGCACGGGAGACGCAGATTCGAGAAAAAAAAACGATAATTAAATATAAACAACGTGCGAGACCAGCTTTGAGCTCTAACCTAAGAATTTAACATTTATTTCAGGACCTGAGAAAAAGGGTCTGACAGACAGTCAGATGGATACCGAAGTGGTCCTGTTAGATTTTTTCTTTGAGAAACGGAATCCTAAAACGTAACGTTGCTTGTTATTTCATAGAAATTAATGTTGAATCGAAAATAATTTCCAAACTTCAGTGGCAGTGGGCAGGGCACATTACTCGCAGAACGGATGGTCGATGTTGCCGAAAAGTTCTG
Organism: Orthosia cruda; assembly: GCA_964057195.1. NCBI lineage: Eukaryota > Metazoa > Arthropoda > Insecta > Lepidoptera > Noctuidae > Orthosia > Orthosia cruda. The sequence continues at coordinate 17,232,310 of OZ059846.1, read as the reverse complement.
GAGTGGCTACCGCGTAAAGAAAGACGTTGCGTTGGAAGGCCTCCCTCTAGTTGGAGCGATGACATGGTCAAGGTTGTGGGAATCCGGTGGATGCGAAACGCACAGGACCGATCAGTGTGGCGACGCTTGGGAGAGGCTATGATCTATCTAGATCTATGTCCAGCGGTGGATGTCTTTCGGCTGGAATAATGATGATAATCTATACTATATATATTATATTATATATCTATACTAATATTATAAAGCTGAAGAGTTTGTTTGTTTGTTTGTTTGTTTGTTTGTTTGAACGCGCTAATCTCAGGAACTACTGGTTGGAATTGAAAAATTCTTTTTGTGTTGGGTAGTCCATTTATCGAGTCTATACTAATATTATAAAGCTGAAGAGTTTGTTTGTTTGTTTGTTTGTTTGTTTGTTTGAACGCGCTAATCTCAGGAACTACTGGTTGGAATTGAAAAATTCTTTTTGTGTTGGGTAGTCCATTTATCGAGGAAGGTTATAGGCTATATAACATCACGCTACGACCAATAGGAGCGGAGCATCAATGAAAAATGTTCCAAAAACGGGGAAAATTTATTCTTTTTGAGACGCAACGTATTTAGAGTAGGTGGGCTAGCTTGGTAGGTAGCCAGTTGACGGGAGCGAAGCCGCGTGGGACAGCTAGTAATATTATAAAGCTGAAGAGTTTGTTTGTTTGTTTGTTTGAACGCGCTAATCTCGGGAACTACTGGTTGGAATTGAAAAATTCTTTTTGTATTAGATAGTCCATTTATCGAGGAAGGTTATAGGCTATATAACATCACGCTACGACCAATAGGAGCGGCGCATAAATGAAAAATGTTGCAAAAACGGGCAAAATTATTCCTTTTTGAGAGCATCCGTTGCGTGCGCTGCGTAAACGGTTTAAGTTACGCAACAATCATGTATGTAGGGTAGATGGGTAGGTACCCAGTTGACGGGAGCGAAGCCGCGTGGGACAGCTAGTAATATTATAAAGCTGAAGAGTTTGTTTGTTTGAACGCGCTAATTTCAGGAATTACTGGTTGGAATTGAAAAAATATTTTTGTGTTGGATAGTCCATTTATCGAGGAAGGTTATAGGCTATATAACATCACGCTACGACCAATAGCAGCGGAGCATAAATGAAAAATGTTGCAAAAACGGCCAAAATTATTCCTTTTTGAGAGCTTGCGTAAAAGGTTTAAGTTATGCAACAATCATATATTTAGGGTAGATGGGTAAGTAAGTAGCCAGTGGACGGGAGCGAAGCCGCGTGAGACAGCTAGTGATGAATATAAAGACAACGGCATATAATTACATGGCAATTTGTTGAAATTAACTCAGATAAACACATAAATAATGAGTTTATAAGGTACCAAACAAGTTGACAAAGACATTCGTATCTGTTTCCCTTCATGTTTTCAGTGTTCTCTAATGCAATAGTTTCGTCGCAGTCTGTTTGTAGTCTAGCATTACTAAGTGACCTGCCTTTATATCTTCTTGTAGTAAAAGTTCCCACCGCCACCGCATACACCTGTACTCATTATGTTTTTGACTAAACTTAATTATTATGAAAGAGCCTTGAAAGTAGAATAGATTACAGCAGAGTTGCCTAGCAATATCTAGAACAAGGAATTCGATTCAAATTCTTTATTGTACACAATGTACACACAACAAATATAATGCAAATACAGAAGCAGAACTTATGTACAAAGGCGAACTTAACCCATAATTGGGTTCTCTGAAAGCAAATCTTACTGTTATAGAGAGATTTAGACAATTAGGACAGTTAACAAAAGCGCACAACGAAACTTAAATCACTTGAAATCCATCTGATTCCGTACTGCGGGTACGTATCCTACACCAGCCAGCTCTCAGTTAGGCGCAATTCATGGGTTCAAGATGCAAACAGATAAACTGGCAACACATAAATTGCGGCTAAATGAGAGCTGGCAATTTTTTTTTTCGTATTTCTACATCACTTTCTTTCAAGTGATGTTAGATTTACATGTAAAACTTATTTATCTAGGTATACTTATCAAGCATAGATTGCAACGTATTTAATTAAAGTAATTGCGGCTAGATATTGCCAGGTAACCCTGCAGCAATCGATTCTACAATCATGTATCATTCATGAAAAATAATTATTTGAAAAACAAAACTGCCTACAGATTTTAGCAGTGGGATCTTAGGCTGAAACGCAGTGGGTTCTTATTTGTCTGAAACGACCTTTCGTGCAACGTGGACATAACAAAGCATGGTCTATTGTCCACTCCTGTTATTGTAGTGGAATAAAAGCGGTATAGGAAGCTGTAGTACCACTTGCAATAAATAAGCAGGTTGTATAAAATGAGCTAAGCGACGTACGGAACCCCGTAAAATTACCTCAATGAGGTAATTTTACGGGGTTCCGTACGTCTGAATGGTAAAGCAAAACGCTTACCGATTGGACTACTCTTCTCTCTTCTCTGTCCGCCACAGCCATTTTTTGCCGAATCTGCTGGACCGATTCAGTTGGAATTTGGTACGCATAATATATGAACAAGTGACTCAAAAACGAACGCAAAACGAAATTGATAATAGGGTAAGTAACTTTTGGGGGACAAATAAATTAGAAAGGAGAATGCTCATGGATGTATGGAATCCCGTACCATGCTGCATCAAATTCAAACTTTGTTTTTTATTTACTACACTGATCTTGTTTACTCCTACAAAAAACCTTTTTGAAAAAAAAACCCGGGTTGCCGAGTTATTAAAAAAAACTAAAATAACCTAAAAACTAGGTCTATTTTGTTCGATGCTACCAAGGACGTATTTTATATACTTACTTAGACACGTTATACACGGACGAACATTATTGCCTTAAAAACAGCGTAATCCACTTATATTAATAGGGAAGAATTAAGTACGAGTTACTGCAACGTCTAGCCGCGCCACAGGATGCGTGACTGAAACTTGTTTTTTTTTGTTATACTTGTCATCTCACAGTTAATTAGATCATACGATTTATATTTATCTGCTTAACCGGTCTTCCCTGTCGAGACCAAACTATAGCCTCCTGCTGTGAACGGATATTTAAGCATAGACAAAAAAATGATAATCTTTTTAGAAATGATTCTATTCTATTTTAGTTTTTTAAATTAATGTAGAATCGGCAAAGTACTTTTTTTTAGTGATCATGGTACTTTCAAAAATCAAGGTTATTTTAATCGTAATATCATGTGAAGTGAAACGGAACGTCATTTATAGGGAGTAATCAATATCCATACTTTTAAACTCAGATATAAATTCCCTATTCAAAAATCAAATCCCCAAAGCATAATGTCGTTAAAAATTATGAAACTAATTACTATAAAATTTTGGTCTTGATGCGTGAGACTTTTTGGTACCACTTTTGGTCATTCTCCTTTAAATATAGTAAAAAAAGCAAGTCCTAATCGCACTTGGCCGAGTTTTCATACGTACACATATGTCGCGGTTTGCAGACAAGTATTAAAACATTACTCTAGCTGAACGAGCCAAACTAAACTTACTTAGGCTCTTCGTCTGGAGGCGGCTTTAGGCTGCTTTTTCACTCTCTGGTGGCTGACATCTCTATGTCAGAGGTAGCTAGGTGGTACAAGAATAAAAAAACAACCAGTGGGATTACTCCATTTTCGTAAACTGGCATGCAAAGCTAGATATTTGCCTACAAAAAAGTAAGAGCTGTGTATAGTCGGAAAGAACCCGTAGCGCATTCTCACACCACTCAGAATTAGGTACACACCGTTTCACAGAATTGCTACACATCCTCGCACCGCTCAAGCTCCTCGCACAGCTTTGGTGGCAACTGTAGTGTTTATACACGCCTTCCCAAAGTCAGTCAGAGTGTGGTGGCCAGCGAGGACAGTCGTCGGACACTGTCAAGTCCGGACATATTGTAGGTATGTATATTTTTATTGTATCTATATATATATAACAAAGTCGTGTTAGTTACACCACTTATAATTCAAGAACGGCTGGATCAATTTATTTGATTTTAGTGTTTTTGGATTTATCTTCATCCGGAATAGGAAATTAAGTAATAAAACATCGCAAAAATTAACGATTAAAAAAAAAACAATTTCCCATACATTTTGCGAACACTGCGCCATGAGCGCCGTCTTCATAGACGGCGCTATTATGTATCAGTACATGATAGAAACAAAGCACACACAAAATTAACATGGCGTTGCTCAAGATAGTTTTTGCGTACAGTTAATTAAGTGATCTCATATAAATCAATAGTATTCAACATGTGTCACGAGCTCCCACCAACAACAACCATTGTGTTACCTGTATAAACAATTCCATTATTAAACGACAATTAAATAGTACATTGTGTATTAAGGGCGGTAAGTAAGGAATTATGATCGAGGCTCTAGTAGAAGCCCGAAGTCGAAAACTGAGGACTTTCTGAGTCGAGGTTCGTAATTCCCGTACCGCCCGTGATACATACAATGTTTTTCAACACATTTGCCAGTAATAATTATGAATTATAGCTTTAATAAACAAGTCAGCACAGCTGTTTTTACGAAATACGTGAACTTTTTTTTAAGCGGTTGGCGAATTTTTGCCCACACCACAGATTATACAGTGTTTCGTTCAGAAACTTTAAGGGCAAATACTTACGTAGGTATACAGCCATGACGGAGTGTAAAAAGAATTAAATAATTTCGACGTTTTCATACTATAACTATTAAAATCGATTATTAAGAACATTAGTTGAGTATTTAAGTAAGACATTTTAAGACAATTTTCAATTGCGTGTAAACTCCTTGCTTGAACTTGCATGACCTGTGTGCTGTGCCATAAATTAAAAAAATATTACTTACCGCCCTAGGGTTTCATGACAAAAAGAAAGCCCGAGGGTTTTATATGGGGCATTACGGCCAAGTTAACCTGTATGTTTAGATACTTTTTACGTGCAAGTGTGATGAAAAATACTATAATGCTCAGTACCAACGTGCAAAATTTTTGGGAATCTTTGAAATAATTTATATGGCAAAACAACGATTGCCGGGTCAGCTAGTATGTAATAATAACTTTTCATTACTCATTCTCAGAAAGTAGGTCTTAAGTTGCCTGAGTGGGTTGAAAGTAATACTTGTCAGCCCTAGGGAGAATCGTTTTCAACTGACAGCTGTCAAATTACAAAAAACTCGTTCTATTTTCACATTTCTATCTATTGAACCATGTTACAACTTTCAATCTATCTGCCTAGCCTTTTACCAACTATGTTGGGGTCGGCTTCCAGTCTAACCGGTTTCAGCTGAGTACCGGTGTTTTACATGGAATGACTGCCTATCTGACCTCCACAACCCAGTAACTAACTACTAACGGTAACGCGATACCCCTTAGTTAGACTGGTGTCAGATCTCAAGCTTCTGACTACTCGTAATGACTCTCAAAGATTTTCAAATGACAGCCGGGACCAACGGCTTAAGGTGAACGCGCACCTGTCCGCGCCGCAGGAGCCGCACGCGCCGCAGTCATCGATCATTTTCTCAAGGCCCCGCGCTATCCGCGCCGAACGCGCCGCACGTTCTGTACATCTTGAATTTTATTTTCATACGGATACGGATGATGTTTCCGCGCCGCCCGCATCGCCTGCCGAATCAGATGACGCGCTAAACTAATTGTAATAAATACAATAATTTAATCGAATAAATAAATAAGTAAGAATAAAACATAATTTAACATACACACAGAAAGACAGAAACATATTAATACATTTAACCACATACAAGCAGATAGATGGCAAATAGATAACGGAAGTGTTATTTAATAAGGAAAATTATTAAGCGCTTTTCCTCTCTCCTAGACACTGATTGTATCTAGAATGTTGCTCTGCCCGACAGGGTCCATAATTGTTTCTGTAATTATATTTACCACCTGTAGGTATGTGCATTATGGATGCAATAAATTGAATTTGAATAATTTCTTATGTGTGAAATAGAGAGTGTTATTCTTAAATTTGACAAATTGCGTAACACAATACTTTTGACAGTTCAACAATGTCCATTGCTCGCATAGTTGTCGTGAACATGCATTTGTTTAACAAAGGGCGCAATGTATTGTTCAATTGACTAAATGTACGCTACTGTGATCGCTTATATAATTCGGGTGTTTTTATGGGCTAATAAACTTGACACAAGTGATTAGGTAAAGGCGAGGGTAATATCTGGCAAGCTTTTTAAAACTTACTCTTTTATTCCCGAAAAGCTTTCGGGAATAAAAGAGTAAGACCCATTAATATCAATGTTAGTTCTAAGCAAGTTAAAATTATATTTTTCTTACTCTTGTTGTTCTTTTCTGATTAATTTCGTTACGGGTCCCAAGACAGTTGACTTATTTCTCAGGGAGTCATCGAGCTTTATTATCTCGGCATTTTTTTGGTGGTTGTTTATTGTATCGTTGAGCTTTATTGTCTCGGCATTTTTCTGGTGGTTTCTGTGAAACTGTGTGTATCTAATTCTGGGTGGTGTGAGGATGCGCAGCGGTTTCTTTTCGGCTGCGGGATGGTAGGGTGAGTGGACTTACTTGCGTTCCTTACTATCAACTCTTACTTTTTTGTATGCAAATACCTAGCTTTGCTAGCCAGTTTAAGAAAAAGGAGTAATCCCACTGGTTGATGGGTTACTTGTTCATATATTATGCGTACCAAATTTTAACTTTATCGGTCCATCAGATTCGGGAAAAAAGGCAATGTCGGCAAGAGTAGAGAGGAGAGTAATCCTAATCCAAAGATCGCGACGATAGGTCGTGGTAGAGGAAATAAAAGAGAGTGGACTGTATAACAAGAGATATAGTATATTGAAGAAGAGAAGAAGAAATTATATAGTTAAAAGTAAACAAAGGAATTATAATAAGCGCGAGCGCAGCCGTGCGTGGAGGTGTGCAACAGCTGACTAGGGTACGCGTAGGGCTGAATAGGGTAAGCGTTTCGTTTTACCATTCGGACGTACGGAACCCTAAAAAATACCTCAGCGATACGAGGTAAGCTAAAGTAATTTAGCTTAGCTCATGTTCTACAACCTGCTTATTTATTGCAAGTGGTACTACAGAGCGCTTTCCTATACCGTTTTTATTCCACTACAATAACAGGAGTGGACAATAGACCATGCTTTGTTATGTCCACGTTGCACGAAAGGTCGTTTCAGACAAATACAAATAGCCTAAGATCCCACTGCTAAAATCTGCAGGCAGTTTTGTTTTTCAAATAATTAATTTTCATGAATGATACTTGATAGTAGAATCGATTGCTGCAGGGTTACCTGGCAATATCTAGCCGCAATTACCTTAATTAAATACATCGCAGTCTATGCCTGATAAGTAACCCCAAATAAATAAGTTTTTCAAGTTAATCCAACGTCACTTGAAAGAAAGTGATGTAGAAAATAGGAAAAAAAAGATGGCCAGCTCTTATTTAGCCGCAATCTATGGATTGCCAGTTTATCTGTTTGCATCTTGAACCCATAAATTGCGCCTAACTGAGAGCTGGCTGATGTAGCATACGTACCCGCGGTACGGAATCAGATGGATTTCAAGTGATTTAAGTTTTGTTGTGCGCTTTTGTTAACTGTCCTAATTGTCTAAATCTCTCTATAACAGTGAGATTTGCTTTCAGAGAACCCAATTATGGGTTAAGTTCCCCTTTGTACATAAGTTCTCCTTCTGTATTTGTATTATGTTTGTTGTGTGTACAATAAAGAATATGAATCGAATTCCTAGTGCTAGATATTGCTAGGCAACTCTGGTGTAATCTATTCTTCTTTCAAGGCTCTTTCATAATAATTAAGTTTAATTAAAATCATAATGAGTACAGATTTATGCGGTGGGATCTCGTACTACAAGAAGATATAAAGGCAGGTCACTTAGTAATGCTAGACTACAAACAGACTGCGACAAAACTATTGCATTAGAGAACACTGAAAACATGAAGGTATACAGATACGAATGTCTCATTACTTATTGTGTTTATCTGAGTTAATTTCAATAACTTACCACGATAATTCTATGCGTTTGTCTCTATATTCATCATTATCATCATCATTTCAGCCGCAAGAGGTCGACTGATGGATAAAGGAATCCCCCAAGCGTCACCACACTGATCGGTTCTGTGCGTTTCGCATCCACCGGATTTCCACAGCCTTGACCAAGTCATCGCTTCACCTAGAGGGAGGCCTTCCAACGCTACGTCTGCCGGTACACGGTCGCCTCTCCAGAATTTTACGGCCTCATCGACCATCCGTTCTGCGAGCAATGTGCCCTGCCCACTGTCACTGCCATCAGGTGAGTTAGTGGTCAAGCGCAAGCCTAACAATATAAAAAAAAACTGAAGTTTGGCAATTATTTTCGGTTCTGCAATAAGGTCTATCCACACATTTCAGGGCCGTGCCCGGGACGTGACAGGGCCGGGCCCAGACATTGAAGCTCCGTCACTGGCCCGTGGACGACCCGTGCACGGACGTGTATGAACGAGTTCATTTAAAATGTACACACCGATATTTTATGAGCCTCTGACGGGGCACGGTCCGCCCACGTTCCGGGCACGGCCCTGATATGTGTGGATAGACCTTTAATTTCTATCAAATAACAAGCAATGTTACGTTTTAGGATTCCGTTACGATTCCTTAACAAAAAATTCTAACAGGACCACGATGTTGATTCTGACTTTCAGGAGTTGCAGTGGTTGGGTATAGTGGGGCGTACTTGTCCTGTGTCTCCAATAAATTGACCCAATTTTGTACCACGGTAATCTGCAACACTTTAAAATATTTTATCCTTCAAGCGGTTGCGTGGCGTCGAATCGACCGCACGCGATACATTTTCGTTCATAATATCAAGATTTCTAATCACAAATATTTATCATTTCTAGTAGCCTATTTTGTGTTTTTCCAGTCTTGGTGCAGGCGTCGAAAAGGCGCGCGCCTGCTTTTACCTTCAAGGGAAGACTGATTTTGAGATCTAAGTTTGTAATACATACTTTGGTATCTTTTATCTGATTTCAACAACTAATTTAAAAAAAAGAACTAAATAATAATAAAAAAAAACTAATCAAAATTTATTTTTTTGACGTACAAAATTGATTCCTGATCCAGAGAAAGTTGTTTAATTCTACGATTTTGCAAAATAGTAAATAATTTTTGCTTTATTGATGGTCTAAATCCCTGAAAACTTCTATAGGTCCTTTAGGTTACGCGAGACCGTTGCCATTTCTAATAAACGCAAATTGAAGGTTAAAGTACAAGCGTTTAGCTCAGGTTTTTTGTCGATATTATAGGATTATGTGATATTTATTGCCAATGATTTGGCCTTACTTTGGGAGGTTCTACCTATAAAATATTGCACGGAATTATTCCAAGTCTTAAAGATGGCAATCTTAATCCAGAGATAAATCCTATTGATTCAGTGAATTTATTATATTGATATCAAGAGACAGATGGTGTAACCGGTTTCGAACTCACAACCACACAACAACACGTAAGTCGTAAGTTGCGTTAGGTACTTCTGCGTCATCAAATTAAAGAAATAAAAAATATTTGTGATTCGCACGGGAGACACAGATTCGAGAAAAAGAAACAATAATTAAAAATTAACCCCGTGCAAGACCAGCTTTGAGCTCTAACCTAAGAATTTTAAATTTATTTTTAGGACCTGAGAAAAAGGGTCTGTCAGACAGTCAAATGGATACCGAAGTGGTCCTGTTAGAATTTTTCTGTTAAGGAATCGGAACGGAATCCTAAAACGTAACATTGCTTTTTATATTAAAAGAAATTAAAGGTCTATCCACACATATCAGGGCCGTGCCCGGAACGTGGGCGGACCGTGCCCCGTCAGAGGCTCATAAAATATCGGTGTGTACATTTTAAATGAACTCGTTCATACACGTCCGTGCACGGGCCGTCCACGGGCCAGTGACGGAGCTTCAATGTCTGGGCCCGGCCCTGTCACGTCCCGGGCACGGCCCTGAAATGTGTGGATAGACCTTATTGCAGAACCGAAAATAATTGCCAAACTTCAGTTTTTTTTTATATTGTTAGGCTTGCGCTTGACCACTAACTCACCTGATGGCAGTGACAGTGGGCAGGGCACATTGCTCGCAGAACGGATGGTCGATGAGGCCGTAAAATTCTGGAGAGGTGACCGTGTATCGGCAGACGAAGCGTTGGAAGGCCTCCCTCTAGGTGAAGCGATGACTTGGTCAAGGCTGTGGAAATCCGGTGGATGCGAAACGCACAGAACCGATCAGTGTGGTGACGCTTGGGGGATTCCTTTATCCATCAGTCGACCTCTTTCGGCTGAAATGATGATGATAATGATGAATATAGAGACAAACGCATAGAATTATCGTGGTAAGTTATTGAAATTAACTCAGATAAACACAATAAGTAATGAGACATTCGTATCTGTATACCTTCATGTTTTCAGTGTTCTCTAATGCAATAGTTTTGTCGCAGTCTGTTTGTAGTCTAGCATTACTAAGTGACCTGCCTCTATATCTTCTTGTAGTACGAGATCCCACCGCATAAATCTGTACTCATTATGATTTTAATTAAACTTAATTATTATGAAAGAGCCTTGAAAGAAGAATAGATTACACCAGAGTTGCCTAGCAATATCTAGCACTAGGAATTCGATTCATATTCTTTATTGTACACACAACAAACATAATACAAATACAGAAGGAGAACTTATGTACAAAGGGGAACTTAACCCATAATTGGGTTCTCTGAAAGCAAATCTCACTGTTATAGAGAGATTTAGACAATTAGGACAGTTAACAAAAGCGCACAACAAAACTTAAATCACTTGAAATCCATCTGATTCCGTACTGCGGGTACGTATGCTACATCAGCCAGCTCTCAGTTAGGCGCAATTTATGGGTTCAAGATGCAAACAGATAAACTGGCAATCCATAGATTGCGGCTAAATAAGAGCTGGCCATCTTTTTTTTTCCTATTTTCTACATCACTTTCTTTCAAGTGACGTTGGATTAACTTGATAAACTTATTTATTTGGGGTTACTTATCAAGCATAGATTGCAAAGTATTTAATTAAGGTAATTGCGGCTAGATATTGCCAGGTAACCCTGCAGCAATCGATTCTACTATCAAGTATTGAACGGTAAGGTTCGTGCTGCTAGCTATTTCGGGTGCTAAATAATAATAATAATAATAATAATTTATTTATTCAATTCAATTAATTAAGGTACATAGAATGTGCAACAATTTTTATGATCTTAAGCTAAACAAAATTCCACAAGACGTCTGAGTCTGAACTAGATAACTTAATATCTGTATCCCAGACAACAGTGCTCTTCCGTTATACATTTAAAAGCTTACGAGTTCAATCCTGCTTATAAACATTATATTAAATTATACATAAACTAGGAGCAGTTAAAAAAATAAATTAATGAACAATAAAAGTAAAGTGGTGTGGTGACCTCCTTTTGTGTAGGGTGTAAATGATTGAGTGTATGTAGGAGGGTGAGTAGGTATGTGACCTTAATGTGGTACAATTATGAGGTTTTCTGTTTCGTCATAGGTCAGTTTATGAATGTACTCAAACACTTTATTCTTAAAACTTCTGTTATTTAAAGGAAGTATGTCGATAAATTTATCAATCCTGTCATAAAGGTACGGGCCTAAGAAACAGAAATACTTATTAACGAACGGGTGTTTAAACATAGATCTGTCAGTGCTGGCTATAGGTTTTCGTCGTCTGGATACTGTGGTTGGTTTTATGAAGGACGTTTTCTTATGTTGCATCAAGACAGTGTACAGTATGAACAATTGACGAATAGAGAGGACTTCACAAGTTTGGTACAACTGATAAGTTGGAAACAAATATGGACGGAAAGTGCTTACCTTGAGAATAGCTCTCTGGGCCACCTCAAGTGGTTTAAGTATGGTTTTTGGTGCACCACCCCAGACAGAAATACAATATGACAGAATGGATTGACCGAGCGCCAGATATACTTGCTTCATCAATCCGGGACTAGCCACATGTCTCAGATTTTTGAAAACGTATATCAGTTTTCTTAGTCGAACAGTTACTAACTCTATATGCGCTTTAAATGAGAGGTTGTTATCTATTGTTATTCCTAGATATTTTATGAAGTTAGTCTTGACTAATGTTGGACACAGACAGATTCCACTGTTACAGCAGTTGTGTGCAGTTAAGGAGAGTGTTGTAGGAGGTAAGTTAGAGTTACGCATTGAAAACGTTATGTACTGTGTTTTATCAGCATTCAGTGTCAGCATGTTACTTCCCAACCAGTGGCACACGATATCCAAACCACGTTGAGCATCATCATAGACCCGTTCCCACGTATCAGCCGAGAACAGAAGAACAGTGTCATCTGCATAAGAAATTATTTTTCCACCTACAGAGGTAAGTCCACAGAGACCATTCAAGTACACAAGGAAGAGACTGGGTCCCAAAATACTACACTGTGGTACACCAAAAGTGACCGGTAAGTCACTGCTAACGAACTTATCAATTTTAACACATTGATAGCGACCCGAGAGATAATCCTCAAACAATTTTAGTTGTTTACCTCTTACGCCCAACCCTTCCAACTTACTGAGGAGAAGTGGCACGGAGACCGTGTCAAAAGCCTTTGCCAGGTCCAAGAATATGCCAACCGTTTTTTTACCAGAATCAATATTCCTAACCACGTAATCTACAAGCTCGTGGACAGCATCACAAGTTGATTTGCCTGCTCTGAAACCATATTGATTATTTGAAAGAAGGTTGTTTGTTTCCATGTACTTGACTAATCTACTGTTGATGATACGTTCCAAGAGCTTGGAGACCGCTGGGAGGATAGAGATGGGCCTGTAGTTGGTGACACGGCCTCTATCACCGGATTTATGGATTGGATGAACAACTGACTTTTTCAAAACAGAGGGGAATGTTCCTTCTTCTAAACACATGTTAAAAATATGGGTCAGAGCAGGGATAACCACATTTCTGTTTTCTTTAAGGAGGTTATTTGGTATAGAGTCCCACCCAGTGCAACAGACATTTTTAAGACTCAAAATCAGGCGCTCTACCTCTGACTCGTCTGTATCGAGTATCACAAAAGAGTTTAACGAACTATTAGATTTTGGACTAAAGGTAGCGGAGTGTAGAGGATTTTGGCAACTGAAAGTCTTGTTAGCTAAAGATTCGCCCACCGTGGCAAAGAATTCGTTCACACCTTCAATCGATTGTGTTGGGCAAGGAGTGTCTATTAGTTCTAAAGCGCCATTATTTAATTTAGTCACGTTCGTGATATTTTTTATTGCGTCCCATATCTTTTTATTATTTTTACCCGCCTGTTCCAACAATTTTTTTATTATAAGCTATTCTAACTTTTCTCAATAAACCATTACAGAAATTTCTATATCTACTATACGTTAATTTAAGAGAATCATTTTCTGGTGATTGTTTCACTTTTTTGTGGAGCGCGTCCCTATGTCGCATACATCGTACTAGTCCTGGTGTTATCCACGGTTTGATAATTTTATTTCGTTTTGATAACTTTATCATGACAGAGTTACAAATTATAGCATGCTGGATGGAATTGGTGAAGTATTCCATGGCAAAATTAGCGTCATTTGACACATAAATTGGTTCCCAGTCAATGCTGTCTAAGTCATTTTTTAATCCGTCCATATTAAACTTATTAACGTTGACATGAGCAAACGTTCTTTTTGGTTTATTATTGAGACACAGAAGAACTGCCTCGTGATCCGTTATTGTAGATTGCAATACTAAGGTAAGAGCTGGAAATTTAGATTTTAGTATCACGTGATCAAGACATGCCTTGCCATGTCTTGTAGGCAACGTATGTGCCGGTAAAAGGCCATGATATGAGCACAAATTTAGGTACTCCATATGAAATCTAGAATCTTGACCGGGGCAGATGTTTATGTTAATATCTCCCATAATGGTTACATTTTTGAAAGAAGACAGCCCAGCTAATATATTATCTAGTGAGTGAAAGAAATTCTCTAGGTTTTTGTGTGATGGAGATCTGTAAATAGCCAGAATTGCCATTTCAGTGCCAATCTTTATGATGAGACAATTACAATCCAGACAAGGCGGTTCGTCAATAACAACACCAAGAGTGGTTTTAACGTACACAGTTACTCCGTCATTTTGGTTACACAATCTCTTCGATGTATATGAGCAATAACCGTCCAACCTTGGCACCATGGGGCAACTCGATAACCAGCACTCCGTCAGAACAACTATATCACACTCAAAACCAAGCCTACCCAGCATTATAACGAAATGATCAAAATTTCGAGACAAACTACGTATATTTTGAGTTATGACAGTGATACATTCAACCGGACGCGCTATGAGATGTTTGCAATCCTCAACATCACAAGACCGAAATTCTGAAACAGATATTTTATCTATTTCTGTAGCTAAATCATCCATTTGCGAAAGCGAATAATAGCATATGACCAACTATAATAGAACAGGTATTATTTTTACATGAGAGGAATGCGATATAGTTGTTGTAGGTGTTACTCAGTGTGGTATAGTTAACAACATATATCCTTATACAACAGTTGTAGTATAGATTCCTGGACATTTTTCTTTGATTGTAATGATTTGCCATTGGTATATTAGGTGTGATAAGTTTGTGTTCGAATGAGACAATTAAAAACGAAAACCACAGAAAGATTGTTGAGTAGTGTAGAATTTGTAAGTAAAATACACAGTTAAAAAACTATAAAATAACAATAACAACCACGATTAAAACAGCATGCAACATAAAAAGACAAATTGAGTATACTTGAAGAAAAATACCATTAAAAGGTGTTGGTGAAAAATTACATACGAGTTTAATTAACAATAGTCATATTGTGCTGGCCTTCAGCTTAGTGAGATCGGTCTCCTCTTCTATGCGGACGTGTGCCATCCCTTCCCTTTTTCTTAAATAAATTTTTCCATAAGATGTCCAGCAATACTTGTAGTCATTCGAACTTGAAAAATCTCTCGCAAGGAAGAATAGCCGCCTTCCCTTAGGGGTAAGACATTCCGAAATGTAAATTGGTTTGTGTGTGGTTTCACTGTTTTCTTGGCCAAATAACCTGGTATTTAGTTTATCGGTTTTCTCCTGTTGTGTAAGTTTCTTGAGATTTTTAAGTAAGGTTTCTTTAGTGAGAACTGAAGTAAATTCAACTACAATGGGTTTAGTGACGCCTGGTTTTGCGAACGGGCGATAAACATCTCTTATATCTGCCGTTTGTAATTGCAAGTTCAATGTGGTACCAATTCTCTTAACGGTATCAGAAAGTCGCTCTTTGGTCTCGTTTCGAAATTTAGGAATATTTCTGATCTCTAGCTTGGTTGTGCACGACTGCTTTTCAAGATTTTCCAACTTATTTTCCAGTAATTTTATGTAGGAAATGTGTTCCTTACGTTCCTGTCTAAAATTTTCTAATTCTTTTTGCAACTCATCATATTTGGCAGATAAAGTCGACATAGATAAATTTATAGTATCGTTTTGTGTTTTAATTTCTGTCAAAGACGACTCTAAAATGTCTAGCCTGGTTCTTTGTTCCGAAGAAAATTTTGAGAACATATCACGGACTTCTTCCATGAAGGAACTTAAGTCATTTTCACGCTTTCTCTTCAAACGTCCCGCATTAATGTTGGTCTGAGTGTGTTAAATGATAAGTCTGAGCTAAGATTCAGAGTACGTTTATTCCGAAACTTCACGCTAATTAATGCTAATGATGGTAATGAGTGCTACAAGTATGCCGGTCGATCGCGCACTGGCTCGCGTAGCTCACGCTTTCCGCTGGTGCGGCCGCGCGACCTACTTGAGTCAAAACTGCTGATGATGATGTGTTTGATGAGTATCGAACATGCTCCCGAGTGGAGGAAATGGGAAAGATGAGATGAGATGATTACACAATTAAGAGGGTTAGTAACACATAGGTGAACCAGTATTTGTTTATGCTAAATGAAGGTTAATACAATGCTGAATGTTCTTATCCTAAGTGATAGCTAATCTCTATCTAGATCTACCGTAAAGACCGATTGTCTTTTACTGATAGGTGATGTTGATTTGTCTCTTTTGTACCGTAAACTGGACCACCGTTTGGTCCCACAAACACTGGGCCCTTGCTCGGGCACGGGTGACTTACGCGCACTAGCACTAACACTCACACTGCTGGTAGGCGCCGCCCGCGGCGCGGCAGGTTCGCTTGGAGCCTGCGGGTCACGCGCGGGCGCGGGTGAGGCTTGCTTGCCTCGCCACCACAGGAACGCTACGACGGCGACGACTGCTGCTAGCAATACGTATGATATGGCATAGTGATGTATATCATGCGTAGTTAATGTTCCTTCTTCTAAAGCTGCTTTCTTCATAGCGGCTATCTGATTGCCGAGACTTGTTAGTGTGTTGTTGATCTGTGCATCTTCTGTTGTTGTTTCGAGAAGCGGTAGCGTAATATTGACCAAATGATAGTGCTGTATTGGAGCTATGTTCGCTAATAATAGGTCAGGTTTTAAAGTCAGCTTGTTTTCCTGCTGATATGAATAAAGTGTTATGTCACGGCCCTTAGCTATGCATTCTTTATCGAGTTGAATGAGCCCGGCCTTGCTGACACGGCGCGTTCGGGTTTCATTGTCACATATGATTGTAAATGAATAGGTATCGCATGCGAAATACAAATAAGACGATAGGTCGTGTAATTGTAACCACATATTCTTGCAGGTTTCTTTCTTAGACTGGCAGATACCTATTTGTTCGGTTTGACAGAACTTTTCTTCTAGACCCAGTCGCTTGACTGGACCTCGTAGCTGACAGATATAACTTTCCTCCTGATAGGTGCAGGTTTGAAGATCGTCGTTCTTGACTTCGATATAGGAGTCCCTCATCAGATTAGTTGCTATGTAATCTGTGAGGGGAATAATGCTGATCATGTCCTTTCCCACCTGGAGAGGAACAGGTATTAAGCGGTACAGTTGGAAACTGTCTCTGCTAATGAGTGGCACGGAGATCTCAAACATGAAGTACTCTTTACTCATTCTCGCCTTGATCTTTAGGTGTTTGTAGATTTCATATAAATCGGCCTGGATGTTGTTGATAGGCAAAGTAAGTTCTTTTGATATTTGACCGGAAATGATTTGAAGTTCGTTGCTGAGCTGCTCTGGAGTAAGTAGATGCATGTTAATTTTACTATGATAAATATCCGCTAAGGTGTCGATTAATGTATCTTGGACACGCTTTAAGTTGTGTATCATGTTTGTCGTAGCCATGGCTGCGAGAGTGAATTCTTGTAACATTGATGTACTTTTACCTTGCAATTGTATCTGCTTAGTCGCTTGATCTAAGAGGTTTAGATGTCTATTTATGAGCTTATACTGAGTATCAATAGTCTTCTCAGTTCGTTTCAGAATATTATACTCAGCTTCTACCACTGATGTTTGGTTTTTCCAAAGCTGTAATAGGTGCTTTTCGTTGCTATTTATAATTTCAATATCACGTTGGTATTTATCAGCGAAACTTTGGTCGAGTACTCCAAATAATGTATTGGCTATGGAGCCGACCGCGTTGACAAGGCCGCGTCGGGTTCTTGACCGAGTGCCGAAATGCTGATTTAGCAGCAGCTGATTGTGATATTGGAGCTCGTTGTAATCGTGCTGCACTTGTAATAAAATCATGTTACAATGGCTAGGCTCCTTGATTTGTTCACATGTCTGCTCTAGATATTTAATGAAGGTGTCCCCGGCTTTATCACCTTGCCAATAAGATTGCATGTTGTAGTAGGACACAATTTTCCATTGATCCCGTATTAGATTTAATTTACCTATTGGGTCGTAGTATAAGGATTGATTACCGCTAAATTGGGTAATGTGGTTCGATGCTTCGCTGCTGCTCCAAATGCTGATAAAAAATAATAGTGATAAAACGATGTTGACGAAATTACGATGCTTTCTCGTACTTGCTTTTGTTTCATCCTTTGTGATCTTGGGTTTGGCTTTTTTACTCTGCTCTTCAGCTTCCTTTTCTGCGTCCTCTTGCTCGATTGGTAAGACGGACAATTTGATAATAGGTCGCTTTATTAAACCGTTCTTCGTCTTTAATGTCACAACCCTTACAAACCCGTCCTTCCCTTGGTGTACCTCGACAACTCTCCCCACTGGCCATTTTCCAGAAGGAAAATTATCATCGTGGATGGTCACCATATTTCCGATCTTAATGTTGCTTTTTGGCTTTAGCCACTTGCTACGAACAGATAATTGGCTAAGATATTCAGTTTTCCACCTCCTCCAAAGGTCTTGGAAAATCTTGTTTATTAAGTGCCATCTAGTCCTAGCGTCACTGGCTGTTTCAATAACGGTTAGACCTGCTCTACCGGTTAGGAAGTGCGCGGGTGTTAAGAAATCTAAATCGTCTATGTCTTCAGATATCGGACATAGTGGTCTAGAGTTGAGACCCGCTTCTATTTGCGCTAAAATGGTGCTATATTCTTCATACGTCAATGCTTGGTCCGCTACAACTCGTTTGAGGTGTTGCTTTAGACTTCGTATTGATCGTTCCCATAATCCTCCCGCACTAGGCCAGGAAGGGCAATTCCAGTGCCATTCTATATCCATTTCCGTTATCTCACTATAAAATGAGTCACCGAAAACTTGTTTTAGCTGCTCGTACTCCTCCTGCATTACTTTGTTAGCTCCCACAAAGTTAGTGCCGTTGTCCGAGTACACATGTTTCGGGGCTCCTCGTCGCGCTGACATTCTCCTCAATGCTGCGATAAAGGAAGTGCTGGTCAAGTCCGACACCAATTCTATGTGCACGGCTTTCGTAACCATGCAGACGAACAAAGCCACGTATCCTTTCGTTGTTTTTATTCCACGCCCTTTATTTGCCTTCAAATCAGGTAGATCTCCCATAATCTGCTGTAGCTTCCTGGGTGCCTGTTTCCTACAAGTAACACATCTATGAAGTTGCGTTTTGATGGCTCGATTTCCTTTAATTATCCAATACTTTTGTCTAAGAAAGGACATAGTAAGTCGAGCTCCTCCGTGAAATGTGAGCTCATGGGCTTGCGCGATGAGAAGCTCAGTCAGTCGACTGTTGTATGGAATGATGATTGGATGCTTCATTTCTATGCTTATGTTGGCCTGCCTGAGTCTTCCCTTTGCTCTAAGGATCCCGTCCTGATCTAAGTATGGATTAAGGTTGAGTAGCTTGCTATCAGATTTTACTTCCTGGTTTTGCAATAAGCGTTCAATGTCTGTTTTAAATTCAGCGCGCTGTACGTTTTTTATTATTATAAGTTTTGCTGATCTAAGCTCGTGTAAAGTGAGATGCTTTGTTTTCTGTTTACTAACGACAGGTGTCAATGCCCGCCGTACCCAGGCTAAGATGCGTGTTGTTTTTGTAAACGAGCTGTAGCGATGTAATAGATCGTCGACTATGCTGCTATCCATGATAGGATTTTGAACAATGTTTACCTGCCTTTTTATCTCTTCGTTAGTAGTATACTTCGTTTGACCCGTAGGTTTGAAGTGCGATGACGATAAGAAGGTCGGTCCTTGCCACCACAATTCGTGTTCTAGCAATTGTGAGGTCGTCAGGCCTCTACTAGCTGCATCCGCTGGGTTTTCTTTGGTGTTTACATAATGCCAAGTGTTTGGTGGCATAATGCTAGCAATTTTCTTCACCCTGTTCGCTACGAAAGGCTTCCAGCGCTCCGGGGATCCTTGAATCCAGCTAAGGGAAACCTTAGAATCGCTCCAGCCGTATATCTTCACGGCCAAGCTGTTGATGCTTTTGACGATTTTTGACATGAGTTTCGTAAGTAGTTCGGCCGCACATAATTCTAACCTAGGTAGCGATACAGCCTTGCTAGAGGGCACTAACCGCGTTTTTGCTGCTACTAGCACTACTGATGTAGAGTTATTGGATACGATTCGTGCGTATACTACACAGGCGAAGGCTTGAATTGATGCGTCACAAAACCCATGTAATTCTATGACGTCATGCTCTTTGCTTTGTAACCACCGAGGAATGTGGAACTGATTTAATAGATTTAAATCTCCCTCCAATTTGATCCATTCTTCTTTGGTTTTAATAGAAACTTCGTCGCTCCACTGGACCTCAGAATCTTGCCATACTTGCTGGAATAAAATTTTCATCTTTGTGGTTAGGGGCGCTAACCATCCCAAAGGGTCGAAAATCTTAGAGATTTCGGATAGAAGCATTCTTTTGGTCAGTTTTGCTGTTTGTGTGCTGTTTGAATCATATTTGAAGATGAATTCGTCCTCGGTTGAGTTCCATTGTAGCCCCAAAGTTTTTGATGAGCTTTCAGTTTTAAATGTAAAGACTGCTGGCTGTTTGTCGGCAGTTTGCTCAACTGTTTCAAGCAATCTTTTATCGTTTGAGGACCACTTTCTTAGTGAAAATCCGCCGCTTTTTAGGCATGCGTTTACTTCCGTAATCCTCCGCTTTCCTTCTTTGATGCTATGCGCTCCCGATACCCAATCATCCATATAGAGCTCTTCCTGGATGCATTTAGCTGCTCTGGGATATTTTTGCTGCTCATCTGACGCTAATTTTCGCAGAGTCATCATTGTCAGGAATGGCGCTGCTTTAGTTCCATACGTTATGGTTGTTAATTTATAATTTCTTATAGGCTGATCCGGACTTTGTCGCCATACGATTTGTTGTAGGCTTTGGTCCTGCTCATCGACTAAAATCATACGGAAGCATTTCTCAATATCAGCTGTGAATGCGAAACGATATTGCCTCCACTTCAGGATAAGCTCTAACAGGTCTAACTGGAGGTTTGGGCCCCTGTACATTAGATCGTTTAGGCTGTGGCCTAAGGTAGTTTTAGACGACGCGTTGAATACTACGCGCAACTTTGTTGTGCTAGATTCTGCTCTCAGTACCGCATGATGAGGAAGGAAACATTCTATTTCCGTCTTCTGTTTGCTGTTAGAAGTCGCTAACTTCATGTGTTGCAGCTGCTCATATTCGCGGATAAATTGCTTGTATTGCTTCGCTAGGTCTTCATTCTTGCTAAACTTACGTTCTACATTTTTAAATTGTGCTATCGCTATCTCTTTCGAAGATCCTAGCTTCTCTTCTAATTCTGGTTTCATGGGCAACCTAACTACATAACGACCGTTTTCTAGACGTTTCGTCGTAGTTTCATAAAAATCTAGGCATTCCTGATCTTCTACGGACCTAGAATTCTGTTCTTGAATGTCTTCAATTGTCCAGAATTGTTGAATGTCTTCAACGTTATGCAAGATCACGTTGCATTGGAATGAGGTGCTTGTATTGCCACCGCACAGCAACCATCCTAAATGAGTTTGCTGTGCTAGCGGTTCCGAGGACGTTTGTCCGCGAATTAATCCTTCTAAAAGGATGTTGGCGTAGATTTCTGCTCCTAGGAGAAGATCCACCGGACGACTGATGTTATAATCTGGATCTGCTAAACAAAGATGTGCTGTATGTTGCCAATATGGCTTAGCGAACGTTTCGTTTGGCAGATTTTTTATTAAGTTGTTCACTATGACAACATCAGTAGAAAACTTAAAATCGGTGTAAGTCGATTGACAAGCGATCGTTAGTTTTCCTTTGCAGTTGTTTTCACGTTCACCTACTCCGAAGATAACCCCTTTACAAGATTTTCGCTTTAATCCTAGCTGCTGTGCTGCTTTCTCGCTGATCACGGAAATTTGTGAGCCCTGATCGATCAGTGCTCGCATGACGTGCTGGGTCCTGTCGGCTGCTGTGACTTTCACCAGCGCTGTGGCTAGCAAAATCTCCGATGTTACTTGCTGAGAAGCGTAGATGCTTTTGTTGTTTTCGCATTTTTGTTTCGCAATCTCGGTCAAGTTGTTAGACTTTGATTGTGTTGCGAAATAGTCATGCAAAGTCGTATGATGTTCGTCATTGCACTTATGACATCTTTTTGTCGAGTAGCATTTTGCGCCATTATGATCGTAAACACAATTTACGCAATAATTTAATTGGCTAATTATTTTTATTTTCTGCTCATTTGGTAATTCTGTAAATTTTTTGCAGCTTATTAAATTATGTTTTGCCGAACAATGAGGGCATTTATTTACTGACTCAGACACATGCATTGATTTCGCCATTTCCATTTTCTTGCTATTTTTAGATTCATTGCCCAATTTAAAATTATTTTTGCGATTAAAATTGGATGAACCATTGGATGAGTGAGATGAAACTGCCTTGGTTGTCCCATCTTGACGTCGCCGAGATGACTCTAGGGCAGTGAACTTGTTCTCTAAGTAGTCCAAAAAGTCCCGAAGTACCGGAAGCTCTCGCGAATTCTTCAACGACTCTATATACTCGGAGTAAGACTCACTATCCAATTTTTGTGCTAGTATATATACAAGAAGAGGATCCCATGTCGTAATATCTACGCCTAGATTTTTTATGGCGTGGAGGCTCTCTAAGGTGACATCATGAAGTCGTTTGATGGCTGTGTACGACTGCTGCGGTATATTGGCAAGATTGTAAAAGGAATTTACGTGGGACATAAATATCTGCTTTTTGTTGTTAAACCTGTGAGTTAAAATTTCCCAACAGGTGTTATAGTTGTCCGCGCTAATCGGGAGATGCTGGATCAAGCGCTCCGCTTCTCCTTTTACCTTGCTCTTCAGGAATTGCATCTTTTGTGCCTTTGATAGAGAAGGATTGTTGTGGATTGCTTCATCGAAAAGATCTTTGAAGGATACCCACTGCTGATAGTTACCTGCGAACACAGGAATTTCCATCTTCGGTGTGGACTTGTCACGGTACGATGTTGCCCACATCTTAGAGCTGATAGCCTTTCTCAAGCCGTTATACGTACGTTCATGTTTAATTAATGTAGCTTAATTCGTACGCCTCGTCGTCTTCTAACTCCATCATTAGTTCCCAATGGCTGTTGTCCACGGCTGTCCATCGAGTTTGTAATAATCGCAAGGCGTCTTCAAACTCCCATTTATCGGACATGGTTTCGACATCTATGCTTTCTACGGTTCTTGCGAATGCTTTGAAATTGATATGTTGCTTGCGCATCATATCATCTAGTTTGCTATAAATACCTTTAGACACCTCGGCACGAGCGCGCGCCGGGCTGGCGGATGCTGAGGATGGCTCGTGGTCCTGGTGCTGTAAGTGTTTGCCCCCGGCAGGACCTGCTGTTGCTGCTACTTGCTGATTAGAAGGGTTGTCTTCTAGATCAGAGAATCCTGGCGGCTTTGCTTGATGACATAACGCGTCATAATATTCGGATATGGCGTCTTTTGCTGCTTTATAAGACTCCATTGTCCGCTCGAACTCCGAATTTACGAAGTACTTATGACCTCTCTTTTCAAGCGGCACAAGTTTTTCGTTGTTTAGCTGATACTCTCTCCAATACGACTCTAAAAGATCTAGTCTCTTTTTACAGTAGTCGATGGTCTTACGCTGTTTGCTATCCTTATTGAAATTAATAAGGACCTTGGCAATGCTCTCTGCTAATTCAGTTTGTTGGAAGTATAAAGTCTCCATTGTGCTGCTGTTAGACTTAAGCGAGACAGAATATACGGAACGCTCTTACTTGAAAGCCGCCTTGTCCTACGGCTATTGCTGCTATGCTGCTGGCTCGCTGTTGTCGCTGCGCGGGTAGCTCCCACGGTGGTTGTGAATCCCTATGAACTCACGCCTAATCTAGTTCGCGGCAACCCACAGGTTGCTGGTACGGTACAAGCACTTCGCGTTACGACTTGTCGCGGTCGCGGAGTCCTTGACGGTTTCGAAGGACCAATATGAACGGTAAGGTTCGTGCTGCTAGCTATTTCGGGTGCTAAATGATAAGTCTGAGCTAAGATTCAGAGTACGTTTATTCCGAAACTTCACGCTAATTAATGCTAATGATGGTAATGAGTGCTACAAGTATGCCGGTCGATCGCGCACTGGCTCGCGTAGCTCACGCTTTCCGCTGGTGCGGCCGCGCGACCTACTTGAGTCAAAACTGCTGATGATGATGTGTTTGATGAGTATCGAACAAGTATCATTCATGAAAATTAATTATTTGAAAACAAAACTGCCTGCAGATTTTAGCAGTGGGATCTTAGGCTGTTTGTATTTGTCTGGAACGACCTTTCGTGCAACGTGGACATAACAAAGCATGGTCTATTGTCCACTCCTGTTATTGTAGTGGAATAAAAACGGTATAGGAAAGCGCTCTGTAGTACCACTTGCAATAAATAAGCAGGTTGTAGAACATGAGCTAAGCTAAATTACTTTAGCTTACCTCGTATCGCTGAGGTATTTTTTAGGGTTCCGTACGTCCGAATGGTTAAACGAAATGCTTACCAGTCAGCGTTTTCGTTCGTTTCGTTTTCGATCAGCAGTCGCTTATCAGTAGGTGTTATACTAGTCAGCTGTTGCACACCTCCACGCACGGCTGCGCTCGCGCTTATTTTAATTCCTTTGTTTACTTTTAACCGACCGTTACTATATAATTTCTTCTTCTCTTCTTCAATATACTACATCTCTTGTTATACAGTCCACTCTCTTTTATTTCCTCTACCACGACCTATCGTCGCGATCTTTGGATTAGGATTACTCTCCTCTCTACTCTTGCCGACATAGCCTTTTTTCCCGAATCTGGTGGACCGATAAAGTTAAAATTTGGTACGCATAATATATGAACAAGTGACCCATCAACCAGTGGGATTACTCCTTTTTCTTAAACTGGCTAGCAAAGCTAGGTATATGCATACAAAAAAGTAAGAGTTGATAGTAAGGAACGCAAGTAAGTCCACTCACCCTACCATCCCGCAGCCGAAAAGAAGCCGCTGCGCATCCTCACACCACTCAGAATTAGATACACACAGTTTCACAGATTCGCTACACATCCTCGCACCGCTCAAGCTCCTCGCACAGCCTGCCCACAGTCAGACAGAATGTGGTCAGATCAGGCCAGCGAGGACAGTCGTCGGACACTGTCAAGTCCGGACATATTTTATATTGTAGGTATGTATATTTTTACAGTATATATATATATATATCTATATATATAAAATAAAGTCGTGTTAGTTACACCACTTATAACTCAAGAACGGCTGGATATTTTTTTATGATGTTTGTGTGTTTGGATTTATCTTCGTCCGGAATAGGATAATAAGTAATGAAACACCGAAAAAATTTACTATAAAAAAATACAGTGTCCCATACATTTTGCGAACACAGCGTCATGAGCGCCGTCTCTGATACATGATAGAAACAAAGCATACACAAAAATTAACATGGCGTTGTATGCTGGTTCCGGTATTGCCAGTAGATGGCGTTGTCGATTTTTCTAAGATTCATCCTTGAATTAAAACACAAAAAAAATGTTGCTACCTATGTCCGCTATAGACTTTGGAACCATCCAACCGATATGCCCCAAACCGGTTTCATTAGAAAGGCAATGCAAAGATAGTTTAAGACCAAAAATGTTTAGGTTGGTAGGTAGGGTAGGTGTGTATATTTTTATTTTTTATTGGGACAATCCCACCGCACTATTCCCAAACCACTGCAACTCCTGAAAGCCAGAATCAACAGTGGCGACCACCAGAAAAGCGCCGAGGCAATGAAGCTCGACGAAGTCCCGGAGAATGAATTTAACTGTCTTGGATCCCGCAACGAAATTAATCAGAAAAGAAAATGGAGGAGTAAGAAAAATACAAATTTCCACTTCCCTCCATATCAAGCAGGAGACAGAACAAACAAGACCAATAGGCACAAAGGGTCGTTTACAACTGGGATAAGCCCAGTTGCCTAGCACCACGGACAAAAATTAGCATTAATATTAATGGGTCCTAACATTGTGAGCTGTTATATTTGATTCTGTAGCGACCCCAGCGATGCGATTTGCTGAATTGCATATTTTGTTATTTGAAGGAACGCCAGCGCCGGGCTCGCCAGTCGCTTACATACCTTCACCTTGCCACGTCATATTTTACGGTACGAATTGTAACTAAGTATTGTGAACCAAAATAAACAGTTTTCATATTCAGTATAAACCAAGTTGCGTATAATTTATCTGGACCCTAAACATAACACGCACAACAATTGGTGACCCCGAACGTTTACAAAAATTAGTTTTTTGTGTTTTATTATTTTTGCGCCGTAAGCGATTCAGTGGCGACGTGGCAAGTGCGCGTTAGAAACCGCGTGGGCGCAAGTAACAGTGAATAGTCTCGAAACCAGTGAAACTCCACTACAATGACTACCCCAACAACAACCGGAGTAGCAGCGGTATCGGTGCAGTCAAGGATACCAGATTTTTGGACGGATTTGCCCAAATCATGGTTCTGCCAGTTCGAGGCTATTATGGCACCGCAGAAGCAGGGTGATGCGCAGCTGTTCGACATAGCAATCGCCAGGTTGCCCCAGGACACAGTGCGGCAAGTTACCGATATAATCGAAGCCCCGCCAGAGTCAGGCAAGTACGCAGCATTAAAGAAGCGTTTATTAGTAATTTATGAGGAAAGCACGGAGAAGCAATTCCAGAGGCTGATAGCGGAAATGGACCTGGGAACACAGAAACCATCACAGCTATATAGGGCGATGGCGGCTTTAGCCAAGAATTGCAACGTGACAGACGAGCCACTAAAAAGGTTGTGGCTGAATCGTTTACCCCCGGGCGTGCGGGCGGTCCTGGCAGTGACCGGAGACACGAAACTAGAAAATCTCGCTGCAACGGCAGACAGAGTGATGGAAAACATAGGGACCGGTGAGATCGCGTCAATAGCACCGAGCACATCGGATTTGACTTGCGACTCAAAGACGGATTTGGCAAAGCATCTCAGCGCATTAACTGTGGAAATGAAAGAGATTCGTGGGGAAATTAATGACATCAGGAAGCGAAACGGGAACCCGGGACAAGACCGGAGAGGGCAGCAATGGCAACAGGGGCGCTACAGGCCCAGGGGCCAGTCAAGGTCGTATCGCACACCGAGTTCTCCGAATTGGCTATGCAGACACCACTTTCGTTACCGGGAAAATGCGCGGGCGTGCGAGTCGCCGTGCAATTGGTCCAAGAAGCAGCAGGGTGCGGAAAACTAGAGGCGGTGCAGTCATCATCGGTGGGAGATTGTACCGCGGGCAATCACCGACTCTGCGTGCGAGATTTAAGAAGTGGTATTATGTATCTAGTGGACACAGGTGCTAACGTATCAGTGATACCAGTGGGTAAAGTGAGAGGCAACAAAGTTAAACGTGAGTGTTCGTATAAGCTGTTCGCAGCGAATAACACTGAGATAAAAACTTATGGTGTAACCAACATAGAGCTTAACATAGGTTTAAGAAGGAATTTTAAATGGCAATTTATTATATGTGACGTAAAACAGCCCATTTTAGGAGCAGATTTCTTAGAGGCACACCAGCTGATAGTAGATTTGTATAAAAAACGTTTGATTGACGGGCGTACTAAGTTTAGTAGGGAAGCATCCGTCGTAAAGTGTATTTGGCAATTGTCCATTTCAGAAACATGGTAGAAGGGCGCAAACTAACAATTTTTACAGACCATAGGCCTTTAACATACGCGTTTACAAAAATAGGTACGGATAGAGAAACACCAATGCGTACACGGCAGTTATTGTACATCAGCGAATTTACGAGCGACATACAATACGTCACCGGCACCGATAATGCGGTTGCTGACGCGCTATCACGAATAGAGTCCATTACTTGTGACACAAACATCGATTACGACGAAATCGCAAAGGCACAGGAAACAGACGCTCAAATGACACACATGTTAGCAAACTCACAGGGCAACATTGTTTTAGAACAAGTACATTCTCCATTATGTAAAAGAAAGATTTATTGTAGTATTACAAAAGACATGGTAAGGCCATACATTCCGTTACAGTTCCGAAAGACTGTTTTTGACACGGTTTATAATATAAGCCACCCAGGCGTTAGGGCCACACGAAAGATGATCACATGTCGTTATTTTTGGCCAGACATGAATAAAGACATCGTCAAATGGGCGAGATCGTGTATACCATGTCAGAAAGTAAAGGTACACAGACACACAGTTTCAAAATTAGGCACATTTCCGATAACAGAACGATTTGATCACGTACACGTAGACATAGTAGGGCCACTACCGACCACACAAGAAGGTTATCGTTATTGCGTCACCGTCATAGATAGGTTTACTCGTTGGCCGGAGGCATTTCCTGTCAAAGACATTACTGCAGACACAGTAGCCAAGGCGATCTATGAAGGATGGATATGTAGATTCGGGTGTCCTAAAACTCTAACCAGCGATCAGGGCAGGCAGTTCGAGAGCGAGATATTCGGCAGCTTGATGAACATGTTAGGGATAAAGAAAATACGCACGACAGCATATCATCTGTGGCATACACTAAAATTAATGTAAATAAATGTGGCAGCACTTTCAATGTTTACATCTATTCATTATTAGATCTGCACCAGCAGTGTACGGACGTCTGATTGAGTGCTGCCACTTACTGATAAACCTGATTGTTTTATTATACAAACCAAACCCTAATTAGTGTTACTAGTGAACACCACATTGGCGACGAGTGTAAGCGCAGTAAGTAAAGTGATTAAATCAAATAGTGTCCCACTTAGAAAAATTTGGTCAGCAATAAAAATATTATTTTATTGAATGAGTTTTGAAAAAAAAAGATAAAATGAGTAAGGGTGATTTGTAGTAATAGTAATATATGTGAAATTTAATAGAAATTAATAGAATGTTTATTTTTATAATTATCTGCCTATCTATGAGCGATCTGCGTCGGCGATAAGCTGAGGGATGTGCTGCTTAGATCGATGAAATCATTACTTCACTCATTTAAATAAACAATACCGTGTTCCGAAATGTGGGTATGAAATTCAAATAAATTCTACATTTCGATAGCAAGGCAAACTCAAATCCGGTTCAATCCGGTTGACCAAATCCGGTTGAAAATATAGCGATGGAACTTTGCCAACGTACTTATGTAAGCATAAAACGATCCATTGCACTCAACAATAATCACCAATAAACAAAGCAAAACTATCTATTTTCAAAACTGTCTATTTTTCTAAACGATATATTTCTCAACCATTATTTGTTACTTACGAAACGAAAACAAAGCTGTTGTCACAACGCTATAAATCCCCGCAAACTATAACATACTTGAAGTTGTCAACGTAGCTGGTTGAAGTGAATAAGCCAGATAAAGCGTTTTGATGCGTGCGAGTAGGAGAGCTATACTCTTCGGGCTGGATGTTTAGTTGAATTATACAATGCAAAAATAAAGCTTATTCCTAAGTAACTTAGGACGATTTTATATTATGTAAAATTTCGTTTTGAACTTTGACTTCGTCGTATATTTTGCGAGTGTAACCTGCGACAAATTTATACTAGCAATTTGTACTAGCAATCACAGAAATGCAATATTAATAGCATGACGTGGAATCTAGCCAGCCCTAAGCCTGGTAAAGTTCGAAGGGAAGTTCGTCGTATACTAGTACGAAGTGAAGTTCATCGTATACTATAATTATCGTTTGGTAAACGTGTTTGGTAATCCGTAAGGTAACACATTAAACTTTTAGAAATAGATAGTTGCCAAAATAGATAGTTTTGTCAAAGGTTGATCAACGATCAACAGTTTCGTTACGTTATTTGAAAAAACGATAACGACAAATAAATTGCCAATTCTATCAAAACGAATTATTGGATCAAAAATAAAAGCACCACAAGTCATCGTGGTAGAAAATAAATGAGGACGACACATCAATTGCCAATTCTATCGAAAGATGTTATTGGACCAATATTAAAACTTCCAATCATGGTCGAAAAAGAAATGATGTCAATTCTGTCGGAAGACATTATTGGATCTAAAACAATCTATATAAAAGTTCCAAAGTTTAATCATTGTCGAAAAGAAATGATGTCAATTCTGTCGAAAGACACTATTGGATCTAAAATGAAAGTCCCAATGATTAACCTGTGGTCGAAATATGATGTCAATCATATCAAAAGTTCCAGTGGTTAAATAGAGGCCAAAAAAAAAAAAAAAAATATTACAATTCTGTCGAAAGACATTATTGGATCTAAAATAAAAGTGCCAATTATTTAACCGTGGTCGAAATAAATGATGTCAATCATATCAAAAGATATTATTGGATCTAAAATAAAATGACGTTGATCATTAATACATGTTAATTTTATCAAAAGATATAATTAACAAACATAAAAAAGGATGAGTTCCACTTCGATAACTTCGAAGTTAGGTGACACATAGGTATTACTTTATTGTTATACTAAATAAGTGTCATGAATTTTGTTAAGGCTAAATAATAACATAATCGAATGCATTGTGTACTGGCTATCCCCATCAAACTAAAAATAAAATCAACAAAAAGTAACCGTTTCCTGAGATGACATATTGGGACTCGAGTTAACTGGCAGTCTGGCACTTAAAAGGTACTTAAGGGACTTTTTGTGCGACTTGCTAGGTAGAGTTTGTTTATTTAAACATTCCTATGTAAACAAAGCCACACTGAGCTCTTGTTATGAGTAGAACACAATCAGTTCAAAGTAAAAATATATTCGTTTGTTAATTTTATAATTAGCATTTTGATTATATAAAATGAAATCAATAATGCTAGAAGTTTATTCGAATGGAGCTAATGCATGCAGTAGAACATTAAGTTTTGTCAATCTCAATGTAAGTAGAAATGACATAATATATCAGTGTGTGTCAACTCAACTCAATACACTTCTAATTGAACAATGAGTTGTTATTATGTACAAAATGCTACGTCTAATCTCTGCTGTATGATTGACACATTCTCTATTGTAGGACGCGCTCAAAGTACAAATATGCGAACCTACTTATAATTTGATTACATTACAGCAAAAGCAAACATTAAGAGTCAGAAAAACGTAGTCAGAGCCAAAATACAACAAGTACTTGCCATAATAAATTGATAAATGAACAAGAAGTATAACCTCTCTTGTTGATGTGGCAATAAAATCACAAACGTAATACCTAACGGTTTCTGCTGTTCAATGTAAAGATACTTTGGCACTTAAAACTTAGTGCAGTAAACTGCACCTGAGTTAACGCAAAGATTATGCTGAGTTACCTATGCCTAGTACAATGAATGTAAACAGAATAAAAGGTGTTTTCTAATGTTATTCCAAGAAACACTACAAAACAAGGGCCAGTAAAAGAAAAACAGCCCAACCTCTTGTCAAATGACAAGTTAATGAAAGCTTAAATAAGAAGCTAATAAAGTCCACTTTTCTAGAATATATTTTTCAAGTCAATGACTATGCAATTGATTACAAACTTGCATGTGCAAGGCTTATTGTCTGCATGATAAGACGATAAAACTGGCTCTAAATGATTAGTAGCAAAAAATAATCTTTTGAGTAAAAGGTGCCATTTCCCTTAATTTACTAGAAAAGGTTTTGGTCTGAATTTCACTGAAAATAAACAAATTTCCAAATTCAAAAAGGTTTATCTAGAGATCTCTATTTTCAAAACAGTTCCATCAGTTTGGTTCAAGGAATAAAGCTGCAATTTCCATTAATGTACTAAAACAAGATTGTGGCCTGAATTCCATAGATAATAAACAAATTTCCAATTTCACATATTTCAATCTAGAAATCTCAAGTTCAAAAAAAAAAAAAATTTCAGCCTCATAGTTGAGTCCCACTTCCTGGAATGAAAGGTAAAAACAAAAGACGAGCTACAGACATTCATCATGGAACCTGTAAATAAAACTATAAGATAGGGGTTCTCCAAAGATGCTTGTCTTAGAGCCTGATGATGATATTTTTGTAATTTGGACAAACACAGCCTTAGATAAATTATAATACTAAGGTAGTGTTGCTAAGAAACTCCAACTCCTAAATTTGGTAAAGCAATATGTTTCTATAAAGTAATTATCAAAAACGCTTTTCATCATGTTTATATCAAAAACAGTTAAGAAGTCTATTGGCACTCTGTGCTTTACCGACACAAAAACCATTATTGGTTGGCGCAAGAGTTGTAAAACTTTATAAAAACATAGTTGTCTTCAAAAAAATGTAATAAATATGATGAAAAAATAATAATTTAGAATTATTGTCAAACGCGCGCGTCAGCTACTGCGATTGATCGAATCCAAGTTATGCATCACTTGACTGGCGTTTAATTGTGATGCGTTGATAATACTTTAACCAGTTGGTGAAATCGACGGTTACACACAAACGCTTAAGTAATTGGAAACTATTAAAGTAATCGAGTTTTCCGGATCAATTTTGTTTGAAAGTGGATCCTTAATGTCACAACTATAAAATCAATCTATAGTTTCGAAACTTAAATATTGTGTCTCTATAATGACATGACTCAAAAGTTGTATTGCACCCAAGTAGTTGCTGACACCAATACTGTTACTTTAGTGACTAATAATTCAGTTCGACAAACAGAAACAGTTCATTTCATTCCTTTGGAAACAAAAGTTTGACAGTGTACTGTCAGATTAAAAAGGAGACAACATGCTTTAAAAAAAAAAAAAGAATTATGAAACTGATTCATTAGGTCATACTCGTATGAACAAAGACCTAATTTAATAAGGAGTTCAGATTGTTTATATATGAAATATGTTTTGTAGTCATAAGGACTACTAATGTAAACTCTAAATATTTTACATATCGAAATTGTGAAATTTCTAGACAAAACACAATAATACACAATAGTGTACTGAAATATATTTCAAAATCCGTAAATCGTAAAAGTAAAACATCTAACAACGGCACATAATTATGTTATTAGTTATTAAAATAACATTTAAGAACGGCTGATATATATGTTATTAGTTATTCAATACATGCTGTATCAAACGAGGCATAGTTATTTTTCAATAATGGCTGTAGTAAAAAAAATAAAAATTAAAACAGGCATTTTGCACGAGTCAGTCATCAGTCAATACGAAAAGCAGACTGGAATGATAACTAGTGAATGAAGACCACCTCAGATACTAATCTACGACCCAACGTGGTTCTCAAAAAACCTATATGATTTGATCATCAGACATAAACCTACATGGTTCTCAATTCTCATATGATTTGACCATTTTATTAATCATTAAGGATTTTAAAAGTGACTGTGACCTCTGAGTTTGTTTCGGTGTTTCTTCTCAGAATAGTCTTCTAGGAAATACCGGCCTCATCTAGTTTAATTTTTTTTTAAATGGTCATCTAAAAGCTTCGATCACTATTTGTGTTATTTTTAACCAATTTACTAAAATCATCAAAGTATCTTTTATAGAGAAAAAAACAAATAATAATCTGTAGGCCCTATAGGATTATCGATCAAGAAGCGATGCTTCGTAAGACTTTAAATAAAACACTGTATTGCTAAAACCATATTATATCTGTAAGATTAGTGTGAATTAAAATTAATGCAAAGCCTGTAGGATTATCGATCACGAAGCGATGCTTCGTAAGACTTTAAATAAAACACTGTATTGCTAAAACCATATTATATCTGTAAGATTAGTGTGAATTAAAAATTAAAGCAAATACTAGATAGCTAAATATTTCTATAATCAAAATAAGGTTATTATAACTACTTTAATCTAACCGAATGTTTTAATACATTACAAACATAGCAATTTGTGCCTAAAACGCAATTAATTTAAAAATGCTAAATATTGTAAATTGTACTCTAAGACTTAATTATTGTCTACATGCAAAATAATGTAATTGCACTTGAAAACTAATTAATATTATAAAAAGGAAGAGATGTGGCATACACTAAAATTAATGTAAATAAATGTGGCAGCACTTTCAATGTTTACATCTATTCATTATTAGATCTGCACCAGCAGTGTACGGACGTCTGATTGAGTGCTGCCACTTACTGATAAACCTGATTGTTTTATTATACAAACCAAACCCTAATTAGTGTTACTAGTGAACACCACATCATCCACAGGGGAATGGTATGGTAGAAAGAATGCATCGTTCCCTTAAGGCAGCAATAAAGACAAGACTGTTAGGAAATAGGTCATGGGTTGACGAATTACCGACCGCATTGTTGGGACTTCGTGCAGTTTGAAAAAGCGACCAAAATGTAAGTTCGGCAGAATTGGTTTTAGGACACACGTTGCGTTTACCGGGCGATTTTTATCACGAGGCAAAGGAATCACAAGTAGGACATCTGCCGACATTCGTAAGCAAATTGAGAAACATAATTAATGACATGCGCCCACAGTCACGAGCGGATAGCGGCTCGCGGAAAATATTCATTCACAAAGATTTGAAAACTTGTACTCACGTATTCGTTAGGAATGATATGGTAAGGAAGCCATTGACATCGTCGTATAGTGGCCCATACCAGGTCATTAGCAGAAGCGAGAAGACTTTTGAAATACAAAAGGACAACCGTCAATCAACCGTGTCCATCGATAGAATAAAGCCAGCATATATTATAAACGACAATACTGTGCCAGAAAGCGTAGGAAATAAAATCAATATAGAAACACATAAACAGCAGGTTGAGCAAAATCCGCTACCGCCTATGAATAGAACCACGCGCTCGGGTCGTGTTATCAAGAAACCCGTGCGATTTTTGCACAACTAGCAAAAACATTGTTCAGTTATGTTGTAAGTTTAAGGTATTTCTTGTACAATTCACTAATAACAGTGTCACATTGAAGTAAAGAGCATATAAATTTTAAAACATGGGAAATACACCAAATAAAGAATACGTTGCCATAGCCCAAGCCCAGGTAGTAGCTGGACAACAATTAGAAAACAAAATGAATTATTTTGGGATAATACTTATCATCATCGCGGTAATATTGGGCATTTTGTTATGTTACGCAATTAAGAGAGGTTGCATAGGCCAATTGAGAAATTGGTTGAAAAAGGAAGTAATTACACTGACGGGGACAACGGTAGTGCCTGCACATATGGCCAATCCGGCAACCGCAGGAACTGCAGCAAGTTACGTGTAAACAGTGTCCACAAAAAGTGAATTGTGCAAGAATCATCAGATTAATGTAGTGTGTTATTCAGAGAGCTCGTTCGCTGACGTAGCAAGCGAACAATGTATTTGTTATAGTGAACAATGTACCGTTACAGTTATAGCTGTGGTTTTGTATTATGATTGTATTTTATCAAGGGATGGCGAATTTTTTTTAACTGGCGCTGTCATAGCGGAAGCTAGCCGGCCTTTGTGGTGTTATTGATTATTACAGAGTGGACGTTATGACAGCTACCCTTAAACTCATGTGACCTAGTACTAAGTAGGTATATGTTATGTAAAGACGGCTCCGAAACACTCGAGAGACCGCACGTTGTAGATAAGATAGCGTGTAAGCAATATTTTCGCCATATTGTATTGTGTAGTGCTGTACGCACCATTGTAAACCTAATGTATATCAAAATTTAAAATATGTTAAATTTTTGGAGAAAGGGGGGGTGTGATGTAGCGACCCCAGCGATGCGATTTGCTGAATTGCATATTTTGTTATTTGAAGGAACGCCAGCGCCGGGCTCGCCAGTCGCTTACATACCTTCACCTTGCCACGTCATATTTTACGGTACGAATTGTAACTAAGTATTGTGAACCAAAATAAACAGTTTTCATATTCAGTATAAACCAAGTTGCGTATAATTTATCTGGACCCTAAACATAACACGCACAACAATTCCAATAATAGGTATGGCAAAAGCGCTTGAACGCACGGAAATTTGTTCCAGTTTCCACAAGGTCCGTATAGTAAACAGCTCTAGCTCACACCTACCCTAGCTCAGCTCTCAGCTAGGGTAGGTGTGTATGTAGATAGGTAGGGTAGGGTAGGTTGGGTATGTAGGGAAGGGTAGGGTAGGTAGGTGCCATTTTGCTCAAGATAGTTCTCAAGTTCCCAGGAAAATATCCTGGATCCGCCCTTGCGTAGGTAGGTAGCCAGTTGACGTGAGCGAAGCGGCGTGGGACAGCTAGTTGATGTATAACATAAATAGAAAGTTACAATTTGATACAAATTACTTATTGCGAATAACAATAAAAAGATTTGCTTACCTTTATTACTAAGTATATTTCATCAGGCGCTTGGTTTAAGAAGGTTTCCTATTGAGAAGTGAAAACTTTGAATTTTTTTCGATTTAAATCCATCAGAGGCCTTAGAATGAGTTTTTACACACGCTTAATTGCGTTAACGTAAACTTCAATTTGTATTGAAACTGAATGAACGCCGTCTGGTGACAGAAATGAGATATCTGTTTTTAGGGTTCCGTACCTACATCTGTCTGTCTGTCTGTCACCAGGCTGTATCTCAAGAAACCTGATAGCTAGACAGTTGAAATTTCCAAAGATGATGTATAAACAGAATAAAATAAATATTAAAGTAAAAAAAAACAAATGTATTTTGCGATATATGATTTTGCCGTTTTTTGCGATAATGGTATGTAACCCATCGTGCGTGAGTCCGTCTCGAACTTGGCCGGTTTTTCTGTAAACATTTTGACATAAAAGATCGGTACGTTATCACGAGTGAGTAGGTGAAAAAAATCGGAATAAGCACACAGATTGCCTTTTGAGAAACGATGTTAGTCTCTCGAAATCCTTTAAATGTACATTGTGTTTATTATTTAATTTTGCCTTTAACATAGAATACACGCGCCATAATGTTGAAGGTTTGTTATTCTAAGTCTTTGATAATTTTCTGAAATATATTAGCAAAATGTTTTCTGATAACGTCTTCATCTTCTTTTCTTTCTTCGTGAAACGTCTTCTTTAAGCTGTGTGAACTTCTGGTTGTCGTTACACATAGGTTAATTTAATTGTATATTAATATGTGGAAACTGTTTCTGGATTGTGTTGAACAAATTGTATGGTTATGTTTGTTATTGCATCTGTTTGTTTCCCAAATAAAATAAAATAAACGATTTCACATTTTCTCTGCGCGCCATTTCATAAAATCGTCTTACGATTTTATGTATCTTTGTTTTGATTTAGGTGGGAAAAGGATTTAGACTACTACTTTAGCAACTTGTCTTATGAAATCAGGTGTTAAATCAATATCTGAATCAGATGAACTCATTGTGTTATTACAAATCTCTGCACGGAAGTGTAAACAAAACTTTAAAACTCGAAAAAACAAATGTAGATCGGCTTGCCGCTTTCTTGCCTATTTTGTTTTTTTTTTCTGTGGCCGGCCATCTATTCCGCCATTATTTTTCATTTGCATCATTGAAAAATGGTAAATATTATGCCCAAATCACGCTTTAATTGAGTGGCTGTATTGAAAGTTGGAACATGGAGGAGCTCGTGGCTAAATAATAACAGCCGCACGGGTCGATCTTCGAGGTTAAGCAACGCTTGACGAGGTCGGTCCGTGGATGGGTGACCATTTCAACATACCGAGTTTCCTCCGTGCCTCGGAAAGAACGCAAAGCCGTTGGTCCCGGCTGTCATTTGAAGATCTTTGACAGTCGTTACGAGTAGTCAGAAGCTTGAGATCGGACACCAGTCTAGCCAAGGGGTATCGTGTTACCCGGTTACTGGGTTGTGGAGGTCAGATCAGGTTGTGGTTGTAAAATTAAGTTTTATTTGTACCTACATTGTGTGTATCTGTGTGTGCCAAATAAACTAGTTTTCTTTCTTTCTTTCTTTCTTTTCTTTTAGATAGGCAGTCATTCCATGTAAAACACTGGTACTAAGCTGAAACCGGTTAGACTGGAAGCCGATCCCAACATAGTTGGGAAAAGGCTAGGCAGATAGATTGAAAGTTGTAACATGGTTCAATAGATATAAATGTGAAAATAGAACGAGTTTTTTGTAATTTGACAGCTGTCAGTTGAAAACGATTCTTCCTAGGGCTGACAAGTATTACTTTCAACCCGCTCCTCAGGCAACTTCAGACCTATTTTCTGAGAATGAGTAATGAA
The DNA here is from genome assembly GCA_964057195.1 of Orthosia cruda. Lineage (NCBI taxonomy): Eukaryota > Metazoa > Arthropoda > Insecta > Lepidoptera > Noctuidae > Orthosia > Orthosia cruda. The sequence goes on along the minus strand of OZ059846.1, from coordinate 17,194,357 downwards.
ATAGTACATTGTGTATTAAGGGCGGTAGGTAAGGAATTACGATCGATACTCTAGTAGAAGCCCGAAGTCGAAGACTGAGGGCTTTCTGAGTCGAGGTTCGTAATTCCCGTACCGCCCGTGATACACACAATGTTTTTCATCACATTTGCGAGTAATAATTATGAATTATAGCTTTAATACACAAGTCAGCACAGCTGTTATTACGAAATACGTGAACCTTTTATTTAAGCGGTTGGCGAATTTTTGCCTACACCACAGATTATACAGTGTTTCGTTCAGAAACTTTAAGGGCAAATACTTACGTAGGTATACAGCCATGACGGAGTGTAAAAAGAATTAAATAATTTCGACGTTTTCATACTATAACTATTAAAATCGATTATTAAGAACATTAGTTGAGTATTTAAGTAACATGTAGCGAGATTGCAAAGAAATTCCTGTTTAGATAACATTTTATGACAATTTCTCAATTGCGTGTAAACTCCTTGCTTGAACTTGCATGACCTGTGTGCTGTGCTGTAAATTAAAAAAATATTACTTACCGCCCTAGGGCTTCATGACAAACAAAAAAGCCCGAGGGTTTTATATGGGGCATTACAGCTAAGTTAACCTGTATGTTTTGATACTGTTTACGGGCAAGTGTGATGAAAACTTATTATTACATACTAGCTGACCCGGCAAACGTTGTTTTACATATAAATTATTTCAAAGATTCCCAAAAATTTTGCACGTACTGAGCATTATAGTATTTTTATTTGACGCTTAATAATGTAATGGTTTATACAGGTTACACAATGGTTGTTGTTGGCGGGAGTTCGTGACACGTGTTGAATACTATTGATTTATATGAGATCACTGAATTAACTATACGTGAGAACTATCTTGAGCAAAATGGCACCTACCTACCCTACCCTACCCTACATACCCAACCTATCCTACCCAACCTGCCCTACCCAACCTGCCCTACTCTACCCTCATACCTATGTAGGTTAGGGTAGGTAGGTATGTAGGTTAGGGTAGGGTACCTTACCGGTTTCCCCCAGCCGGCAGGAGGAACCTGGTTCCTCCCAAGACCGCAGCCGTCGTGGTGACGCTCACCGCGGAGGCTGAGGAGCGGGGGGAGACGTACGCGTCCGTATTGTTGCGGGCGCGTGCTAATGCCAATCCCACTCAACTGGGGATCGGCAAGGTCTCCTGTCGCCGGACGCAGGCTGGGGCTCGAATTTTCGAGTTCCCAGGGGCGGAGGGCGCTAAAAACGCAGACCTCTTCGCAGCAAAGCTGCAAGGCCGGGCCATTAGGCCCGGCCGCGGCGGCATGGGCGCCATCCGCCTGGAGTGCCCAGTTGCCGCTGCCAAAGCCGTCCTTGACAAGGGACGGCTAGCCGTCGGCTTCAGCTCGGGTGCAGTTCGGGCCCTTGAGGCCCAGCCTTTGCGCTGTTTCAGGTGCTTCGGCACCGGGCACACCCGGGCCCTCTGTCCGTCCAAGATAGACTGGACAGAGAGCTGCTACCGCTGCGGCAAGGAGGGGCACAAAGCCGCCTCCTGCAAGGCCGCCAAGCCGCACTGCGCGGTATGTGCTGCCAGTGGCCGACCTGCGGGCCACATTATGAAGGGGAGGAACTGCAGTCCTCCCCTCAAGAGGGGCAAAGTGCAGGCGCCGACCCGGCCTGCCACTGCCACCGCCGTTCCAGAGGCTGGGACCACGGCGGCTGTTGAGGAGGGGGGTGCGATGTCCGATTAATTGTAAGGTTGTGAGTCCGGGGAGATGAGTTAAACAAGTATCTCCATTAGAATATCCTTTATTACTGCCTCCAATTATAGAGTACAATTGTATATATAGGTACGTATTGATACATTAGAATACATGAGCTCACATATCTTACACACTACACGCCCACCGGCTAAATAAATAAAAATAATGGTTACATTAATTTTTATTTTTGGGTTATATGTGTATAATCACTTTAATATTTTTTATTATTTTAATGCAATAAGTAAACAAAATATTGTCTAAAATAAAATATAGGGTAACACACAAATACATTTTTAAAATAAAAATACAATCAATTTATCACCTTAATCAAAGTTACACAAATACATTTTTAAAATAAAAATACCATCAACTTAATCCTAGTTACATGCTATAAGCTCATCACAAAAAAGAAATCATTTAGGTAATATATGGTCTGGTTCTATTTTTATGTACTATTACTTCTTTTCCTTTATACAGTATTTTTAAATTTGGGTTACAATCTTCTATTACTTTGTAGGGTCCTATATAAAGCGGATCAAATTTGTGTACAGTTTGTTCATTCTTAAGTAGTATCATGTCACCAGTACTGTACGTTACAGGATTGATATACAAATCATATTTACATTTCCTGATCTGTTTACTATTAATTAAATTTTGTCTCGCATCATACTGTGATTTTTGAAGCTTGTATTTGAGTTGTTTTGGATAGTCATAATAGTTATATAGCGGTTCAATATCTGAAGTTAAATTACTTGGTAAATTGCACAGTTTTCCAAATACTAGTTCATATGGAGTGTATTTAGTTTCCGTATGAACAGTCGTATTAAAAGCAAAGCACCAATATGGAAGCCATAAACTCCAATTTTGGGGTTGGTTCTCTGTTTGTATGCGAAGGAATGAAAGTAAATTTTTATGAGTATTTTCTAAGCCTCCAATTGATTGGTGATGATATGCTGTAGATGTTAATTGAGTTATTTTTAGTATTTTACATGCTTCATTCATTACTTTTGAAACGAACTCAGTACCGCGATCTGATATTATATTTCTCGGAATGCCATAACGTAATACAAAATTATTTATGAAAGCCGTTGTCACTGAAATTGTATCCTTATTTACTTCTTAGATACTTGCTAAGATCACACTGTAGTGTGAGTATATACGTACAATTATCACTATCCTTACTTAAGGGCCCAACTAAATCTAAAAATACTCTATCAAACGCCGAATGACCTGTATCAGTCAGGACCATTGGCTGTTTTATGTGCCTAAAATGTTTCTGTCGCTGGCATTTATCGCAGCGATTTACAAACTCCGTGACGTCATTTTCCAATTTCGACCAAAAATAACGCCGTTTTATATTATTTATCATTCGTCGTATACCGGCGTGTCCGCTACTCGGTAATAAGTGGTAGTCATTTAATATTATACGTTTCGTATCGTGATCACTTATTACTTTTACACCTTTTATAACATATAAACGTGGTCCGGACCAATTAGGTGTAATATTTATGCTATGAATTAAATCTCTTACTATCTCATTATTTTCATTACTTTGTATCATGTACAAACTATCAAGTTTCATTAGGTTACAGTAATAAGCCAACTCCCGTACAAAGGCATCTCGTGCGCATTGTAATCGGTAAGATGGATTTACTCTTATTATACAATTTGTTGCATCATAATCAAATATAGTACTTGATTGGTTAGCCCATTCTTTTTCATTTACGAACCTTAACTCAGTGCAATCCTTTGGTTTTTTAAGCAATTCCGTAACTCTTGGGTGATCAGTCCATTCGTTCATAGATCGCTTAGCAACCATAGGGTTGTCACTCATATCTTGTTCACTTCTTTCACGCATACGCTCTTTCCGACCTCTGGTTAATACAGACACAACGTGCTGGTTTATTTCCTTCAATTCATCGCTAGTTATACGGATACGTGACATGGCATCTGCAGCTGCATTGTCAGTACCTCGAACATATTCTATTATGTAATCATATTCCTCTATTATTAAACGGAATTTAATCAAACGACTCGATGGATTTGTTTGATTAAATAAGTAAATTAATGGTTTGTGGTCGGTTTTGATAACAAATTTTCTACCATAAAGAAAGGGTCGGAAATACTTAATAGACCATACGATAGCGAGTAACTCTTTTTCTATCGTGGGGTACCTAATTTCTGCTTTATTAAGACTACGGCTTGCGTAAGCAATTGGTCTGTTATCACTATTGCAAAGCACGGAACCGATTGCATAACCGGACGCATCTGTTTGTAAAATGAATGTATTGTTTTCATCGAAGTTGGGATATTGTAATACTGGTGGTGATATTAACGACTCTTTTAGGGATTCGAAGGATTTCTGACACTCATGCGACCATTCAAAGTTAACATTTTTTCGACACAATCTATTAAGTGGTAAAGATATTGCAGCAAAATCTGGTATAAATTTTCTATAAAAGTTGACAAATGCTATAAATCTTTTTGTTTCGTCTGCATTTTTGGGTACGGGATAATTTTTTACTATGTTTATTTTATCTAAATCTGGCTTAATTCCTTCCGATGTTACAATATGTCCTAAAAACTGCATTTCTTTTCTTAGGAAATCGCATTTCATTGGATTAAGTTTTAAGTTTACTTTTCGCAATCTAGTTAAAATATCTATAAGATTTTTATTGTGAATTTGTAAGTTACGGCCAAAACAGATTAAATTATCCAAATAGACAAATAATTTGTCGTATGTAAGTCCAGACATGGCAATTGTCATAAGACGAGAGAATGCACTTGGGCTAATTTTTAATCCCATAGGTAATCGGGTCATTTGATATTGGCCTGATGGCGTAGTAAATGCCGTATACTTTCTGCTTTCTGGTTGTAATTTTGCCTGGTAATACGCTTGTGATAAATCTAATTGTGAAAAATACATTGATCCAGATAAAGAATCTAAAATATCGTTAATATTCGGGAGCGGAAATTTATCGTCTAAAATTCTAGTGTTTAATTTACGAAAATCAATAACCAGCCTCCATTTCTTAGAATTATCATCAGATTTTTTGGGTACCAACAAAATTGGGCTTGACCACTCACTTTTTGCTGGTTCAATGATATTTTCAGTAAGCATTTTCTTAACTTGTGTTTCAATTTCCTTACGCTGTGAAAAGGGTAACCTGTACTGTCTAGTATAAACTGGATCTGCATGTGGTTTTAACAGTATACTTTGTTCGTATAGGTTAGTGTTAGATAACTTATCGTTTGGTACGACACGTTTAGCACATATGTTTTCGATTGATGACCTTTCTTCATTGTTTAGATGGCTTAATTTTAAAAGAGAAAACATTGTACGTACTCTCTCTCCATCAATATTACTATCTTTTCCAAAGTGACTGATGTCATAGTCTGATAATAAATGTATTTCCGGTCTGAAATAGTTAATAGCTACTTGTGTTTCACGAGTATTTAATATCTGTATACTAATTTGTCCATTGTTTGGTTTACAAATACTTCCGGCTATAAAAACTCCGTCGCATAATTGATACGGTAATATTACGCAGTCTTCGTTAAAACTACTGTCTAACATAAATATTTTCTCACATCTCGGTGGTATACTTAAAAAGCAAGTTTTATTTAACGAACTATTAATCATGGGCAGGGTTATACTATTTTCATGTTTCTTTAAAGTTATCGTATTATTTTCAAAATTCAAAATATCGCCATATTTGCTCATAAAATCTCTGCCAATTATACCATGTTGTAAACCAGGTAAGGTGCGCATAATGTAAAATTTGTTTACAAATTCCTGTCCATTTGCGATCAATGTAACATAATCGTAGCCTGAAGTTCGCACTTTGCCCCCAATGCCATTTATGTAAATGCATTCCGTTTGGACTGGAATATTCCAACGTGCCACAGTTTCATATTTCAATACTGATAGTGATGCTCCTGAATCTATAAGTAATCCATATTTGGCACCCTGTACTAAGAATTCCACCGAGCTGTTATTGTTACAAGCAAATATAAAATGATTATCGAAAAAACTGTAATGGTTCAGTAATGTGTCTTTCTGTAGGTTGGGGAGTTCGATTCTGGTCAGTTAAATCGATACTATTCATGGCATTTTCTATGACATGCACATTACCATTGCGCGTAAAAGTCCGTCCAGGCCTACCGCGAGATGAACCCCGCATGTGACCACGGTTATTGCTAAACTGTTGTTGAATTCTTTGGTTATGCCTATGATTATGAAAATAACCTCTACTATTCCCTCTCTGAATAAATCGATTGTTATTTGAACGATTAGGGCGTCTATTATTATTGTAACTATATCCGCGATTATTAAATGATCTGCCTTGATATCCGACATAAACAGAAGCGTCGGAATTTTGCCGACTGCATGACAATTCCTCATCCTTGGCTGCTCTTATTGTATCTTTCAAGGTATCATAATTACGCGCTGCCAAAATAGTGCGGATTTCACGGTTTCGCAAGCCATCAATGAAACTTTTTATTGCAATCTTCTCATTTTGAGGGCGTAATATTTTATGTGCAGTTTGATCATCACCTGCTTGCGCGACCGTCAAATCCACAAAAAGCTGTTCGACCTTGGATCCATACTTTTCTATAGAAGGACCGTTTTGGTTTATTTGTGCCAATTCCTTGTGTATTGCTGTACTAGACTTCTTTGTAAGAAGGTGTTTACGCATTTCAATTATAAGTGACTCACAACTATCGTAAGAGGTCGACAATCTTAATTTTGCGCTCTCGTTTAATCGGGTTTTTAATATAAACTTAACTAGCATTTTGTTGCCTTCTTCGGTGAGTGAAGAACTGTATAACTCTATGGTATCTATTAAACTTTTCGTAATATTTTCATCACCATTCATAATCGGTAATAGAGCCACGGCAGTCCTATAATTAAAAGCCTCCATATTGCCTACTTCGGTTCTAGTCTTGACCGTACTCTGAGCACTTGGTTGAGAACTGTACGTTTTGGAACAAAATGATTCTATTTGAGTATAAGTTTTTTCAAATAAATCACAGTATGATTGTATTTCTTGTAAAACACTTGTACTAAGTTGTTTACTTTCAATCTGTCTCGATAAAGTTTTAATACATCCATCAAACTGATATTTTAACAACGTTGCTTCCTTTAACTTTTGTTTCAGAACAGTTTCTGTCCTTTTAGGATAACTTAGTTTTATTAAATTATGTTCAATATTTTTTAATTGGTCATATAACAAGTTAAGCTCATTTGCCATTACCAAACCAAATAAGATACATAAAAGGTATACAGATTACATGACAATTCTAAAATAAAAATACTAATTGATGAAAAAATAGAGATAAAAAAAAAAAAACTGGCATTTCGTCCATTAATCGTTCCGTAACTTTTTATGTTTCACTCAACAATAGCACATCACTTCACTTATCACTGAATATATCTTTAATCACTTACTGCGGTTTCTGGCCTCTGACACCCGTCTCCTGGCGAGTCTCCTGGCGCGTCTCCTGGCGCTGCTGGCGACATTCGTAACAAACACGAGTCTGCGGGATCGGTCGACGAAACGAACGTGATAGGTTTTGTGTGAAAACCTCATTCCTTATCCATGAATAATGACAATTTCGGTACAGTTTATACACCGCATAAAGTCCAGCTACTCCAAGTAAGGTGCAAATTATAAACATCACGAGACTAATGTTCGATAAGTGGTACTCTTGCCTATGCTTCTATAAGCAGAATTTGAACCACCCGATGCACTTTGTTTTATGAAAACGTCCTCTTTTTGTACATCTGACCGGCACATTTTAGAGGATAAAAAAAACCTCCAGTTTAAAACAAAAGATAATCACTTATATCATAGTATATTATTGTCTTTCAAATAATTAAGTAACGCAGCCGAACTCGGCACCCGTCTCGGATGGCAGGGTCGCCATGTAAGGTTGTGAGTCCGGGGAGATGAGTTAAACAAGTATCTCCATTAGAATATCCTTTATTACTGCCTCCAATTATAGAGTACAATTGTATATATAGGTACGTATTGATACATTAGAATACATGAGCTCACATACATATGTCTTACACACTACAAATGCATAGAGTCGAACATCGCATCCTCCAGGCGAACACCAACCACTGCAGAGCGGCCCAGGATCTGCTAATGCAGACCGTGGCTGAGTGGTTGGTGGACGTGGCGGTGGTCGCCGAGCCGTACTCGATACCCGGCCGCGACTTGCAACGTCCGGGGACGCGCCGCCGAATTTTGGGCGGCTTCGTGCGGTGCGTCCCTCCTAAACAGGGGGAATGTTCACACGTGTGTGCGGCAGCGGGGTGGGTCAGTGGTTGACGTTTCGTTTGCCACCCCCGTGCTAGCCGCCCGCGTCGTGAACTGGCGGGTTGAGATGGTGGAAACCATGTCGGACCACCGTTACGTGCGGTTCGACATCTCCACCCAGGGCCCGCGGGGGGGAATGGCCCGCTCTGGCCAATCTCCCTTCCCGCGGTGGGCTCTCACCCGCCTGGACCGGAAGGCAGCTCAGGAGGCGGCGTTCCTCCAAGACTGGCTCTCGCCCCGGCATTACAGCTAAGTTAACCTGTATGTTTTGATACTGTTTACGGGCAAGTGTGATGAAAACATATTATTACATACTAGCTGACCCGGCAAACGTTGTTTTACATATAAATTATTTCAAAGATTCCCAAAAATTTTGCACGTACTGAGCATTATAGTATTTTTATTTGACGCTTAATAATGTAATGGTTTATACAGGTTACACAATGGTTGTTGTTGGCGGGAGTTCGTGACACGTGTTGAATACTATTGATTTATATGAGATCACTGAATTAACTATACGTGAGAACTATCTTGAGCAAAATGGCACCTACCTACCCTACCCTACCCTACATACCCAACCTATCCTACCCAACCTGCCCTACCCAACCTGCCCTACTCTACCCTCATACCTATGTAGGTTAGGGTAGGTAGGTATGTAGGTTAGGGTAGGGTACCTTACCGGTTTCCCCCAGCCGGCAGGAGGAACCTGGTTCCTCCCAAGACCGCAGCCGTCGTGGTGACGCTCACCGCGGAGGCTGAGGAGCGGGGGGAGACGTACGCGTCCGTATTGTTGCGGGCGCGTGCTAATGCCAATCCCACTCAACTGGGGATCGGCAAGGTCTCCTGTCGCCGGACGCAGGCTGGGGCTCGAATTTTCGAGTTCCCAGGGGCGGAGGGCGCTAAAAACGCAGACCTCTTCGCAGCAAAGCTGCAAGGCCGGGCCATTAGGCCCGGCCGCGGCGGCATGGGCGCCATCCGCCTGGAGTGCCCAGTTGCCGCTGCCAAAGCCGTCCTTGACAAGGGACGGCTAGCCGTCGGCTTCAGCTCGGGTGCAGTTCGGGCCCTTGAGGCCCAGCCTTTGCGCTGTTTCAGGTGCTTCGGCACCGGGCACACCCGGGCCCTCTGTCCGTCCAAGATAGACTGGACAGAGAGCTGCTACCGCTGCGGCAAGGAGGGGCACAAAGCCGCCTCCTGCAAGGCCGCCAAGCCGCACTGCGCGGTATGTGCTGCCAGTGGCCGACCTGCGGGCCACATTATGAAGGGGAGGAACTGCAGTCCTCCCCTCAAGAGGGGCAAAGTGCAGGCGCCGACCCGGCCTGCCACTGCCACCGCCGTTCCAGAGGCTGGGACCACGGCGGCTGTTGAGGAGGGGGGTGCGATGTCCGATTAATTGTAAGGTTGTGAGTCCGGGGAGATGAGTTAAACAAGTATCTCCATTAGAATATCCTTTATTACTGCCTCCAATTATAGAGTACAATTGTATATATAGGTACGTATTGATACATTAGAATACATGAGCTCACATATCTTACACACTACACGCCCACCGGCTAAATAAATAAAAATAATGGTTACATTAATTTTTATTTTTGGGTTATATGTGTATAATCACTTTAATATTTTTTATTATTTTAATGCAATAAGTAAACAAAATATTGTCTAAAATAAAATATAGGGTAACACACAAATACATTTTTATAATAAAAATACAATCAATTTATCACCTTAATCAAAGTTACACAAATACATTTTTAAAATAAAAATACCATCAACTTAATCCTAGTTACATGCTATAAGCTCATCACAAAAAAGAAATCATTTAGGTAATATATGGTCTGGTTCTATTTTTATGTACTATTACTTCTTTTCCTTTATACAGTATTTTTAAATTTGGGTTACAATCTTCTATTACTTTGTAGGGTCCTATATAAAGCGGATCAAATTTGTGTACAGTTTGTTCATTCTTAAGTAGTATCATGTCACCAGTACTGTACGTTACAGGATTGATATACAAATCATATTTACATTTCCTGATCTGTTTACTATTAATTAAATTTTGTCTCGCATCATACTGTGATTTTTGAAGCTTGTATTTGAGTTGTTTTGGATAGTCATAATAGTTATATAGCGGTTCAATATCTGAAGTTAAATTACTTGGTAAATTGCACAGTTTTCCAAATACTAGTTCATATGGAGTGTATTTAGTTTCCGTATGAACAGTCGTATTAAAAGCAAAGCACCAATATGGAAGCCATAAACTCCAATTTTGGGGTTGGTTCTCTGTTTGTATGCGAAGGAATGAAAGTAAATTTTTATGAGTATTTTCTAAGCCTCCAATTGATTGGTGATGATATGCTGTAGATGTTAATTGAGTTATTTTTAGTATTTTACATGCTTCATTCATTACTTTTGAAACGAACTCAGTACCGCGATCTGATATTATATTTCTCGGAATGCCATAACGTAATACAAAATTATTTATGAAAGCCGTTGTCACTGAAATTGTATCCTTATTTACTTCTTAGATACTTGCTAAGATCACACTGTAGTGTGAGTATATACGTACAATTATCACTATCCTTACTTAAGGGCCCAACTAAATCTAAAAATACTCTATCAAACGCCGAATGACCTGTATCAGTCAGGACCATTGGCTGTTTTATGTGCCTAAAATGTTTCTGTCGCTGGCATTTATCGCAGCGATTTACAAACTCCGTGACGTCATTTTCCAATTTCGACCAAAAATAACGCCGTTTTATATTATTTATCATTCGTCGTATACCGGCGTGTCCGCTACTCGGTAATAAGTGGTAGTCATTTAATATTATACGTTTCGTATCGTGATCACTTATTACTTTTACACCTTTTATAACATATAAACGTGGTCCGGACCAATTAGGTGTAATATTTATGCTATGAATTAAATCTCTTACTATCTCATTATTTTCATTACTTTGTATCATGTACAAACTATCAAGTTTCATTAGGTTACAGTAATAAGCCAACTCCCGTACAAAGGCATCTCGTGCGCATTGTAATCGGTAAGATGGATTTACTCTTATTATACAATTTGTTGCATCATAATCAAATATAGTACTTGATTGGTTAGCCCATTCTTTTTCATTTACGAACCTTAACTCAGTGCAATCCTTTGGTTTTTTAAGCAATTCCGTAACTCTTGGGTGATCAGTCCATTCGTTCATAGATCGCTTAGCAACCATAGGGTTGTCACTCATATCTTGTTCACTTCTTTCACGCATACGCTCTTTCCGACCTCTGGTTAATACAGACACAACGTGCTGGTTTATTTCCTTCAATTCATCGCTAGTTATACGGATACGTGACATGGCATCTGCAGCTGCATTGTCAGTACCTCGAACATATTCTATTATGTAATCATATTCCTCTATTATTAAACGGAATTTAATCAAACGACTCGATGGATTTGTTTGATTAAATAAGTAAATTAATGGTTTGTGGTCGGTTTTGATAACAAATTTTCTACCATAAAGAAAGGGTCGGAAATACTTAATAGACCATACGATAGCGAGTAACTCTTTTTCTATCGTGGGGTACCTAATTTCTGCTTTATTAAGACTACGGCTTGCGTAAGCAATTGGTCTGTTATCACTATTGCAAAGCACGGAACCGATTGCATAACCGGACGCATCTGTTTGTAAAATGAATGTATTGTTTTCATCGAAGTTGGGATATTGTAATACTGGTGGTGATATTAACGACTCTTTTAGGGATTCGAAGGATTTCTGACACTCATGCGACCATTCAAAGTTAACATTTTTTCGACACAATCTATTAAGTGGTAAAGATATTGCAGCAAAATCTGGTATAAATTTTCTATAAAAGTTGACAAATGCTATAAATCTTTTTGTTTCGTCTGCATTTTTGGGTACGGGATAATTTTTTACTATGTTTATTTTATCTAAATCTGGCTTAATTCCTTCCGATGTTACAATATGTCCTAAAAACTGCATTTCTTTTCTTAGGAAATCGCATTTCATTGGATTAAGTTTTAAGTTTACTTTTCGCAATCTAGTTAAAATATCTATAAGATTTTTATTGTGAATTTGTAAGTTACGGCCAAAACAGATTAAATTATCCAAATAGACAAATAATTTGTCGTATGTAAGTCCAGACATGGCAATTGTCATAAGACGAGAGAATGCACTTGGGCTAATTTTTAATCCCATAGGTAATCGGGTCATTTGATATTGGCCTGATGGCGTAGTAAATGCCGTATACTTTCTGCTTTCTGGTTGTAATTTTGCCTGGTAATACGCTTGTGATAAATCTAATTGTGAAAAATACATTGATCCAGATAAAGAATCTAAAATATCGTTAATATTCGGGAGCGGAAATTTATCGTCTAAAATTCTAGTGTTTAATTTACGAAAATCAATAACCAGCCTCCATTTCTTAGAATTATCATCAGATTTTTTGGGTACCAACAAAATTGGGCTTGACCACTCACTTTTTGCTGGTTCAATGATATTTTCAGTAAGCATTTTCTTAACTTGTGTTTCAATTTCCTTACGCTGTGAAAAGGGTAACCTGTACTGTCTAGTATAAACTGGATCTGCATGTGGTTTTAACAGTATACTTTGTTCGTATAGGTTAGTGTTAGATAACTTATCGTTTGGTACGACACGTTTAGCACATATGTTTTCGATTGATGACCTTTCTTCATTGTTTAGATGGCTTAATTTTAAAAGAGAAAACATTGTACGTACTCTCTCTCCATCAATATTACTATCTTTTCCAAAGTGACTGATGTCATAGTCTGATAATAAATGTATTTCCGGTCTGAAATAGTTAATAGCTACTTGTGTTTCACGAGTATTTAATATCTGTATACTAATTTGTCCATTGTTTGGTTTACAAATACTTCCGGCTATAAAAACTCCGTCGCATAATTGATACGGTAATATTACGCAGTCTTCGTTAAAACTACTGTCTAACATAAATATTTTCTCACATCTCGGTGGTATACTTAAAAAGCAAGTTTTATTTAACGAACTATTAATCATGGGCAGGGTTATACTATTTTCATGTTTCTTTAAAGTTATCGTATTATTTTCAAAATTCAAAATATCGCCATATTTGCTCATAAAATCTCTGCCAATTATACCATGTTGTAAACCAGGTAAGGTGCGCATAATGTAAAATTTGTTTACAAATTCCTGTCCATTTGCGATCAATGTAACATAATCGTAGCCTGAAGTTCGCACTTTGCCCCCAAAGCCATTTATGTAAATGCATTCCGTTTGGACTGGAATATTCCAACGTGCCACAGTTTCATATTTCAATACTGATAGTGATGCTCCTGAATCTATAAGTAATCCATATTTGGCACCCTGTACTAAGAATTCCACCGAGCTGTTATTGTTACAAGCAAATATAAAATGATTATCGAAAAAACTGTAATGGTTCAGTAATGTGTCTTTCTGTAGGTTGGGGAGTTCGATTCTGGTCAGTTAAATCGATACTATTCATGGCATTTTCTATGACATGCACATTACCATTGCGCGTAAAAGTCCGTCCAGGCCTACCGCGAGATGAACCCCGCATGTGACCACGGTTATTGCTAAACTGTTGTTGAATTCTTTGGTTATGCCTATGATTATGAAAATAACCTCTACTATTCCCTCTCTGAATAAATCGATTGTTATTTGAACGATTAGGGCGTCTATTATTATTGTAACTATATCCGCGATTATTAAATGATCTGCCTTGATATCCGACATAAACAGAAGCGTCGGAATTTTGCCGACTGCATGACAATTCCTCATCCTTGGCTGCTCTTATTGTATCTTTCAAGGTATCATAATTACGCGCTGCCAAAATAGTGCGGATTTCACGGTTTCGCAAGCCATCAATGAAACTTTTTATTGCAATCTTCTCATTTTGAGGGCGTAATATTTTATGTGCAGTTTGATCATCACCTGCTTGCGCGACCGTCAAATCCACAAAAAGCTGTTCGACCTTGGATCCATACTTTTCTATAGAAGGACCGTTTTGGTTTATTTGTGCCAATTCCTTGTGTATTGCTGTACTAGACTTCTTTGTAAGAAGGTGTTTACGCATTTCAATTATAAGTGACTCACAACTATCGTAAGAGGTCGACAATCTTAATTTTGCGCTCTCGTTTAATCGGGTTTTTAATATAAACTTAACTAGCATTTTGTTGCCTTCTTCGGTGAGTGAAGAACTGTATAACTCTATGGTATCTATTAAACTTTTCGTAATATTTTCATCACCATTCATAATCGGTAATAGAGCCACGGCAGTCCTATAATTAAAAGCCTCCATATTGCCTACTTCGGTTCTAGTCTTGACCGTACTCTGAGCACTTGGTTGAGAACTGTACGTTTTGGAACAAAATGATTCTATTTGAGTATAAGTTTTTTCAAATAAATCACAGTATGATTGTATTTCTTGTAAAACACTTGTACTAAGTTGTTTACTTTCAATCTGTCTCGATAAAGTTTTAATACATCCATCAAACTGATATTTTAACAACGTTGCTTCCTTTAACTTTTGTTTCAGAACAGTTTCTGTCCTTTTAGGATAACTTAGTTTTATTAAATTATGTTCAATATTTTTTAATTGGTCATATAACAAGTTAAGCTCATTTGCCATTACCAAACCAAATAAGATACATAAAAGGTATACAGATTACATGACAATTCTAAAATAAAAATACTAATTGATGAAAAAATAGAGATAAAAAAAAAAAAACTGGCATTTCGTCCATTAATCGTTCCGTAACTTTTTATGTTTCACTCAACAATAGCACATCACTTCACTTATCACTGAATATATCTTTAATCACTTACTGCGGTTTCTGGCCTCTGACACCCGTCTCCTGGCGAGTCTCCTGGCGCGTCTCCTGGCGCTGCTGGCGACATTCGTAACAAACACGAGTCTGCGGGATCGGTCGACGA
This sequence comes from Orthosia cruda, assembly GCA_964057195.1. NCBI lineage: Eukaryota > Metazoa > Arthropoda > Insecta > Lepidoptera > Noctuidae > Orthosia > Orthosia cruda. Next base: position 17,179,313 of record OZ059846.1, on the reverse strand, counting down.
AACGAACGTGATAGGTTTTGTGTGAAAACCTCATTCCTTATCCATGAATAATGACAATTTCGGTACAGTTTATACACCGCATAAAGTCCAGCTACTCCAAGTAAGGTGCAAATTATAAACATCACGAGACTAATGTTCGATAAGTGGTACTCTTGCCTATGCTTCTATAAGCAGAATTTGAACCACCCGATGCACTTTGTTTTATGAAAACGTCCTCTTTTTGTACATCTGACCGGCACATTTTAGAGGATAAAAAAAACCTCCAGTTTAAAACAAAAGATAATCACTTATATCATAGTATATTATTGTCTTTCAAATAATTAAGTAACGCAGCCGAACTCGGCACCCGTCTCGGATGGCAGGGTCGCCATGTAAGGTTGTGAGTCCGGGGAGATGAGTTAAACAAGTATCTCCATTAGAATATCCTTTATTACTGCCTCCAATTATAGAGTACAATTGTATATATAGGTACGTATTGATACATTAGAATACATGAGCTCACATACATATGTCTTACACACTACAAATGCATAGAGTCGAACATCGCATCCTCCAGGCGAACACCAACCACTGCAGAGCGGCCCAGGATCTGCTAATGCAGACCGTGGCTGAGTGGTTGGTGGACGTGGCGGTGGTCGCCGAGCCGTACTCGATACCCGGCCGCGACTTGCAACGCCGAATTTTGGGCGGCTTCGTGCGGTGCGTCCCTCCTAAACAGGGGGAATGTTCACACGTGTGTGCGGCAGCGGGGTGGGTCAGTGGTTGACGTTTCGTTTGCCACCCCCGTGCTAGCCGCCCGCGTCGTGAACTGGCGGGTTGAGATGGTGGAAACCATGTCGGACCACCGTTACGTGCGGTTCGACATCTCCACCCAGGGCCCGCGGGGGGGAATGGCCCGCTCTGGCCAATCTCCCTTCCCGCGGTGGGCTCTCACCCGCCTGGACCGGGAGGCAGCTCAGGAGGCGGCGTTCCTCCAAGACTGGCTCTCGCCCCCTGTGGAGGCCCTGGACGTTGACGCCGCAGCGGTCCAGCTACGAAGGTCCCTGACCGAGGTGTGCAACTCCAGCATGCCTCGGTCACGCCGTCCACCTCCCCGTCGCGCCGTGTGTGATGTGTGCCGTGGTCGGAGGAACTGGCAGGGCTCCGGGCCACCTGCGTGGAGGCCAGGAGGGCCTACACGCGGAGTCGGCGGCGCACTACCCGATCTCAGGCCGGGGAGGACCGCCTCTACGCTTCTTACCTAGAGGCAAAGACGGTCCTCAAGTCGGCTATGTGCGCCGCCAAGGACTCGGCGAGGGCCGAGATGCTGGAGGGCCTCGACAGGGATCCGTATGGGAGACCATATAAGGCGGCGCGAAACCAACTGCGCCCCTTTCGTCCCCCAATAACGGAGACCCTGGAATCGGCGTTGCTGGATGGGGTGGTCCGGTCCCTGTTTCCGCGCAGGACCGATTTCACCCCACCAACGATGAACCCCCCACTGGGGGTGGTGGTGGCTTCGTCGGAGGAGGAGGTCCCTCCGGTATCGGCGGAGGAACTATCGGCGGGGGTTCTGAGCCTCCGCGCGAAGAAGACGGCCCCTGGACCGGACGGCGTCCCCGCACGGGTGGTGGCCATCGCGGCGTCCCTCATGGAGGATAGGTTTCGGGACCTCTTCAGCGCGTGTTTTACGGCTGGGAGGTTCCCGAAGCAGTGGAAGGAGGGGCAGTTGTGCCTCCTCCGAAAAGAGGGGCGCCCGGTGGACTCCCCCTCGGCATACCGGCCCATCGTTTTGCTCGATGAGGTCGGTAAATTGTTCGAGGGGATCATCGCCACCCGGCTAAATAGCCATCTGCGGGAGGTGGGGCCAGATCTGTCGGACGCCCAGTTCGGCCCTACTCAGGGGCCAGGTAAAGGAGGCGGTCGAGGCTGGGGACGGAGTGTTGGCGGTGTCGTTTGACATAGCCAACGCCTTCAACTCCGTGCCCCACTCGACCATATTGGAGGCACTCCGGTATCACGGAGTGCCCCAATATCTGCGGGCGATCCTGGCCAGCTACTTGGAGGGCAGAGAGGTCCTCCTCGTGGACAAGACGGCCAGGATCAGGCGCTACGGCGCGGAGTCCGGTGTTCCGCAGGGGTCGGTTCTAGGCCCCCCCCCTGTGGAACATCGGTATTGATTGGCTCCTGCGGGGCACCCTCCTCACGGGCACGTGTGTCATCTGTTATGCGGATGACACTCTCCTCACTGCCCGGGGGAGGGACTTTGGAGAGGCGGCCTGTCTGGCCTCGGCTGGCGGATCCTTAGTGGCAGGTAGGATCCGCCAGCTAGGATTGCGGGTAGCGCTGAACAAGACCGAGGCCGTGTTCTTTCACGGGCCTCGGCAGCGCTGCCCTCCCGACGCCCACATCGTCGTCGAGGGCGTCCGGATAGGGGTCGGGGCCCAGATGAAGTATCTGGGCCTCATGCTAGACAGCAGGTGGCGCTTCGGCCCGCACTTCATAGGGCTGTCGACGCGCCTGCTGAAAGCCACGGACGCCCTCTCATGGCTCCTCCCAAACCTGGGGGGACCCAAGGAGCGATGCCGGCGCCTCCATGCCGGCATCCTAAAGAGCATGGCGCTTTACGGCGCACCCATCTGGGCGGACTCCCTCCACAGGAGGGAGAATGCAACCGCCATCCGCAGGCCCCAAAGGGCCATTGCACAGCGGGTGGCGAGAGCCTACCGCTCAGTGGGTTTCTCGGCGGCGTGCACTCTGGCCGGCACCCCTCCCTGGGAGTTGGAGGCATGGGTGCTTGCCAGAGTGTACGATTGGACGGCGCGGCGGAAGGCGCTCGGGGAGCGCCCCGCCGCTGAAAAGCGGGAGGCCGTGCGGCGGGAGGCGAGGGACGCTATCGTCGTCCATTGGACGGAGGACCTCGCCTCCGCCGCCTTTGGCCGTCGGACATTGGACGCGCTCGGTCCAGTCTTGCAGGGCTGGCTCGAGCGGCCCCACGGTTTCCTCTCGTTTCGTCTAGTTCAGGTGTTGTCCGGACATGGGTGTTTCGGAACGCACCTGCACCGGATCCGGAGGGAGGAAACCCCGGGGTGCCACGACTGTGGCGCTGCGGAGGACACGGCGCAGCACACCCTAGAGGTGTGCCCAGCCTGGGCAGAGCTGCGCCGTGCCCTGATCGATGTGGTCGGGCAGGACCTCTCGCTTCCCAGTGTGGTGAATTCCATGCTGGGGAGTGGGGAGGCCTGGGCAGCGGTTGCCTCCTTTTGCGAGGATGTCATGTCGCAAAAGGAGGCGGCGGAGCGTGCGCGGGAGGACGATCCTCTCGCGCCGCCGCTCCGCAGGCGAAGGAGGGGTGGGAGAAGGCGGTTGTATGATCGTCTCCTCCCACCTCCTGGTGGTGATTAGCGGGCGACAGGCGCGGGGGCGCCTTTCGTCTGCATTGCACTAATCACCACCCCCGTCGGGCGGGAACGGCCGAGCACTCGCTGTCGTTCCCGGGCCCCTCCACTGAGGGAGGGGCGTGAAGGGCCTGCCCTAAAAGGCGGGCGGTCGTCGGCGGAGGGCTGGACGTAAAGGCTCTGCCAGTTTCCCAGTCCTCCTCCATACAGACGATGCGGGAGTGCCGCTGGGTTATTTTAGTGGGTATACCGGGCTTGCCGGGGAGTCCCACATAACCCCCCCATTCCCCCAATGGGTGGGTATGCGTAATGCATTTTTTCCCAGCGAGATCAAAAAAAAAAAAAAAAAAAAAAAAAGGGTACCTACTCTACCCTAACCCACATACCAACCTGCCCTACATAGCTACCTAGGTATGTAGGGTAGGATTTAGTAGCACTCGTTCCACTAGAATCCCCTAAATCAGTCCCCCAGGGGATTCTACAGCACTCAATGTTCCACTACGATCCCCTATGCAGGGGATTCTATAATTACTAGTAAGTTCTATTCCTTTAAAGTCCCTTCTAAATAAAAAGCCACCTATAAAATAACAATATGTAATACATAGAATAAAAAATCGGTCTACAGAGGGGATTACAATGACGTAAATTATTTTTTCTAGAATTAGTTATTCTAAAATAAAAAAGTACCAAAAGCGTTGAAGAATTCCGCAAGTTGGACAAGTGCAGCGTCTCGAAGGCGTTGGGTTCGAGTCCCACCTAAGGCGTTCGGTTTACACAGTTCTGGTTACAAAATGAAGAATTTGTTAGAAGATTGTACAGTATTAGTTTTCGGTGAACGTCACAGAACTACAAATGTTGCAGAAAACTGGTATTACCAGATAAATAAAAAAATTGGCCGTAAACCAAAGCTAGTACATGTTTAGAATGCGTTAAAAAAAGAGCGCCGCCCTATAGCTAAACAACGAAGACCAGAAGATATACTCAAAGATCAGTAGATTCAAGATTCACAACTGAAATTGTTGAATGGGCAAATATCAGTCGGTCATTTTCTAGAAATCATCATCTGCCTAGCCTTTTCCTAACTATGTTGGGGTCGGCTTCCAGTCTAACCGGATTCAGCTGAGTACCAGTATTTTACATGGAGCGACTGCCTATCTGACCTCTACAACCCAGTAACTGGTCATTTTCTAGAAATGATGAAGTAAATAATAATTCAGGGATAAACCACTTTTCAAGTTAATTATATAGAATTACAAACTTTTATGTTTTTAAATCGGAGACCTACACTCGAAGTTGTAGACGATTATGTCTACCTGGGACAAACTGGGTCCATATTTTATAAAACACGTATTATTAACCCTACCTTCACTTTACATTTTCGAATTAGTGACATTTGTAAAACTAAATCATCCCCCGCTGACACCCTCTCCCGTAATAGACGTGACAATAGCCAACTTTGCTTGCACACGTCAAAAACAGTCTTAATGTCAAAGAGTGTCTTTTGTATGGCCTCGAAAATGTACAATAAAATACCGCAATCATTTAAAGCATTGCCAGCAAACTTATTTAAAAAAAAGATGCGGGAATTATTAACAGACAAATCTTATTACCACATATGTGACTTCTTGAATGATAATATAATATTGTGACATTGTTTTCTTTTATTATATCCTTTTTGTTTTTTTTTTCTGGTGAGATATATTATTATTTAATTGAGATGACATACAAACTAATTTGCATTGTGTTTTTGTTTAGTTTGTATCTGACAGCATTTTCTTATATTTCACTGATTTTAATGACATTTTATTTTACTACGAGTATGTTGACATCATTTGATTTTATTAATCTTGATTGTTCAAGACATTTTATTGTATTCTCTGACATTATTTTATGGTTTGATTGTACTTTTTTGACATTTTATTCTTTTGTTTTTTTTTAACAATTCTGGGTTTTATGATATTTTATAATTTTACTGTACTTTTTCGACATGATTTTATTTTATGAATCTTGTAAGACATTTTATAATTTTATTGTATTTTTCTTGCACATTTTTTTATGATTTGATGGTACTTTTTTGACATTTTATTATTTTGGGTTTTTTATCAATCCTAAACTTTGTGACATTTTATGATTTTAATCAACTTTTATGACATAATTTTATTTTATTAATCTGGATTTTGTAAGACATTTTATGATTTTATTGCATTTTTTTGACATTATTTTATTTTACTAACTACATTTTTTATGACATTATGATTTGATTATAACTCTATGACATTTTTTTAAATTATTTTTGTTTAACTTGATTTTTATGATTGAACTTACTATCATTTTTTGTTTAAAATTTATATTTAAATGTTCTATAGATCGATTTAATTAAAGTTTTGTTAAATTTATATTTGTCGATAGGCAAAAATAATAAGTTTAACCATCTTGCATGCATAAGGTATGGCAAATAAATTATCTTTTCAACACACTTGCTCATAAAGTGGCTCTAATTTCACCGCAATTAGGCACATAATGACACCTGTTATCAAACTGTGACCTTTTCATTGCTATATATATATATATATATATATAAAAGAAGAAACTGACTGACTGATCGATCAACGCACAGCCTAAACCGCTACGCCTAGAAGCATGAAATTTGGCAGAAAGGTTCCTCAAGTGGCGTAAGTGAGCACTAAGAAAGGATTTTTGGAAATTCCACCCCAAAGGGGGTAAAAAGGGGGTTGAAAGTTTGTATGTAATTTATACAGTTTGTAAGTTTGGCACGTGAAATTTTAGATTTACGCTCTTGGTTGATAAAAAGAATTAATTTATTTATCAGTTTTTGGATATTCGACCCCTAAGGAGGTAAAAAGGGGGTTGAAAGTTTGTATGAAGTTTTTACAGTTTGCAAATTGGACACATGAAATTTAACACTACGCTCTTGGTTGGTAAAAAAAATCATATATTTATTGGTTTTTGGTAATTCGTCCCCTAAGGGGGTAAAAAGGAGGTTGAAAGTTTGTATGTAATTTCTACAGTTTGAAAGTTGGACACGTGAAATTTTTGATTTAATCTCTAGGTAGATAAAACAAAACCATGTATTTATTAGTTTTTGGAAATTCTACCTCTATGGGGATAAAATAGGGGTTGTAACGTTATATGGAATTTCTTCGGTTTGGAAGGTAAAACATCTAAAATAGTAGGTTTACGCTCTTGATTAATAAAAAAAGTAATGAGTTTATTGATTTCCGGAAATTCTACCCCTAATAGAGGTTAAAGGTGCAATTTGTTGGGCTTATATATTTGAAACTTGGCATCAATACTAACAGCAAATATGTTATATTTTGTTTTATTGATTTTAAAATAAAGGTTGACATTACAAGTTTTTCAAAACTACTCCTAAAATACGATTTAAGGGATGTTAAAGTTTGCATGGAAAATCTCATTTCTTGTATTAATAAACTTGAAACTTGGGACAAATACTAACGTAAGTAAATAATAAAGGATATCATTATTAGTTTTTCGAAACTACTCCTAAAATATGATTAGGGGGGTGTTGAAGATCTTGGTTTAATAAACTTGAAATTTTGCACAAATACTAACCTTAATAAATAATGTGGGTTGCTATTAGTTATTCGTTTTTCGGAACTATCCCCAAAATACTATTTAGGGGGTGATCAAGATTTTTGAAGTATTTTATTAAACATAGCTTCTTTTAATGATGTAGGTGAGCACTAAGGAAGGAGTTTTGGAAATTCAACCTTTAAAGAGACATTTAATTGTATAAAAACTTTTTTACAAAAAGATATTACTGACCTCCAACTAAGAACACTACAAAGTGAAAAATAATTTTAATTTTCGAATTTGGTGTCTTTGGTAGGTACTAATTTTTTTGTTATGGACACTGACTTCGAAAATGAAAGTTATTTTTCCTTTTGAAGTGTTTTTAGTTGGATGTCGGTAGTATTTTTTTGTAAAATAGATTTCTGTTTTCACTTTTTAGGTGGACCTAATAGGCAATTTGCCTTAAATAAGGTACTAAGTCATTTTTTGTGTATGTTTACCGATATCTCCGTCAAACAACACTGTTCAAACGGTCCAGTTCGATAGTTTCAAATCGAGGAAGAGGTCATCTTAGTGACGTAAGATTCTTCAAAAAACCGTTGACACACCTAAAACATCTTCTGGGGGTAATTCTGAAAAACTAATGATGGCAATTTATTATTGCCCAAGGAATAAGATTTTTAACCGACTTTCCAAAAAGGAGGAGGTTCTATGTTCTCTAAATCCTAACTTAAACCGTAGATATCTACGATATCCGATTTATAATTGATTTAACAAGAGCTTATTTTTGATCGCCTTCACTAACTACACATAATTTAGTTGAATAAAATACAAAATCATGCGAAAGAAGTCGCGGGCGGAGTGCTAGTTATTCATAAGTGAGTTATAGAGTTTTTTTTTAATTTACTGGTTGAGTTGCTTAAAGTTTCGATACAAAAAAGATCGTGCTCAATAGTACAAATGCACAAAATTGCATGCAACTTCGTATTTAAATAGGTAATTTCAACTTGTACGTTTTTAATAAATAAAACTTTCACTCAAATATAACGTTTGTTTTTGTCAAAGAAAACTCATTCTTTTTAGTATATGGCCGATCGCAATTGTTAGATGCGCGCGCATAGGAAAACTGATTAATTATGCCCGCCATTGCGAAAAAAAATTCACAACTCGTTTTCACTGTTGGAAATTATGTTTTAGTATTATTTTCTTCACAAGTGTGTTGAAAAAAGTCGTATGATACACGTGTGTATTGATGATTACCGTCCTCGGCTCTCTTAAGGCCCTCACCTAACAGCTCGGGTCTCAATGGCGCCTCAGCGGTAATCACCAACATTACACACTTGTACCATAATGTACTGTATCTTTAAACGGTCCAGTTGGGTAGGTCTAACTTCGAGAAAGAGGTTAACCGTCGAATTCAACTCGGCTGGGCGACGTTCGGAAAGTTGTATCTTCTCGTCCGATTTACCGCAGTGCCTCAAGACAAAAGTCTATGACCAGTGTGTGTTGCCAGTGATCAGCTATGGGACCAAGACGTGGTCGCTCATAATGGGCCTTATCAGAAAGCTTAAAGTCACCCAAAGGGCAATGGAGAGGGCTATGCTCGGAGTTTCCTTGCGTGGTTACTTCAGAAATGAGTATATCCGCAGGAGAACCAAAGTTACCTACATAGCCCGAAGAATTGCGAAACTTAAATGGCAGTGGGCAGGGCACATTGCTCGCAGAACGGATGGCCGATGGGGCCGAAAAGTTCTGGAATGGCGACCGCGAACCGGAAGCGATGCGTTGGAATGCCTCCCACTCTGTCTTTATGAGAATCTGTCCTTATGCGAACAAAGGACTAAGAGGACCGATGACCTGGTTAAGATTGCGGGAAGGCGCTGGATGCGAGACGCGCGGGATCAGTCAATGTGGCGACGCTTGAGGGAGCCCTATGTCCAGCAGTGGACATCTTTCGGCTGAAATGATGATGATGATTTTTTTAAGTAGAAAAGTATTTTTTTTATATTTTGCGTTTATAACGTTAAATGTACTTAAATAAGTTAAACATTGAAAAAATCTGACCACCTTAGGTGGGACTCGAACTCAACGTCACCGAGACGCTGCACTAGTCGAACTTGCGGAGTTCTTCAACGCTTTTGGTACTTTTTTTTATTTTAGACTAACTTATTTTAGAAAAATTAATTTACGTCATTTTAATCCCCTCTGTACACCGATTTTTAATTCTATGTATTACATATTGTTTTATTATAGGTGGCTTTTTTATTAAGAAGATACTTTAAATGAATATAACTTATTAGTACATAGGGGATCCCCTGCATAGGGGATCGTAGTGGAACATTGAGTGTTGTAGAATCCCCTGGGGGATTGATTTAGGGAATTCTAGTGGAACGAGTGTATAGTAGGGCAGGTAGGTTGGTAGGAAGGGTAGGTGTGTAGGTAGATAGCTTGGGTAGGGTAGGGTAGGGTAGGTAGGTGCCATTTTGCTCAAGATAGTTCTCACGTACAGTTAATTCAGTGATCTCATATAAATCAATAGTATTCAACACGTGTCACGAACTCCCGCCAACAACAACCATTGTGTTACCTGTATAAACCATTCCATTATTAAGCGTCAAATAAAAATACTATAATGCTCAGTACGTGCAAAATTTTTGGGAATCTTTGAAATAATTTATATGGCAAAACAACGTTTGCCGGGTCAGCTAGTATGTAATAATATGTTTTCATTACTCATTCTTAGAAAGTAGGTCTGTAGTTACCTGGGGAGCGGGTTGAAAGTAATACTTGTCAGCCCTAGGAAGAATCGTTTTCAACTGACAGCTGTCAAATTACAAAAAACTCGTTCTATTTTCACATTTCAATGTATTGAACCACGTTACATCTTTCAATCTATCTGCCTAGCCTTTTGATAACTATGTTGGGGTCGGCTTCCAGTCTAACCGGTTTCAGCTTTGTACCAGTGTTTTACATAGAATGACTGCCTACCTGACCTCCACAACCCAGTTACTGGGTAACGCGATACCCCTTGGTTAGACTGGTGTCAGATCTCAAGCTTCTGACTACTCGTAACGACTGTCAAAGATCTTCAAATGACAGCCGGGACCAACGGCTTAGCGTGCTTTCCGAGGCACGGAGGAAACTTGGTATGTTGTAATGGTCACCGATCCACGGACCGACCTCGTCAAGCGTTGCTTAACCTTGAAGATCGACCCGTGCGGCTGTTATTATTTAGCCACGAGCTCCTCCATGTTCCAACTTTCAATACATCCATTCAATTACAGCGTGATTTGGGCATAATATTTACCATTTTTTCAATGATGCAAATGAAAAATAATGGCTGAATAGATGGCCGGCCACAGAAATAAAAAACAAAATAGGCAAGAAAGCGGCAAGCCGATCTACATTTTTGTTTTTTCGAGTTGTAAAGTTTTGTTTACACTTCCGTGCAGAGATTTGTATTAACATTATGAGTTCATCTGATTCAGATATTGATTTAACGCCTGATTTCATAAGAGAAGAGGCTAAAGCAGTAGTGGAAATCCTTTTCCCACCTAAATCAAAACAAAGATACATAAAATCGTACGACGATTTTATGAAATAGCGCGGTGAGAAAAAGTGAAATCGTTTATTTTATTTTATTTGGGAAACAAACAGATGCAATAACAAACATAACCATACAATTAGTTCAACACAATCCAGAAACAGTTTCCACATATTAATATACATTTTAATTAACCTATGTGTAACAACAACCAGAAGTTCACACAGCTTAAAGAAGACGTTTCACGAAGAAAGAAAAGAAAATGAAGACGTTATTTTATTTATTTAGATATCAGAAAACGTTTTGCTAATATATTTCAGAAAATTATCAAAGATTTACAATTACAAACCTTCAACATTATGGCGCGTGTATTCTATGTTAATGAAAAAATTAATTAATAAACACAATGTACATTTAAAGGATTTCGAGAGACTAACATCGTTTCTCAAAAGGCAATCTGTGTGCTTATTCCGATTTTTCCACTTACTCACTCGTGATAACGTAACGACCTTCTATGTCAAAATGTATACAAAAAAACCGGCCAAGTTCGAGACGGAGTCGCGCACGATGGGTTACATACCATTATTTTATTAGGGCGCACGGTTGGCGCAGTGGTTGAGCGATTGACTGCTGCGCTGCGTGTCGCCGGTTCGATTCCCGCACGGAACAAATATTTGTATGACCTACAGATAGTTGTTCCGGCTCTGGGTGTTGTGTATGTGAGTTTATATGTTTGTAAGCGCACCCACGATACAGGAAGAAATTCCTAGAGTGGGGCAAGGTTTAAAAAAAAACCGCAAAAAACGGCAAAATTATATATCGCAAAAACATTTGTTTTTTTTACTTTAATATTTATTTTATTCTGTTTATACATCATCTGTGACAATTTCAACTGTCTAGCTATCACGGTTCTTGAGATACAGCCTAGTGACAGACAGACAGACGGACCGCGGAGTCTTAGTAATAGGGCCCCGTTTTTACCCTTTAGGTACGGAACCCTAAAAAGAGGTTTCTCCTTACTGTCACCAGACGGCGCTTATCCAGTTTCAATACAAATTGACGTTTACGTTAACGCAATTAAGCTTGTGTAAAAACTCACACTAAGGCCTCTGATGGATTTAAATCGTAAAAAAAATCAAAGTTTTCACTTCTCAAGAGGAAACCTTCTTAAACCAAGCGCCTGATGAAATATACTTAGTAATAAAGGTAAGCAAATCTTTTTTATTGTTATTCGCATATAAGTAATTTGTATCAAATTGTAACTTTCCATTTATGTTATACACTAACTAGCTGTCTCACGCCGCTTCGCTCACGTCAACTGGCTACCTACCTACGCAAGGGCTAATCCAGGATTTTTTCCTGCGAGGGGCACAAGGTCAAAAAAATCAACAATAACTGTCTGAAATAAACTTGAAGTATCATACTTCATGTTTACTTCTACAAGTTCAAGTATGTATTGTTGAACATTGAACATTAATGTCAAGCTTGAGCAGTCTCGACTGATGAAGTCCACGCTCCGTCCAGCACAGATCCATGTCCAAAACCCCGAGACCTTTCAACTCGAACTCCAGAATCGTTTCGAGTGCCTAGGGAGCTCCGTGGATGAATACAGCGATGGGTTCGTGGAAGCTGTAAGCATATGGTCTGGTCTAAGTTTTTCAAGACCCGCCGTACAGATAGGAACAAAATGCTCTCTGACCCTACTCTCAAGCTCATGAAGGAGAGGCGTGAGATAATGCTGCAGTCTTCAGACGATTCGTTGAAATACCGGCAGCTAAATAGACGGATCTAAAAGTCCTTGAAAAGCGACCTCCGCCGCTTTAATACCGCAAGTATTAAAGACGCGATTGAGCGGAATAAGGGCTTCAGTGTCTTTGCAAGAGATCTGTCTATTAGGCAGAGCCAGCACACTGTGCGTAGGTTTAACGATCAGCGTCCAGCCTCCCGAACAAGCTGGATTCCGTAAAGGCTTCAGCACCGTAGACCACAAACATACGCTGCGGCAGGTTATACAGAAGACCGAAGAGTACAACCTGCCTCTCTGTTTAGCATTTGTGGATAGCCTTCGATTCGATCGAGACTAGGGCTGTACTGCAGTCTCTCCAACGGTGCCAAATTGACTACCGGTACATCAGGGTGTTGAAGTGTTTATACAAAAACGCCACCATGTCAGTTCGACTTCAGGATCGGACCTCAGAACCCGTACTTTTACAGCGAGGTGTGAGACAGGGAGATGTCATATCTCCGAAGCTGTTTACCACTGCACTAGAGGACGTCTTCAAGGTTCTGGACTGGAGAGGGCTAGGCATCAACGTCAATGGCGAGTACATCACTCACTTTCGGTTTGCCGACGATATAGTGGTTATGGCTTATACCATGTAGGACCTCGGTGCAATGCTCGATGACCTCAGTAGAGCTTCCGAAAGAGTGGGTCTTAGGATTAACATGGACAAAACCAAGGTGATGCTGAATGCCCATGTTACACCCACTCCTATCAAGGTCGGCAACTTTACACTCGAAGATGTGGGCGACTATGTCTACCTGGGACAAACGATCCAGTTGGGTAGGGCCAACTTCGAGAAAGTGGTCAACCGTCGAATCCGACTCGGCTGGACAGCGTTCGGGAAGTTGCGCGGTATCTTCTCGTCCAACTTACCACAGTGACTCAAGACGAATCTCTATGTCCAGTGTGTGTTGCCAGTGATGACATATGGCTCTGAGACGTGGTCGCTTACAATGGGCCTCATCAGAAAGCTTACAGTCACTCAAAGGGCAATGGAGAGGGCTATGCTCGGAGTTTCCTTGCGTGATCGAGTCAGAAATGTAGAGATCCGCAAGAGAACCAGGGTTACCGATATAGACCGAAGAATTGCCAAACTTAAGTGGCAGTGGGCAGGGCACATTGCTCGCAGAACGGATGGCCGATGGGGCAGAATGGTTCTGGAGTGGCGACTGCGAACCGGAAGACGTTGCGTTGGAAGGCCTCCCACCAGGTGGGCCGATGACCTGGTAAAGTTTGCGGGGATCCACTGGTTGCGAGACGCACGGGACCGGTCAAAGTGGCGACGCTTGCTAATACTGGTGAACTTACGTGGCACTTAACCAAAGTTGACCGATCCTTCGTTATTAAAAAAAATAATTTGTACCTAAATATAAAAGAAAAAAAATACGACGATGTTGTATAGAAACGAACCGTGATTTCATAAATTATCATAAAGGAAAGTATCTGCGGCAAGTAATTGGCAAAAGCAAGATTTCGAGTTTTCCTAAAGAGCCACCTACCTTAATTTGACAAACACAAATCTATATTCGAGCCACTGCTTTTGCAGAACATCGGCAACTTCGCTGGCCGATTTTGGTGCCGATTTAACTGTCATTAAAAAGCATGGAGGTTGGAAATTGAGTAAAGTAGCTGAACGCATAAAGAAGAGTCAGTGGAAATAGTACATTACTGCAGCGGCCAGCAAAAGAGGCATTGATGGACGAACGTGTAAATGTGAGTCGAGGCGAAGCCGAGGCACACATACGTAATTCCATCAATGCCTAGTTGTGGCCAAGGCTTGTATAGTAATTTTCTCATTATAATGCGCGAAAATTAAAACTAAGTAGGTAGTACCGAGAATTCATTTTGTCAAAATCAATGACGAACAACACTATTTGTTCCGTGTTAGTGTTCTTTTGTTTTTTTTACATAAACAGCGTTCTATTTGCAAGCCACTTCGAAATTTAAATAACACCTTTGATAAGTTACCTCCTTGGTTGCAATGTTTCGGAGTAAAAGATCGTTTTTAAATTACACGACAGATATATATTACTATATAATTTTTCTCAAACATGCTTGGAAATTTGAGCATTATTTTGACAACCTTCTTCGAGATAAATCGCAATTGCCGTACTGGCCATATACACACATCAACACGGTCTAGGGATATTTCATACTCAATTAAATAACTCGAAAAGTACTGGCCGCATTGAAATCTTTTATACACCGATTTGTTTGTAATTTATCTCAGACTAATTCCAAATTCAAATTTTTGAAAATTCTTTTGTTTCGGTGGCTTAAAAATGTCTTGATGTGTAGGAGAGGGAATTTTCATTTGTGCGAAATTTAGAAAACAATACGAATTACGTTTAGTTACAGTTTTTTTTCATTTTAAACGAAATATAAAGTTAAAATTGAGGTATTGTAGCCATGCAACGCCAACATTTGACGAGGGCGGAGATGTTACGAGCTGTGGGAATGCTGGAAGCTGGGTCTGTCCAGCGTAATGTTGTTGAGGCCATAGGGACCCACCAAAATGTAATTTCAAGATTGTGGACACGCTATCGTGCCACAGGTGAAGTAGCGGAGAGGCACCGGGGTCCAAGTCGCATCACTACCCCCAGACAAGACCGATTTTTGCAAATTACTGCGCGAGCTCAACCAAATGCAACGGCGACTCAATTGGTCCAAAGGCTGCGAGTGGAACACCAAGTGCTTGTGAGTGACCAAACTGTAAGAAGGCGACTGCATGAAAGCAATCTACGCTCTCGTAGACCACTCCGGGTCCCACCTTTACGGAGAGGCAATCGTGGAGGACGATTAGAATGGGTTCGGAACCACGTGGACTGGGGCCGTGAGCAATGGTCCAATGTGCTGTTCACGGATGAATCCAGGTTCGGGTTCCATCCAGATTCACGAAGGACGCGTGTTTGGCGAGTTCCTGGACGATGGAGCCGTCTTCAGAACCCTCAGGAAGTTCACCCATACCAAGGAGGAACAATTATGGTTTGGGCAGGAATTCGTCTTGGAGGACGGACGGATCTCGTTTGGGTGCGGGGCAATATGACGGCAGAACGATACGTCCAACAGGTGCTGGGGCCCGTAATCTTGCCCCACAGAACACAAATGGGGCAAGATTTCCTGCTCATGCACTACAATGCCCGGGCACACACGGCGAGAACGATAGCAGCTTGGTTACATACACACAATGTTAGGGCCTTAGACTGGCCTCCTCAATCGCCAGATCTAAATCCCATTGAGTATGCGTGGGATATGCTGCAAAGAAGAGCTCTGAAGGAAGTTCCTGAAAATCTGGCTACAGAAGATCAACTTTTTGCGCACCTCAGAAGGACATGGGACAATATTCCGCAGCAAGATATTGACAACCTTGTTCTGAGTATGCCGAATCGTTGTCGATGTGTTATGAACATCATGGACGCTTTTTCAGACTACTAACTTCAAATTTATAAACACAAATTAAATAATTTTTCTATTTTTTTCAGTTTTTACTCATAAATTAAAAGTTAATTCATATACGGTTTCCGTCTATGCTTCATTTTTTTCCATAAAATCCTGAAATTTTAATCGAAGTACCTTAACCATTATTAAAAAATGGTAGAATATTAAATAACGTATCTTTTAAATATATACATGTCATATAAATAATTAACACATTGATAGTAATTCGCTTTTTTAAAAATATCCCTAGACCGTGTTGATGTGTTTACATGCGAGCAGCGGCCGGCAAAAGTTGTATGAAAATCCATATCTGTCGTGTTTAGCGGCCAAATAAATTACACAGTAAACTCATATCTGTCGTGTAATTTTAAAATGGAACGATCTTTTTCTCCGAAACATGGCAACTAAGGAGGTAACTTATCAAAGGTTTTATATAAATTTCGAACTAACTTGCAAATAGAAAGCTGTTTATTGAAAAAAAAAATGAAAACTTTAAGGCTTAGCACGCACTGCGATTTTTATTTGCGCGGATTTTTGTAGTATTATTCCCGCGTGATTTTTTTACCGCAATGCGTGCAGCTTCATACAATTCCATAGGTCGCAGAATAGGCGGAAAAAAATCGTGCGAATAAAAAGTGCGTGCTAAGCCTAACGCGGAAATAATCATTGTTGTTCGTTGTTCGTCATTGATTACGAAAAGTAATTGTATTTGACAAAATGAGTTCTAGGGGCTACTTAATTTTAATTTCCGCGCATTATTTGAGAAAAGCACTATACAAGCCTTGGCCACAACTAGGCATTGATGGACTTACATATGTGTGCCTCGGCTTCGCCTCGGCCCACATTTACAAGTTCGTCCATCAATGCCTGTTTTGCTGGCCGCTGCAGTAATGTACTATATTTGTCCAATAGACATGACAGATATGGATTTTCATACAACTTTTGCCGGCCGCTGTTGTATTTGGCCAGTATAGCAATTTCGATTTATCTCGAAGAAGGTTTTCAAAATAATGCTCAAATTTCCAAGCATGTTTGAGAAAATAAAACTAAGATATCACACAGAGTAACAGAAATTAAATGTGTATTCCACTGACTCTCCACAACCGAGCACTTCAATAGATTATCCGGTACAATCCAAAAATATTGCTGTAACGTCTGAAGAAAATAGACAAATATCAATGTCCCCAACATTCACCCAAGAATCCCTGGACGCTGTAGAAACTCAAGTTTCCCAGAAAATCAAATATCAACATACCCAGAAAAAACTTTCACTAACTATAACTAATACCACAATAGATCCCAGTGGGTCGAAGAGTTCCGAGTTATTTCTCGGCCCCTTTACAACTATAACTAATTGTTCTAATTTTACCATAAATTTTAAATAAATATCATCTCACCAAAGTAGTTAATTTTTGTAAAATTAAATTTCTGTATAATTTTACTTTCCTTATTTATTTATGAGTTTATCCTTGCACTGGAACGACTTGCAGCAATTACACCAATGGAGCACAACCTTATAATAAACTCACTCACTTATAAGTCCTAGGTTTCCTTACGATTCCGTCACTGGTGTCAACGATTTCCAAGATTAACTTAGAAAACTCCTTCCTTACTTGTATTCGTAATGAAAAGCAGAGTGTTTTCCTCGGGTTAAAGACTTATTTAGTCCCGAGACAAACCCCGTCTCGGGACTAAATAAGTTTATTACTAAACAAACACACATTTTCTCAGCGCCGCTACAAATCCTCACACCGCCTAGCTACCTTGCACAGCTTTGGTGGAAACTGTAGCGTTTATACACGCCTACCAGTTATACCTTGTGAACACTACACCGGTCACTGCAGATACAATCACACATGTTCTCAGCGCCGCTACACATCCTCACACCAATCCCCTCAGACCTCCCACATCTATTATGAAAAAGCATCCTTAGAGCACCTAACCCCAGACTCATGAGGCAGTCAATAATGCGGTTATGTAATATCATCGCTCCTCCTTTATTACATTCCTTCCTTTAGTAACATATTCATAGAATCGCAAATAGCAGCCTAAGGGTTCGGATACACGCTCAATCTTGCATGCGCAAACAGTTTGTGCAGAATTTGGCGCAATATCTGCATGGTATCTACACGATAGCGACTTGCATGCTTGTTGCTGTTTGCTTGATGGTGCATACGTTTGCACATTTATATTGTACCGTCTTCATGTACTTGCATTTAATTATGCAAATCAATTTTGTACAAACTAGCGTTTTGTGCAAGCCATTTGTGCGGTATTCCGTTTTGCCGTATTAACGCACATGTTTGCTTGTACAAATAAGAATGTGTGCAAATAAGACTGGGCATGTAGCCAGACCCTTAGAAAGTTGATCGTCTACCAAAATGAATGTTTTTATGACGCAGGTATGATACAATCTGGATTTAGGCTGATGTAAAATGTGATTTGATTATAAAGATAAGTTTTTATCTTACGTAATTTCAAATATACAAGTAGAAAGTTGAGAAAGGATATTCATAAGTACAGGTTATGGAGCTAACTGCCAATTACTTTTTACCTTGTAATGGGACCATTCCACTGGGATAAAAAAAAATCCTTTCCTAATCTATCTATATGCCACGTTTCATTAAAATCCGTTCCGTTCCGTGAAAACGTAACAGACAGGCAGACACACTTTCGGATTTCTAATATTAATATAGTGGTATTCTGCTAAACAGAGTCACATCTTTTGAGTCTACTTACGTTCTATAACACACTATACAAACCAAACATTCATATCTTTTGAAATTGTATCAACTTTTGTAATTCATTTTTATGTTTTCTTTCTATTTTTTATTTTATTGCTAATTTGTAATTCTTGCAACTTTTTTCTACTGTGACATTTTCATCTGACATGACATCTGTCTGTTTATTTTATTTTCTTAAGCCATAGGTACCATGGACTACCTAGACCTTTCCTTAAGCTAGTTATACATTATTGTTAGGGCAGTGCAGACTGCCCCGCCTCTGTAATCCCGTTTTTTATTCGTTCTGGTCTTATTGAGATTTGAATTCAAAATTTAAAAGGGATGGCAGAACGAGAAAATAACGGGCGTCAGCTTTTTAGTTTGGAATCTGGACTGAACGCCGAAAGTCGGTTAACTACTTAATGATACCAAGTGTATTTTCTGATCTGAAAACTCCTGGAAAACTCTAAACTGTGAATTATCAGCTTATGTAAAACTATTATTATCTGAAGTGCTCCAATTAAATACATTTTGTGTGGTTCCCGAGAGCATTATTTCCTGGAAACCTACCCTCAACGGTCATCTCTTGGCATCAAAGACCTCGCTGTTTGGCGTATTGAGCCATAGCCGGCCTCCACACCCCTTGGAGTCTACGTACTTAACCGTTTGCCTGTCTATCCGACCTGAATTCGTCCTGCTGCCCACTCCACTGCCTACCTGCCCGATTACCTGCTTATCTACCACCCGTTTGCTTATCCGTCGTGGTGCCTGCTTACCTGCCTACCTCGGGCATTCCACGTCTTCCTGCCCGAGCTGCTGCTTGGTTAACTGCCCATGTCGTGCGAAGCCGGCCCGTAGTTTAATACTCAATATCCTTTTTATTAATTTTAGTTTATAACTTTTATTTTTTTGCTAACATTAGCTCGACTGAGCTACAATATTAGTATGGATTTGCTTCATTGGTCTAGCGCTACTGTTGAGTATGCAGTCCTGGTTTCGATTCCCGAGTCAGGCAAAGTGTTATCGAGTTGTCCTTCTGGAAAAAGGGCAGCAAAGTATTATTGAGTTTTTCTGTCGGGAAAAAGGTCGGGCAAAGTATTATCTAGTTTTTCTTTCAGAAAAAAAGGTCAGCAAAGTATTATTGAGTTTTTCGTTCTGGAAAAAGGTGAGCAAAGTATTATTGAGTTTTTCCTACTGAAAAAAGGTCGGGCAAAGAGTTATTGAGTTTTTCCTTCTGGAAAAACTCAATAACTCTTTACTCTAACACTGCTTCAGAGTCAGTAGCAGTCCGAAGCCTGGGATTGTGATTCCCATAGATTCAACACTTATCAAATAGAACTTAAACATCACTAAAGAAATGTGTGTGTACCTAAAGAACACCTCTGCCTAAACTTTCGGGCCCTTCAATATACGGACCCCTAAAATAACCGTGTAACCGAGGCCTGTAGTTAGTTGCTTACCTGGCGAATTCCAATTTATTGCTCCACCAGCCACTTTGGGTCAGACTAATAAGTTCTGTGCAAGTTCTGTGATATTAGGCTGGAGCAATTCCCGTCAGCTGATGAAGTTGCAGAGTCAGGATTAAAATAGAAGGCTAGAAATTTTAAATATCGCTTGTATTCTCCAAATGTCGGTGATAATTTAGCCGTTTTAACCCATGACGGAAAAAGAGGAATAGTTTGACGTGTGTATCTGTGTGTCTGTTTGTGGCATCGCAGCCCCTCAACACATGAACCGATTTTAAATTTCGTTTTTTGTTTGAAAAGTGATGAAAAGTACAATTAAAAAGAAATAATTAGAAGTTATGCGTACTCTTTAAATTGGGGGTTTTTCGTAAGATATCGTGTCATATTTACGTATTTCGTCAGAATATCGATTATAGCGTGTCTACTACTAGGTATATCTGTATATATAAAACAAAGTCTTATTAGTAACACCACTTGTAAATCAAAACGGCTGGACCAATTTTTATGATTTTGTGTTTTTGGATTTATCTTCGTCCGGAATAGGATAATAAGTTATAAAACATCGAAAAAATTAACGATAAAAAAAACTTTCTCATATATTTTGCGAACACAGCGTCATGAGCGCCGTCTCTGATACATGATAGAAACAAAGCATACACAAAAATTAACATGGCGTTGTATGCTGGTTCCGGTATTGGTGTTGTCGATTTTTCTGAAATTCATCCATACTTTCTAATATATAAAACACAAATAATGTTTCTACCTACGAGTATGTCCGCTATAGACTTTGAAAACATCAAACTGATATACCCCAACCGGTTTCATTAGAAAGGCAATGTGAAGATGGTTCAAGACCAAAAAACAATAATTTATATGGCAAAACAACGTTTGCCGGGTCAGCTACTAATATATAGTTTAAAATAAGTATCGCAATCGCTTCGGGGGACCGTTAAATAATAAAATAAAACTAAGGTAACAACTTACGTACCTATATTTATATAATACTAGAGGACGCCTCGCGGTTTCATCCGCGTAGTTCCCGTTCCGAATACAGTGGGAATACAGTGATAAAAAGTAGCCTATGTCACCCGGGGATAGAGTAACTTCGCAACGGTGAAAGAATTTTTGAAATCGGTCCAGTAGTTTTGGAGCCTATTCGGTACAAACAAACAAAAAAATCTTTCCTCTTTATAATATTGGTATAGAAATACTTAACTACCGTTAACTTTGGCGGTCCCTAGATGCGAGTACGAGACTTATTTTTTTACTTTCTAGAGTTTTTTGTGTCGGAGGTTTTTTCAATTCTTAATTAATTTGATTTATCTAGAGACCTAATTTTAATTCATTGCCAAATCTTTTGGGGGTTAAATAGTATGACGACTATTTCACTACAACAACTTATACTTTGCGATCAATTTTTAAACATTGAAAATAATCTTCTGTTTCATAGTTATATTTTCATTGCGAAAGTTTTTTTTAAATTTTAATTATTGTTTGGCTAACGTTTGACCATTTATATTTCACTTGGTGATAACCGATGGTGTGGAGTTATTTGTAAACATTCGTTCAGATTAAAAAGGTCACTTCTAGGCAAGCGTGTTACACCGTCGACCACATAATCACTTACCATCATGTGAGATAGTGGTCAAGCGCGAGCCTAAATAAAAAAAAGAAATCTTCATGCACCAAAAAGGTATCTTACGTTTTTACCTTTTTGGTGCATGAGGATTTGGCCTTTAAGTCCACCTGTGCGGACATAAGGTCTTAGGATTTTTTTGTTTGTAGTGTATTCATGTGTGATAATTTTCAACATGCCAACGGGCGAACCCGCGGGCAAAAGCTCCTTCCAGTATTCATTCTTCTACCAAATCAATTTACAACAATCTCGTCGAGTCACAATCCACTTGGTATCCATCTAATGGCACACTCTTCATCATTTGATTCCGTTCGGGCGAAAGACTGCAAGATCTTTTATTCATAGTTTCCGGGTCTTATATATCTGGGTAGCCTTCGTAATACGATGAATATTGAGATAGATTTATGTTTTCTGTTATGTAAGGTCCACGTATACGAAAAACTGAATTAGGAGTTAGTTGTTAACACGAGGTTTAATTGACAATATTGTATGATAAACTGTCAATGTAACCTCGTGTTAGCGACTAACTCTGAATTAAGTTTTTTGTTGAAGTGGGCCTAAGTGACCTTCCTAAAGGCTCAACTCGATTCGATTTATGTCAAACCGATAAGCGATTTTTACTGCGCGAAATTGCAAGTACGTATACATGGATGCAATGAGATGCACTTTGTCCGATTTGCACTTGAATTTATCTTAGAAAATACGTGTGCTCTGGTAGATCCTTAAGAGGAAATGTGAGCAGAGAGCTCCGACTGAAATTTTTAATATAAATGTCATAATTCCAGGTTTGGGTCTCGCCTATTTCCTCCTCCAATATTGGACCAATTTAAAATATATTCTATAAACTGAAAAATAAAGATGTATACTAATGTTTTCCTTGTTGATCATACATTATCTTTAGAAGGGCAAAAATAGGGGTGTGCCCCTATGTTTTTCATTGTACAGTCGGCCTGTGATGACAGCGTAATTTTGAGCAATTTTGTGGGTACTTAAAGATATTGTATGCAGCTATATGAAATACTTCATTTATTATGGAAAAACTAAAGAAATATTATGTTTAAAATCAATATGTTGAATATTCTTGTCAATTACCTAAATATGTATTTTTTGACACATATCGTCAATTATATAAAATAGGGCCAAGGTGGTAAATAAAAAAACCATGCTCTTGAGAATCAAACCGAAGATTTGATTGTTTTTCGTCACAAGAAAGGACAAGGCGCTAGAAAAAAATAACAACGGTTATCAGAATGACAATAATTAATTTATTAAAACATTCAATCAAGAGTCCTATATCGTCTGTTTACAGCTAAAACACTAAGACAATACATTATTTCGTTTATGAAACCACATTTATTTGAATTATAACCGTTTTCGTAATATATACTGATTATGATGATTATTTTCATTCATATTACTCCTTTTTTTTCGTCGTATCTATATTTTTCTATAGTCTATATACATAAAATCAATTTATATTATTTGTTTTGTAAAAATTATACATAATTTCAATTTGAGGAATCTAGTAATACAAATTATTTAGTACAAATTGTTTTTAATTCGAATGAGTGAACAAAGATACCAATATTTTCAACATATTTGGAAACAACGAAAAAGGTGTCACAGAGAGACGTGATGAGACAATGCGACAACGATTATGCATTCCATAATTCTCCGTCGCAGTATTAACTCGTCGCGCCTATCAGCAGAAGCTTTGAAAATTATACTTACGATATTACAATAACATGATATAATTAAGTAATGTCTTTTTATATAATTTTTTTGTATTTTATAATATTTTTAGTTATTTTTCATCACAAAACTAAACTCATTTGTTCCTTAATTAATTAAAATTATTGTCCATAATAATAATTATAAAATAAATTATTTGATATTTATCTGGACATTCTTAACTTAGTGACCACACAGAACATTTCTATCTAAAAAAACAATATATATATACAGGTTAATTTGTAAAACACTAATTTCAGGGAGTTAAAACACAAATACAGAATAATCATAATCGAAAAGTTTATTATATACTTCTATATATACACCAAACCAGTGCGAACAGAGTCATAAATCATTAAATCCTTTTTACAAGCTTTTATTTAACTTGCAATGTATGTATGTTCGAGTCAAATCTTGCAACTGAATTTTAAAGTCGTTGGATTTGTTGTTCGACCGATTAAGATAAAATTTTGCATATACGTTAAGTTTGGATGACAATGCATACTGAAGTGATTCTAAATCTAATATAACGGACGACGGCCCAAGATGGCGGACTAGTTATTTTTGTGCACTGCCACGATATCGGTAAGAAATGAAAGGGTTTGCTATGAAGAATACGAAAAAAAGCTTGTTTTAAAAAATATTTTTTACTTAATAATTTTATTTATGAAATGAGTTATCGTTTTTTTTTTCCTATATTTTTTATTTCTTTTAATTGCTATAAATCGAAAAAAGTGGCAGTTTATTTACTGTTACACACAACACTAGGGTAGTTCCATAAGGCTTGTAAGTGCGAGTGAGAGTCAGCTACAAATGTTTTTTGAATCAGTTTGCACTCACGTTATAGTGTTGAACAAATAACCCTGTAATTTTTATAATATAAATTATATGAGCTAATTTATTTATATCAAGAGGGCTAATATGGCCCTCGAAAATCTCGTAATATCGGCACAATAGTGCAAACAAAGGGCCTTATTACACCAAATAGATTTTAATTAATTGATGATGACTTTTAAGCAATGTGCGCATCTTAATTTCCTAAAAATAATAAACACTCAACACAAAAAATATTAGAGTCAATAGGTATTTATTATTTAATCAAACTTTAATACCAAAGATCTTTAATTTGGTCATCCATCACTATAGTTGTTGCGATTTAGTATGGCACCGGTGATCCTCATCGATTTTTACTAATGAAAAACAATACACTTTAATATTATTGTGATTTTTTATTTCGTAGACTAAACTGACAGCTGCCGATGTACTTATTTTTTTAAAAGTAGTAAATAAGTTTTGTTTTTTATTTCTATTAATAGATATAAGTCAAAGTAATCACCCATGCATATGCATCGATGCATCTTTGCCAACGCAATGGCAGTTTTTTACTGGTACACACAAGACTAGGGTAGTTCCACACTGGGCACACCACAATTGCGGCGATAAGGCCCCTCTTTTTTTGGCTTTAGAGGCGCCACGGCGGCGTCCTCACCTTCCGTCTGACGCAGGTCCTCACCGGACACGGCTGTTTTGGGAGCTTCCTGTTCAGGATAAGGCGGGAGGAAACGCCCGGGTGTCACCATTGTGTGGATCGCCCGGAGGACACGGTAGAGCATAAGGTGGAGGTCTGCCCCACTTGGGCGGAGCAACGCCGTGTCCTCGTGGAAGAGATCGGCGGTGGTGACCTCTCGCGTCCGGCCCTGGTTCAGACAATGGTACGATGTACTTATATTCAGACGATCGATGTACTTATTTTTTTAATGATGCATGCGTGGAGCAATAGTGTTGTAGGTAAAGCTCACGAATCGATGTGACATGACTCCTCAATAAAATTTTACTTAATGCTGTAAATTAATGTTTTATAAACGTAATATATTTAAAAATTTATATATATTTAAATATACATATATATTAATATATATATTAATAAACATAAATACAACATTTATTGTAATTTTTTTTTTGCAGTTGTGTTCTTATTAGAAATCAACATTAAAAAAAGAAATGCGATCGATAGAATGAAGTCTGACATAAATGAGTAGAAATTAAATAAGAGCCGCAGGCTAGTATCTTAATAAATGTAATTTATTTGCCGTGAAATAGTTCCATTTTCGATCTACTTATATTTTCGACCAACTTTCGATAACTCAGGATACGACACAATTTTTATGTAACGATAAAGTGGCAACCCCCGCATAAGTCAGTTTATTCTACGAAATTTAAAATCAGAGATTAGTTTATTACGTATTTATACGACATGAGGCTTTAGTTAGACATCTGACATTCCATCAACGTGGTAAAGTCAAAAATGGATAAGATTTCCAAATGCTATCAAAATGTCACGTGTCCCTTAAGGTGCCTGTAAACAGGCTAGTTTTTTGACAATTTCTTGCTGAAATTGTATAGCTGCCAAGTTGCCCGTTATATCGCTCAACACAGTGCAACAATTGCTGTAATCTTGCAGTGTAGCCCGGCGATATTGCCAAGATATTTCATAGTAGTCGCATGTATTCAATGTTTAGCCAGCTAGATTGCAAATTATTTAGCCCGCTATGACTTTACTGCAATATCGCCCTAAATCGTCTTTGCTCTGATGTATAGGTGCATCTCTTTTCCCTCGCTCGCCTCCCCCCACTTCGTCCTGTCACTGCCTAATTAGTGAAGTTGTTTTGTATCCGTTGTTGATTTTATTCTGTTCGCAATGACCGAGTAGTCAAACGAAAAGATTTTGAGCTTTATCAACGAAATCCATGTAAATCCTGAATAATGGGATGAAGAAGCTAGTGCGTATAAAGATCATAACCTTAAGAAGTATGCTTGGGCCGTAATTGCCGCGAAGTTTCATGTAACGACCGAAGAAGCATACGTAAAAATCGTCATGAATTACTGAGATCTAGCCTCAATAATTGCTCCGCGTGTACGAACAAAATTCCTTGGCAATCCAGTTGCAGAATCTGGCTGGACTAAACTCGGCAATGTATTGCACTATGAAATTGCAGCAAGGGTATGAGTTGCAAATATACTGAGCTATATTGGTCAACAAAATTACCAAAAAGATGCAATTTTTGTAGCCCGTTTACAGGCACCTTTATGAGGCAACAAAAATTGGATTGCTGAGTAATTTTGTTCGCACACGCTGCGCATATGTTGAGGCTAGATCTCAGCAGTTAATGCCTCTTCGGTCATTACATGAAACTTCAATCTTTATATCTACGCATAAGCTTCAGGACGTATATTAATTTCGTTGATAAAGTTCAAAATCTTTTGGTTTGACCACTCGACCATGATTAACAGAATAAAATCAACAACGGATTAAAAACAACTTCACTAATCGCAGAAGACGTGTAGGTGCAGCGACAGGACGAGGCGGGGGAGGCGAACGAGGAAAAAGAGATACAGCTATACATCAGAGCAAAGACTATATACGGCGATATTGCAGTAAAGTCAAAACGGGATAAATCATGTGCAATCTAGCCAGCTAGACAGTGAATACATGAACCATCTTACTATGAAATATCTTGGCAATATCGCCGGGCTACACTGCAAGATTGCAGCAATTGTTGCACTATGTTGAGCGATATAATTGGCAACTGGGCAGCTTCTTCTTCTTCTTTCGTGTCGATTAACTCATACTATACCAGCCAATTTGGCAGCTATACAATTGCAGCAAGAAATTGCCTTTACATTTTGGAATTTCGACAATAGAATCAAACAAACGAGTTTCAATGGTAAAATGCTAGTATGGCGAGAGCCTCAAGCCAGTCATACCAAAGCGAAACCACAATGCATATCAAACCTAGTGTATCTTCACATATCCAAACATTTTCTGCTTCTTCACATGTTTCTATCACATATCAAACCCAGTGTCACATATCCAAAAATAATTATGTATTTTCAACTTCACAACTAGTAAATATGAATTTAAATAATTTACGCAAACCTCTTATACTAATTATTAAATCAAATTCAAATTACTTGAGGCCGTAAACCAAGAATTTCCGGTCACATTGTTGTAAATTAATTATAATTATTATGATGTTCATGTTCGCTCAAATGTAACGGAACGTGAATTTTGTTCGACGTTCATTTGAAAAAGGAACTTAATTTTCCCGCTTTTGTTTTGTAAAGGATTTCGAATTTTTATTTTTTTAAGACAATAGATTGTTTGCTTAAAGGAGAACTCAATTCTTGTTAAAAACATGGGCTTGAGATTAATACAACAAACGCTCACATAGCCACTGTATAAAATATTCCTATTGTTTTTTAAATCTTTATAATTGGAATACTTGCATAACCTTTCGGTTAAAAAATTACTGAACATAAACCTTGAATACCTTCTACCTTTTGTTTTTCGGAGCCAATCGTGTTTTGGTTTTGTAAGAAGATACACTTAAAAAGTCTACTCCAACATAGTGAGAAAATGCTCGGCAGATAAGAAAAGACAGAAAATTTATTAAGTTGTGACCCGCACAGGAGAGATAACCAAAACGAAGTTGAACAATAATAAAATGTATAAAAAATCCGTGAGAGACCAAAAAGGCTCCTACATCAGCATGTGCAGCGATATTTAAAAATAAAATAAGGCCACGCTGGTATTCTGGTAAGGCAGATGATTATGAATACGAGCTTAAAAACAGTTTTTATAGATTCTATTTTTATTATTTCTATTTTTATAGCAGATTAGATATTTGTTAGACAATCTACATTTAGATTGCCTTCCTGCTTTTATAGGATCTTTATCATAACCATATGGGGATAATGAGGCTGTCCCTTTCATCCGGAATTCCGGACTCCGGAACTCCGTTTCCGGGATGAAACTTTACCGTAATTACCTGCTTTTTGTAAGAGAAGTTTTTCATCATTTTAATAAATGATGAAAAATGCAACTATTTTTAAAGAAAGTAAAAAAAAGATCATAATTATGAGTCTCATAAAACATTGTGACGACACTAAACAACAAGTGAAATCCATTAAAATTTATAATTTCAACTTAATTGACATCCTTAAATCATACACATAGTATTATACCTACTAAGTCACAAATCTAATTGTTTATATTTTTTTAGTAATTTTATTAAATACAATATAAAATCTAGACATAACATTTATAATAATTTATGAGCAACAAATTTTTATAAAAATTATGATATCCGAACTAAAACAATCCCAATGATTATAATTCATTTCCACCCGTTCCAGCAGCACCTTATTTAAAATATTTAAAACGCAACGACACTTATGCACTTTTAAATAAAACTTAATTTTTATAAAAATACATTTAAACACTAGTAATATTACAAAACATAGGCCATCACTACAAAAAAAGGCTGTGATTGCAGCACATAATATAATATCTGATGGAACCTATGAAGTACACAAATGTCATTAAAAAGCATGGAGGTTGGAAGTCGAGTAAAGTAGCTGAAGGCACAAAGAAGAGTCAGGGAAATAGTAAATTACTGCACCGGCCAGCTAAAGAGGTATTGATGGACAAACGTGTACATGTGGGTCGAGGCGAAGCCGAGGCACACATACGTAAATCCATCAATGCCTAATTGTGGCCAAGGCTTGTATAGTACTTTTCTCATATGATGCGCGGAAATTAAAACTAAGTAGGTAGTACCTAGAACCCATTTTGTCAAAATCAATGACGAACAACACTATTTGTTTCGCGTTAGAGCCCCGAGTTATTTCTCTGCCCCTACACAGCTATAACAAATTGTTCTAATTTCACCATAATAAATATCTCACCAAAGTTGTTGATTCATTAAAAATAAATTCACTCATTTTTCTTTAGCCAATTCATGTTTTGTATTTTTTACTTTCATTATTTATTTATGAGTTTATCCTCACACTGGAACGCCTTGCAGCAATTACACCAATGGAGCACAATCTTATAATAAACTCACTATAAGTCCAGGTTTCCTCACGATGTTTTCCTTCACTGTTGTCAACGATGTCCAAGATTAACTTAGAAAACTCCTCCCTTCCTTGTATACGTAATGAAAAGCAGAGTGTTTTCCTCGGGTTAAAGACTTAGTTAGTCCCGAGTCAAACCCAGTCTCGGGACTAAATAAGTTTATAACTAAACAAACACACGTTTTCTCAGCGCCGCTACACATCCTCACACCGCTTAGCTACCTTGCACAGCTTTGGTGGAAACTGTGGTGTTTATACACGCCTACCACAGTCAGTCAGAGTGTGGCGGCTAGCGAGGACAGTCGTCGGACACTATATTCCTGTTTGTTAAGTTATACTCTGTGAACACTACACCGGTCAATACAGATACAATCACACGTTCTCAGCGCCGTTACACATCCTCACACCAATCCTCCTTAGACCTCCCACATCTATGATGAAAAAGCATCCTTAGAGCACCTAACCCCAGACTCATGAGGCAGTCAATAATGCGGTTATGTAATATTATCGCTTCTCCTTTATTACATTCCTTCCTTTAGTAACATATTCATAGAATCGCAAATAGCAACCTAAGGGTTCGGATACAAGCTCAATCTTGCATGCGCAAACAGTTTGTGCAAAATTTGGCGCAATATCTGCATGGTATCTACACGATAGTGACTTGCATGCTTGTTGCTGTTTGCTTGATGGTGCACACGTTTGCATATTTATACTGTACCGTCTTAATGTACTTGCATTTAATTATGCAAATCTATTTTGTACCAACTAGCGTTTTTAGCAAGCCATTTGTGCGGTATTCCGTTTTGCCGTATTAACGCACATGTTTGTTTGTACAAATAAGAATTTGTGCAAATAAGACTGGGCATGTAGCCAGACCCTTAGAAAGTTGATCGTCTACCAAAATGAATGATTTTTATGACGCAGGTATGATATAATCTGGATTTAGGCTGATGTAAAATGTGATTTGATTAGAAAGATAAGTTTTTATCTTACGTAATTTCGAATATACAAGTAGAAAGTTGAGAAATGATATTGATAGGTACAGGTTACTATACAGGCAGCTAACTGCCAATTACTTTTTACCTTGTAACCAACGGGACCATTCCACTGGGATAAAAAAATCCTGTCCTAATCTATGTGCCAAGTTTCATCAAAATCCGTTTCGTTCCGTGAAAACGTAACAGACAGATAGACACACTTTCAGATTTCTAATATTAATATTGTGGTATTCTGCTAAACAGAGCCACATCTTTTGAGTCTACTTACGTTCTATAACACACTATACAAACCACACCTTCATATCTTTTGATATTGTATCAACTTATGTAATTCATTTTTATGTTTTCTTTCTATTGTTATCACCTGAAAAGCATATTTTTATTTATCTCTGATTATCTTGATCTAAAAATTAGAGAGCAGCGGTGGCCCAGTGGTATCGGCCGCGACTTACAAGTTGTAGGTCGTGGGTTCGAGCCCAGGCAGGCGCTTTACTTTGTGTAAGTTATTTCTTCACCACTGCTCTCAAAACGGTGAAGGAAAACATCGTGAGGAAACCGGCATGTCCTAGAACCAAAAATTCGAAGACATGTGACATCCACCAACCCGCACTGGGCCCGCGTGGTGGATTACAGCCCATTCCCTCTCACAGAGAGGAGGCCTGTGTCCCAGCAGTGGGAACATTAATAGGCTGATGATGTGATGTGATGTGAAAAATTAAATTATATTGCTAATTTGTAATTCTTGCAATATTTTTCTACTGAGACATTTTCATCTGACATGACATCTGTCTGTCTATTTTATTTTCTTAAGCCATAGGTACAATGGACTACCTAGATCTTTCCTTATGCTAGTTGTACATTATTGTAAGGGCAGTGCAGACTGCCCCGCCTCTGTAATGCCGTTTTTTATTCGTTCTGGTCTTATTGAGATTTGAATTCAAAATTTAGAAGGGATGGCAGAATGAGAAAAAAACGGGCGTCAGCTTTTTAGTTTGGAATCTGGACTGAACGCCGAAAGTCGGTTGACTACTTAATGATACCAAGTGTATTTTCTGATCTGAAAACTCCTGGAAAACTCTAAACTGTGAATTATCAGCTTATGTAAAACTATTATTATCTGAAGTGCTCCAATTAAATATATTTTGTGTGGTTCCCGAGAGCATTATTTCCTGGAAACATACCCTCAACGGTCATCTCTTGGCATCAAAGGCCTCGCTGTTTGGCGTATTGAGCCATAGCCGGCCTCCACACCCCTTGGAGCCTACGTACTTACCCGTTTGCCTGTCTATGCAACCTGCTTTCGTCCTGCTGCCTACTCCACTGCCTACCTGCCGGATTACCTGCTTATCTGGCTACCACCCGTCTGCTTATCCGGCTACCACCCGTCTGCTTATCCGTCGTGGTGCCTGCTCACCTGCCTACCTCGGGCATTCCACGACTTCCTGCCCGAGCTGCTGCATGGTTAGCTGGCCATGTCGTGCGAAGCCGGCCCGTAGTTTAATACTCAATATCCTTTTTATTAATTTTAGTTTATAACTTTTAGTTTTTTACTAACGTGGCTACTTTTATTTTTTTACTAATATTGTAGCGTAACATTAGCTCAGTCGAGCTAACGTTACGCTACAATATTAGTAGGAATTTGCTTCGTTGGTCTAGCGCTACTGTTGAGTATGAAATCCTGGTTTCTATTCCCGAGTCAGGCAAAAAGTTATTGAGCTTTTCCTTCTGGAAAAAGGTCGGGCAATGTATTATTGAGTTTTTCTTTCTGGAAAAAGGACGGGCAAAGTATTATTGAGGTTTTCCTTCTGGAAAAAGGTCGGGCAAAGTGTTATTGAGTTTTTCCTTCTGGAAAAAGGTCGGGCAAAGTGTTATTGAGTTTTTCCTTCTGGAAAAAGGTCAGGCAAAGTGTTATTGAGTTTTTCCTTCTGGAAAAAGGTCGGGCAAAGTATTATTGAGGTTTTCTTTCGGGAAAAAGGTCGGGCAAAGTATTATTGAGATTTTCCTTCTGGAAAAAGGTCGGGCAAAGTATTATTGAGTTTTGCTTTCGGGAAAAAGGTCTGCAAAGTATTATTGAGTTTTCCTTTCGGGAAAAAAGGGCAGCAAAGTATTATTGAGTTTTTCTTTCGGGAAGAAGGTCGGGCAAAGAGTTATTGAGTTTTCCCTTCTGGAAATAGTCAGTAGCAGTCCGAAGACTGGGAATGTGGTTCCCATAGGTTCAACACCTGTCAAGTAGAACTTAAACATCACTAGAGAAATGTGTATGTACCTAAAGAACACCTCTGCCTAAACTTTCAGGCCCTTCAATATACGGAACCCTAAAATAATCGTGTAACCGAGGCCTGTAGTTAGTTGCTTACCTGGCGAATTCCAATTTATTGCTCCACCAGCCACTTTGGGTCAGACTAATAAGTTCTGTGCAAGTTTTGTGATATTAACCTGGAGCAATTCTCGTCGGCTGATGAAGTTGTATAGTCAGGATTAAAAAAGAAGGCTAGAAATTTTAAATATCGCTTGTATTCTCCAAAGGTCGGTGATAATATAGCCGTTTTTAACACATGACGGAAAAAGAGGGTGTTAGTTTGACATGTGTGTCTGTGTGTCTGTTTGTGGCATCGTAGCCCCTCAACGCATGAACCGATTTTAAATTTCGTTTTTTGTTTGAAAAGTACAATTAAAACAAATAAAGAGTAAAATTAAAAAGAGAAAATTAGAAGTTATGCGTACTCTTTAAATTGGAGGTTTTTCGTAAGATATCGTGTCATAAATAATTACGTATTTCGTCAGAATATCGATTGTAGCGTGTGTACTACTAGGTATATCTATATATATATATAAAACAAAGTCTTATTAGTTACACCACTTGTAAATCAAAACGGCTGGACCAATTTTTATGATTTTGTGTTTTTGGATTTATCTTCGTCCGGAATAGTATAATAAGTAAACATCGAAAAAATTAACGATAAAAAAACACTTTCTCATACACTTGCGAATATTCTAGTCAATTATTATTTTATTTAAGTCAAGAGTGAATAGGTTTCTTCTAGGCAAGCGTGCTTCATCGTCGACCACATCATCGCTTACCATCAGGTGAGATAGTGGTCAAACGCAAGCAAATCAATAATAAAAAAATAAAAAAAATACCTAAATATGTATTTTTTGACAAATATCGTCAATTATATAAAATAGGGCCAAGGTGGTAATAAAAATACCATGCTCGACTTGAGAATCGAACCGAAGATTTGATTGTTTTTCGTCACAAGAAAGGACAAGGCGCTAGAAAAAAAAAAAACAACGGTTATCAGAATGACAATAATTAATTTATTAAAACATTCAATCAAGAGTCCTATAACGTCTGTTCACAGCTAAAACACTAAGACAATACATTATTTCGTTTATGAAACCACATTTATTTGAATTATAACCGTTTTCGTAATATATACTGATTATGATGATTATTTTCATTCATGTTACTCCTTTTTTTTCGTCGTATCTATATTTTTCTATAGTCTATATACATAAAATCAATTTATATTATTTGTTTTGTAAAAATTATACATATTTTCAATTTGAGGAATCTAGTAATACAAATTATTTAGTACAAATTGTTTTTAATTCGAATGAGTGAACAAAGATACCAACGTTTTCAACATATTTGGAAACAACGAAAAAGGTGTCACAGAGAGACGCGATGAGACAATGCGACAACGATGTGATGCATTCCATAATTCTCCGTCGCAGTATTATCGCGTCGCGCCTATCAGCAGAAGCTTTGAAAATTATACTTCCGATATTACAATAACATGATAAAAATAAGTATATTTTTTTTTTGTATTTTATAATATTTTTAGTTATTTTTCATCACAAAACTAAACTCGTTTGTTCCTTAATTAATTAAAATTATTGTCCATAATAATAATTATAAAATAAATTATTTGATATTTATCTGGACATTCTTAACTTAGTGACCTCACAGAACATTTCTATCTAAAAAAACAATATATATATAGGTTTATTTGTAAAACACTAATAAACATTCAGGGAGTTAAAATACTTATGATTATGTTATTATTATATAAACAAATAAAGAATAATCTTATTATATATCCCTGAAAAGTTATTATATACTTACATACACCAAACCAGTGCGAACTAAGTCATTATCCTCCATCCTTTTTACAAGATTTTATTTAATTTTTTTTTTATTATTCCTTGTGTGGGGAAAATTTTTAATAAAAAATAAAAAAACTAGCATTAATTTTGCATAGTCGCTTAGTTTGGATGACAATGCATGATTAGTTAAGTGACATCATTCTAAATCCAATATGACGGATAACGCGACGGCCCAAGATGGCGGACTAGTTATGTTTTGTGCACTGCCATGATATGGGTAACAAATGAAAGGGTTTGCTGAGAAGAATACGAAAAAAGCTTGTTTTAAAGAAAGATTTTTAAATTAATCATTTTATTTATGAAATTAGTTATGTTTTTTATTTCTATTAATAGATATAAATCAAAGTAATCATCTTTGCCAAAGCAATGACAGTTTTTTACTGGTACACACAAGACCAGGGTAGTTCCACACTGGGCACGCCACAATTGCGGCGATAAGGCCCCTCTTTGAGGAGTGGCTTGAGAGGCGCCACGGCGTCCTCACCTTCCGCCTGACACAGGTCCTCACCGGACACGGCTGTTTTGGGAGCTTCCGGTTCAGGATAAGGCGGGAGGAAACGCCCGGGTGTCACCATTTTGTGGATCGCCCGGAGGACACGGAAGAGCATACGGTGGAGGTCTGCCCCGCTTGGGCGGAGCAATGTCGTGTCCTCGTGGAAGAGATCGGCGGTGGTGACCTCTCGCGTCCGGCCCTGGTTTAGGCAATGGTACAGAGCGAGGGCATGGGAAGCTGTCCCCTCCTGCGAAGCAGTAATGCTCGCGAAGAAGGAAGCGGAACGAATTAGGGAGATGCAACGGAGACGCTCTCACGCCCCTAGCCACCGCAGGAGACGTCCCGGGCGTTGGGAGTCGCAAGACGATACCCGGCCACCGTAGGCGCAGGCTTGCGGACGGCGAGTAGCGGGTAGCTCGCCATCCGATAAGGACCAGGCCCGAGTCGACGGCGCGTTGTGTTCCACGCGCGCCTCAAAGAGATTTCAGCAAAACTGACGGGGACCGCTAGGGCCGATGCCTGTCCGGGTCGCGGATAAATTTGAAAAAGAGTTACCGCGGCCCTGGCTCAAGCAACTGAAGGAACACGGGTGGGTTTTAGTCAGTACAAGTCTGACACGCCCTCCCGACTATCACCAAGAGCGGGAGAAGTCATTGGATGATTTCCCATACAAAAAAATTAATAAAAAAAAAATTGTTACACAAGACCTGTAAGTGAGCGAGTGAGAGTCCGCTAAAAATGTTTTATGACTCAGTTCGCACGTTTGTTATGGGCTCACCTTAGGCCTCATTTACGGAGACGCGGGGCGTCGCGCGTCGCGTTTGGCGGTGCGGACCGCACTAAATTCAAACATATGGCGTTGTATGAGAGCGTTTATGGAAAAGCGATGGCGTTTACGTAGAAGCGATGTGACGCGAGACGCCACGCTGCACGCGACGTGCAACGCCCCGCGTCTCCGTAAACGAGGCCTTATAGTGTTGAACAAATAACCCTGTATCTTTTTTCACATTTTGTTATAAAATTAATTATATGAGCTAATTTATATCAAGGAGGCTAATATGGCCCTCGAAAAATCTAGTAATATCGGCACAATAGTGCAAACAATGGGCCTTATTACACCAAATACATTTTAATTAATTTATGATGATTTTTAAGCAATGTGCGTATCTTAATTTCCTAAAAATAATAAACACTCAACACAAAAAAATATTAGAGTCAATAGGTATTTATTATTTAATCAAACTTTAATATCAAAGATCTTTAATATATGATCATCCATCACTATAGTTGAATGAAAAACAATACACTTTAATATTATTGTGATTTTTAATTTCGTAGACTAAACTGCTAGTACTTATTTTGTTATTAATGTTGCATGCGTGGAGCAATAGTGTTGTAGGTAAAGCTCACGAATCGATGTGACATGACTCCTCAATAAAATTTTACTAATTGCTGTAAATAAATGTTTTATGAATATAAACGTAATATATTTAAATATACAGTATTAAGGTGATATAATTTGGCAATATCGCCGGGCTACACTGCAAGATTGCAGCAATTGTTGCACTATGTTGAGCGATATAATTGGCAACTTGGCAGCTATACAATTGCAGCAAGAAATTGTCAAAAAACTAGTCCGTTTACAGGTGCCTTTACATTTTGGAATTTCGACAATAGAATTCAAACAAACGAGTTTCAATGGTAGAATGCTAGTTTGGCGAGAGCCTCAAGACAGCCATACCAAAACGAAACCACAATGCATAACAAACCTAGTGTATCTTCACATATCCAAACACTTTCTGCTTCTTCACATGTTTCTATCACATATCCAAAAATAATTATGTATTTTCAACTTTACAATTAGTAAATATGAATTTAAATAATTTACGCAAACCTCTTATACTAATTATTAAATCAAATTCAAATTACTTGAGGCCGTAAACCAAGAATTTCCGGTCACATTGTTGTAAATTAATTATAATTATTATGATGTTCATGTTCGCTCAAATGTAACGGAACGTGAATTTTGTTCGACGTTCATTTGAAAAAGGAACTTAATTTTCCCGCTTTTGTTTTGTAAAGGATTTCGAATTTTTATTTTTTTAAGACAATAGATTGTTTGCTTAAAGGAGAATTCAATTCTTATTAAAACATGGGCTTGAGATGAATACATCAAACGCTCACATAGCCTCCGTATAAAATATTCCTATTGTTGTTTAAATCTTTATAATTGGAATACTTGCATAACTTTTCGGTTAAAAAAATACTGACCATAAACGTTGAATACCTTCTACCTATTTTATTTTGCAGAGACAATCATTTTATGGTTTTGTAAGAAGAAATACATAAAAAACCCTACCCCAACATGGTGGGATAAATAAATGCTCGGCAGATAAGAAAAGATAGAAAATTTATTTAGTTATGACCCGCACAGGAGAGATAAACAAAAAAAAGTTAAACAATAATAAAATAAAAAAAAACCGTGTGAGACCAAAAAGGATCCTACCTCAGCATGTGCAACGATGTTTAAAAAAAATGATAACGCCAAGCTCGTATTCTGGTATGGCACTTGATGATGAATACGAGCTTAAAACAGTTTCTATTGATTCTATTTTTATCGTTTTATTATTTATATTTTTATAGAAGATTAGATATTTGTTAGACAATCTTCATATAGATAGCCTACTTGCTTTTAAAGGATCTTCACCATAACCATATGGGGATAATAAGGCTGTCCCTTTCATCCGGAATTCCGGACTCCGGAACTTCGTATCCGGGAAGAAACATTTTGCTTTCATGTTGAGTACTTTACCGTAATTACCTGCTTTTTGTAAGAGAAATAAATTATATTCATTTTAATAAAATATGAAAAATGAAACTATAAAAAAAAAAGTGAAATAAAAACATAACTATGAGTCTTATGTCTTATTGTGACGACACTAAACAACAAGTGAAATACATTAAGATTTATAATTTCAACTTATTTGACATCCTTAAATCATACACATAATATTATACCTACAAAGTCAAAAATCTAAATGTTTATATTTTTTTTAGTAATTTTATTAAATACAATATAAAATCTAGACATACCATTTATAATAATTTATGAGCAACAAATTTTTATAAAAATGATGATATCCGAACTAGAACAATCCCAATGATTATAATTCATTTCCACCCGTTCCAGCAGCACCTTATTTAAAATATTTAAAACGCAACGACACTTATGCACTTTTAAATAAAACTTAATTTTTATAAAAATACATTTAAACACTAGTTATATTACAAAACTTAGGCCATCACTAAAAAAGAAGGCTGTGCTTGCAGCACAGAAAATAATATCTGATGGAACCAATGAAGTACACAAATGTCGTTAAAAATGTGACTATCTTCATGTTTTAATATCTGGCACGACTCGCAATTATTTAGCATATAATTAATTTATCCTACGCAAGGAAATTTTACGTAAATTTACCAATATTACGAGTATCCTAACATAAGACTTGGTACACACTAGGCAATTTTAGTCGCATGTTTGTTGCCAGCGACAAATAATACGACGACTGTTGTGATTTTACTGTATTTTTCGCTTTTAAATTAATTGTGTACCATTAAGCTATAAAATGCTTTTTGCTGAGCAGAAATAATAATTTGTTTGGATTGAAAATTGTCAACCTCAAAAATATAAATTAAAATGTGACTTCAATACTATCCGATGACGCTGCAAATGCGTATACGACTATTTAAACAAAAATACTTATTTAAAGAAATTGAGACAAAAAGCAACTAAAATTACCTTAATTTTATATATCTAGAACAATTATTAAGTTTATCTTAAGTCTACATTTTTCGTTCCCAAAAATAAAATTTCTTATTTTTTACCTTGGCACTCGTATCGTATATCACAGATCTTTGACTAAAACCGTCATTCTTATGAAAGTACGTACATTTTCATTGTAGGTCAGCACCGCTCTACCCTCAATTTTTAAATATTTCAGTTAGGACATTAGAATTCTTAGAATGTCGAAAAAGGTTGGAGAATTGCTAGGAGCGGTCGTAAAAAACTCTTTTTGAAATAAAATAGTTTAGAAAATCGTTAGCTTTTTTTGGAAAATCTGTATCTCTTGAATTATAATTTTGGTTAAACGCCTCTGTACTAGATATTATTATTTTGTGCAGATACTGCCAGTAAACTGGTGAGAAGCAGTACACGTGGTTTTCAACCATCTGAAACCGCGTACCTACTTAAAATCATTAAGTATACCAACTAAGTCTCCCTGTGTCAGCATACCGATATTTTCTAATAATTTGACATTGATCCCACAAGAGTGATACCTCTTTATAACTACAAGTTTTCACTGCCAGTTTCTTCTTTTGTCTCGCACAGGTAACTCTTGAAATGGTCATGTCCTTGCTTCGCCTCTTGATCAAATAGTTTATTAATTGTGTCCTTGAAGAAACCTTTCGGTTGGATAAAACTTTCTAATTTAGTTTCTATCGACAGTTTCCTTTTTTTATTATCAGTTGAAAGGCGAGGGAAGTCTAAGGAGTAACTTTGCCGTATTATCTTTTGCTTTTCGGCGTTTTGTTGTTCGGTTTCAATAGTGTGAGCGTCTTTATTAGTTTTATCTGTCGAATGGTCTTCAAATGCTTCATTGCCGAACACATTGGTGGCACTCGTTTCTACAATAGCGTGTTCAGGGACTTTGGTGAACAGTAGCCGTTCAGAGCCCATGAAAGTTAAGACTGGAGATCTTTCATTTACCGCTTTGCAGGATTCACCGAATAAGTCCAGTTTTTTAACATTACCACCATTATTACTGCTTTCTTCATCGTATACTGTGTCACCAGATCTTTCGGCATCAGAGTTTCTGTTCTCTGGTATAGTGCAGAGATCGGGATCCCTTGTAAAAGTTCGGTGATATTCGTTGGTCGTCATCTCTGATATATCGTCATTGAAGACGGTTTTCTTACCTTTAGAACTTTTGTGACTAGATAGATTGGTTTCTGATGAATTGAAGCGGGTCGTATTGTTGATGCTGGATAATCTGTTGGCTGGCGACGTAAGAGTATTGTTGTAGGCTCTTTCAACTTGAGAATTCTTGCCTTTGGTATGGATTCCAAATATTCTTTTGATAGAGTTTCGAAACTGCAACAATACATGCCTGAATTAGATACTCATTATTTTGAAATATAAATAGATTTGTTCTAGTGGGTTATTGGCTTACTTGTGTATTCATTCCTACATAAATTAGAGGGTCGTAGCAGATAGAACTCTTGGCGACCAGTGCTGGTATGACGCTGGCTCCGGGAGACACCTGCACAGAAAAAGAATCAGAGTTAAAGGAGCAAAGATTTTATACCAACCAACGGTT
Organism: Orthosia cruda; assembly: GCA_964057195.1. Lineage (NCBI taxonomy): Eukaryota > Metazoa > Arthropoda > Insecta > Lepidoptera > Noctuidae > Orthosia > Orthosia cruda. The sequence goes on along the minus strand of OZ059846.1, from coordinate 17,139,105 downwards.
CTGGGGCAATGAATATTATTATTTTATTGGTGTTTTTGCGCAACTCTTCGTAAGAATAATTATAAACTTCATGATTATGAAAGGTTTCGTTTGTATTCTAACTTAATTCCTCATATTATATTAATATTTTGATCAATCAACACTTCTAAGAATATTTCTAAATCACAGATAATGTAATAATACTAGCATATTCTAAACGAAGTCAAGGTCGCAATATAATGTTCCTTTGGAAGTGTCGTCGCAATATCCTTTAGCTTTGAGCAGACGATAGTGCTTGAGAATTTAATAAATACTATTTTTATGAACTGTGCGAGCTACAAAAGACGGAAGTTACCTCCACTCTTTGTATAGGTATAACTGTTAGAGGTGGAACTGTCGGTGATTTTTCCGTGTTTTTTATAACGATTGTATTTGAAAAATATAAATAGCAAATAAGTTCACAAGCTGTGGATTAAACCTTTATCGATAAAGCAATATGCACCTAACTTCTGATGTTTCATAACTGTCCATGTGGGTTTAAGTATTTTTTTAATTTTAATTTGAAAGTATTGCTGCAGAGTTATTTTATTTGTTGTCTTTTGATCTTTTTATCTATAATATGTTATTTTTTTTTTCATGTTTTCGATAACCCTTGTTACATCTTCATCTTTATTCAAAGTTACTTTCAAAGAACAATCAGAGTACTTTACCCAAATCAATAAAGAAAATCAAATCAATCAAATACAATGGTACATAATATATCAAGGCACTCAATTTCAAATGATAATATATTATTTTTAATATTCACAAAGTTGTCTTTTATTAGAATGATATAGAGAGCGATATATAAAGCATAATATTATCCTCAATTTAGGCTAATGGTTTTCTAAAAGTCAATTCTCGATTCCACCTTTCAATAAAGGCTTGTGAAAATAGAGATATCAAATTATAAAACCAAGTTCCATAATACTGATGGAGTGAGGCCGAGTTTCTCACCTCTAAATTATCGCAGAATTAATGTGACAAATTGTCAAGCACGCGTTATTTGCTATGATTGGTTGAATGAATTTTCAACAGCAGATAACGCGTGCTTGACAATATCTCACATTAATTCTGTGATAATTTAAAGGTGAGAAACTGGGCCTGAATATACTAGCATTATAATTATATTCAATTAGCGGCCCGCCCGGCTTCGTACGGTTGCATGTGTGTGTTTATATAAAAAAACAATATTGCACTTTAGGTCTTCTTTCTTTCTTTCTTTTCGTATGAGGTGTGGCCACCTCTGGTGTCAGACTACACTTAGACTTGGTGTTAGACTTTAGGTACAATATTCATATTGTAATACCCTTTTCTGCGACTTAATACTAAATTAGGTCAGTAGTCAGCCTTTGTTACTACAAAGGCAGAATTATTTGGTTGCGCGAGTTATTTTAAATTTTTGATACCACCTAAGAAATTAATCCAAATTAAATGGTGTAAAGGGTAATTTTGCCCTAAATTAAACAATCAAGATGACTAAATTTATACTATATTATCCAAAACACCTTTTCAAATAAAGTTCTATCCACACATATCAGGGCCGTGCTCGGGACGTGACAGGGTTGGGCCCAGGCATTGAAGATCCGTCACTGGCCCGTGCACGGACGTGTGTGAACGAGTTTATATAAAATGTACACACCGATATTTTTTGAGCCCCTGACGGGGCACGGTTCGTCCACGTCCCGGGCATGGCCCTGATATCTGTGGATAGATCTTAAAGCAGTATTTTACACCAAATTAGAATATCATAATAATGGTTATTGTGACTTAACCTTAAAAGATAGACATATGCCATCGAGGACTTTTCTGAAGACCTATAACAGAAGAACAATCCTCCATATATTGTTTTGTTATATCTCAAAGGGCATTAGGCAGCGTTTTCGATGAAGGCTTGCTTGACTTTAGCCGACATTTTCAACAATTGTTATTATCGTCATTTATTTCACCAATTTACACAAAAAAAACACAAATTATACACCTAAACCTTCCTCATAATCACTCCGTCTATTGGTGAGCACCGCATTAATATCCCTTCAGTAGTTTTTGAGATTATTGCGTACAGACAGACAGACAGACGCGGCGGGGGTTTCATAATTTATTATATATGGGGGATAGTGATACGATTCCTACAGTGTGTAATAAATGAGTCTCTGTATTGCAAGTTTTAATTGTATTTTTGTTGTTTAGTTTCTGATAGATTGCTTTTGTTTATTTACTTTTGTGTCTATTGCTTTACTCTTGATACGAAGGCAAAGTATTTACTATTACGATTGTTTTGTAACAGGAAAGCTCGCAGCTGGGAATATCACACTTGAAAACAGTGTTTACAAATAGTTGAACTTTTATTTAATTAAAACGGTTTTAACAGTACCTAAAACCATTGCACATATAGTATGGATAAAGAAACAGGGAAAGGTAGTGTTGGTCGAAGAAAAAGTAATGGCTGTGAAACATTCGCGAATAAGCTAAAGTCATTAGCGCTGCTGAGATGCTCCACCTCGCAAAACACAATTAGCTATGTTCGGAGTTGATGGACAATCTTCATAAATTGGAAAGGTGCCAAAAGAAGAAAATGAGAATGTAGCGTAGGCATATTTTTTGGGTTAGCATAGGCTAGCTACTGCCTGACTGCGAATATGTACAATCTGCACATAATATCTTATGGGAGTGTATTCTTTGGCAGAATGAACGCAATACTATGTTGAATAATGAACAGGCTGTTTCAGGAGCTGTTTAATATACGGACCTTGTGGAAACTAGAACAAATTTCCGTGCGTTCAAGCGTTTTTGCCATACCTATTATTAGAATCAAATAAATCAGCTCACAATGTTAGGACCCTTAATATTAATGCTAATTTTTATCCATGGTGCTAGGCAACTGGGCTTATCCCAGTTGTAAACGACAATTTGTGCCTATTGGTCTTGTTTGTTTTGTTTCCTGCTTGATATGGAGGGAAATGGAAATTTGTATTTTTTTCCTACTTTTTCATTATTCTTTTCTGATTAATTTTGTTGCGGGGTCCAAGACAGTTAAATTCAATCTCCGGGACTTCGTCGAGCTTCATTGCCTCGGCGCTTTTCTGGTGATCGCCACTGTTGATTCTGGCTTTCAGGAGTTGCAGTGGTTTGGGAATAGTGCGGTGGGATTGTCCCAAAATAAAAAGGCTAGCTTCTGCAGGCGCCGCTTCGATGCCGCCGTTGAAACAAGAATCACCTGTGCGATCACACAACGTGCGAATGGGGTGCTACAGGTGCCTAACATACAAATATCGCGAGTGCAAAACTCAAACAAATATATTAAGGTCTGATGACGGAAGGACTACTCACTACAGCGAACGCGAAATAAACAATTAAACAATTGTTCATAACTCAATTTGATAACGTTTGTAGTATCTATACTCCATTTGCGATAACATTAGACATTGAAATTAGCCCATTTTACAGCCCGTTCAACCGATCTTGACTTCTATTGCGTTAGTGATACTATATGTAGTAAACAGTTGGTTTTGATAACAGGTTTATGCTTTTTATGTCATCTTATATTTACGGGATAGAACTCAAAATCGGTTGAACGGACTGTAAAAAGATTTTGGTAACATGTCTAATCTAAGCTTTTCCTGGCGAAGTAGGTATTTAACGCGCCTCGCTCGCTTCGCTCTTATCGCGAAGCGAGCGGCGCCGACTTATTTTACTATTGCTTTTAAAAGTTAATAAAATACGAGAGTCACAATGCGTAGTAAATAAATAATAACTTACTTGTATAGATATAATTAAAAAAAAAAATGCTCTACGTCGTATTTTATTCAATTTTTTGACTATCTAATTATTTATGTTTTTGAAAATGCAATGAACATAATCGAACGCACTAAATAGACTCATTCATGCAAGAAAAAATATTATTTACCGTTGTTGAATCAAAATGACAACGATCGAAATTGCCAAACTTTTCATCATGGGTGACATTTTCATGGTTTTTGGGGTAGATTTTTACAAATATGGGGACAAAATGAAAATACAAGATAGAGCCGGCCGAAATTTTTGAATCTTTCTTCATGGGTGTCATTTTCTTGGGTTTCGGGGTCGCTAAGTACGAATTTGTGGTCAAAATATAATTCCAAGATGGCGCCTACCGAAAATTTCGAAACTTTTGTCATGGTTGTCATTTTCAGGGTTTTTGGGGTCGCTAAATGCGAATTTGTGGTCAAAATAAAATTCCAAGATGCCGCCGACCGAAATATTTCAAATTTTCCTCATGGGTGTCATTTTCAGGGTTTTTGGGGTCGCTAAATGTGAATTTGTGGTCAATATAAAATTCCAAGATGCCGCCGACCGAAATATTTCAAACTTTAGTTATAGGTGTCATTTTCAGGGTTTTTGGGGTCGCTAAATGCGAATATGTGGTCAATATAAAATACCAAGATGCCGCCGACCGAAATATTTTAAACTCATCATGGGTGTCATTTTCAGGGATTTTTGGGGTCGCTAAATGCGAATTTGTAGTCAAAATAAAATTCCAAGATGCCGCCGACCGAAATATTTCAAACTTTCGTCATGGGTGAAATTTTCAGGGTTTTTGGGGTCGCTAAATGCGAATTTGTAGTCAAAATAAAATTCCAAGATGCCGCCGACCGAAATATTTCAAACTTTAGTTATGGGTGTCATTTTCAGGGTTTTTTGGGTCGTTAAATGCGAATTTGTGGTCAATATAAAATACCAAGATGCCGCCGACCGAAATATTTTAAACTCATCATGGGTGTCATTTTCAGGGATTTTTGGGGTCGCTAAATGCGAATTTGTAGTCAAAATAAAATTCCAAGATGCCGCCGACCGAAATATTTCAAACTTTCGTCATGGGTGTCATTTTCAGGGTTTTTGGGGTCGCTAAATGCGAATTTGTGGTCAAAATAAAATTCCAAGATGCCGCCGACCGAAAGTTTCAGAAATTTTGTTCGATGCCATCTTGTGTTTTCATTTTGACCCCAAATTAGCATTTAGCGACCCCAAAAACCATGAAAGTGACACCCATGACAATCATATCAAAAATGTTGGTTGGCGCCATTTTTTATTTTCATTTTGACTAATAACCCAAAAAAATAAAATACACCCATGACGAATATTTCGGTCTTCTTTGAAGTCTGTTACAGTACATTACTGCAGCGGCCAGCAAAAGAGGCATTGACGGACGAACGTGTAAATACACATACGTAAGTCCATCAATGCCTAGTTGTGGCCAAGACTTGTATAGTGCTTTTCTCAAATAATGCGCGGAAATTAAAACTAAGTAGTACCTAGAACTCATTTTATCAAATATAATTAGATTTTTCAAAACCAATGACGAACAACGAATAACAATAATTATTTCCGCGTTAGGCTTAGCACGCACTGCGAGTTTTATTCGCGCTATTTTTTTCCGCCCATTCTGCGGCCTATGCAATTGTATGAAGCCGCAAGCATTGCAGTAAAAAAATCACGCGGGAATAATACTACAAAAAGCCGCGCAAATAAAAATCACAGTGCGTGAAGTGTTCATTTGTTTTTTTTTTCAATAAACAGCTTTCTATATGCAAGCCAGTTCGAAATTTAAATAAAACCTTTGTTAAGTTACCTCCTTGGTTGCCATGTTTCGGAGAAAAAGTTCGTTCCATTTTTAAATTACACGACAGATATGAGTTTACTATATAATTTATTTGGCCGCTAGACACGACAGATATGGATTTTCATACAACTTTTGCCGGCCGCTGCGCGCATGTATATGGCCAGTACAGCAATTGCGATTTATCTCGAAGAAGGTTGTCAAAATAATGATCAAATTTCCAAGCATGTTTGAGAAAAAATACTTTCCTAACCTACTGATTCTGTTTCACTGTGGTCTCGTAATAAATCGGACGATAGATTAGCGAGAATTACGTTTCAGGAAAGAACTCAACATTGAAGCTATAATAAGCAAGCTGACCCTAGCATACACAATAAAAAAAATCCACCCTACCTAAAAAAAGGGATTAAAAATAATCTGATCACCAAAAACCTTAAAATTACCACCAACGGCCAAGAATGCATTGCGAAATGGGACCACAATGTGAAGCTGTATAAAAAGTATCCAGGTTATAAAGGCGTACAGCTAGTGCTTAAGCTAATCTCACCAAGTGATGCCGGAATTAATCCCGAAAATGAGGGTAAACATTGTAATCAAGTATTCAGCAATCTGTTGGAGTAACCCTTGGACTTATGGCAGGTAGGCAGTTTACTATTATTCATTGTTTGAATGTTACAGTTTTTCATTTGCCATCTGTTTTTAAAATAAGTTTCAATTGTGACAATATCAGTCAGTTTGTATACTCTACACTTGGCAGGAAAATTACTGATTGCAGTATGTTCTTAGCACAAACAAAGATGCTGTTGTCTATCTTCTTTACACGATCCGTAAATGCCGAATTTCATTTGTGTTAATGTATTTTTTTGTCATTTGCAGGATGTGGAATCCTTGAAAAAGAAAGTACCGCCCCAGCAGATCTACTCATGTCCTTTGATGATTTATTTGACAGCATAACTGGCAGTTTCAGCGCGATAATAGGAGAAAAAAAATACAGGACTGTGCGACCCCAACCTCACCTCACCACAATTTATGGAATATTTCCATTCCCAGGTAGGCACTGGAACTACAAAATAAAACCATGTATTCTAGTCGTGTCTGGGCTTATTGGAATCGTCATGAGATTTACTTTGCCTATAAATATATTTTATGGTAATTTGAAGTACCAAAACCAAAAAGTGAAATATAAAAGGTTTCAAACCGTCTTCCAAAAAAAAAAACGTTGGAAAACAATAGGTACTTCGAAAAAGAAAGATATTTTTCATATTTTGTGATTTTTTGTTTTGGAAGTCAGTTTGTTTTTTTTTTGTCGAAACAAATAACAAATATCGACAATATTTTAATATTATTCTTGATCTGCAAGCACAATCACTTGGTCTTCAACTAAATATAGATATTTAATTATGTTTCAGGAAAACAACTCAACATTGAAGCTATAATAAGCAAGCCGACCCTAGCTTCCACGTCAAATGATCCACCCCACCTAATAAAAGGGATTACAAATAATCTGATCACTAAAGACCTTAAAATTACCACTAAAGGCGAAGAATGCATTACGAAATGGGACCACAATGTGAAGCTGTATAAAAAGTGTCCAGGTTATAAAGGCGTAAAGCTAGAGCTAGAATAGCAGGTTATAGAGGGTTAACATTGTAATCAAATATTCAGTCAATCAGTTGGAGTAACCCTTGGACTTACGGCAGGTACGCAGTTCACTAAACATTGTTCGAAAGTTACAGCTTTTCATTTGCTATCTGTCTTTAATATCAATTTCAATCGTAACAATATCAGTCAGTTTGTATACTCTACACTTGGCAGGCATAATTACTGATTGCAGTATGTTCTTAGCACAAACAAAGATGCTGTTCTCTATCTTCTATACACGATCCGTAAATGCCGAATTTCAGTTGTGTTATTTTTTTTTTTTGTCATTTGCAGGATGAGGAGTCCTTGAAAAAAAAAGTACCGCCGCAGCAGATCTACTCATGTCCTTCGATGATTTATTTGACAGCATAACTGACAGTTTCAGCGCGATAATAGGAGAAAAAAATTACAGGACTGTGTGACCTCAACCTCACCTAACCACAATTTATGGAACTTTAATCTACCTATACTGAAAACCATGAAATTTAGTGACACCAATAACCAAAGTATTTGCGTTGTCATTTACTATAGTCTATAATATTAGTAACATTCATTTCAATAAAGTTTTATCAAAAACCCTGATTCCTCCAGATTTTATATACATAATAGCATCATCCAGAACTTGTAAAGTTACTGTGGACTATGCATAGGTACTCTTTAGAGCTTGTATCTGTTTCCAATGCATCTTGATTGAAATTGCGTTGCAGTAGAGAATTAAAACATATAGTATGAGATACGAAGACAATAATCTGCAGGAATCAGTGTTTTGATAAAACATATTTATATGCATCATTGATAAAAAAAATAAACTTTGCTGCCGGGACTATTAGTAGTCTTTGTTTACAATATATAAAAAAACGTTACAATTTAATTAAATAAAGGTACTTGCAGTATTTGCAGCTAACTTTCGAAAGACATCCCGGCAGTACAGTAAAAATTATATATATTAGTATATATTTATATCAACTATTCATTTAAATAACGTTTTATCAAAAACTGATTCCTGCGGATTTTTGATTATAATAACATCATCCAGAACTTGTACGCATATAGAGTTTGGACCTGTTTCAACTGCGTCTTGATTGAAGTTATAAAGATTTAATACATATGGTATGAGATCCCAAGGGAAAAATCTGCCGGAATCAGGGTTTTTGATGAAATGTTATTAAAATGAATTGATAAAAATGTTATACATTGCTGCTGGGTTCTATAGAGTAGTCTTTGTTTACAATACAAAATAAAATCATTACATTTTAATTAATTAAAGGTAAAAGCGGCTAACCTCCGAAAGACAACCCGGCAGTACCCAATGTATTATTTTTGAATCAATAATTCATTTAAATAATGTTCTATATCAAAAACTCTGATTCCTGCAGATATTTAAAAACATAATAACATCACCCAGAACTTGTACATAATAGAGACTTTACAGTTTGGACTTGTTTCCAATGTGTCTTTATTGAAATTGTAAAGAGTTAATACATATAGTAAAAGATCCCAATGGAAAACACTGCAGAAATCTGGGTTTTTGATAAAACTTTATTTAACTGAATAATTGATAAAAATGTGATACCAAAAAAAAAACAAAAAGTTTTGTATTTTTGTAAACCAAAATTTTACTTTTCTTCTTTATTGTACTGATACTGATACTTAAAAAAAACCTCATCATGCTCGAATTTATTTTGTATTTTTTTAAAATAAATATACAAAAATTGTATTTGTTTTTGCATTATTTTATTTCCAATAAAATTTACCAACCAAAACAACACAATCATACATATACACACATGCATAAGTATACATATACACAGTATACACACATACATATTACATCCATACACACACACGCACATATATATGTAGTCCCGGTACCGGTTCATAGATGGCGCTGTACATGCGCTGCGTTTGAACCCCAAAAAAAAGGCTGAGTTGCCTATCTATACCCAGTATATAATAGTAATCTTTGGGCGACTGACTGAAGAGCCGTACGGCGGCCGCTGTGTTATATATAAATTTATTATTAAAACAATCAAACTATTTTATAAATTATACTCTAAGAATAAAGTTTTATAAGTTGTTAACTATTTTAGATATGTTTTTTGGGAGTAAATATTTGATAATCTTCAAGAAAAATAATATAAATCATCAAAAAAACATCGTTTCAGCCTCCTCTTCCGATTTTTTTTTTGATCAAGTGAAATTTTTGATATCATGTTTTGAGTCTCAGAGATGAAAAGAATAGTGAACTACAATATATATATTTTGCATTTAAAAAATCACTATTTATTTGTTTAATAATGAATCAAAGAAATGTAAAAGTTGGGCTACCTGCCCTTAAATATTTTTCGTAAGTTAATTCTATGCCCTCTCAACCTCTGTATGCAACTTCAGTCGTTCAGTAAACCTTCAAATGAGAACACGCCTTTTAATTGCCAAACCTTCTGACAACTTATTCAACCACACACGTAACGGCAAAAGAGTGACGTGGTGGCAGGGATTGCACGGTGATAGCAGAGAGACGCACAGAGCTGGACGTATTTTGGCTGAAATGAAGATGATTAGCTGTGTACAATATTTGATATATAGATATCTGAGAATATTGACCTGTATCTAGCGGAGGTATTAAACAATAAAGTATGAAACATAGCTACAAGATCCTGTAGCAAAAAGTTTACCTCTAAAGATGGAACACAATAAGAGGATTCAAATGTCGCTGGAGTTAGGACCTAAACAACGTCTCATCAAAGGTTCTTATGTACGGAATCGGATACACGCATCATTATAGGTATACTAGGTATAGGTACTTACTTGAAAGAGGTTTCTTTTTATTCTGATGCTCAATGTTAATTTCCATGCGATGGCATAGAAATGCTGAATGTGATACTGAGAAGAAGTTAAAATGTCGATTCGAATTACATTGTTATTTTTTATTGTGTTAATGTTACTGAATAAAATTGGAGCAGGTATATTAATTTATGGAAAGAGTGAACCGATTGCGATGAAACAAAAAACTGATTTTTTCAAAGAAGATTTTTTTTTGCGATAATGGTACGGAACCCTTCGTGCGCGAGTCTGACTCGCACTTGGCCGGTTTTTTTTTTAAATCGTGTTTTTAGGGTTCCGTAGCCAAATGGCAAAAAACGGAACCCTTATGGATTCGTCATGTCTGTCTGTCTGTCTGTCCGTCCGTATGTCACAGCCACTTTTTTCCGAAACTATAAGAACTATGCTGTTAAAACTTAGTAATTAGATGTATTCTGTGAACCGCATTAAGATTTTCAAACAGAAATAGAAAAAAAAAACAATACATTTTGGAGGTTCCCCATACTTAGAACTGAAACTAAATTATTTTTTTCATTAAACCCATATTTGTGGAGTATCTATGGATAGGTCTTCAAAAATTATATTGAGGTATCTAATATCATTTTTTTCTAAACTGAATAGTTTGCGCGAGAGACACTTCCAAAGTGGTAAAATGTTTGCCCCACCCCCCCCCCCCCCTGTAACTTCTAAAACAAGAGAATGATAAAACTAAAAAAATATATGATGTACATTACCATGTAAACTTCCACCGAAAATTGGTTTGAACGAGATCTAGTTAGTAGTTTTTTTTTGAATACTTCATAAATCGTAAACAGCAATTTACCAAGTACGGAACCCTTCGTGCGCAAGTCCGACTCGCACTTGGCCGTTTTTTTTTTGTAATTTATATATAAAAAAATTAGTATAGCTAACTAAGTAATATTATAAATTATTTATTTCTTTCTTATTTAATAAATAATTGCTCCATACTAGGAATTTCTTTTTGTATCATGGGTGCGTTTACAAACATTTAAACTCTTATACACAAGGCACCCCGATCCGGGAACAACTATTTTTAGGCCATATAAATATTTGTTCAATGCGGGAATACAATCCGCGACACGCAGTGCAGCAGCCGATCGCTCAACCACTACGCCAACCGTGTCGGCAGAAATGTGAAACTTAGGATGGATGGATGTTGTTACTTATTCAAGTCAGAACGGATCTGGATAAAATTTGGCACAGATATAGAATTATAACTTGAGAAATACGAACTGTAGAGGAAAACGGCGGGACATTCGCCGGATATACGAAAGCATTTTTGTCCAAGCTGTAACGGTCTGATCCCGTGGGATTATTGCCTAAATCCACGCGGGCGAATCCGTTGGGAAAACTAGTCAAATATTGATAATTTTCCATAAACTTATGTATATGAAAAATCACCAATACAATACCTAAGCGATGCGAGGACATTTTTCAAAAGAAATTGTGTGTTGTTATATCCGTCGTAGTAGTAAACTACAAAGAAAAAAGCTCTTGTGTGTGGAAGCCCTTAATTCTCGTACATTCTTAGAAAAAACAAAAGATCTCACAAATTATCATCTAATCGGATAGTTTAACAGCAAAAGGTTTTATTATTGACATCAGAATGTAGTTTAAGTTTTTATGCTGACATGGTCACAATCATTAGAATTAATATTTGTAACTATGTAAAGATCGAAAAACTACTGATCAATTGTCAAAAGTGGATACAGTGAGCATCGTTTGTCGTGAACAATATCGTGTAACTAGTGTGACGAGTGCTGAACAGTGTCGAGTAACTAGTGAGACGAGTTCTGGTGGTAGCGATAGCGTGCGTGAAAAACGAGTGAGGAAGAGGGTAGACAGATATGTCAGCTCGTAAACAACACCCACCCGCAAAGACTTTAGTTCTCGTGATCATGGCGCTTGTAACGGTGCCGAAATATCGAGCTCTCAACCAAAAACAAAATATACATGGTAAATATCCCGAAACAAATATTAATTCTAAGAATGTAGTTTAATTAATTATACTTAAAATATGGACCAAGATATAAATTGTATATGTTACTGGCCAAACCCGATTAAAGGCCAAACGAATGGAATGACGTTGTCACAAAATGTGACGATAAGATGTGTTGCCGTGGGATGACGCGGTATTGTACCTAAGTTCCTAGCAAGTTTATTATTGTCACACAACCAAGATAGCCGGAACCGGAAGGCGTGCCGATGACCTGATGAAGGTTGCGAATCCGCTGGATTCCGGGTGACCCTTGGGGGAGCAGAGCAGTGGTGGCTGCGACTTACAAATTTTAGGTCGTGGGTTCGAACCCAGGCAGGCGCTTTACTTTGTGTAAATTCTACATCACCACTGCTTTCAAAACGGTGAATGAAAAAAACATCGTGAGAAAACCTCGTCTTAGAGAAGAAGAAGAAAAACATCGTCTTAGAACTAAAAAAAATCGAAGACATGTGACATCCACCAAAATGCACTGGGCCCGCGTGGTGGATTACGGCCCATTCCCTCTCACGGAGAGGAGACCTGCACGTACAACGGACGGTCTCAGTGCGGAAAAGGGTCCATCTATCCTATCCTATCCGACCCTTGGGGGAGGTTTATGTTGATCAGTAGACGTCTTTCGGCTGAAATGATGATGATCATGAACCAAGATTGAGTGCTGCCAGCGCAATTATATCTTGGTTGAGTTTTGATACTGAGCGGCTAACAATACGGCTACGAATGCTGCTGAATGAATTAGTTCAAGGAAAACTTAGGACACGACACGGACAGGTTAGGTTCGTGTTAGGTTCCTTTAAACTGTTACAAGCAGAAATATCTTACTTGCGACGAAGAGCAAATCGATATTTGATGAACATGCTTTAGTCGCTTCTAGGATAGTCCAATAATTTACTTAGTACTATTTTTTCTAGGCCAAACAAGGTAAGTCCAAAGGTAAAGGTAAGGTATTCAGGCCAAACTAGATTGTCATAGGCTAAACTTGTATATCCTAAACACGCGGAGGATAAACCAGTTTGGCCTGGGACAAACCAATTTAGCCTGAAAACAGGTTTAGCTGGTAATATAATAGCTATACATAATGATAATAATGATTATGTACTAGCGCGTATAACAAGGGTAGAGGGGAATAATTCCGTGGACATTAAAAAAAGGGTGCTAATTAAGGCAGCTTCTTTAAAATGTCATTCTCGTCTGCAAATATATTTAGTTGTCTAATTAATTAATAGGTCAGCGACAAACTTTTAGCGTCTAATAAATGGTTTATAAGCGACCATATATTGTAAAACAAGCTACTGTTAATATGACGCAACATGGTGATAATTCTTAAGCAACTAAATTTGTGATATGTCTACTCATTGCTAGCTTCTAATAAGTGTATCAACTTCATCTATAAAATAATATCAACGTACTCTAATTTCATAGAGTCACCTTTATTTTTATACTTTAGCATAAGTAATTGATGAGTGAATCTACTATATTTGAACATAAAATTTCCTTATTATTGTCATCAAATAATGGTCAATAAAAGCTATAATTTCATGTATTCGCCAAATATTTAAGTTTTAAGGGAGGGGGGGAAACGAAACAAAGTCGACGGAGCCCCGCTGCGCAGGGCTCCTATTTCTGTCTGCAGGGTCTAAAGTAACCTAACATGAAGGAACCTATCCGTGTCGGGGTGCCCTTAGCTCCCGAGCTCGCTTCGCTCGCTCTTGGACTAATTCACATTTATTTTATATTTAATTGAATACGAGCACTCCTTAATCGTGTCATTAATGTAAACAAATACACGTGAACTCGTTGCTGCACGCACCGAATAGAGCTCGCTCATTGGTGCAAATGGCCGGTCGCGCCCCTCTGATTCCCAACGAGCGTCAGGTACCTACACTCCCGCGCTTGTGTTGCAAACTTTCACGAAAAAAGAATATGATTTATTAATTTAGTTATGAATTTTGAGGCTGGAATTTGATTTTATTAGCAGACAGATGTTGAATCTCTAAAATATATAAAGTAGCTCACTTACAACATTAGTCGCTGAGTTATCAAATCAGAAGTAAATATATTTATCGGTAGCTCGGAGTCATATTAATTTACGCTCGTAAATTGACGCTGGTTTTTTGATATTCTGTTGGAGTAGTAAAGATGATGAATTAATATAATTGAAGCTGTTCTATTAACTCGTCGCCCACATATAAAAAAAGACGCTAGGTTGCAGGTGCTAAAGAAAACTTTTGTTGCCGCACATATAATTTCCCTTAAAAAAATCGCAATTCAAGGGATACTTATGTAATTTTGGAGTTTATGGACCGGAAACTTTTGATAAAAAATCCAAGGCTTGGCAAATGTTTGGAATTATTCCAATGCTCCGAATATTCAAACGCTCTGGAATACTTTTGGATCAATTTGTAACAGGAAAAAAGAAAAAAAAAGTACTCTTATTGTTATTTCTTTGTCCTATAATTTGTTATCTTGTTAAACAAATAACTAGGCGATATGTCTTCCCAAGAGATTTACCATCCGCAACGTTTTTACCTTTATATATTTTTCTTTTAAAAATTAAATCTTTTTTGTGTTTCGTGTTAAGTTACGTCTTCGAAGACAGCCCACCTACCTACATACTTCAGGGTAGTAGGTAGGCAGAATCGAAAATGTTTGTTTTTAATGTTAACATAAAATTATTCAACATAGGCACACTAGGGTGCCTCTTTAGTGAATTATAGACGTCAGGGAGTATATTATCATCAGGAAGAATAAAAACTAAGGACAAGGCGAACCGCGCGTTTTCCTGACGTCACAATGGTCCTACATACGTCATACTAGACTGAAAATAACTCGTCACGCGGTCGTGTGCGCGAGACATTAAACATGCCGTTTCTTGTATGGTTTTTATATTTTATTAAAAAAGTTGCCCCTCACTAGGAATTTCTCCTGTATCGTGCGTGCAATTACAAACATATAAACTCACATACACAAACAACCAGCACTTGTAGCCAAGTCTACAATCTACAATCGACAACGCCAGTAGAAAACAAATCAATGTATGGGAATGACACATCTGAACGTTAAGTCACGTGGTCAGACCATACAAATGGAAGCCGTTAACGATTGTAGAAAGAGATTCGATACGAATCATTTGTAACTTAGCTAGAGCAGCAGATCGGAACAACTATCTGTAGACCATACAAATATTTGTTCCGTGCGGAAATCGAACCCGCAGCAATGGTTGAGCGATCGGCGCATTGCAGAAGCCGATTTGTCATCCTTTACGCAAATCGTGTCGACAAACAGCACCTTATATTTGTTTATTATATTTTCATTTTGTTACACACATCTGTGTGTTGCTACGGGGTGCTAACTAAAAACTAGCGCTAGGTGTCTGGCGCCCAACAAATGCTGTGTTGGTAACCTTTTCTGTATGAGCACGCTCGACGCAATTCGTGATTGTCCTTTTTTTACTAATCTTCTCTTTTACTGTGTGTTTGTTTTTTCTGTTGTATTGTGTTTCTATAAATGTTATTCTTCTGTATTCTATTCTATTATTCAATTTGATAGCGAGTCGCAAGCTTAAAAGACCAGTGAATGCGTAAATGCTATGAAACTTAACGACCAATACGGATTACTAACAATAAAAAAGTCGTCAACGATGTTTTTATTTCAATCCTTTTTTTATGATTGGGGGCAACCTTAAGAATAGAATTTTGGGTAAAAGACGACGGTGTATGAGATTTTTATTTCACTAAGATCCACTAAAACCACCCCACCCCGGAGATCACCATCAACACATGAAATGATCCGTGATCTCTTAAAAAACGCTCCTGGAATGTGCATGGGGTGCAGAGGGGTTTGTGCAACGCCTGTTACGGCATCCCTGGGGAGACTGAAAAACCGTCTACCCTTAGTTCTTAACAACATGCAATGCGTTGGAACAACGCTAATTATGTACAAAGTTGTAGCATATTTCTAATCTAAACGGATAGTCTGTTATGTAGAGTTAAATAGGAATGCAATAAACTTATGTATAACATCATATAAATTATTTTTTATCTTTCGTTAATCAATATCTTCGTCAATCAACGGTTAAATATGCTAACTAATGGTTTCAATTTACGATAAAACGCGTTTATTAATCATTTGTTAGTCCGACAAATGATCAAATAATTAACTCTCCAACCAGTATAATCATTTGTGAGGCTATAGATTGATGAACAAATGCATTTTACCGAAATTTGAAACCATTGGTTAGCATATAATTATAACCATTGGTTGAGTTAACTAAAAATGAAAAAACTGGGGTTTAGTTTGCTGCAATCCTAGTTAACTGTACGTAACAGACTATCCGTTTAGATTTGAAATATACCACAGGTTTTTTTTCAATGCATTGCAGGCTGAAAATTTTTCAGGATTGATAAATGTGCCCGAAAAGCTTGATTAATTAAAATAAAATACTAATAACCATAAATATCCTCACGAAAATTGAAAATGAAGGTCTAGCCTAACTATTTAACATAATATTCGGCAAATTTGCATGAATTTGTAAATATCTAGAGCTTCTATGAAATAAACATATCAGTGCAAAACTTTAATAAACTTAGACTATAATTCACTGTAAAACAAAGTTTTCAAACAAAGTTTTTTATGAAATATAGAAACTTAATACAAAGTAATTTATTGCTAAAATTTTAGAAGTGTATAACATATACACTTCTAAAACTTGAGACTCCAGAACTTGTAAACGTGACTATAGAATTCCGCGTTTTATTAACCGACTTCCTAAAAAGAAGGAGGTTCTCAATTCGGATGTTATATTTTTTTGTTTGTTCGTGCATAACTACGTCATAAATAAACGGATATGCAAAATTATTTTATTGTTCGAAAGAAGTTTATTCCGAAATGGTCCCATTTAAATTTCATCAAGATCTGATGAAGAATTTCGGAGATATACAACAGAACTCGTCAATAAATGACGGCAAATCTCTCGGGATTGCTGCAATCGCATGTCTGTTAATTGTTTACACTATTTCGTAACATACCATCACGCCAGTATGCTCTAGACGGGTACGCAGATGTGTACAATTCACCCTTTTATTCCACTGCACTGGGTACCTATGTTCTAGTTAGATGTTATTCGTGCAATTTGTTTTGGCATCACTGTGGGCATTATAGGTACCTTACTATAGAACTTGTCCATTATGTACCACAAAAAGTGAAAAATAAAAAAAAACTCTTTACAAAAAAATACAAACGACTGTTAAAAAAATACGGTTCCGTATGGTGCCGGACGTAAAGAATTTCACCATCCCATGTCTTCCCGTGGGTGTCGTAAGAGGCGACTGAAGTCCGAAGAGGAGGAGGAGGACTCGATAATCCTCAAATCCGGTAACCTGCTCTATTTTCGAGAGGGTGACCGGCAGTCCCAGGGTGATGTCGGGTTTATCGTCCACAAGACCCTTGTGAACAATGTGGTGAAGATCGAGAGTGTATCGACCAGGGTGGCTTACCTTATACTCAGAATATCCTCAAGATATTCGCTGAAGGTCATACAGGTCTACGCCCCAACCTCGGCACACCCCGACGATGAGGTAGAGACCATGTATGAGGATGTCTCCAGAGCCATGCATGGTTTCAAAACTCGCATCACCGTTGTCATGGGGGACTTCAACGCGAAACTGAGCAAATGAGACGAGGATGAGCTGCAAATGGGGCAATTTGGAGTTGGATGACGGAACCACCGAGGTCACCTACTGGCCAGTTTTATGGAGAAGGAGGGCCTCTATATGATGAACTCCTTCTTCAGCATTCAAAAGCATGAACACAGGAAGTGGACCTGGCAGAGCCCCGATGGTGCAACCAAAAATGAGAACGACTTCATCATGTCAACCAAGAAGCAAATGTACAATGATGTCTCTGTGATCAATTCGGTAAAAACCGGGAGCGATCACCGCATGGTAAGAGGCACATTGAACATTAATATTAAGCTTGAAAGGACACAACTGATGAAGTCCACGCTTCGTCCAGCACAGATCCAGGTCCAACACCTCGAGAGCTTTCAGCTCGAACTCCAGAATCGTTTCGAGTGCCTTGGGAGCTCCGTAGATGAAAACAGCAACGGGTTCGAGGAAGCTGTCCATACGGTCGGGTCTAAGTTTTTCAAGACCCGTCGTACAGATAGGAACAAAAAGCTCTCTGATCATACCCTCAAGCTTATGAAGGAGAGGCGTGAGATGATCCTGCAGTCTTCAGATGAGGATTTCAGACAGATTTCTAAATCCTTGAAAAGAGACCTCCGCCGCTTTAATACCGAGTGTATTAAAGACGCGATCGAGCGAAATAAAGGCTCCAAGGTGTTTTCAAGGGCTCTGGCTATTGGGCAGAGCCAACTCACGAAACTGAAGACCGACGATGGCAGGATCGTATACGCCAAACCGGAGCTTCTGAGGGAGATCGAGACATTCTATGGGCAGTTGTACACATCAATCAGCAAGCCTGTTGCGGGTCTAGCAAACGACCCAAGAGCTAGATTGACGTCAGCCTGTACGAGATTAGGATGGCTCTGAAACCTTAAAAACAACAAGGCGCCGGGTGATGACGGAATTACTGCCGAACGCCTGAAGGTGGGTGGAAAACCTGTCCTTAAGGCCCTTCAGCAGCTGTTTGATTACATCATACTAGAGGGCAAAACGCTACAGGCATGGTGCAGGGGTGTGGTGGTACTTGCGTGCGGTTTCTTCAAGAAGGGCGACAATGCCCGGCTGAAGAACGATAGGCCCATTTCACTTCTAAGCCATGCCTCGCGCGCAGGTTTGACGATTTCCAGCCCCACGAACAAGCCGGCTTCCGAAAAGGCTTTAGCACCGTAGACCACATACATACGCTGCGGCAGGTTATACAGAAGACCGAAGAGTATAACCTTCCCTGTCTGTTAAGCGTTTGTGGACTACGAGAAAGCCTTCGCTTCGGTCGAGACCTGGGGTGTACTGCAGTCTCTCCAACGGTGCCAGATCGACTACCGGTACATTGAGGTGTTGAAGTGTTTGTACAAAAACGCTAACATGTCAGTCCGTCTTCAGCATCAGACCTCGAAACCAATCCTTCTCCAGCGTGGCGTGAGACAGGGAGACGTCATTTCTCCGAAACTGTTCACTGCTGCGCTGGAGGATGTCTTCAAGGTTCTGGACTGGAGGAGGTTTGGCATCAACGTCAATGTCGAGTACATCACTCACCTTCGGTTTGCCGACGACATAGTGGTCATGGCTGAGACCATGGAGAGCCTCAGTAAAATGCTCGATTACCTCAGTAGAGCTTCCGAAAGAGTGGGTCTTAAAATTAACATGGACAAAACCAATGCCCATGTAACACCCACTGCTGTCAAGGTCGGAGACTCTACACTCGAAGTTGTAGATGTTGTTGTTATGTCTACCTGGGACAAACGGTCCAGTTGGGTAGGTCCAATTTCAAGAAAGAGATCAACCGTCGAATCCGACTTGACTGGGCGGCGTTCGGGAAGTTGCGTGGTATCTTCTCGTCGAATTTACCGCAGTGTCTCAAGACAAAAGTCTATGACCAGTGTGTGTTGCCAGTGATCACCTATGGAACCAAGACGTGGTCGCTCACAATGGGTCTTATTAGAAAACTCAAAGTCACCCAAAGGGCAATGGAGAGGGCTATACTCGGAATTTCCTTGCGTGATCACGGCGGGACGCACGGGATTGGTCAATGTGGCGACGCCTGGGGGAGGCCTATGTCCAGCAGTAGACGTCTTTCGGCTGCAATGATGATGACAACCGACTGCCAAAAAAATACTACAAAGTGAAAAATAACTTCAATTTCGGAAGGCGGTGTCAAAAATCGAAACGAAAACAGGAACACTGATTTCTGAAATTGAAGTTATTTTTCACTTTGTAGTGTTTTTTTTGGAAGTCGATTGTATTTTTATGTAAAAAGGTTTTTTATGAATTCAATGGAACCCACTATGAGAGTAGCTATGAACAATGAGAGATTTGGCGAATCCTACTTCGCTACTATCCTACTTCCTATTCCTCGTAATATTATAAATGCGAAAGTTTTGATGGATGGATGTTTTGATACCTGAACGGATCTGGATGAATTTTGGCACAGAGATAGATTATAGTCTGGAAGAGCTCATAGACTTTTATCCCCAAAAAACTTAATGGGTACTTGGGATAATAAAACACTTTTAACACGGGCGAAACTGCGGGCAGAAGCTAGTCTTACTCATATTATAAATGCCAAAGTTTTGATGGGTGGATGTTTGTTACTCAATCACGCCAGAACGGCTGAACGGATCTGCATGAAATTTGGCACAGAGATAGATTATAGTGTGGTATAGCACACAGGTTACGTTTTATCCCGGAAAAATGTATTATGAAAATGTAAAAATGTAATATAGCTAATATCAGAATAAAAAATAGGTTTATAATTTATGAAGACATTGTGGAATTTAGACTCCTTGAATTGTCTCATCGCGCCTGTTTGCGGCAGCCTTAAAACCTTCTTTTTTTTCATTCATCATTCTCTGGCATTCCCTTTATTTAAATCTTGGAAACTGCGGATGGTTGTGCATGCTGGGCAGGAAAGAAGGTGGCACATGTACTGTGTAAGGGCTCCACACAGTCAGTTTTGGATGGTTAAGCTAAGTTCATATGTCCGCGCGCTACTAATCGCGCGGTATCAGATCAAACTAAATAGTGTTTATCGTCTACATTATATTCCCCGGCACGTAAGTTGGCAAGGGTCGTTAGATGCGCAGAAGTCGATTTTTAGGTATCTTAGGAAGTAAAGCGGGGCCCGGGAAACGTTTGGGACCGTTCTGAGCGCGCGATTGGTTAACGCGCCATAACCATGCCAACTTACGTGCTGGGCACTAAGGCGCGCTCCGTCCCGTCCCGTGTACAGTATAGACTCGTTCAGTTGATCCGCGCGGTTTGTGATGGACTGCCCGACTTCATCATCATTCTATTAATGTTCCCACTGCTGAGACACAGGCCTCATCCACCACGCGGGCTCAGTGCGGGTTGGTGGACATCACTTGTCTTTGAATTTTTGGTTCTTGAACATTTGGTTTCATCACGATGTTTTCGTTCACCGTTTTTAGAGCAGCCAGCTGCCAGACTTACACGCATACTCGTACAATACCATCGACATCGTTTGGCGACACGCGGTGCCGTGTGGTCCTGTGAACTTACCCTATAAAGGATACGCCCTTTGGCCAGACTTTACCAGTAGTAAGTTACTCACAATTCCTTCAGTAGCGAATTGCTCCATGAGCGCGAACAGCGAGTAGGGTGTCCACGCGATGGTAAAGGACACGATCATGATGAACACCATCGCCGTCGCCTTTGCCTCTGCGCGGGACACCCGGCCTAGGCGCTGGGAGTTCTGAAAACAATGACATGGGGATTAAGATTTATATATTAAAATATTGCTGTATTAAATACTTATATTTACTGTATTGCTGATATGTCGTAACACATTGTAACACGGTTCTTATAACGATCAAACACTATACTTAAAAACGAGTCGCAATATGAAGGCTACTTTCTCATCACGAATAAAATGGGAATGTTTAGAAAGCACAGAAAAGTGTTATTTATCTATTTGTTTTATTATATACTTTAGGTACATAAAAAAAAAGAAACTATTAATACTAAAACACATACAATGAGCGGCCTTATCGCATTCAGCGATCCCTTCTAGGCAAACTGGTATGGACAGTAATTGCCTCATTTACCTTCAGCACTAAAAGGCTGTCCACTGCTGGGCCTGCAGTCTCGACATAGATAGCGATCGATTTACGACAAAAATCGGTCGTAACGATCCGACCATAACTATTTTGGGTATTCTCTACGGCCAAAGCTATCGAATGTCATCGCAAACTTATCGAATATTTTCACATAGATATCGATTTATCGTAATGTTAACGATTTCACAGTCCGCTAGGTGTTCACTACGATCGTTAGCATTGGTTTTTAGAGGTTACAAAAACAAAAAATAAATAATAATCTGAGTGATATGGCTGTAGAATATTTAGCTTGGGATTTGGTCGTGCTCGAACACAGACGCGATAGTTTAATTCGGCGAAAAATTGCACGAAACTTGGGTGAAAGTGAAAATCCTTTGGATTTAAAGGATGACCAATTTCTATAAACCTATAAAACTTTACCGAATTTAAAAGGACATGTTTCATGAGCTCGTTGAGAAACTTCGCCCATCTATTCAAAGATGACCATTTTTTATTAATTTCTTTACTCAAGTTTTTTTTAATGATTTTTTTATTAATTTTATAAGAAAAATATTTTTTTGAGAATATCTTGTCCACCAAATTTCCCTATAATTTTCTCTTTATGCCACGCCCCTCATCAGGTTATCGGTCTACTTTGTAAAAGGCCTTAAAAATATTTAGGCTTTATTTACGGACGTGGGTAGGAAGATGACGATGATTAATTGGCAAAATTCCCACACTTACCTACTTACCAATAAAGGACCTACCTACCTATTTATATGCGCCAGAGCCTTTTGTATGAAACAAAATAATTAAAGATAAAAATCTTTTACCCGGCTGCAAGGAAAGGGTTTTGTTTTTCGCGCGTATCTTGTATGTTTGTAGTATTCTTTATTACCTCATATCTTTCAAACCACTTGTCAATTTTTTTATAATTCGTTAGATAGGTCTTGACCGCCCAAGTGTTCACAAATAAGTGGCGTAAAAAAAAGGAACGTGGCGGATTTTTAGCGCGGTATTGTGGGGGCTGCAATTTTTTTTTCTAAGGCATCGAGTGGGATATCACGTCATTGTTTTTAGAGGTGATTACAAAAAAAAAATATCACTTGTTTGTTTAAAAGTCATACGAAAAAAAAGTATACCTAACTAAAAAGTTGTAAAAAAAAAGTTTATAAAAAAAACAAAAAACTGTGCAGTCGGAGGATATTCATAGTTTTGGTTAGCCAGCTCGCGAATATGTATCCTCCGACTGCACAGCATGATTTTCTAATTTCACTTTTTTTAATACAAGCTTTTAGTTGACTCGAAACGGAATATCGCTTGTCAATTACACATCCAATGAGCTCAAACACGATGGTGCGATCTTGTCTGTTTGAGGAGTTGCTATGGTTACCTTCAGGCTCCATCATGAGACCATGTCCATAGTATCATATTATTTCTGTTTCCTCAGTTACATAAGTAAGCCAAATTTCATCTTATTCGGATTCCAGGCAGTGCTTGAAAAATCGATTACCTACTAGTTAGTGGCCGGACACACATACAAAAGCAGGGTAATAATTATAAAGCTTGTAATCAACATCATCATCATCATCATATCAGCCGAAAGACGTCCACTGCTGGACATAGGCCTCCCCCAAGCGTCGCCACTTGTAAGCTTGTAATAATAAATACATTTCCTAAATGTGAATATGTCCAGAACTTGTGCTAAATATAGGTAGAACTTATTCTTAGAAGCTATCTTGTTCTGAATATTTACTCGCTAGGAAATAATATGTAGATATTACATATTTGCCGAAAATGTTGTGCTAAAAATAGTTATACTGGCATTTCATGAGTAATCTTTTTCAGTATATTTGCACACTAAGAAAGGTACTCTTTTAATAAAGGTAATTTAGGTTCTTAAACATCTCCACGATTTTTTTCTTTTTTTTTTGATTTTCTATTCAGACGTTTATTTGTGTGCTCTGGCAGTTGAGAATCTGTCATACTCTCTCTAATATCTCTCTGGTGGCGCATGTGTTGGATCATTTGGTTCCCTTCATGATCATTGCGCTGGGTGGTGCCAATCCATGCGTCTTGTTCGTGAATGGGAGGTATCAGTTGGAGTTCGTCATAATTTAGCTGCCTTGGCCTGTTTTTAATTAGTTGTTGTATTTTTGAACTATTGGTTTTACTCTAGACGCTTTTACCCAAGTAGGAATTCCCAAGGAGGGTTGGTGTCATTCCGAAGGAGAGTTGGTGTCAATTCCCAAGTAGGGTTGGTGTCAGGCTGGCGGCCGAATAATAAAATATTTGTCAAATCCTCTGCAACATGGTTGGTATATATGGAATGTGCGATAGGATAAGGGCGAACCGCACAGGCGACTCGCAGGGGGAGCACCCGGCTCCGGTGGGAAATCGACTAGGGTTGTTGAATCATCACGGGCGGGGGCACTATCAGAAGCGAGCTCGGGAAATAAGATTGAGGTATGCAAGTTAGAATGTTGGGACAATGACTGGAAGGGCCAGAGAGCTAGCGGATGTATTAAAAAGAAGACGAATAAATGTAGCCTGCTTACAGGCAACTAAATGGAGGGGAATCAAAGTGTGGGAAATAGGTGAAGGTTTTTCTACCGTGGAAGTGACAGAAAAAGAATTGGTGTGAGAATAGTGTAAGATAGTAATTTTAAAGAAAGCGTGATGGATGTAAAAAAGATTAATGATAGAGAATGTGATGTTGAATATAGTGAGTGTGTATGCACCGCAGGTAGGATGTGATGAAATGGTGAAAAGGAAGTTTTGGGAGAATTTTGATACAGCCTTAATGACCATCCCAGTGCATGAGGATTTGATAGTTGGAGGTTGATTTTAATGGACATGTGGGAAGAATAAAAGGGATTTATGAAAGAGTACACGGCGGATGGGGTTTTGGGAGTACCAACAACGAGGAAGAATCGCTGCTAAAATCCGCTACTGCATTTTTCTTGGCAGTAGCTAACACTTGGTTCCAAAACGGGACGAACATCTGAAAATTTACAAAAGCGGTAACCACAAAATCCAAATCGATTACTTTCTTGTCAAACGCAACAGCATACAGCATGTAAAAAATTGCAAAGTACTGTCAGGAGAAGATTTGGTCTCCCAGCGTATGCTCCTTATGGTTATGGTACATGTGGTAAAAATACAGGGTTGTTGAGAGGATGAATGAAAGGCACTTAAAGGCCGACGTGAGTGGAAACGCCGGGCTTTTTTTATTTTATTATTGATAGGCTAGCGTTTGACCGCTATCTCACCTGATGGTAAGCGATGATGTGGTCGACGGTGCAACACGCTTGCCTAGAAGAAACCTATTCACTCTTGACTTAAAAACCCCGAGGTTGTAGCTATCGGGAAACACAGACTTCAGCAGGGAATTCCACTCCTTAGCTATTCGCATAATGCAAGTATTTCCAAAACGTTTAGTGCGTATGGGTGGGATGTCCACCATGTACCGATGGCGCATCGCCCGTAAGTCTTGTAGTCCGATGATGAAACGGGCTAGGCGGAATTAGATCATGCAATTCCATCGCACACTCCCCTTGCTTAATGGAATTTTGCCAATTCCACATACATAAAACAAAAGCATCACAGCGTGCTGTCCCTTCAACGACCATTAGAGTCGTCCCACGCTGCTTGTCCAAGCAAACACGTGAACCTAATCTACCGTTACCCGTATGTACCATACACAGGTACGTGGTAATGATCGGGCAATTAAGCTTGTGCGTGCAAACCGGCTTTTTGACATGGGTTCATCATTAGGTAAGTACGTGAGGAATTTTAAGAGTATGACTCTACAGAGTAACCGGGAGTCAAAATACTCATGAATATGATCATCTTTTGTTTTGCGGTACCAATTCTGAAGTAAGAAAAAACAAACATTATAAAAACTTTTTTTAAAACAAGCTTTTTTCGTATTTTGTTCAGTAAACACTTTCATTTGATACCCACATCATGGGAGTGTTTAAAAACCAACTAGTCCGCCATCTTGGGCCGTCCGCCATATTGGATTTAGAATGACGTCACTTAGCTAACCATGCATTGTCATCCAAACTAAACGTGTATGAAAAATTTAATCTTAATCGGCAGCGGATAATTGCTTTAAAATTCAGTTGCAAGATTTGACCCGAACATACACACATCAACACGGTCTAGGGATATTTCATACTCAATTAAATAACTCGAAAAGTACTGGCCGCATTGGAATCTTTTATACACCGATTTGTTTGTAATTTATCTCAGACTAATTCCAAATTCAAATTTTTGAAAATTCTTTTGTTTCGGTGGCATAAAAATGTCTTGATGTGTAGGAGAGGGAATTTTCATTTGTGCGAAATTTAGAAAACAATACGAATTACGTTTAGTTACAGTTTTTTTTCATTTTTAAACGAAAGATAAAGTTAAAATTGAGGTATTGTAGCCATGCAACGCCAACATTTGACGAGGGCGGAGATGTTACGAGCTGTGGGAATGCTGGAAGCTGGGTCTGTTCAGCTTAATGTTGCTGAGACCATAGGGACCCACCAAAATGTAATTTCAAGATTGTGGGCACGCTATCGTGCCACAGGTGAAGTAGCGGAGAGGCACCGGGGGCCAAGTCGCATCACTACCTCCAGACAAGACCGATTTTTGCAAATTACTGCGCGAGCTCAACCAAATGCAACGGCGACTCAATTGGTCCAAAGGCTGCGAGCGGAACACCAAGTGCTTGTGAGTGACCAAACTGTAAGAAGGCGACTGCATGAAAGCAATCTACGCTCTCGTAGACCACTCCGGGTCCCACCTTTACGGAGAGGCAATCGTGGAGGACGATTAGAATGGGTTCGGAACCACGTGGACTGGGGCCGTGAGCAATGGTCCAATGTGCTGTTCACGGATGAATCCAGGTTCGGCTTCCATCCAGATTCACGAAGGACGCGTGTTTGGCGAGTTCCTGGACGATGGAGCCGTCTTCAGAACCCTCAGGCAGTTCACCCATACCAAGGAGGAACAATTATGGTTTGGGCAGGAATTCGTCTTGGAGGACGGACGGATCTCGTTTGGGTGCGGGGCAATATGACGGCAGAACGATCCGTCCAACAGGTGCTGGGGCCCGTAATCTTGCCCCACAGAACACAAATGGGGCAAGATTTCCTGCTCATGCACGACAATGCCCGGGCATACACGGCGAGAACGGTAGCAGCTTTGTTTACATACACACAATGTTAGGGCCTTAGACTGGCCTGCTCAATCGCCAGATCTAAATCCCATTGAGCATTGAGCATGCGTGGGATATGCTGCAAAGAAGAGTTCTGAAGGAAGTTCCTGAAAATCTGGCTACAGAAGATCAACTTTTTGCGCACCTTAGAAGGACATGGGACAATATTCCGCAGCAAGACATTGACAACCTTGTACTGAGCATGCCGAATCGTTGCCGATGTGTTATGAACATCATGGGCGCTTTCTCAGACTACTAACTTCAAGTTTATAAACACAAATTAAATGACTTTCTATTTTTTTCAGTTTTTACTCATAAATTAAAAGTTAATTCATATACGGTTTCCGTCTATGCTTCATTTTTTTTTCCATAAAATCCTGGAATTTTAATCGAAGTACCTTAACCATTATTAAAAAATGGTAGAATATTAAATAACGTATCTTTTAAATGTATACATGTCATATAAATAATTAACACATTGATAGTAATTCGCTTTTTAAAAAATATCCCTAGACCGTGTTGATGTGTTTACTTACAATGTATGTAAGTATGTTGTAGTTACATACATTGTAAGTTAAATAGAAGCTTGTGCAGCTGTTTATGGGAGTAGTAGTAAATTTATTGTTGCGTGTTTACTTGAGTAGGTTAGCTAGCAAGGTAAGGTTATATAGTTAGGCTGTTCGGGGCTAAATAAGAACAGCCGCAAGGGTCAATTTTTAAGGTTAAGCAACGATTGCCGAGGTCGGTCCGTGGATGGGTGACCATCTTAACATACCGATTTTCCTTCCTGCCTTCACAAGCACTTTAAGCCGTTGATCCCAACTGTGATTTGTACATCTTTGACATTCGTTACGGATACGTCTAAAACCAGGCAATCTGACGTCAGTCTTGCCACAGTGGTACCGTGTTACCCGCAGGCTTATTACGAACGAAACAGCAATCAGCAATAATTGCGCAGCGAGCACGCAGTCATCGCGCGATCTATCGCTTTAAATCGGGAATACGTAACCAATTGTTTGTTAATCGCTCGCTGTTTGTCAAATGCATTTTTTATAAAAAAGACAACCAAAGACTATAAATTCTGTACTTAAATTGCAATTTTTTACAGATCATAATCACAATTTGGCAGCCAAATCTGCTCGCCATAATTGCGATTACCCTGCGTTAAAATATACATTTTAGTTAACTATTTGTTCCATAGAGGCAGCACTGTCAAAAAATTGTTATGGTATGGCTGTCGCTGATACATAATTCGGATTCGCGATTGAAGAGCAATCATTGTGCAATATTTTCTATCGTTTTGCTCTTGCAAGATGCGTAATAAGCCTGCCGGGTTGTGGAGACAGATGAGCAGTCGCTCAATGTAAAATACTGGTTAAATTGGAAGGTGACCTCAAAATACATAGTTGGGAAAATACTAGGCAGATTATATGTACTTCGGTAGGTACATTTATATTCACTTATCTCGACAAAACGTAGAGCAAAGCTGTTTTTTTATTTGTGTCACAGTTGATCTCTTAGTAAAAGTTATTAAAATAAACGCCTGTTTCGAATGAATAATCAGTCAGCTATATATGAAATAATATTTCTATGATTCTAGCCATGGTCAATAGGATTTAATAAAACTTAAGTCGTTGTTTTAATTATATCTTAAGTGTACACTTTATTGTGCAACAAGATTATTATACATACAGCTCCAGAGAGACCTCACCCCCAGAAATGTATGAAAAGCGACATCAATGGGCAGGAGGGTATACTACAATATATACGTGCACCGCGTGCGCGCCATCTCTGTGACATCAATGAAGTTAGTTTTCTGTAGTTATTGAAATCGATTCCACAAATAAGCGTGCAAGATACACATTTAACAATAATTGTTTACATTATTGATAAAATTGACATGCGCTAACCAAATCAGCATATTTAGGCAGCACTGTATGGCTATAGAGGGATATAGAGCGTAGCGCACGTAAAAATTGTAGTATATCCTCCTGTCCATAGATGTCGCTTTTCATACATTTCTAGTGGGTGAGGTTTCTCTGCAGCTGTATGACCATAAAGGAAGCCATAAACTGAAAACATACAATTGGCGGCCTGATGCCCTGGAAAAGTGACATTCTATCATCTAAAGCGTGGCGATAGCGATTGGAAAAACGACAAAAATGTATTGGAATGTCAAATGCTACCGAAATATCACTTGATCAATCCCTTACATTTTGGCATTTCGACCATCGCCATCGCTGACATCGCTTATAGCCTTCCGCGATCTCTTCGTGTAACCAGAGTTTATAGTGAATACTTTTATTGTGCGTTCAGCTAAGGAGTGGAATACCCTGCCGCAGTCTGTGTTTATCGAGCTACAAATCAGAGTCTATGGGGTCATGAGTGATTAGATTACTTTTAGGCAAGTGTGCATCACCGTCGACCACATCATCGCATACCATCAGGTGAGATAGTGGTCAAGCACAAGCCTATCTATAATAAAAAAACAGAAGCTTTATACAACCGAAATTCTATCAACAAAAGCGTCACGATGGTGATAGGAAATATATCCAAAATGTTTGGTAATAATCACTTAACATTCCTATACATATTTGACACTAGCTGTGCCCGCAGCTTTGCTCCCGTCAACTGCCTACCTACCCTAACCGACTTATTCACCTTCCTTCCTAACTACCCCAATCGTCCTAACTTCCTACCTTCCCCACTCCTTCCCAACTTCCTACCTATCCCACTCCTTCCTAACTTTCTACCTACCCCACCTATCTACCATTTTTTTTTCTAAGGTTATTATTTCGCGGCGAATCTTAACATTGCCATTCAAAAAATTACTTCAAATGCACAACGCCATCTATCAAATATGGAGTTCAACTGTCCGAGTATCTGAATTGCGGGTTGTGATATTTTTCTTCTTTAACACTTTAAATTTATCTAACTTTTGATAGAGTGAACCGATTGTGATTAAACAAAAACTAAGTAATACTTCAAGTTACGCGCAATTTTTGTGTATAAAAGTTACCTATCTACATTAGTTTCGTACATTTTACGTGGTGCGTGCACAAATAAACAGACAAACCGACAAACATACAAAAAATCCAAATATGCTGGAAATGGGTTCTGTTGGTTATCGTTTAACATCCTGGCTATTTTTTTTGGAAATATTTTTGATGTACATAAACGACTTTTGATATTGATTTTCATAGTTGGTGTATAATAGTTGAAACTTAATCTAGAACCTCTGTAATTAATGTCATTACGGCTCACAAAATAAAATAAAAATTTAGACATAATTCAGACAAATTTTTCAACGAAAAAGTTTTTCAAAGCAGACCTTATTCAGTCGTCGCAAAATAATAATCAAGCTTTATTTGAGTTTCCGCTTCAGTTTTAAACTTGTAATTTAACATTTCCAAAGATATTATATATTTTTTTCTAATTAATTTCGAAGTTGTTACGTAATTAGTTTTGCAATTATTGTCCTAGGATGTCAAAATTAACGTAATGAGTAATTTTCTTAATTGATTTACGTAATTACCGCTGTGAAAATGTCTTTTCGAGCCGAGTCGAGGTAGGTAGATAATTAGATTGGGTAGAAAATTCCTACTAAGCAAATAAAATCAGTCTGCGGGAAACCGCTGGATGCAAGACGCACATGACCAATCGATGTGGCGACACTTGAAGTGGCTTTTGTCCAACAGTGGACGTCTTTCAGCTGATATGTGGCTTTTGTCCAGCAGTGGACGTCTTTCAGCTGTTATGTGGCTTTTGTCCAGCAGTGGACGTCTTTCAACTGATATGTGGGTTTTGTCCAGCAGTGGATGTCTTTCAGCTGATATGTGGCTTTTGTCCAGCAGTGGACGTCTTTCAACTGATATGTGGCTTTTGTCCAGCAGTGGACGTCTTTAGAGATTAAGATAATCAAGATTATCTCTGTTAACCAATAATGCCTAGACTGCTACTAAGATTTGGATAGAACTTGTTACACAAGTTGTCCATGACCTGACATAGGATTTTTGATGAAAAGCCCGACTGTTAAAAAGCGAACAAAAAAGTTGTAAAGAAGAAGAAAATGATGCTGTGCAGTTGGAGGATACATGTTCGCGAGCTGGCTGACCAAAACCAGATATATCCTCCGACGGCACGGCATGATTTTCTTCTTGTTTACGAATTTTTTGTTCGCTTTTAAGTAGTAGTTTTTTTTGATTTTCTAATTAACTTTTTTTATTTATAACTGTCTTGTTATTTTTTTTTAGATTTAGGGACATTTAAACATACAAGTGTTATATATTTTTGAAATCACCTCT
Source organism: Orthosia cruda (assembly GCA_964057195.1). Taxonomy (NCBI): domain Eukaryota; kingdom Metazoa; phylum Arthropoda; class Insecta; order Lepidoptera; family Noctuidae; genus Orthosia; species Orthosia cruda. Next base: position 17,107,758 of record OZ059846.1, on the reverse strand, counting down.
TGAAATCCTATATTTTGATAGCCAACACGATGGGTATGGAAAAAAAAATTGTGACCAACAATATGGCGTCCAAAATCCGCCAAAATTTTAATATAGCCAGTGACACATGGGATTAAGACGAATCGATTGACGTAAGAATTATCAAAATCGGCCAACGCGTTTAGTTTCTAGAACGCCACATAGGAACAAACATACAGACATACTTACATACATCCATAGACTTATAAACACATTACCCTCCTTCGGCAGTCGGGTAAAAAGTGTCCTATGTCCTAACTACCTTTATGCCAAAATTCATCAAAATTGTTTCTGCGATTTATACAAAAAAACGTTACAAATTCACATTTTTAATATGAATTTGGAGTACGGATCATCATTAACCTTTTAATGTTCCCACTGCTGGGACACAATCCTCCTCTCTGTGAGAGTGGGCCTTAATCCACCACGCGCGCCCAGTGCGTGTTAGTGGATGTCACATCTGTTCGATTTATTTTTTCTAGGACATTTCGGTTTCCTCACCGTTTTTAGAGCAGTGGTGATGAAATAATTTACACAAAGTAAAGCGCCTGCCTGGGTTCGAAACCACAAACTACGAAACGCATGTCGGGGTAAGCCGTTACCACTGGGCCACCATTGCACTTACAAGGTGCGTAAGGGATAGAAGTATATGACCTATAAACATCTATCCCTTACGCACAATTGAAATAACCTTTTTTAAAGTAAAGTATAGTAAAGTCAAGTTTATTTGCATAGAATGTAGATACATGACATAAGGTATAAAAAAAACAATTGTGATCCCTGTACAATCTACCAGATTAGGCATGCAAACATTAATGAATTATGTAAACGAGTAGGTAATCAAAAAAAACAAGTCACAAAATACAAAAAAATACGAATTACAGTTCAAATCGGATACAATTAAATAAGTTGGTATGTCGTTAAATTGCATAAAACATATTATGATTATATTAAATTAGAATTTTACATTAGAATAAATTTTAGTCATTGTCATTTAGAAAATCGTTAATCGAGTAGTAACACTTTTCAATCAATAATGCTGTTAACTTCTTTTTAAAATTTCGTATTGTGTTATCTTTAATTATGTCAGGTATTTTGTTATATATTGTAGGTCCCATACAAATATTTTTTTTTATTCTAATCAAAATCAAAATCAAAATTTCTTTATTCAATTAGGCCATTAAGCGGCACTTTCGAACGTCAAAAATAAAAATTAAATGTAATAATAATTGATTCTACCGTCCATTCGGAAATGTAGCTTGTTATGGAGAAGAACGGACAAGAAACTCCAAACTTACTCTTTTAAAAAAACAAAAATGTGTTTTACAAGTATTTGGTTACAATAATCTTGTAGGAAAAATACATATATGTGAGAACGATGTAAAAAAAAAAAAAAACGCACTTAAAAGCGTCTAGAGTAAAACAAACAATTAAAAATACAATAAATAGGTAATTAAAAACATGCGGAGGCAGCTAAGATATGACCAATCCCAACTGACGGCGCCCGTTCACGAACATGACACATGGATCGGCACCACTCAGCTCAACCATCATGAAGGGAACCGAATGATCCAACACATGTGCCACCATCAGAGAGACATTAGAGAGAGCATGACACACTCAACTGCCGGGGCACACTGAAGTCAACGAACGACACATAGGTACAGTAAATGGTAGATTTACAGTTAGTACATAGTACTCACATATGTGCTGTGCAGTTATATAATCCAAAAAATAAATTGAGTTTATACAACACAAATATACATTATAATTATTCGTACAGTCTTCAGCAGGTCCAACAATACTTCAGAACTTTTCTGCTTATCACTTGTTTTTGTGCCCTAGTGGCTGTGGAGCTGGAATAGCGTTGGGCCAAGCATTTTTATCAGCGATGTAATCCCCCAACCTATAATATGCCTGCCTGCATAGTGTGCGTTTTATACAAGTTTTAAATTTCGTCTCATTCAATTCTAGAATGTGTGGCGGTATTTTATTGTAACATTTTATACAGTACCCCCTAAAAGATGACGCTACTTTAGCCAGCCTGAAACCTGGTTGAATTAATTGGTCCCTATTTCTAGTAACATAACTATGTCTATCGCTGTTTTTACTAAAAAGATGTAAATACTTTCTAACGTACATGATGTTTTCGTAAATATACTGACAAGGTACCGTCATGATGTTAATGTCCTTAAACAGTTCCCTTAGAGAATCGCGCCGGCGAAGATTGTATATCGCTCTGATGGCTCGTTTTTGTAGAACAAAAATTGACTGAATGTCTGCAGCCCTTCCCCATAGTAATATGCCGTAAGACATTATACTATGAAAGTAACTAAAATAGACCAGCCTCGCGGTATCTACATCAGTAAATTGACGAATTTTTCTAACAGCATAAGCCGCCGAACTTAACCGCCCCGCAAGTGATATTAAATGAGGACCCCATTGTAACCTTGAATGTAACCTTAATAGCTCATAGTAGCAACCTGAAATGGAGAATAGCGATACCTAAACCACATTATCCGGCTACATATTTAACGAATTTATTCTCTTATTAAATTTCCTTTGATGAATATTGAAGCAGCTTAAAGTATTTATCGGCAAAGGGATAATTAACTCGGAAACAAATTGGCGCCTAAAATTGGCGTGAATCTTTAATGTACATAGTTATGTATGTAGGAACGGTTGGCCATGAAAACAAAGGTTTAACAATTTTACCAATATTTTGTAGCTTCAATCATTAACAATTAAATAAATATTAATTTTTTAAGCGACTTTAAAAAAACTGTCTAACAAAAAAAATACCGACGATATAACCAACAGCAAAACAAAAAAAATATAGTGTCGTATTTTCAGTTGGCGCCAAACAAACACATATGCCAATTATTATTTATTTATTTAAACTTCATGCACAAAAGTACAAAGGCGGACTTAATGCCTTAGGCATTCTCTACCAGTCAACCAAGGGTGGTGAAGAGATAACAAGGCAGGTGCATTTATATTTAAAACGTGGAATGCAAACAACAAAACAAAAAATAACAATAATAAGCCGTTTAAATACATGTATAACAAATATATCTTATACATATTATAATACATATTATAATACATACCTATATAAATATATATACATACATATATTAAAAAGTAACGAAAATAAGTTATAGAGATGACCCCTCTCCCCGCTGAAAGTAAAACCGCAGTAACCGCTTGAAAGCATACCGACTGGAGGCTGTCCTGATTTTGAGAGGAAGCACGTTCCAGAGAAGAATAGACTGAATATGAAAGGAAGAATGAACAAAATCAGTAGTATGTGTAGGACAGAGTAGGAGAAGATTATTGGAGGAACGCAGATTTCTAGTGTGTGAAGAACTTAAATATTGAAAGTGAGACATAAGGTAAGAAGGTGGGGTGGGAGAGTTGAGTAGAGAGAAATGCGTAGTTAGAGCGCGAAAACTTCTTCTCTGGCGAATGGGCATCCATTTGAGTTCAGACCTGTAGCTCGACACATGGTCATACTTTCTCAAGTTAAATATGAAACGAATACAGTGGTTGAGAAGCCTATCAAGCTTATCCAACAGAACCGCACTCAAGTTATAATAGCACACGTCACCATAGTCGATTATAGGGAAAATTAAAGTCTGCACAAGCATAGTCTTTGACTTTGCGGGCAAAAAGTTCCTCAGTCGATACAGATACAATTATTCATATTTTTTTTTTATTATTCGCTGACGATTTAAATTTTTTGAGGATAATCAGGAATGAGGAAGATCCTTTACATCTACATGTTGATCTCAATCGTCTTTCGATTATTACGCGGGCGGGTTTTCTAATAAATTTCAGTCTACCAAAAATAGATCCCTTTTGTGGCTGAATTACAAAAAAAAAGGTGTTTAGAACATTCGATGGTCCGCCAGAATCCAAAACAAAAGACGACACTGGACATGCGAAAATGCTTCTACAAAACATTAAAGCACTCCATTTAATTCTAATTGGTGTTAGGGTATTTTTCCACCCACCATTTGCGAGGTAACTAGGCGGAAAATTTCCAGACTGACTGTTAAGAAGATTGTGAAGATGAAAATTGCAACATAGATAAATATTCTTTACATAGTGGCTAGTATACTACCAAAGAAGTATATATTTTAATAAAATTTTAACAAGGAAAAATGCACCAAATGAATAAATTCACTCAACTACCCTAACTACAGCCTGCCGCAGCTCTGGTGGAAAAGGCTTAGCGGAGCTGGATTTGTACATACAATATTACATTCGAATAAAAAGAAAATAACAAGCTTTTTAGCTAACCGGGTATTGTCATCCAAACCAAAATGTATGCAAAATTTTCGCTTGATCGTTTGGTTGAAGATAACTGTTACAAAATACAGTTGCAAGTTTTGACTAAATACAAGTAAAATTTCAAAATTTAAAATACCCCCGACACATTTATCTTGCGAAAACATCACGATCTAAACAGTAAAACGCATATAACTTTTGAACGGCTGAACCGATTATATTCAAACTTAGCTAAGAACACTTTCGATGCAATCACCTTTCAAACAAAAAAAACTAAATCAAAATCGGTTCATCCGTTGAGGCGCTAAGATGCCACAGACAGACACACAGATACACAGATACACAGACACACAGATACACAGCAACACACCTCAAACTTATAACACCCCTCTTTTTCCGTCGGGGGTTAAAAAGCTTGTAAAAAGGGAAATAATGATTCACAGTTTCAGTATGAGTTCTCGCACCGCGCGAGCTCCTTGCACAGCTTTCGTGAAAACAATTACAAATTGCCCCTGTAATAACTATGACCCACTTGCTGAAGTGTCCCAACTGTCCCCTCATTTCCACCTTAAATGATCTGTACAGCGCTTTTGATTCTGTAATAATTTTAAAGTTTTTATTCTAATGCGGTTATTATGTATTTCTAGTATTCTTTGCACAAAGAGTTTGTATCGAATATTTTTTTTTGCAAGGAGGTTGTATAACATTGAGATGGAGGTCGAATATATTGGTATGTTCTAAATTCAAACACCAAAGGGGAATGTTATAAATAAACTTACACCACCTGTCTACCTCGCACATCGCCGGTGGAAAATCAGCCTTAGAAAGGGGTGGCGAACTCGTACATTATTCAGTCGGGGATTGTTCAAATTACTAAAGATATTATGTTAATGGCCGGGTATAACAACAAAACAATTTAGACTTGTACTTCATCTGGCATAAATCTAGACCTTTAGGCATTTCGTGTCTTTTTTGGGTGAAACTTTTAAAGGAGTTTGTGGCAGTAAAGATCGTACTGATTGATACTGTCCATTTACATTTTAAAAGGTTTTTAGATTTGTCGAATTTAAAAGTTTTTTTAAGAACTACTTTTGTGGTTATCGGTTTTTTCCTATTGAAGTTAATTATAAGTGATGTATTATGCATGAATAATGGAGCAGAAGGGTTCTGTATTGGCGAATATACGGCGGAAGGCGCAGCATTGGTAGGCCTCCTCGAGGAAGACCGATACCAAGTCTAGGTTGCGTGAATCCACTAGATGTGACGTAAACGCATTGGTTCGATGTAACTTCGCCATTGGCCACAATTTATATGACTCCGGGATCGATTATGGTCAATGACGGTGCTCTCAAGGTTGTTCTAGAACACGTTTACCAAGGGCAAACTCTGCAGTTTGGTAAGAACAACTATGAGACGGAGTCTAACAGAAGAATACATCTGGGTTGGAAGGCATTTGGAATCGTCGAGCTTCGTTGAGTCTTCTCATCGCGCATTCCACACAGCCTAAAGACCAAAGTCTTCAATCAGTGCATCCTAACTTTTATGACCTACGGAGCCAAGACCATCAGTTTAAGTTCGCTCAGCGAGCTACGGAAAGGTCTATGCTTGGAGTCTCTAAGGGATCAAACCCGAAACGAAGTGATCCGGCAAAAAACCTAAGATGTTGACATAGCTTAGCTCATAGAATAAGAAAACAGAAGTGGCAATGGACCGGTGATATTAGCCGTATAATCAATGACTGTTGGGGTAGACGTGTTCTTGAGTGGAGACCGTGAACTGGTAAACGTAAGGTCGGACATCCTCAGGCTAGTCGGAGCGGCGGGCGAGAGTTGCGGAAAATCGATGCAAATGGCATTCAATTGCAGAAGACTATGTCCAGCAGTGAAGTAGTCCACTGCTGGACATAGTCTTCTACGCTGATAATAATAATGATGCCTACGCCTAAGGCACACTTATGCCCAGCATTGATGAAAGAAGTACAAGACCGGTAGATGTTACGATGTTTTGGAGAGGCTTTTGCCAGAAATGACGATGGCAACTTACCCTTTTGAGTGTTCTGATGATGTTCACGTAGCTGAAGGTGATGACTCCGAGGGGCACGATCTGTCCCATCGCGAAGAGGAACATGATGTATGTCAGCGTGTTCATCGATTGCTCGTGCCAGTTGACTGAACAACTATAGAAGAGAAGACAAGATTAATTTGGTTTATTTGTAGGATTTTTGTAGAAGGTACAGGTTATAAAAAAACAATCTAGCAAAACTATGCAGATGTGATGAGCAGGTACAAGAACACAAACACAAAAGAAGATTTTTAAATCACTGTTTCAAGTAACTACATTACGAGCTGCTGATTCCAAGCTAGATGTTAGTATTGTTATTTTTGTTTTCTTTTTATACTCAAAACAGAATTTTACTGGTTAAGTTACTTTGATTCTGTGAGCGATAAACGTCGTTGGATATAATACCTTTTCACATTAAAAGTGTACAATTTCAAAAACATTACGAAATTGAGTTGGGTGAAATGTCTACTATTGAAAATATTTTCTCATAAATAGTGACAGTAAGAACGTAGTTCGTTAAATCCCCGCTTAATTTCGCATTGGTTAGTTTTAAATAGTTGGAAGTGAGAATTTGTTTAGCGTCAAAACTGTATAATCTTCAGAAGTGTAGTGACCGAACAGTGTTCACGTGCTTTCTCTTCAAAAGTATAATAAAACGAAATCGTGACCATTAAATTTCATTAATATTATATTAACTCAAAATAATAAATCTTTTCTCATACTTATGTTGAAAAGTTTAAATGAGCGTTTCCTTTAAAATAGTGTTATTTTGTATATTTATAGTTTTTGTAATAAAATATAAGTAATACGGTTCTCATTTTTTTTATAAGTGTAAATAAATTTTCTCTAAAGTAGTAACAAAACTCAAAATGAATTATTTTTTAAGCTATTGCATAGCTTCTATCGCGGGCCTTGAGCGCGGGGACCGAATCCAGAAATTCTGTAACGAAAACAACTCCGACGGGCACGGCGGTGATACTTTGACTTTTAATAAGGTTTTTGAATTCTGTGGAATCTGAGTGGTGAGGGGCAGGGGGGCGGGGGGGGGGGGGAGGTTTGTTGCACGTGTTTTCGATTTCCGTGTTGGTATTTTTAGAATGAAAATTTTTTTTAATCCTATCTTGTTCTCCTGGATGAAGTAGCGAGGGCAGGGGGGCAATTTTTTTGTCAGAAATGCGCTAACTCCAACCGTTTCTGAGATATGAGGGTTTTAAAATTTTTGTTGGTCGTAATTTTTTTGCCTTTTATCGGTCTCTCTGAGCTGTTTCTGTGACAATGGTGATCAATGTGGACCTTATGCTAATGAGAATAAGGGTCACTTTTGCTTGTCAAAGAAAAGCGACCTTATTTCAATGTGAATAAGGGTATTTTTGTTTTGTTTTTTAGAGTTTTATTAATCGTAAATAAATGCGGGTTTGGCTCGCTACGTTTTCGAGTTTTTAACGTTTTTAATTTTTTTGACGCATTTTCCAGGACTGGATCTAGAATAAATGCTATGCAATAGCTTTACCGCGGCAGTCCCCGAGTGCGACACGACTTTTTTTTTTTATTTCTGAGATTGTACACTTTTTCTTTGAAGAATGTGAAGAGACGATTAAGTATACTAGTACTTACAATGAACCAAACCGATGAGTTCGACTATGATATTGAAAAGGCCAAAATTGATCAAACGAATTTCAATTGTTTCAACGTTTCAAAAAAGTAATCAAGCCAAAATAGGTTGATAATACGACCAACAGAGGCCTTAGTGCGAGTTTTTACTCACGCTCAATCGCGTTAACGTAAACGTCAACTTGTATTGAAACTGGATAAGCGCCGTCTGCGGACGCGTCAAGAAGAGGTTTCTCCTTACCGTCTGGACGGTAAGGCGAAACCCCTTTTTTATATACATTTTGACATAAGAGATCGTTTACGTTATCACGAGTGAGTACGTTAAAAAACTCGGCATTAGCACACAGAGCCTGTACCTTGGAAATATTTAAAACATTTTGTTCCGCACACAGTGTAATCGCATAGCAGCTTAACGAATCACAAAACATTTGAACTATGCTGACATTATAACATTGTGTCTAGGATCGTTAGTAGCAAGTGTTACTGGTGAATACGAGGTCCTGGGTTTAATCCCCAGGCCAGGCAAAGCCTTAAATAGTTTTTCCATCTGGAATTATTCAGTAGAAACCTAGAGTCTGGAATCGTACCCGGTAGATGACAATAGGCTCATAGGGACTTAAATATAACTGGCGCATTGTGTGTTTACCATAATTCATCTTTGCCTTACCCTTCGGCAAATACGAGCGTGAAGCTATGTCATAATAAAAATATTTATGAAACTACGTTCGTCCTTGTCCTACAAAAGTTGGAACGAAGACGGTAGGGAATCTGAATTGTAAAATCTTGCGTGAGGGATTCTACGGAATTTAGGTATTCCTTACATTTCGAAAGGGTTAAAGCTCATTGAGACAAGAGTCGAAGTGACGCGGTCTTAAAATGTAAAGAAAGAAAAGAAAGAAAAAGTGTTTATTTGTTACAAAACGACATACATTATAATAACATGCTTATGCTAAACCCTTAACAATAGTATTAGTATTACTTAAATTACTTAATACAATAATGTAATAATGTACATAATGTTATGTACATTTGTACAATATGTATTGACCCCTATCTCTACAACGTAATGCACACATATATATCAAGATGCTGTGCTTAATTGAAAATATCTCTATGGCACTGAGGTTTGTATGCTGTTAAAAGGCGAGCTTAACCCAATTCTGGGTTAAGCTCGCCTTTGTACACATTAAGCTTGCACGTATTTGTATCGGTCTTTATTATTTTGCTTTCGTATGTGATTATGAAGGTATTTCCGGCAAATAATAATCCATTTTTCAAACACTGCCTTCCATCGGATTAAGCTGAGACTTGGCGTACTTATGTAACTTTGGCAACATTGAAATAATAATGGTTCCAAGGTAAATGTGGTAATAGTGGCTAAAGCAACTCCTTAACTAGACTTAATAGCACCATTGATTGATTGATTGTGTTTGAGCGCATTGGATGTGTATTGACAAGTAATATTACAGTTCTATTCTATTTTTTTATATGGCAATGTGTCTTTTTAAAGCAGAATCGAATATGTGCATGCGACACCATCTTCCCACCACTGGTTGAAAAATTCACTTTGCCGCGTCCGCACACTCAATTTGGTTTTCTTCCTAATTTGAAAACCCATTCTGGAGCTCATTATAATCCCGCAACAGTCTAGATATCAACAGTGTATAGTTTGACTGGATATTTGGGACACTGGTGGCCACCAAGAAGATAAAAATCATCTAGCTACTGGAGCGACTTACTTTGAAACAGCCTCGGTAAGCGATTTTCATGTCGAATGTTTTTCCCATAGGCTATCTAAAGACGAAGTTGGACTTACACGAATCCACGTGTCAAGTCGTAAAAGGTTCTCATCGCGCCACAGGTAGTGATAGTAAATTCCCGAGAATATTCTCCTTGCGAGAACTTTGCTGTTAAGTTCTCGAGACTATTATTTTGGAAGGGAATTTACGAGAATTTAAAAATTGGATGACTCTATTGAATCGATTTATTTTTGACTTGAGAATTTAAATTCTCAGTAAATTCTCCTGAGCGAGAATATTCCCGAGAATATTTTAGAGAAAATTCTCATAAATTCTCTTAAATTTCATATGGTGTGTTAAATTAAGATTGTTTTTTTGGACTTTTTTTTAATGGTTTTTTTCCTTGTGCTTTTCATGGGAGTTTTTCCTTATCGATCGGCGGCTGTATGGTTGATACATTCTATGCTGCTGCGCATTCTCTGGTGAGTCCCTTAGTCGCCCTTTACAACCCCCATGGGAAGATATGGGCAGAATAGCTTCTTTACGTTCGACATCATACGGTACAATGCAATTCAAATCAATTTATCTCGGCGAAAAAATGGTCCAGTTAGGTAGGTCTAATTCCGAGAGAGAGGTCAACCGTCGAATACGGGCAGCTGGGCAGCGTTTGGAAAGTTGCGTATTATATTTTCGTCTAATATACCACAGTATCTCACAACCGGTGTGCCAGTGATAACCTAAGCGACTGAAACGTGGTCGCTCGGTCATAATGGGCCTCATCAGAAGGCTTAAAGTCACCCAAAGGGCAATGGAGAGGGCTATGCTCGGAGTTTACGTGCGGGATTGCATCAGAAATGAGGATATCCGCAGGAAAACCAAAGTTACCGACATAACCCGAAGAATTGGGAAACATAAGAGGGAGTGGGCAGGGCACATTGCTCGCAGAACTCAATGATGGTCGATGGGGCCGAAAAGTTCTGGAGTGGCGACCGCTGGAGCTGCGTTGGAAGGCCTTCCAATAGTTAGAACGATGATCTGGTTAAGATTGCGGCAATCCGCTGGATGCGAGACACACGGGATCGGTCAATGTGGCGACGCTTGGGGATGCGGCCTATGTTCAGCAGTGGACGTCTTTCAGCTGAAATGATAATAATGATGATAACTTAATATATTAAAGCCGCCATTTTGTACTGGCGGCTATCTTTGATTTGGCGTTCTTTATTCTACTTGTCAACCCTTACATTTGATACCCATATTGAAGGGGTTGTTAGTATATATGTTGGGAAATGTGGAAAAAGAGCGTTCCACAGAAACACAAGTTGCTGAAGCAGTCAAATATTTTCAGAGCACATCACATCACATCATCAGCCCTTTAAAGTTCCCACTGCTGGGACACAGGCCTCCTCTCATAGAGGGAGTGGGCTATAATCCACCACGCGGGCCCAGTGCGGATTGGTAGATGTCACATGTCTTTGAATTTTTGGTTCTAGGACATGCCGGTTTCCTCACGATGTTTTCCTTCACCGTTTTGAGAGCAGTGGTGATGAAATAAATTACACAAAGTAAAGCGCCTGCTCGGGTTCGAACCCACGACCTACAACTCGTAAGTCGGGACCGTAACCACTGGGCCACCACAATTTTCAGAGCCATTGTTCCTAATTCAGTGTTTGAATATAAAGTTTGCCACCACGCAACTAGCTTCACTTTTTTAGCTGTTTCCCAAATAAATTCTTTGCTCCATAAACCAGTGCTACATTTATATTTAGACACTTCTTTGAACAGTTGTTGCACTGAAATACTGTGTCTTTCAGTCAAGTTAAGAACAAACTCCCATCCGTATTTTTTTTCAGTTGATGTCATTGTTGTACTCGCGAATAATATTTCTTAACTAAAATATATTAGTCATTTCCACTCTGAAACCTCATAGAGTAACGTTTTTTCGAGTAAAGTATAAAGTAACAACAAAAGAAGTTCACTTTAGATCTTTCAATTTCAAATTCTCGTAAATTCTCCGTCGAAAGGAACATTGCAGAATATTGCAGAACATTCTCGACCGGAGAATATTCTCTCGACCCATCACTAGCCACAGGAGTACGGCTATTTACACGCCTGCCCGTACAGTAACTTTCAGTTCAAAAAGCTTGTTCTAAAAAAGATAAACAAAAGACACACGAATTCACACCCCACCCACAGGATTGGACGCGTCGCTTCGACTTGACGTTGTGAAGATAGCTTTCAATATGGTACGTACATTTTTAGACTGGCAAAGAAGCGTCAATTCACTTCGACTCTGTAGTGTGCGTTGACCCTAAGATTTAATAGGGTTTAGAAATATTCATGCTTCACCTGACTGTGGCCCTTGAGCTCCTTTGTTAAACGATTGGATGTCTGTATTTATTGTGAGTCTAGGTACAACCTAATTACTAACATTTCAAATTATTGTTTAGATGTAAACCTTCAGCTTACGAGGAATTCTTTAGACCAATTAAAATTTGCTTTGACTGGAATTGGGAACCCAAGATCCGACATTTAGTAGGCGCTTGTAAACATCAAGCATTTTTAAGAAAATTATATAACAAAGCAAGTTAAAATAACATAAATTAAACAGTTATTCTGTTTAAGGGCAAAAGATTTAATATCTTTAACCAGTTACTAATATAAAGTCCAGGAGTAGTGGTGGCCCAGTGATAACGGCCCCTACTTTTACCTAGGTGTTGTGTGCTTTACTTTGTGTTAATTATTTCATCACCTCTGCTCTAAAAACGGTGAAAGAAAACATAATGAAAAAACCAGCATGTCCTAGACCCAAAAGTCGAAGACATGGGACATCCACCAACCTGGACTGGACCCGATTCCCTCTCTCACAGAGAGACGGTCTGTGTCCCAGCAGTGGGAACATAAAAAAGGCTGATTATGAATATAAAATCTGAATAACTTAGTAACATTTAAAATGACAAACTTTTTTTTTTTTTTTTTTTTTTTATTATGAATAGTCTCGCGCTTGACCACTATCTCACCTGATGGAAAGCGATGATGTGGTCGACGGTGAAGCACGCTTGCCTAGAAAAAACCCAAAAAACTTAACAAACAATTTTATTCTTCTAGATGTTAAGTCTCTAATTAATTGGACTTCTTAAATTAATTTAATTTCTCTCTTTAGTGCGGGAAAAATGGCGTTACCGACTACCTAACCGGTCAAAAGAATATTAATTGAAACCCATATTTTATGTCCAACTTGACTTAACAAAACTTAAATTAATTGTTACTTACTACATATAAAAAGGAGGGGGTAAAAGGGAGATTTTTAGATCTGATATCACAATCACACTAATATTATAAAGGTGAAAGTTTGTGAGTGTGTTTGTTACTTCTTAACGTTCAAACGGCTAGACGGATATGGATGAAATTGGCATGGAGATAGATTATAGTCAGGAATATCACATAGTATACTTTTTATCCCGGTAATATGTTACCTCGGTAAAATTTTCGACTTTTACGCGGGTGAAGCCGCTGGCAGAAGCTAGTTTTTGATAATGAAGTAAGTCTTTAAAAGTCCTACTTATATTTTAAAAGTGTAAGTATGGATATTTGTATATGTAATTTTATTTTAGACTATCACTCTCTAACATTTAAACAGGTTGGGTATGGATGATATTTGACACACGACACGGGCAGATCGTGATCCGATATTTATACGAACGAAAAAGAAACAAGAAAGAGGGTAGACCGTTTTGTCTCCTCATAAACACCCACCCGCAATGACTTCAGTTTATCCGTGATCATGGTGCTTGTAACAGCACCGAAATATCGGAAACTCGCTACAAACAGTAAACATGGTAAATATCCCGCTTATAATGTTAATATTAATTCTTATGAAAATCCACATAATACGAAACCAAAATTGCTTTATCAAAAACCACCCATCGAAAATATTTTACTAACCGGTGATTACCATAATCCAGTCACAAGGATCCTCTATAAAACTCCTCTATATGCAGGCACGTGTACCTAGATCTACACGAGATACAATGAAATTGTGATGTCTGAGATTGCTACATAATGTTATACTGTGATCCTACTGCAAAAATCTGCAAGTAAATGTTTTTAATAAAACTTGATTTTTATGTCTTATTCTTGAAAGTAGAATAGATTACTGGAGGGTTGTCTGCCCACATCTTGCCGCAATTTGTTTTTTTTTTTTTTTAATTTTTGAAGGTACGTATGCCACATCGACTAGGACTCAGTTAGCCGCCTGTTACGTATGGTTTGGCAGGTTTTGCAGGGTAACTGGCAACCTACAGCTTAAAACAAACTGAAAGCTGGCAACCTTATGTTTTTATTTTCTACGCCAGTTTCTTTCAAATGACGTTGGATTCACTTTTGTTTTTTAATTCCGTGTTAATTATCAAACATGAATTTCAATTTGTTTAATTAAGGTTATTGCGGCATAATATTTCTACGCAACCCTACATCAATATATTCTACGATCAAGCATCGTTCACGAAAATTAAGTTCAATCAAAAGTTTGCTGCAGATTTTTGCAGTCGGATCTTAGTCTAACAGCAGGATGCTGCACGCTGAAATGCGATCCGATTATCTTATCCATTCTCGAAGGCACCAGAAAGGCACTATGTGCTTACGGATCGCATATTGTTCTGCAGATTGGATACTATAATCGTATCGCATTCTGTATTAAGAAAATTGTTGGTGGATAGAAAGGGAGAGAAAAACAAAAATGTATGGATGGATTTTGGGAGTATGAAAGAAAAGGGAGTGAACGTAACGTGACAGATGACAGGGGAAAATGAAAGAAGAAAACTTTCTATGGAAAGCTGCTGTAGACAAGTCACTTTATATCGCGAAAGCGTCGCCATAGCGATTGGAAAAAGTAAAAAAATTAAGGTAATGTAAAGTGCCACCGAAATGTCACGTGATCAGTTCCTTACGGTGGGTCCACACTACGCAGACTTCCTTTCTGATACACCGATACTTGTCTGTACTGCTGTGTTGCACATACAAAACTCTACAGATAGAAGTTGATGATGAGTCTGTGCAAAGTCTGTGTAGTGTGGATTCACCATTACATTTTGAAATTTTGGCCATCACCATCGCTAAGAGAATTACATTTTGTCTAGAAAAGAACGTAAGACAAACTGACATAAAATCGGCGAAAAAGGGCGAAAACGATGGATGCGAAATTTCGGTAGTGCATGTCGATGCCACGTAACGCACCGGCAGGATGGATGCAATGGCGACAGGTCACTGGAACAATTTGCGACCCACGGATGGATTGGATTGAACAAGTTAAAGAGCAAAATATACAAGTCCGTAATTAGACCTGCCATACTGTATGGATCAGGATGTTGGACAGTGAAAAAGATGGATGAAAAGAGATTGTATCTAACATCATGTCGGAGTGACGAGAATGGATAAAGTTAGAAATGAGTACATTAGAGGAAGTTTGAGAGTGCAGTGACAGAAAAGTTGCAAGGAACCCGTTGGTCCTGGTATGGGCATGTGATCAAGAGGGATGAAACGTAGGTTACTAAAAGAGTTATGAATATAAATGTGGATGGATGGAGGGTAAGGACAAAGAAAAATGGATGGACTGTGTGAGGAGTGATATGAAAGAAAATGACTCCATTTTCTTTTCATTGATGGCGTGACGGGGAACAGGACGGTATGGAAGAAGAAAACGTGTTGTGCCGACCCCAACTAACATGGGACTAGGGCAGGAAGATGATAAAGAAAGAAAGAAAAGAAGAAAGAAAATATGTGAATGTGTGTGTTTGTGAATGTCAATGCCACACTCATAAAACGTTTCGAAGATCAATATCGCTGATCAAATGCCACTTTTTTAGAGCCTAATAGCATGTTTATTTATCTGTGTTAAGATATCTTCTTCTTAGCATGTAGATGACAAACAGACTCTTTTTATTTAAAAACCTTGCCTGGCCCAATATTCAGCCACGGCAATGCAATCGCTGACGTAGTCGTAAAGTCCTCACGTGAACAGGTAATAGGACATGTGGCACAAGATATAAGGTAGGCCATGGTCTGCAGAGAGACGCCGCACAAACACCGAAGATTAGAACCATCCGAGAACGCCCCATATCCATATATGGAGTCATTGCTGCGGCTGACCTGATTGCGACGTCTCTGTTAAGAGTTATCCAAGTTGGCCAAGGCAACACATACCTAGGCGGATGGCTCACTGATAGCTCAAGGAAATGTCTCTCGCCAAAGATTGCATCTCTCCGTAGTGATGTTACCGGTAGGTGGGGTCACGCCACCAAGAAAACTTTTTTACTTTTAAGCATCAGAGGTACCGAGTTGTAGTTGTGCATTGGATGGCGTGACCGCGTCAATCGCTTTCTAAGCTAAAAAAGGTTAAGAAAAGATCAATACCTGATATTAGCAGCCTCATTTACATACTGCCCCCATCCAACCAGGGGCGGTGTTGTAAGTGCGAGCGAGTAGGACCATATGAAAACTATCGACATGATAGCCCCCTTGGAGCTGAGGTGCCTAGAGTTGAGAGGCCTGGTCACCATCATGTACCTCTCGAAGGATATCACTGTTAGTGTGGTTATTGAGGTTATACCTGGAACAAAGAAAGTAATGGTTAGTTTTAAGGACTGTTAAGGTGGTCAGTGGCGTCTTTACTCTGAGGTGTGACGGGGCGCAAACCACTCCGAAAATCCAAGAGCAGCTTGTGTGCATAATGGATAAGGATAGTTGGTAAAGGTATATAAATTTTCTGCATTATAAGTCATTAAGCTAGTCTTGTTTTGAAGCAAGGAAGGACTGAATTTTGCTCCCTGAAGCCCAAAATGAAGCTGAAGGTGGCAAAAAATTAGACCAATACGATTTGGCATTACGTGAGTAAGTTGTTCCTTTACACAATACAAGTCATAGACAATGATTGTATTACAAAACTTTGTGGAAATGCGCAAACCGCAGTCCGGAACAAGACAAACACATTGAAGACATACTTCCATGTCTTTTGTAAGAACTAGCCGTAGAGTGAAAGTTTCCAATAAAAACTTTCGTCCCTTCAAAAAACTCTCACTGTATTTAATCAGTGAAAGATTTTTGTTGATTTAATGGGATCACATTGTGTGTCTACTGAGAAGAGTATCTTGGTTTCGATCGCTTTTTCATATTTTTTTTGGGTTTTATCATAAAGCTCCACGCGTAGCAAGTTTCTGGTTTGTGGCATACAATTAAATTAAAGTGACTGATGTGACTAAAGATAAATTGTTAAATCGGTGTAACAATTATTGTTTCAAGTTAACGTAAATAAAATCACACCTATATTCTCAAGGTATAGGCAAAGGTTAAACATTTACCCCCTTATTCTTAAACACGGAAAAAAGTTAAACCAGGAATAACAAAGGAATAACCATACATTTCCATAGGTTTATACTTGGTATAACTTTATTCTGTGTTTATATTAATAAGGGGGATATAGTATAGTACACCCACTTTTTCCGTAAACCGCAAGAAGTTACATTACAAGGCTTCCCACTAGGTGGACCGATGACCTTGTGAGGGTTGAGGGAGTCCGCTAGATGCTAGGCGCACAGTACCGGTCAATGTGCCACTTGAGGCAGGCCAATGTTCAGCAGTGGACGTCTTTTTTTTATTTATGATGTGTTTGCTCTTGACTCTAGTCTAGGTCAGAGGTGACAGAGACAAAGTCGACGTCCGCGTGAGCTTACCCAGAAGAAGCCTGTTCACTCTAACTTTGAAGAGATTCGGGTTGTATGCGTTCGAAAACACAGACGCAGGCAGTGATTTCCAATCGTTTGCTGTGCGCATTATGAAGGATATTTGGCTTAGCCATCCCAAAGGTGGCTGCAATACTCCATGCAGGATCGTATATTTGAAAAGAGTTAAAAGCTGCCCAGGCGTAAATTTCGCTTCACTCTGTTTAGGATGCCCATTTTTTGCCGCAATTTGGGCTTTGTACTCAATGGAGGCACTGAAGTTGAGACTGGATGTCAACTCCATGCCAAGGAGCTCGAGCTGATCAGTTACAGGCACAGATGTACCCCGAAAAGTAGGAGTTTGGATGAAACGATCCTTTTTGCGTTAAAATGCCACACCTGTGGTTTGGTAGAACTAAAAGAGACCAGATTGTCATCACCCCACTGGGAGACATGGCTTAATGTCAAATGTGCTCCACCGTCTTTCGGCTGAAATGATGATGATGATCATGAGCCACGTTTTGCCAGTTATGTTTAAGGCACATGTAATATAGGAACCTAGCAGCAATCACTCACAAATCCAGACTTACTCCGGGCTGCTCCGAAAGATTCCTGATATAAAACTAAATAACAGCGCTGGCTGTCCGACGCTCAGCAAATGCTGAGTTGGTAACCCTTTCGGTATGGGCACGTTATGCGCATTTGGTGATTGTACGTCGATCGATTATAGCTATTTATGCAACTGTTACGTTATGGACGGTCTTTTAATACGAGTGCATAGTTGGGCACGAGTTATTAAAAGACCAATAACGTACAGTTCCATACAAGATTTTATCTACGAAGGAAGGAATAAAACACAGATATAGACAAATAAGTATTTCAAGAAGTGTGTTTAAGTATTTCATTTCTCTTATACATGTCTTGATTTCATTTCTGGTATTAAATTATTTGTAGCCGCAAATGCTATTTTTGTTATATCTGGTGGAGTATTTTCAATATCACTTAATATTGAAGACATTTTGCCCGCGTCCACTTTATTTTTATTTAGTCTTTATTAGGTATAAGGCAAAGATCTTGTAGCCGCAACAGCCAAATAGTATACGATACTTTTGTTCTAAACTTGTTCCATTTTTAAAAACATCATTTACATTGTCTTGATTTCGAAGTAATATTATAGGCACCTGGCTGTATGTTCAGAATGTCTTTGCTTGTGTTTTAGAATTTATGACGATTCGCATAATGCAACCCGATGTCGTTATGGGTATCAGGTTTTTGGCGGGATTTTCTCGAGTGCAGTTCAGTGGATGTTAATATTATTTGCAAATTGATTTATAGTGGATATTGTGATATAAAATTGGTGTAGTTTTGTGTCTCAACTGTCTACGCAACTGGACAATATGCAAAAAACGTTAACAGACGCGATCTCGGGATAGTGGAGCGGAGTATTTTATTGTAGTATTGACTACCTCTGCAAAGCGTACTGGGAAGGCTGACTCGATGCAATTTGCTGCCAAATGCTCCAAGAAACATTAGAATGTGTTGCATCCGCGTTCTAATGCATACTGAAGAATACAAATACTGATGACTAGGCAGCATGGTCTCAGACCTTAGCCTGTTCCGTTAGGAACAAATATATATTAACAAAAAGTTATGGGTATCATAATGAAACCGCTGTCAATTTTGTAATTCGAATATAACGAAACCGAAGTAGATAAAATATTTTTCAACACACTTGCTCATAAAGTGGCTCTAATTTCACCGCAGTTAGGCACATAATGACACCTGTTATCAAACTGTGACTTTTTCATTACTATTATTCACAAGTGAGTTATAGAGTTTTATTTAAATTTATTGATTGAGTTGCTTTGTTCTTAAAAAAGTTTCGATACAAAAAAGGTCGTGCTCAATAGTACAAATGCAACACATTTCATGCAACTTCGTATTTAAATAGATAATTTCAACTTGTACGTGTTTAATAAATAAAACTTTATCTCAAATATAAATTTTGTTTATGTCTGTAATAAAGAAAACTTGAAATTCCCCATTTTGTACGTATTCTTCATGAAAGGTGGCTAAAACGCAATCCGCAAAAAGCCAAAAAAAAACATTATTTTTAGTCTATGGCCGATCGCCAGACTCAAAATAATGTTTTTTTATTGTTAGATGCGCGCGCATAGGAAAACTGATTAATTTTGGCCCATTTTCGAAATAAAAATTACAACTCGTTTTCACTGTTGGAAATTATTTTTTAGTATTATTTTCTTCACAAGTGTGTTCAAAAACGTCGTATGATACACGTGTGTATTGATGATTACCGTCCTCGGCTCTCTTAAGACCCTCACCTAACGGCTCGGGTCTCAATGGCGCCTCAGCGGTAATCACCAACTTTACACATTTGTACCATAATGTACTATTTTATTCTATTCTTAACTTCTAATCTATTCAGAAGATACTCAGTAGAAGCGATGGAGAAGTGATGACCACGAGACTCACGAGGGAGTCAACTTAAATGCATTCTATAGGAAATGATGTTAAGATATATTTAGATTAGATAATGTTACATAATTAGTTATGGATTCGGTTTACAATTAATTTTAGATGTGAAGAAATTTAGGATAAGTGCATTTATCGCATTGGGTGAAAGCCCGTAAAGATACATGAGAAAAAGGTTGAAATAAATAAACAAAATAAAATGTTGCATAATGTAAATCAACCTTTAGCATTTTACAGTAACAGCTTAGAGTTTGCATAGATGTGAGCGGTGAACAAACTTTTGATCTTAACTCTGGTGGAAATAATTTTATCCCGCTGGAAGCTCGCCAAAGTAAAGCATATTCAGTGCTTAAAATTGCTCTTGTTATACAAATTTGCTGTAACACACGATTAAAATCTTAATTGTTATTCTTATTGCTAATCTACATATTATGTGGACCAGATGGTATTACATACATACGCACGTACGTTTTTTTTTAAATCTAAGCCAGACCTTATGTCACTTTGTAGGTACTGTGGGGACGTAGCCAGAAAGCGCTACTTAAATAAAACTCTGGATTCACTGTTCTAGTTATATTTCAGCAGCAAGGTGCCTACCCATAGGCACCTTCTATCCGACTATCACATCAAAGCTCAGAGGAGCCCTTATATACACGGGAAAAGTCTAGCGAAAACATCTTAATTTATTTTATATTCTAAATTCATATTACCTTTCAAGTAATACTTATTGCCAGTGTTAATATAGGCAAGTAGGTTGCCTTCTAGTTAAGCAGAGTCCTCACATGAGCTACGCCCCTACGAATAGACGCGCAGAATCATATGAAGTGCTTCTATTCTATGTCTTGAAAGGTTACATGAATCCTACCTTATCCTAATTCGAATATTTACCTAACAGAGGAATCACATTTACAATTGAGGTACGACCCTTAAAAAGGGAAGGCTTAATCATGACAAACGAGTTATCGGACGCTCCGATATGTGCTTTTAACTTCAGTTGACGTGCACATACGCACTAACAATTCAACGCCGTCATGCTTGAACCTCCTTGACCAAAACCCTAAAAAAGGAACAAGGCGTCCTCCCAACACAAGAATGATGCGTCAACTCACATCGACCCGGATGGGGTTTAATCTCAAAAATTCAAATAAGACACAATTTTTCGATCTCGTGCGTTTATCAGGCCAGAGAAGGAAAGGCTGGATCGCATCGAATTTCCAATCTTATTCATAGAGCTTGCACCAGGGTTTATTATTATAAATGCATTTATTCTTTTAAACATCAGACATAAACTGGACCAATGATGTCAACTCGACATCCTTTGCAAAGGCTATGCCCCGTTAGCAAAGTCGGTTTCAGTTATGACTATTACTTTAAGAAACCCACTGGGTTATACTATTACCCTGGCTTGTGCCCATGCCTATCCAATAAACATTTCTTCGATGCGTGGCCAACGTTGCCAGCCTCTTCTTCCCCCTGCGGCTTACAACTCACACATCATCAGCACATGCAACGGAAAGAACTAATTTAATTATAAATATCGATACTATTTGAGAATATCGATAAGAAAACTATCGATACATTTTCCTACTTTCCCATCCCTATTAACTTCAATATGTCAAATTGGATAGTTGTCATTCATATTTTTTTCTTTTATTTGACAACCGGCCTCTTCCTTTATGGAAACCTTACTAACCTTAACCTATTCTTACCTATTTAAACCTATCTCTTGTCCTATTCTAACATTAAAAGGTTTTAATCTATTTACATGTACTATGTCCCTAAATCGCCTAATATTATTTTTTATAATTACATAATTTACATCAGATAATGTTCTAACTATTCGGTATGGGCCTTTATACAACCTACATAGTCTTATACTTCTATTTGTGGTCCGGCCTAACTAATCTGTGGCTAATACGGCGCATAGAGTATAATTAAATTTAATTATGGTGTGAACACTGTGCTTATTATAACTAACTAACTGTGCTTTTTATAACTTGTGCTTATTATATTGTTTATGGCATTATGTGTCAAACCAATTCTTATAATTTTTGACAAGGTTTTGACACTGTCCTTTTTTGTATTATCTGTGGGACTACATGTCAAATCAATTCTTATAATGAAAACTATGCTTTACATTTGACAAGGTTTTGACACTGTCCTTTTTTGTATTATCTGTGGGACTACGTGTCAAACCATTTCTTACCATGACATCTATGCTTTCAAAGCATTTATTCGCCATAAGGGCTTATAAGACTTTTCTATAAATTTTGACTGTTTCTGACTTAGTCCTTATGGATTTGTATTTGGACTTCGTCAGTAATTTCAAAAGCTAATCCTATTTAGTAAATAAAGACAAGACAGCGGAGTATTTAATTTCATAAAAACATATACAGATAAATAATTCAAACAATCATTCGCATTTAATTTCATTCGATGCCCAGCGCGCATCGCAAATTCCTTCTAAGTTGGACCGTATTCATTTGCACGACATGAAAAGAAAACATTGGTTAATAAAGCACAAAATTTAAGACACAACATTAAATAAATCAGTTTGTATAATACAATATTTACAACATTTTATACCTAATCTTCTTTCTATAAAATTTCCAAAATTTGCATTTTACGAGTTCGAATTGATTTATGTATTCGCAATGCAAAAATCTTTGTACAATTTTACATCTCAGGCAAATATGAAGTGTTTTTTTCCTTGCAACAATCATAGTAATCTTCCTTGAACCAAACCTTGCTCCCCAAGAAGTTTTATTAAAAATTCTTTTGTATTTAATTCGAATCATTTTTTTATTGATCGCCTTCTTTGAATTTATGTTGGCGCAATAAGAAATCTTACAAAAGACTCTTTTGAATTTCCTATGGATCTCTTTCGGTGTATTTCGAGCATTTTTTTTCTTAATGGCTGTCAACTTCTTTCTTTTCAAAATGACTTTTATAAAATTTTGTTTTAAGTCAGATTGAGAAATTTCAATATTATTTTCAATTTTATGGTTAAAATCAATTGGATTAATGTGCATGTTAACATCCGATACATATTGGTGTCCCGATGGAACCACAACTAGTTGTTCCGACAAAATCTCATCACTGTTCTCTGCAAGACAAATGGAATTAGTGGAGTCAATTGGACTGGACCGATACATCACAATACCCGCGTCCGCGCACTCGCTGTTGGATAGGGAGTCCAACTCGTCGTCAGCCGGGCCGTCCGCACGCTCGTCCTGGAACACAGATTCCACCTCCAACTGGACATCGACGGGGCCGTCATCTCCGCTGCTCTGGTCACCATCGTCCTCGAACATGCAGCTCCCTCCGTCGGTGTAATCGCCATCGCCATCAACTGCGTCGCCTTCTCCGTCAACGTGGTCAACGCTTTTTTCACTGCACTGTATATTGTTTTGTGTTTGTTCGTCCTTAATCACGATACTAGAAAATAAATGTGCATTAACATCCTCACACAATACATCAGGTTGTTTTTTATCTGCTTTTATTTTATCGATTATTATGCGCTGCTCGCAGTAACGACATCTGCGGTGAAATATAGAGAATTCACTCCTCAAGCGATCGCATAACACTTCAAAGTCCATGTCATATTTAAAAATCATACGATAAAAATAATATGCAGCCCCCTGCAGGAATCCTCCCAGGATCAGACTGTGGTCGCTCTCTCTCCATTCATTTATTTCGGCCACTGACTTGAATTCGGTTAAAAATTCTTCTAGACAATACCCGTTCGTTCCCGTGTAGTAATCATTCATCATGCTAGCCTTTAAGCTCAATTACACTAAATAATAAAACCACTTAGCTTTACTCCGACTCTTCCTTATATTTCCATCCGCTTAAGGGAGGGAATGAGAGGTAACAATCTCTGTTAAAACTTATCTCGCTTTATGTACGCCGATAGGGCTTCGTGCACTGTATATCGCCATGCACACGCGAACTTCTGTCTTTAAACACTTTCAACGTTTTTCACTCACTTACCGTATACTGTACGCCGTATACACGCGTATTTATTTTTATATTTTCTTCTGGGATTCTGTACTGTACCCGGCGCCTCCACCATTTGTGGGGACGTAGCCAGAAAGCGCTACTTAAATAAAACTCTGGATTCACTGTTCTAGTTATATTTCAGCAGCAAGGTGCCTACCCATAGGCACCTTCTATCCGACTATCACATCAAAGCTCAGAGGAGCCCTTATATACACGGGAAAAGTCTAGCGAAAACATCTTCATTTATTTTATATTCTAAATTCATATTACCTTTCAAGTAATACTTATTGCCAGTGTTAATATAGGCAAGTAGGTTGCCTTCTAGTTAAGCAGAGTCCTCACAGTACACTCTCTACAAGATTCTGTATTACCCAAGGTATGGCTAACATGTCAGCTATAAAAGGAAGAGTGAACATGCACCTTCTGGCCTCGCTCGATCCGTCATAGACGACATTCACAGAGGCGTAGCTAAGTAATCAAAGAATAAATTAAAGTTGGTCCAGCCGTTTTTGAGTTTTAGCGAGATTAACGAACTGCAATTAAAGGATTGAGAGATCTACCACAAGTTTCAAACAGAACTTCGAAACTTGTTGGGTTTTTTTCTGTAATCTTTCAAATGAGTTGCCTTAATTTAAAGTCTTGTTACACCCTATATTATTTAGATGTTGATATTGATGAAACTTTACAATAATATAGCACAGACATCAGAATAATACATAGGCTATAATTTAAATAAAGACATTGGTGGAAGAACTAACTCCACTTGGGTGAAGTCGCAGGTAGCAGCTAGTATATTATTTTTTTTTTTTTCTTTTTTTGAGTTTGTGAGTGTGTGTGTGTCTTTGTATGTTTGTTACTTTTTCTCTAAATGAAATTTGGCACAGAGATAGATTATAGTCTGGCACTTTTCATCCCGGTATAATGTTCCCTTGGGATGATAAAACACTTTTCATGCGGGCAAAGCCGCTGGCAGAAGTTGGTAATATTATAAATGCAAAAGTTTGGATTGATGAATGTTTGTTCCTCAACGCCAGAACAGCTGAACGGATCTCGAGGACTTTTGGCACAGATATAGAGTATGGTCTGGAATAGCACATAGGTATCTTTTTTTCCACGCGAACAAAGTCGCAGGCAACAGCAACGATGTTTAGAACACAAGAAGAGCTTGGCATTGATTAAGATATAACAAACTAACTCTATTTTTAAGAAAACTGTAACAATTATTTCATACAAAAAGATTTTGTTTACCAGAGTAGAAATTTCTGGAATGATACACTGTAATGTCATGGACAAATATGTATTTAGGGGAAACAACAGACTACCCACGCCATAATTGATGTCATTGTATTTTCTTTGTTCGACTTCCTGATAATAAACAACGGTTCTATATTGGTTAACTTTTGTCTTTGTTGTCCCTGAACTCTTAGTAGGTTTGACCTACCTTTTATGGTATTTGAACAACCTACCAATATTTTTAGGGAACAGGGTTCGAACAAATTATCTAAATATTATAGAGCGGAAGAGTTGTTAGTTTGTTTGTTTGAACGCGCTAATCTCAAGAACGGAAGAAAGGTAGGTTGGAATTGAAAATTATTTTTGTTTTGGACAGTTCTTTTAACGAGGCTATATAACATCACGCTACGACCAATAGGAGCGGAGCATAAATGTAAAATGTTGCATAATTGGGAAAAGTTATTCCTTTTTGAGAGCTTCTGTTGCTTGCGCTGCGTAAACGGGTTAAGTTACGAAAATATCATATGATGCAAATGTTCCTCTTTAAAAGTTCTAAAAAAAGTCTGCGACGGCATATGTCTATCTTTTAAGTTTGACTCACTATAACCTTTTTTATGGTAATCAAATTTGTTCATTTTCGAAGGAGTTTTATCAACATCTACAGGGTGTTTGGAAGGGAGCTGTACATACGCCTAGGGTAGAAACTAGGGATAGTCTGCTACCTACCCCCGCCCATTATATTGACCTTGGCCTCAAGGTTTTTTTTTAATTTATTATTATTTTTTATTTGACTTTTTTATGATTTTTTGACTAAAACTACCTGTAGCTCAAAATCTATCCATGGGACCGGTCGGCTAATGGTCTTGTTTTAATCGTTAGAGTCTTAGGGTCCTGCAAAAAATTATTTTACACCAGAAAATTGTGGAGAAGAAAAGTTATGGGGCCTGAAGTACCGTAGTAAGGTAAAGAAATAATTTTAAGGGCAACTTTCTATGGGGTTTAAAAAAAAACTAACAGGGTTGGAGTTCTTCTGATTTTTTTAAAACATCCTCAGTCCATGCCCTTTCTAACGATATGCTAAAAGTGTATTTATCACTTTTAGTTTTAAAGTTATTAATTAATTTCCGCAACTAGGGCACTTTTACCACCACGAGTCGACATTTGTAAGACAAATGTAATTTCCAGAATTTAAACCAGTTTGGCCTACAGTTGGCAAATTTGTTGTCTCACTCTTACACGAGAGCAACATGTAAGAGACAAAACATGTCATGTCATGTCTCTTTCGCTCTTGGGTCGACGGGGCCGGGCAGGTAACTCGTTGGGGTCTTTGTTAGTCAGTCGAGATTTACCCATCTTAGCTAACTTACGTACTTGCCGTTACGACGCTCCACTGTTTTCGTTAATTTTTTTTTACATAAAGTTTTTGTTTTTAGCTCTTATGTAATGAACTAGCATGTGAATTTCATAGGCAATTTTTAAATTAACATGAGCATGTGTGTGAGAGAGAGAGAAATGGAAAGACAGAGATAGCAATCAATGTTACATAGCTACTAATTCATAAGGAAACCGCTAACGTTGATATTTTTATTGTTTTAGGCTTAGAGGATAACGACTATGCAAGAAGGGTGGAGTTTTGCCGCCACTTGCTCCATACGGACGTGGAAGATATTAATTTTTTACGGAGTATTCTCTGGACTGACGAGTCCAAGTTTGACAAGGAAGGAATTGTAAATTACCACAATCTCCATCACTGGGCACCCAGAGATCAAAACCCGAGAGTCAAGAGGCACAGAGGTTTTCAACGAAGGTTCTCCGTGAACGTATGGGCAGGCGTCATCGGTAATCGGTTGATAGGGCCGCACTTTTTACCAGACAACCTAAACGGGCAAAACTACTTAGATTTCCTCGAAAACGATTTGCCTGATTTAGCGGAAGAAGTGTTTGACGAAGATCGGCCCATAGTCTTCCAGCACGACGGCTGTCCTGCTCATTGGAGCCTAGCAGTGAGGGAGCTTCTGGACAACTGCTTTCCTAATTCTTGGATTGGTCGGGGTGGGCCAATTCCCTGGCCCCCAAGGTCGCCTGACCTTACCCCACTCGACTTCTACGTCTGGGGAAGGGCGAAAGAGTTGGTGTACGCAGAAGAAGTACCAACAAGGGAGGTTCTAATTAACAGGATCCACGCCGCATTCGATACAATGCGCGAGGAACTGCTGCTTAGAACGGTGACCGTGGAGATGAGGAAGAGGTGCCGAGCATGTTTACAGGTCAATGGTCATCAATTTGAACAAAATTTGTAATTAATTAAAATTAGTAATTAATTAAAATTTGTAATTTAATGACATTAGTCATTACCAAATTTTTTGTTTCATTTGCCATCCTTTTACGATCGAACACATTTAATTTTCATTAGTTGAAATTTTTGCTTGAAGTGCCCTAGTTGCGGAAATTAATTAATAACTTTAAAACTAAAAGTGATAATTACACTTTTAGCATATCGTTAGAAAGGGCATGGACTGAGGATGTTTTAAAAAAATCAGAAGAACTCCAACCCTGTTAGTTTTTTTTTAAACCCCATAGAAAGTTGCCCTTAAAATTATTTCTTTACCTTACTACGGTACTTCAGGCCCCATAACTTTTCTTCTCCACAATTTTCTGGTGTAAAATAATTTTTTGCAGGACCCTAAGACTCTAACGATTAAAACAAGACCATTAGCCGACCGGTCCCATGGATAGATTTTGAGCTACAGGTAGTTTTAGTCAAAAAATCATAAAAAAGTCAAATAAAAAATAATAATAAATTAAAAAAAAAACCTTGAGGCCAAGGTCAATATAATGGGCAGGGGGAGGTAGCAGACTATTCCTAGTTTCTACCCTAGGCGTATGTACAGCTCCCTTCCAAACACCCTGTATACTAATATTATAAAGCTGAAGAGTTTGTTTGTTTGTATGGTAGGTAGGTAGTGGTAGGTAGATAGATAGCCAGTTGACGAGAGCGAAGCCGCGGGAGTCTGCGGCGCCCACTGAAATAAGTACTTGTGAACAATATCTTAATATATATAAATCTCGTGTCACAATGTTTGTCCTCAATGGACTCCTAAACCACTTAACCGATTATAATAAAATTCGCACACCATGTGCAGTTCGATCCAACTTGAGAGATAGGATAGTTTAAATTTCAAATTATAGTCGCAATTTTAATTTATTGCTAATTATTTGTCTGTTATTATTTGACAGTCACAATAACCTGACGCTATAACTCCAGAACGCACGAACCGATTTCCACGGTTTTGCATTCGTTGGAAAGGTCTCGGGCTCCGTGAGATTTATAGGGTAAGTAGGGTAGGGTAGGTAGGGTAGGTTAGGTAGGGTAGGGTAGGGTAGGTAGGGTAGGGTAGGTAGGGTAGGGTAGGTAGGGTAGGTAGGGTAGGGTAGGTAGGGTAGGGTAGGTAGGGTAGGGTAGGTAGGGTAGGGTAGGGTAGGGTAGGTAGGGTAGGGTAGGTAGGGTAGGGTAGGTAGGGTAGGTAGGGTAGGGTAGGGTAGGTAGGGTAGGTAGGGTAGGGTAGGGTAGGTAGGGTAGGGTAGGTAGGGTAGGGTAGGTAGGGTAGGGTAGGGTAGGTAGGGTAGGTAGGGTAGGTAGGGTAGGTAGGGTAGGTAGGGTAGGTAGGGTAGGTAGGGTAGGTAGGGTAGGTAGGGTAGGTAGGGTAGGTAGGGTAGGTAGGGTAGGTAGGGTAGGTAGGGTAGGTAGGGTAGGTAGGGTAGGTAGGGTAGGTAGGGTAGGTAGGGTAGGTAGGGTAGGTAGGGTAGGTAGGGTAGGTAGGGTAGGTAGGGTAGGTAGGGTAGGTAGGGTAGGTAGGGTAGGTAGGGTAGGTAGGGTAGGTAGGGTAGGTAGGGTAGGTAGGGTAGGTAGGGTAGGTAGGGTAGGTAGGGTAGGTAGGGTAGGTAGGGTAGGTAGGGTAGGTAGGGTAGGTAGGGTAGGTAGGGTAGGTAGGGTAGGTAGGGTAGGTAGGGTAGGTAGGGTAGGTAGGGTAGGTAGGGTAGGTAGGGTAGGTAGGGTAGGTAGGGTAGGTAGGGTAGGTAGGGTAGGTAGGGTAGGTAGGGTAGGTAGGGTAGGTAGGGTAGGTAGGGTAGGTAGGGTAGGTAGGGTAGGTAGGGTAGGTAGGGTAGGTAGGGTAGGTAGGGTAGGTAGGGTAGGTAGGGTAGGTAGGGTAGGTAGGGTAGGTAGGGTAGGTAGGGTAGGTAGGGTAGGTAGGGTAGGTAGGGTAGGTAGGGTAGGTAGGGTAGGTAGGGTAGGTAGGGTAGGTAGGGTAGGTAGGGTAGGTAGGGTAGGTAGGGTAGGTAGGGTAGGTAGGGTAGGTAGGGTAGGTAGGGTAGGTAGGGTAGGTAGGGTAGGTAGGGTAGGTAGGGTAGGTAGGGTAGGTAGGGTAGGTAGGGTAGGTAGGGTAGGTAGGGTAGGTAGGGTAGGTAGGGTAGGTAGGGTAGGTAGGGTAGGTAGGGTAGGTAGGGTAGGTAGGGTAGGTAGGGTAGGTAGGGTAGGTAGGGTAGGTAGGGTAGGTAGGGTAGGTAGGGTAGGTAGGGTAGGTAGGGTAGGTAGGGTAGGTAGGGTAGGTAGGGTAGGTAGGGTAGGTAGGGTAGGTAGGGTAGGTAGGGTAGGTAGGGTAGGTAGGGTAGGTAGGGTAGGTAGGGTAGGTAGGGTAGGTAGGGTAGGTAGGGTAGGTAGGGTAGGTAGGGTAGGTAGGGTAGGTAGGGTAGGTAGGGTAGGTAGGGTAGGTAGGGTAGGTAGGGTAGGTAGGGTAGGTAGGGTAGGTAGGGTAGGTAGGGTAGGTAGGGTAGGTAGGGTAGGTAGGGTAGGTAGGGTAGGTAGGGTAGGTAGGGTAGGTAGGGTAGGTAGGGTAGGTAGGGTAGGTAGGGTAGGTAGGGTAGGTAGGGTAGGTAGGGTAGGTAGGGTAGGTAGGGTAGGTAGGGTAGGTAGGGTAGGTAGGGTAGGTAGGGTAGGTAGGGTAGGTAGGGTAGGTAGGGTAGGTAGGGTAGGTAGGGTAGGTAGGGTAGGTAGGGTAGGTAGGGTAGGTAGGGTAGGTAGGGTAGGTAGGGTAGGTAGGGTAGGTAGGGTAGGTAGGGTAGGTAGGGTAGGTAGGGTAGGTAGGGTAGGTAGGGTAGGTAGGGTAGGTAGGGTAGGTAGGGTAGGTAGGGTAGGTAGGGTAGGTAGGGTAGGTAGGGTAGGTAGGGTAGGTAGGGTAGGTAGGGTAGGTAGGGTAGGTAGGGTAGGTAGGGTAGGTAGGGTAGGTAGGGTAGGTAGGGTAGGTAGGGTAGGTAGGGTAGGTAGGGTAGGTAGGGTAGGTAGGGTAGGTAGGGTAGGTAGGGTAGGGTAGGGTAGGGTAGGGTAGGTAGGGTAGGGTAGGTAGGGTAGGGTAGGTAGGGTAGGGTAGGTAGGGTAGGGTAGGGTAGGTAGGGTAGGTAGGGTAGGGTAGGGTAGGTAGGGTAGGGTAGGTAGGTTTTTTTTTTTTTTTTTTTTTTTTTTTTGGCGCCTACCTCTCCGCGCTTTTGGCGGAGTCTGCGAGCTAATAGTTCCCCGGACATAATCCGAGACTATGGAGACTTATCTTTATTTCTAGGTACTATAAACTTTCTTATTTCACTATTACATATTTTACTTACTACTACATGATAAGTTTTCAAATTTTTAAAACTAATACATACATAATTACAAATCTATTATTATTTTATCTTAATCTACTGTTATCCTCTTTTTTAGATCTATTTACTAATGCTACCTGTTATATATGATATATATAATTTCGAGCATAATTATGCACCTATTTATTGTTGTGAATCGTTTTTTCCGCTATTTTCTTACAGTATTCTAAAAATTTTGTTCTGTATTTTATACCTTTAATTAATTTATTTAGATTTTCAATATTTACTTCTATTCCCAGTCTTTGCTCTATCTCGTACCTCTCGAGGCCATAGGCCGGGCAGTCAGTCAGTAAATGGGTCACCGTCTCGTCTTTGTCAGGGTCACATGCGCATGATGGGCTTCCCTTACACTTGAATCTGTGCAGGTATTCGGAAAACCCACCATGGCCAGTCAAAATCTGTGTAATTACACCTGTCGGTTGAATTTTTCTGACAAGCCCATAAGCGTCAATTGCATCCGGAAAAAACAATTTTGTGGTCGCGGCTGTGTCGCCCATCTTGTACCGCCGGTTCCATTCGTCAAGCGAATCCTTTCGGATTTGCCGCTTGACGAATGAAACCGGACACTGGTCGTAATCCGGCCTTCTCTTCAGTTTGAGCGCCGCATCCTTAGCCAACTGGTCGGCTCTCTCATTCCCTTCCAGTCCCGCATGGGCCTTGATCCAGAACAAGTGTATATCTTTGCCCTGGGATCTGCCCTGCCGCAGATTCTCTCTGGTTTCGACTGCAAGGGGATGAGAAGAGCGGTGGTTTGCGACCGTTTCGAGTGACGATCGAGAATCGCTAAAGATGCCAAAGGTCTCTTTAGCGCTCTTAAGTATTTCCCGCGTGGCTTTACATATGGCCAACAGTTCGGCCTGGTAGACCGTGCAGTGGGACGACAGCTTCAACTTCAGACTTTTGGTTTCAGCGCCATTGCTCCAGAGAGACAATGCCGCCCCCACCTTGCCTTCAATTTTACTGCCGTCCGTGTAGATCTGCACTGCTAGTGCGCAGTGGTCACTGAGTGATTCTTGGTCTGCCAGGCAAATGAACTGCAGGCTCATATGCTCTGCCGGGTGGGGTGTGGAGGCAAATGCGGTACGTCGCTCGACGTCCCTATCTCCTAGCGCTGACCGGGGTACCCCCCTCCTCGCCTCGTACAGGGCAGCTGCCTCTTGCACTCGGAGATCGAGGGGCAGTATTCCAGCCAACACCAGTGCCGAGTTCAGGGAAACGGTGCGGTAGGATTTGCACAGTTTCTGTGCAAATCCCCTTTGGACCGCATTTAGCCTCTTCTTTACGCACTTCTTTGTGGCTGCTGATGCCCACGCACTTGCCGCGTACAAAATGACGGGTTCAACTACTGCCGTATACATGGTGCGGATGACGTCGGGGTGGAGGCCCCAGCTGACCTTCGCAGCCCGCGACAACTGATGGTAAAAACCAATCGCCTTTTTGCATACATTCGCTACATGCTTGTTGAATGTAAGCTTGTTGTCGATAGTTAGTCCCAGGATTTTGATCTCTTGCGTCATGCCAATGGCGACCCCACCCATGCTCAGCCGCGGGGTGTCGTATTTCAGTTTCCGCGTTATTACCATCGCATTTGTCTTATGCGGTGCGAATTTCAACTTGTTACTAACACCCCACTGGTTAACATGGGCGAGGGCGTCATTCGCCTTCCGCTCGATCTCGATCGCTGAGTCGCCATCAAATATCAACACCACGTCGTCAGCGAAGGCTTGGCAGTAGTCTCCCCGTTCCGCCAGCCCTTTTAGTAGGGGATCCAAGAGGACGTTCCAGAGGATCGGTCCTCCAATTGATCCCTGTACGCATCCCTTGGTAGTCTCCCTCACGACCTCCTTTCCTGCATACCTGACCCTGACCCTTCGGTTATCGAGGTAGCTGTCCATAACTCTCCTCACATTTACTGGGCATTTTTCCTCAGCCAGTCTGGTTCGGATAGCTGGCCACCATGCGCTGTCAAAAGCTCCCTCTATGTCTAGCGACACCATTACGATTAGCTTGTGGTCCGCTAATTTCCCACGTATGTGTTCGAGCAGATCATAGAGGGAGTCTTCTGTGCTCTTCTGGGGCATGAACCCGTACTGGCGAGTACTGAGTTGCGGTATAATGTGCCATTTCACTCTGCTTATGACCATTTTTTCCAAAACTTTTCCCAGCATCGGCAACAGACCAATGGGCCTGTAAGATTTTGGAACTGTATAGCTCTCCTTCCCGGGTTTCCTTAGGATCACAACTGTGGCCTCCTTCCAGGTCCCGGGAAAGTAGCCCAGTTCCAAGCACTTGTTAGCCAGCGCTAGGAAAGTGCCCGGATCGTGGTTAATCGAGTGCTGGCAGATGTCGGCCGTCAGGCCATCCGCCCCGGGGGCCTTTTTGGGGTTGAAGCTGCGCATGCTGGAGTGCAGCTCCTCGATGGTGAACGCCGGGTCATGTTGTTCATCATGACTCAAAGCGTTCACTTTTTCAGCAAGTATTCTGGTGCGCGTATGCTCCTCTCTATCCTCATCCCTTCTGTCCCCGGGGTAGAACGTTTCTGCCAGCAGTTCGGCAGAGTGGAGATTGTCCAGTACCTTTCCGTTCACGGTCAGGGGCAAGTCCTCGTGCCTTTTCCTGGTCCGGCCTATGACCCGGTAAATCCCGTCCCATAGAGTCTCTCTGTCCTGTTTCTCGCAGAAACCCTTCCAGCTCTCCGTTTGAGCATTTTTTGCCTTGTCCTCATATTCTTTTTTGATTTGCAGGTACTCAGCGACGACGGCGTCTCTCCGGACGGGTGCTGCACAGCGGATCCTGCGCTTCCTGGTGGCGACTGCCCTCTTCAGCGTGGCGAGCTCCTCTGACCACCATGGTAAGTTGACCTTGTTACTTGGCTTAATAAGGGGTATACTATTGTTGGCTGCTTCTATAATAATGTTTTGGAATGCTTTTGTTTTATTTTCTAAATCTACTGTATTATTTATTTTTCTAATTTCTGTGGCATCTATATTGTGGTCAGTTTGCAACTGGGCCAATTTCTCACGAAATTGGTTCCAGTTTGCTTTTTTGCTATTGAATCTACGTGTGGTTCTAGTTATTTGTATACCCCTTGCCTTCTCCAAGGCCAACTTGAAGGTGATGGTGTTATGGTCTGAGCTCGTCATTGCCTCATCTACCCTCCAGTCATCCACCAAGCCGAGCAGTCCCGCCGTACACACCGTAACGTCCACTACACTGGAGTAAAGTGTGGTTCCCCGCACTGTATGGAAAGTTGGCGTGTCGCCGACATTAAGCACCTGCAAATCCATCTCTTCTAGGGCACCAGCCACTTCTTCCCCTCTTCCGTTTGTCTTACGGCTACCCCACCAAGAGTTTAGCGCGTTGACGTCGCCTCCCATGATGATCTGCCGGCCGAAGTTCCGCTCTATACTTTTAAGCTGCTCCAAGTATGGCCCTATCGGTTCTGGCTTTGGTTCGAAGTAGAATGAGACCACCGCGATTTCCCAGGCAATTGTCCTCATCTTTACCACCGTGATGTTGGGTGTGGTAAAGTCCGGGCACTGGACGACGTCTATATCGCCGTCAAAGACCGCGATTGCTGCCTTGACGGCTCCGTCTTCTGTCTTATTGCTCTGGTAGATCCTAACACCGTGGTAGTCCTTCATTCTACCTATGCCTCCAATGTACGGCTCCTGGAGCAGTGCAAAGGCCATTTTCCTTTTGTTCGCCTCAAGCATTAATTCATTTGTTGCCAGTGCCTTTCTTTGCAAATTTGCTTGGGCTACTACGTATGGCCTTGTGTTAGAGTCAGATATTCCGCCGGTGACCACCTTAGCAGTACGACGTCGTGCTTCTGGCCATGGCATCCCATTTTCTCCTTACGGGGCACTCTTGGCTGAAGGCGTTGTGCTCAACCCTTTCGAGTTTTGCCCGCGTGCAGTTACAACACGACGGTGCTGTGTCCACAAGCCAATCTGGGCAATCTGCCTTCATGTGGGCTCCCCCGCAATGGCTGCACCTTGCCTGGGTCTCCTGGCAAAAACGTCTGCCGTGGCCATATCCCAGACAAAGCGAGCATTGAACTAACGGAGATTGGTCGGCCACTCGGATCCTCTGCATGTCGATGTGAACCGACCCAGCCTCCATCATTCGCTGCCATATCTTGGGGGAAACCCGCATTACAACATGGCATGCGTGCGGGTTCCTGGTGCGCTTCCTATAAGCTATTTCGAGCCTATATTTACCGCTCAGGTCTTTGAAAATCTCCCTATTTTGCTTCTTCAGCGCACCAAGTATGTCCTCGTCAGTGTTGTACTGAAAAACGTCTCTGAGCACAACTAGTGGGTCCTTGTTTGTCATTTCTTCGACCTTTAGATGATCAGAGCACCTGGTCAGTCTGGTCTTGACCTTATCCCTTTCCTCTTGACTTCTAAAACCCACTATAACCTTCCTGTCCTTGGCCTTTCTTATTTTCTCCACTTCAACTCCCCCCTCCTTTGCATTCACCACCTTCCTTATTCTATTGAGAACTTCCTCGCCCGTTTCTTTCTCATCAGTAGCCGTAACCACCAGCGAGTGCAGCGCGGTTCGCTCCGGTGGTTGCCTCCTATCGGACGACGCTACACTCGCGTATGTCTGTCTCTCGGCTTTGTCAAGCTTCTCCTGCAGTTTCCACATGCTTTCCGAGTTTTGTCTTAGGAGGTTCGCGTGGTCTTCGAGCATCTTACTGAAGATTTCCCTCTCCTTTTTTCTTTTCCCATCCGCTATCCCGTCCTGGTTTGCCCCCAGCTGTTTTGGTGACTGCTGAGGCAGTTCCATCTTGTTTTTATTAGTCGTGGACTCTGTCTCCTTTACCAACTGGTATAGTCTCTCCGCAGCCAGAGTGATTTCGACCTTAATCTCTGTTTTGGTGTTACGAGATTGGCCTAGCTGGGTTTTTATCTTTGCTAGGCTGACTCTGGCTTCGGTCACTCTGTCCCTTGGCTTGGCGGGCTCAACCGTGGCGGGGGAAACGGATGTGGTAGAGGTAGTCGGGGCGCCCGGCGCTTTCCCGGGAGGGGTCTGAGGTTTTGCCTGAGACTTTTTAGAAGTCTCTTGTTTGGCTGCCTCCCACTCGCCGATGCTCTTCCTCACCGTGGATCGTGCCACAGGTGAAGTTTTCGTAGGTGTGGTTCTCGTAAATGTGGAGTTTAGGGTGTTTTCTTCCAATCTTTTGGGAATGTTCTCGTTTTTGGCTGGCGTCCTCGTGAACATCTTGGCTTCGAGGGTTTGTCTTTGGCGCTTAAAAGTGACCCTTATTGGGTTGTAAAGGGACCCTATAAGTGTATGGTCAAATTAAATAATTGGAATTGCAAATTATATAGTCAGTAAAACCGCAAATAAATAGTAAAAAGTGTTAATAAAATGTAAATTAAAATAAATGTAAACTTGGCTTTATAAATAAATACAGCTTCGTTGGGTTAGTTCTTGCTCAACAAGGTAAGATATACCAAGATAGGCTGTCGTGTCCCTTGTTTGATTTGCTTCTACTAATAGAGCGAGTCAACAGCGAGTCAGGTCTTAGTAAGACTTGCGCAGTCTACGCTTGTCAGTCAATTTGTCTCCAGTCCTTGCCTGGGGAGGCAAGAGTGAACAATTTTTTTTTTTTTTTTTTTTTTTTTTTTTTTTTTTTTTTTTTATTTTTTTATTTTTTTTTTTTTTTTTTTTGTGTTATCTAAAAGTAAAAAAGGGGGGATTTTTGTTCCTATCCAGATCTTAGTCTAGACGGGGTTTGAGCTTAACGGGAGGAGGTACTTCGTTTATACAATAAAAATAATTGGGGGGGAGGGGAGTTAAAATAGGGGGGTATTATTTATTATTATCAGTTATAACAGGCAGAATTAATATAATATAGTCGAAAATAGAACTTCCTCCTTCTTGGTAAGTCGGTTAAAAATAAAAATTTAAAATCGGTTTTCGAGACGGCTGTATAATGGCCGCCGCGAGTCCAGAACAAACCATACGCTTTGTCCAAATTTGGGCTTTCCTTTAAAAGGGGATCAATTGCTCTGTCCCGATATCTAATCTAACTTAAATACTAACAAATTTAAAACAATTTAGAAAAAAACATATAGTAATATAAAATTTCTGTCATGCACGTGGTGAATGGCGTGGAAGTTTTACGAATACGATGCGCATTTGAAAATCGACTTTCTTGTCCCTTCTCCCTTCAGAAATCCAAAAATATGGTGGGATGGGCAATGGGATAAAAACGTTTTATCCGGTTTTGGTTTTTAGCTAGGTTTTTTCTAGGCCAAGTTCTGAGCTTTTTAGTTTTGGAAAAATGTAATATTATGTAAACAATGAAAAACAAAGTTAACTCAGACCGTGGGAACGTTTAGAGAATTTACTATTATTACTATTATGAGGGCGATTTTAATTTGAGTTTAATGGGGATTTTTGCTACGTTAGGCTAATGGGAGGACTTTATAATTCTCTTTAATTATGGGGAATAATTTTAAAATTAGGGGTGAAATTAATTATTTAAAAAGAGAAAAGACAAGAAATCAACAGCAAATACCTTGCACCTTTACTATTTTGCTTAGAATCTCCACGATCTTTTTTTCTACCAGGCTGCCAGCTGCTCCAGGATATCCCTCGGGTCCTCGAAAATAGCAGATCGCACCTCCAGTCAGTTTTTTCGGGCGTTATGTCCGCGCGGAGATTTTTTCGGCCGGTCCGAATCACGAACTGTAGCCTGGGGAGTTACGAGAAAATTCCCCGGAGTCCCCAGGAGTTTCGGGGGCACTTTATTACTCACTAAAAAGCGCTTCCTAGAACCAGATTATCCTCGATTTCAGAGGAGATGGGGGTTTTGTGCAGAAATTTCGCCTTTTTCCCTCTCTGATTTCGGAAATAGGACGCCGAAAAAGTTAAGTCTAGTTAAAAAAATCTAGATTTTGTATGGGATGCAGCCACTGAAATTGTCTATATTATAGTTTGATAAAAAATTGGTGTCGTCGCGACCGTTTGCGCGCCGCACTCTTCTCCCCGCAGGGTTGCGTTTTTTCACTGTGTTTCCCTGTGTCTTTTACCGCCGCGCTTTGGAAAAAGCTGTGGCAACCAGGTTTAGCCTAGGCTAAAAAATCTGGAATTCCTGGACGGTATGCTCACTGAGTTAAAACTGAATGCTCGGCGGCTTAAATTTCGGCTTAATGGGGTTTCTTAAAAAAAAATAGGGCTCGCGCCGACCAATCTGGCGCCGTACGAATGTTTGTGATTTATTTGTGTCTTTTTTCACTTTTTAGGTTAATTTTCACACGTTTCACTTTACAGTTTCTTTGTTTTTTGTTCGTTTTTTATTCTGTTTTCATTTCCGTATGGCCCGCACTTGCGCGCAACTTTTGGTGCGCAATTTTGAATTTTTCAGTGTTTTTTACTTCTTACTCGAATTTTGAAGTGCGGAGCTCGCGAAATCGTGTATGCACGGGGTAGGGTCGGTGAGAGGTCTGGGGTAGGTAGGGTAGGGTAGGGTAGGTAGGGTAGGTAGGGTAGGTAGGGTAGGTAGGGTAGGGTAGGGTAGGTAGGGTAGGGTAGGTAGGGTAGGGTAGGTAGGGTAGGGTAGGTAGGGTAGGGTAGGTAGGGTAGGGTAGGTAGGGTAGGGTAGGTAGGGTAGGGTAGGTAGGGTAGGGTAGGTAGGGTAGGGTAGGTAGGGTAGGGTAGGTAGAGTAGGGTAGGTAGGGTAGGGTAGGTAGAGTTGGGTAGATAGTGTTAGGTAAGGTAGATGAATGTTTGGTGTTTTTATGGTAAAACAAAGTTTGCCGGGTCAGCTAGTCTTATATATAAAATCCTCGTGTCACAATGTTCGTTCCCGTACTCTTCCGAAACGGCTTGACCGATTCTCATGAAATTTTGTGAGCATATTGAGTAGGTCTGAGAATCGGCCAACATCTATTTTTCATACCCCTTAGACCCGGTAGGGTAGGGTAGGTTAGGTAGGGTAGGGTAGGTTAGGTAGGGTAGGGTAGGATAGGTGAATGTTTGGTGTTTTTATGGCAAAACAAAGTTTGCCGGGTCAGCTAGTCTTTATATAAATCAAAAACAGTTAAATGTCGTATTTGCGTGAACGAGTAATAATATCCATCCTTCCATCCATCCTCACAAACTTTCGCGTTTTTAATTAGTATAAGAAGTTAAGTGCCCCCTGGACACGAACTGCAGTGGCTAATCTGAAAATCCCTAAGCCGATTGCGGCCTCAGGTTGGCCGCTGTAGAAACAACTTGGCCAAATGGAGTATCATAGACCCTTCCAAAAGACAGTGCCTTTGTGGAGCCCCTTCGCAAAATAAGGCCCATCACCTTCATGTCCGCCCTTCGTGCCCGACCACCTTTGCACATTTCAGGATTTGAATGCGGCGAATGACATAGCTGTGCGAGTAGCTATATACTGGTTGGACAAAATCTGAATAGTTGAGACTATAGTTTGAGTTAATCGACATGAAAGAAGAACCTACATTGTAAGTAATAAATAAAATATAATAACAAAAAAGAAACTGTTGTCAACCAACCAAAGTATTATTAGATATACCAACAATAATGTTAACGTTTCACATTAAATTTAAATTATCGAAATGGCGTTCGCAATAATATCTCCGCAAATTGTTTACAGAAACGAAGTGTTAAAAATTAATGAATCTCAACAAAAACGAAAAATGATTTCAAGAACGCACTTTGTGAAATGTCTGATATAATAATTTAATTCCATGAACGGAGAATAATTTCATCATTATAATTTTTTACAAATGTCTTGAATTAATAATCCCCTTTCCAACGGTTTGTCTTTGTCAGAAAAATAACAGAAAAAAGAGGATTTAGCAAGAAATCCCTTGTGATATTAATTTATACCAAGATTGTGTCATATTTTTAGTCCAAGGCCAGGCGAATTCAAGCTTTTCTGGTGAAAATTGTACATACTAGATCTCTTCCAGGCAACCGCAGAATGCGATAAGGGTACCTGTTGTATATTTTTTAACAAGCTTTTATTTAACTTTTATACATACAATGTAAGTGTGTTCGAGTCAAATCTTGCAACTGAATTTTAAAGCAGGTTATCCTCATACTTACAAACATACAATGTAAGTGTGTTCGGGTCAAATCTTGCAATTGAATTTTGAAGCAGTTATCCTCAACCGTTTAAGATGAAATTTTGCATACACGTTTAATTTGGATGACAATGCATGGTTTTTATAATAAAGTCATTTTTGCTCCACCCGAAATTATGCGACTCGAAAATCGCGACCAGGCTTCTGCTCTTCGGATTCAGCAGACTTGCGGCCCTGGCCAGGACATCAGTCCAACTTGTGCGAGGCCTTGCAATGTTGCATCTTCCAGTAACGACCTCGCCACTCCAGAACTTTTCAGTCCCATAAGCCACCTGTTCAGCGAACAATCTAGTCTTCTTAATGCAACCAAAGTTTGGTCATTCTTGAGGCTATGTCGGTTTTCCTGTCCGTGTTTCAGAGTCGTATTCGATGAATACCTTCTGCAAAATCACCGATTTTCATGAGACTAGGTGGTACATGGGTATTTAAAATTACCTTATTTTTATCCATATTTATCGTAAGACTCGTGCGGAAGCTCCACTGCACTGTCTTCTTCAAAGTATTAGATGGTGAGTGGTGTACTATGTATCTTATTGTAAAGCCTCATGACTGAGATTTGATCGAATAACCAGTGTGACTGTTATTTACACACGAGCCCATTATTTAGCTAAAACTTATCGGACACGTCATTAAAGTTTCGTAAATCCTAACTTAAGCCGTAGATATCTACGATAACCCATTTATTATTGATTTAACAAAAGCTTATTTTTGGTCGCCTTCACTGCACATAATAAAGTCCGAAATCATGCGAACGAAGTCGCGGGCCGAGTTCTCGTATTATATATAATATCTATCTTCCGTCCGCGGTTTCGACCTCGTAAAAAGTGTTTTACATCTCAAGGGAACACACTACCAGGATAAAACTACATTATGTCCTTACCAGGGTATCAAGCTATCTCCATACCAAATGTCATCTAAATCGGGTTTCTTTTTATCAGCGGTTTAAGCGTGAAAAGGTGAATTTTAAATACAGGTCTTCGGGTCCCGAGCCAGGAGTTAAACACCGGGGCCTATAGCGGCGTTGGGACTCCTGGACCCTTTCTGAACCTGTACCCCACGAAACTGCGGTTCGCAGCAGTGGAAAGCCAGGGATTTGCTCCTTATTGGGAGATATCCTGGTACCTAACTAACAGGTGGGAACAACAATTTGTGCACTCTTACCTGAGATTCCCGCGGTGATCCGCTGGGCTCGCTCAATCACGCGCCTGGCCGAGGGTTTTAGGACAATATATATATATATGGTAAAGGACAATGATTGCATTGGGACCACCAACGCGTTCTGATCCGGGCTTCGGCTTCCAGGCAGACACAAACGTGTTTCCCACAAAAGCGCTTCGCTGCGCGTGAAAATATATTCTAAACCACCTTTAGCGGGCGCTATTAGCTATTACAAATCAACGAAATATAGCTCGATTAGCTTATCAAATCACAAGACACCGAATTTTTCGTGTGCTCATTACAAATTTTCTTTCTACTCTGTCAAGTGTCATCTGTCAAAATCGTTGACAGCCCACCGACACGGTGTTGCAAGTAAATATAAAAACTCGGGACGTAACAGTGAAAGACAGACAGAGTTACATTCGCATTTATAATATTAGTATGGATGGATATGGATAGCATTTTGGGGGTATGCGGAACAGGGTGTAAAGTCCCACAAACCTCCATAGAAAAGGGAGGATCCTCCGAGCAGATGGGTGTTGTGTCTGGTCCAGGCAACAGCCCGACGGCGACGGTTGATGTCGGACTGTTGTCTACGTTGAAATCAGTGTATGCCAGTGGCTTTGCCAAAAGTGGAAGATATCGGACGGACACGTACCACCGGATTTAAATTTAGGTAGATGGCCTTGGTCTACCCGTATTCCATTTTTATCCAAAGCCTTACAGCCATGAGGTAATTAACAAACATCCAAACATCTAGAGTTTCACATAATATTCATTGTAATTGGGATAATAATGAAGGATAGTTAACAACCTACGTGACAGTTCGTAGAGATAAACCAAAATATTAGTCTCCCGAAGAAAATTGGGATGGGTGTTGATTTTACGTCAATACTTCTAAATACTTTTGTGTTTTATATTGATGCAATACAAAATATTGCGCACACATTGCCGAAAATTCGATCTTCACAATATGGACACAAGAACCTTAAGACGGTGGGTATCTTCTACACAACAAAGGGTTTATCGCCTCTATTGGCGCAGGCTTTTGTGACACTAAGACACCTCTTAAATAAAAAAGGAGCGTCCACGAACAATGGAAGAGAAATTATTTTAGTTTCCAGTGATGTC
Organism: Orthosia cruda; assembly: GCA_964057195.1. Classification (NCBI taxonomy): domain Eukaryota; kingdom Metazoa; phylum Arthropoda; class Insecta; order Lepidoptera; family Noctuidae; genus Orthosia; species Orthosia cruda. Next base: position 17,065,494 of record OZ059846.1, on the reverse strand, counting down.
TAGATTCGTTTTGTAGCGAAAATACATGCATTCTTCTCGTCTTTATTGTAAAGTTTGATTAAACTTTCAACTATTGCTTAAGCGATGGTGTCAATGAATAAATGCCAGTGTTTGAATTATCTCTCTCATTCAAAGACCATTTACCATTTATACGTCTACTAGGTAATCGTGCTTGCTTGCGTACCGTCGACCTCTTCACCGCTTACCATCAGGTGAGACAATGGAGAAACGTGAGTTGATCAACAATAAAACAAAAAAATAAATAAAGAATTTATAAAATTATTTCTTTCGTCACGAGCCAGCTTGTAACTCGAGGTCGCCTGAAGGAAATTGTTCAATAAAATCTTTGATGGATCAAGTGTGCTCTTAAAATATGCTTGTTCTCTCCTGATTTGAAGGGTGATTGGTTGTAGAGAGTAGGGAACACATACCGATTAAGAATTCCACATTTTTGTCGTCAAAATGAACGTGGAGGTAAAACACTGGTACGACTTTTCGTACAATCATCGTTTCAGCCGAAAGACCTGCTGGGCCTATGCCTACCCCAAGCATCGTCACATTGACCGGTCTAGCGTGTTTCACTTCCAGCTCATTCCTATGGCCTTCACCAGGTCATCGGTTCGTTGGGATAATTTCTATGAGATCTTCTCATCAAATCCTTACTTGATAACAATAGGAATACCTCCAGAGTATACCCTTTCATCCATAATTGCTAAAGTAATCGCGTAAAAAACATACAGTCGAATTGTGAACCACCTCCTTTTTTAATTCTGTTGAAAACAGGAGGCGTAGTAACTGAGTCTGGCCTTGTTTAATCCTACGGAGAAATTAAGTAAAGTTTGAAAGCTTGTAAAGAATTTATATTAAGTATTCCTGTAATTCTGACTAATAAATTATTATTAAAGTTTAATCGACGATTATTTAGCTGGAAGTGGGCAATTAATTTAAAGTCTAGATTTTGTGGGATTAATAAATGTTTCTGTTTAGTCATGTTAAACAAAAGATTTTCATTTTTGTCATTTTACTTATAGTGAGATTGAATACGTAGTCATCATCATCATCATATCAGCCGAAAGACGTCCACTGCTGGACATAGGCCACCCCCAAGCGTCACTACATTGACCGGTCCCGTGCGTCTCGTATCCAGCGGATCCCCGCAACCTTCACCAGGTCATCTTCACTTTTATTCAGTACAACAGCATTAAAAAAGGCAGAGATTAAATTCCACTGTCGTAGGAGTTCAAGGCTAAATAATAACAACTGCACGGGTCAATCTTCAAGAGTTAGCAACGCTTGACGAGTGCGGTCCGTGGATGAGAGACCAACTTTAGAAAGCATGATTGCTCCGTACCTCGGCAAACAAGTTAAGCTGTTGGTCTCGGCTATTATTTCTAGATCTTTGACTGTCGTTACGGTTAGTCAAAAACCAGAAGATCCAACAACAGTCTTGCCAAGGAGTTTATCTTGTTACTCAGTTACTGGGTTGTAGATTGTAGGTCTCGTTCGCACAGAACATCCGTATCTCCAGGATCTTTTTAACAGATCCGTCGCCACTGGAGGTGGTGTTCACACCGCATTTACAGTACAGTTTTAAAGGATCCGTTGCTTTTCCGCACCACATTTACAGTACCTTTGATACTGGGGATAATTATCACATCACATTTACAGTACCTTTGCTACTGGGGGTAATTTTCACACCACACTTACAGTACCGTTGCTACTGGGGGTAATTATCACACCACATTTACAGTACCTTTGCTACTGGAGGTAATATTCACACCATATTTACAGTACCCTTGCTACTGGGGGGTAACTTATTTTCACACCAAATTTACAGTACCGTTGATACTGGGGGTAATTTTCATACCACATTTGCAGTACCCGCACGTGAACGGGCACGCACCTGTAAAATAATGGTACTGTGAGGACTCTGCTTAACTAGAAGGCAACCTACTTGCCTATAAAAAACACTGGCAATTGGTATTACTTAAAAGGTAAATGAATTTCGAATAGAAAATAAGTGAATATGTTTTTGATGGTCAATTCTAGTGTAGCCGCCCAGAAGGCAGGCATATTGTAAAATTCTTACTAAATATATGAGCTATAAAAGTAATATATCTACTTATTTGTTAACCTCTGACTACGCCTTCTACATTTGGTGGATGCTCCGGGTACAGAATCCCAGAAGAATAGAAAATATAAAAAATAAATACGCGTGTATACGGCGTACAGTATACGTAGTAAGTGAGTGAAAAACGTTGAAAGTGTTAAATGACGGAAGTTCGCGTGTGCATGGCGATATACAGTGCACGAAGCCGTATCGGCGTAAATAAAGCGAGATAAGTTTTAACAGAGAGGGTTGTTACCTCTTATTCCCTCTCTTAAGCGGATGGAAATATAAGGAAGAGTCGGAATAAAGCTAAGTGGTTTTATTATTTTGTGTAATTGAGCATAAAAGGCTAGCATGATGAATGATTATTACACAGGAACGAACGGGTATTGTCTAGAGGAATTTTTAACCGAATTCAAGTCAGTGGCCGAAATAAATGAATGGAGAGAGAGCGACTACAGCTTGATCTTGGGAGGATTCCTGCAGGGGGCTGCATATTATTTTTACCGAATGATTTTTAAATATGACATGGACTTTGAAGTGTTATGCGATCGCTTGAGGAGTGAATTCTCTATATTTCACCGCAGATGCCGTTATTGCGAACAGCGCATAATAATTGCTAAAATAAAAGCAGATAAAAAACAACCTGATGTATTGTGTGAGGATGTTAATACACATTTATTTTCTAGTATCGTGATTAAGGACAAACAAACACAAAACAATATTCAGTGCAGTGAGAAAAGCGTTGACCACATTGACGGAGAAGGCGACGCAGTTGATGGCAATGGCGATCACACCGACGGAGGGAGCTGTATGATCGAGGACGAAGGTGACCAGACCAGCGGAGATGACGGCCCCGTCGATGTCCAGTTGGAGGTGGAGGCTGTGTTCCAGGGCGAGCGCGCGGACGGCCCGGCTGACGAGGAGTTGGACTCCCTATCCAACAGCGAGTGCCTGGACGAGGGTATTGTGATGTGTCGGTCAAGTCCAATTGTCTCCACTAATTCCATTTGTCTTGCAGAGAACAATGAAAAGATTTCGTCGGAACAACTAGTTGTGGTTCTATCGGGACACCAATATGTCTCGGATATTAAAATGCATAAGAATCCCATTGATTTCAACCATAAAATTGAAAATAATATTGAAATTTTTCAATCTGACATAAAACAAAATTTTATAAAAATCATTTTGAAAAGAAATATTTTGACAGCCTTTAAGAAAAGTTTTTCTAGAAATAAATCGAAGGAGATCGAGGAATCGTACGAAAATTAAAAGAGTATTTAGAAAAGGTTCTTATTCCGCCAACATAAATTCAAAGAAGGCGATCAATAGAAAAATTATTCGAATTAAATACAAAAGAATTTTTAATAAAATTTCTTGTGGAGCAAGGTTTGGTTCAAGTAAGATTACTATGATTGTTGTAAGGAAAAATTCACATCATATTTTCCTTAGATGGAACGTTGTACAAAGATTTTTGCATTGCGAATACATAAAGCAATTCGAACTCGTAAAATGCAAATTATGGAAATTTTATAGAAAGAAGATTAGGTATAAAGTTTTGTAAATAATGTATTTTTGCAAAATGATTTATTTAATTTTGTGCTTTATTAACCAATGTTTTCTTTTCACGTCGTGCAAATGAATACGGACACCTTAGAAGGAATTTGCGATGCGCGCTGGACATCGAATGAAACTAAATGCGATTAATTATTTGAATGATTATCTGTATATGTATTCATGAAATTAAATATTCCTCTGTCTTGTCTTTATTTACTAAATAGGATTGGCTTTCGAAATTGCTGACGAAGTCCAAATACAAATCCATAAGAACTAAGCCAGAAACAGTCAAAAATAAATAGAAAAGTCTTTTAAGCAAATAAATGTTTTGAAAGCAGAGATGTCACGGTAAGAAATGGTTTGACACGTAGTCACACTGATAATACAAAAAAGGACAGTGTCAAAACCTTGTCAAAAGTAAAGCATAGTTTTCATTATAAGAATTGGTTTGACATATAGTGCTATAGACAACATAATACAGCACAGTGTTCACACCATAATTAAATTTAATTATACTCTATGCGCCGTATTAGCCACAGATTAGTTAGGCCGGACCATAAATGGAAGTATAAAACTATGTATAACTATGTATTGTATAAAGGCCATACCGATTAGTTAGAAAATTATCTGATGTAAATTATGTAATTATATTTTAAAAAAATATAGGCGGTTTTGGGACCTAGTACATGTAAATAGATTAAACCACAAATAGATTAAAACCTTTTTAATGTTAGAGTAGTAGTATAGTTAGAGTGAATAAGAGATAGGTTTCAATAGATAAGAATAGGTTAAGGTTTCCATATAGGAAGAGGCCCGTTGTCAAATAAAACAAAAATATATAAATGACAACTATTAAATTTGACATATTGAAGTTAATAGGGATGGGAAAGTAGGAAAAAATGTATCGATAGTATTCTTATCGATATTCTCAAGTAGTATCGATATTTATAATTAAATTAGTTCTTTCCGTTGCATGTGCTGATGATGTGCTGATGAGTTGTGAGCCGCAGGGGGAAGAAGAGGCTGGCAACGTTGGCCACGCATCGAAGAAATGTTTTTTGGTTATGCGATTAAGGCATAGGCACAAGCCAGGGTAATAGTATACCACCAGTGGGTTTCTTAAAGTAACAGTCATAACTGAAACCGACTTTGCTAACGGGGCATAGCCTTTGCAAAGGATGTCGAGTTGACATCATTGGTCCAGTTTATGTCTGATGTTTAAAATAATAAATGCATTTATAATAATTAACCCTGGTGCAAGCTCTATGAATAGGATTAGAAATTCGATGCGATCCAGCCTTTCCTTCTCTGGCCTGATAAACGCACGAGATCGAAAAATTGTATCATATTTGAATTTTTGAGATTAAACCCCATCCGGGTCGATGTGAGTTGACGCGTCATTCTTGTTAGTGTTGGGAGGACGCCTTGTTCCTTTTTCAGAGGTTTTGGTCAAGGAGGTTCAAGCATGACGGCGTAGATTTGTTAGTGTGTGTGTGCACGTTAGCTGAAGTTAAAAACACATATCGGAGCGTCCGATAACTCGTTAGTAATGATTAAGCCTTCCCCTTTTAAGGGTCGTACCTCAATTGTAAATGTGATTCCTCTGTTAGGTAAATATTCGAGTTAGGATAAGGTAGGATTCATGTAACCTTTCAAGACATAGAATAGAAGCACTTCATATAATTCTGCGCGTCTATTCGTAGGGGCGTAGCTCATCTGAGGACTCTGCTTAACTAGAAGGCAACCTACTTGCCTATAAAAAACACTGGCAATTGGTATTACTTGAAAGGTAAATGAATTTCGAATAGAAAATAAGTGAATATGTTTTTGATGGTCAATTCTAGTGTAGCCGCCCAGAAGGCAGGCATATTGTAAAATTCTTACTAAATATATGAGCTATAAAAGTAATATATCTACTTATTTGTTAACCTCTGACTACGCCTTCTACAGTACTCAGCTGCATCCGGTTAAAAAAAGAAAGAAAGAAAATATATATATTTATGACCCGCACAAGAGACACGAGAAACACGGCGGTTACACTAGTAGCCGACCGTAATATGTTTGGGCAAAGAACACAAATTAATTGATTAGATTTCATTGACATATCTAACACAAGATGAACTCCGCCCCGCCCGTATCAAATAAACCAAAGCAATTTGGATCCACATCGTTTCCCTTAGGCTCATGGAGTTAATCTGGGTACTAAATAAAAAGTTACAAACTACTAATTACGAGGATCTGGCAAAGTATAGTTTCCTGAAAGTAGTAAAAAGTTCTCCGAATAGTGGATGGAAGGAAAAGTTCAAAGTACCTTTTCTAGTTAATAGCTGTTCGGTTGGCAAACTATAGCAGTTTTCTTTGAATTATCAGCATCTTCTTTTTTCGATGGCAAATATAAAAAATAATTTGTGTTTGGCCGAGAATTCAACTACGGTAACACCATTCGGTGAGTCATAAGGGCTGCGCACGTGCAGGTGATAGGGCATGCTCTAATATGAGGTTAATACAATCCATTGTTAAAATTATAAAATCAATATTGTCCATCAAAAGATATATTCATATTCTTCTATATAACATGCTTGAACAGAATTAATTTATCTCTTAATACCACAGCCTTCTGAATTAATCCATTTCAGTTGCTTTGCAGCTTGTTTTATGAGGAGATTTGGAAAGCTATTTCCTGTTCCAGCCATATATATTTAGTCACATATAATTTCTATGAATTGAAAAGGAATGAGGATACCTGCACTTGTATAGATACAAATAAATAAAATAGAAGTGTCTGTTTGTAATGTTACAATAGCAGTTTTAAGTTAGACTACTTTTACATTAGAGAAATAATTAGAAATCCACTTCAAATAAAATAAAACCATGCTTATATTACAAGTTTAACGCGGGCGATGTCGCGGTCAACAGCTATAATGAATATACGAGGAAAGGTCTAAGCGTTCGCGAAATATTTATCTACTATTTAAGGAAAATATGCCGTAAACCTTTTGATCTCCATATGTAAGCCTGAAATCTCCTCCTTGAGAAGGCTTAGTAACTAATACTCGTATCTTCTTTGTATGAGAAGAGGCCTTGCAGAGGGATAGCAAAAGGCTGGTTTTATTATTTGTTATCTGTATATCGGCGGATTTTAACAAATGGTTCGCTGTGAGTGATAATATATCAGACTCGATTTAAGATCAATCGTTTAGATTTCTATTATTAGATACCTTAAGAAACAAGTTAAATTTCAAAATTTTAAGACCCTCGATACATTTTTATTTCATGCTACATAATTTATCTAGAACATAGTAGACACGCTTCGATCGACAAACTATTGAACACATAATTATGACACGATATCTTGCGAAAACACCCCGATTCAAACAGTAAAATGCCCATAACTTTTAAACGGCTGAATGATTTTCATCAAATATAGCTAAAACACTCTCCTTATAGTGAACTTTCAAACAAAAAAAACTAAATCAAAATCGGTTCATCCGTTTAGAAGCTATGGTGCCACAGACAGATACACAAATACACAGGTACACATGTCACCCAACTTTTGTCGTCGGTGGTTAAAATCACAATCACCAATTAGAGATTTCACAAATAATTTTGGTCAAACATTGTGATTAGACAACAAATGAAAGTGAGAATTAATAATTACCCACAAATTACTCTACTCTAACCTTCATTTATCAACTCTCCACCTTTTCAAAGGAAATTTATTCCTTCCATATAATTCACAGCATTTGAGGACTTTAACAAACTCTCCATCGGAGAAAGAGGCTTTTAACTTCAGTTATTTTCGACACAAAATAATATTTCTCTAGCCACACAAAAGCAGACAAATTAAGTTCTTGCTTCTTACACAATAATGCCCACAATAGCATCCAGTCATTGCCATCTCTCAAGTGAAATGATTTCACAATAATAATTTTGCCAACGTAAGTCTGTATTTAAGCTCCCAATGCGGAAATGTATTTTAAAATAAGATTGAAATGTAACGGTATTTAAATTCAATTTAAATATAAGTCCGTAGTAAAAGCCGAGTATTTTGACCACTCCAATTGAATCCGTAGTTATGTGTATAAAATATTCTAGAATAAAGTCCAATTGATCGATACAAGAACTTTCTACAATTATTAAAACCTCTTTAAAAGTAACGTTTTAGTTTCTCAGAGGCAAAGACAAGACAAAGATTATTTTTCTAGAGTTTCCAAAATTGATTTATGTCAATCTTCTGTCACATTCGAATAATCTCTGCATTTACAAATTGAAATTTACTAAAATGTTTAACAGAAAAAGCGATGCTTGAAAATAAAGAACCTACACAGCCATCACCGCCGATTTATCAATGATCACCGAAAGGTGCTCCTGCAAGATACGATTCCTAGCTCTAGTTGTGAACACCGGTGACCTTATCAATGAACGAACCACGTACACCGCTACCTGGCACCACTCCTTACTGGCACCAGCAGCTATCTTCACAACATACATCATGATTGGTACCCTAATCAGTTGTGAGAAACATACTTCGAAGTTCCTCTTCGCGTACTCGCTTGTTGCTTGCTCCATCTTACAAGGTGCATTATCAATATCTGTGTTTCAAGAGCTGAAGAAAGTTGGGAAGGCTAGTACTGCGCTCATTTTAAATGCTGTCTTACCGATTTTTACTATGTTGCTGTTGGCAGCCGATCTAGTGATTGTATTGCTGTCCAATCGAGAACCGCTAATGCTACCTCTGTCTCCATCTATGACAAGGGAGGTTTCGATTGCCCGCAGTATTTGATTTTTTATTTATTTTAGTTTCTTATCAGTGTATTTTGTAGTTTTATTAAATTATTTTTAATGTATTGTGGCTTTGTATCTTTTCTTGCAATTAACTTTATTCAGAAGTTAGAGAATGAAAAAAACACCAGTTAACGACAAAAACATTTTAAAATAATGGGAGAATATTTGTATTTAAGCTGTGGTGGCCGATTGGTAACAGCCGCGACTTACAAGTTGTAGGTCGTGGGTACGAACTTAGGCAGGCGCTTTACTTTGTGTAAATTATTTCATCACCACTGCTCTTAAAATGATCAAGGAAACTATTGTGAGGAAACCGGCATGTCTTGAAACCAAACAATCGTGGACATGTGTCATCTACCAACCTGCGCCGGTTCCTCGTGGTATTTACAGCTCACTCCCTCTCACAGCTAGGAGACCTCTGTCACAGCAGTGGAGACGTTACAGACTGACTATGCTTTGGGGTAAAATTTCACCGCAGATATAAACCGTTAATTTGGTCCCTGTGCCGACCGCACTCATGAATTCCGGATCTAATTTTGGCTTACGAGTCCAATGTGTCCGAAATCGAATAAGACACAAGGGTGGTACGGTTAATGTAATCTCGCCTAACAATGTCGGGTCAAACATTCTATTTTTGGAACTCTGGATGTGGTCAAGTGTATAATGTCCAGAGAATGCGATATGGATGGATTAATACATGCAATTCTTGTTAAGAATGTTACTTCAGTTGAAATACAACATGTAGTTCAGATATTGTGAAAGAAAATGTTGTGAATTCAGTCGTGATGTTATGTTTTAGTATGTTCATACTTCTAATGGTTCTCTCTCGTAGATACAATGACCGATAATGACACTTCATCGTTCATTGCCCTGTTCATAAGGGGCGTCAAATGTAGCCTGTAACTAATTAATTATTTGATGACCAAAATGACCCATAATAATAGGATGTTCTCAATGAAAAGGAGAGTTTTTCTAGGCGAGCTTTTCAAACGCTTGGTTAACGTAATATGCGTATCAGTCTTTTTTTTTAATATTTTTATGGAACGAGATCCCAGACGCCCCAGACTTTACTCATAGCAATCTACACAAAAACTGTGGGATTGCGTAGTGTTAAAGTCATCACATTCTAAGAAGTCCATTGACGTTTCTCATTTTACATGCCGCGATAACTTTAACTATGTAAGAAATTCATAATCCTAATTAATTACTATATTACCCATCTATCTTTAAAAAATGAATCCCTATTTCCCTTGGTCACGGCATCACGCGTGAACGGCTGGACCGATTTCGCTTATTCTTTTTTTGGTGTGTTTGTTATTGTTAGGAGAAGGTTCTTATGAAAAAAAAATGGAAAAAAAAACCGTACCAAGTAGGGTAGGTATGTAGGTAGGGTATGGTAGGTAGGGTAGTGTAGGGTAGGTAGGGTAGGGTAGGTAGCGTAGGGTAGGTAGGGTAGGATAGGGTAGGTAGTGTAGGGTAGGTAGGGTAGGGTAGGTAGGGTAGGTAAGGTAGGGTAGGTAGTGTAGGTAGGTACTATATATGTAGGTAGCGTAGGCTAAAAGTTTGCCGGGTCAGCTAGTACACTATAAAAAACGAGTATCATAACCAAGCATCAAGATTAATTATTATTAAATTAAAATGAGAAACGTCAACGGACTTCTTAGATTGTGACGACTTTAGTATGCACTTTGACCGTTCGTATACTTGCAAGATTGGGCCGATGGCCAATTTTCAGCTATCTGTTGCTAAAGGTAAGTACGTAAAAATCGTACTCACTTTAAATGAACTATCCGAGCTGATTTTATGGATATTGTACAGAATAACGTTAGAAATTAGAAATCAATACTGCCAGGCATTTTCCATCAGGCGGTTATTTCTACCAGACACGTCAAGTTTTGTAAAAATAGTAGGTTTAGGGATTTCCAGATTGGCCACTGCAGTTTGTCCAGGGTGTCCGGAGTGATGACCTATGGTGCCTTCCGGACCGTAATGTTGAATTTGTTAAATGCCGAATTCCCAAAATGTTGAATTCTCAAAATGTTGTATCCCAAAATGTTGATTTTGGAAAATGTTGGCTTTGCCAAAAGTTGAATTTGCAAAATGTTGAATTGCCAAAATGTTGAATTTGCAAAATTATGAATTGTTAATCCCAAAATGTTGAATTTGAACTGTAAATTCCAAAATGTCTAGTAGTTAGGCCTCGTTTCTGGAAACGTGGGTTGTGACACGTCGCGTTGAGCGGTGCGGACCGCACTAAATTCAAACATGTGGCGTTGTATGAGAGCGTTTACGGAGAAGCGATGGAGTTTACGTAGAAGCGATGCAACGCGAGACGACACGCTGCACACGACGCGCGACGCCCCGCGTCTTCGTAAACGAGGCCTTATCGGACCAATTGGACATCAATGTTGAGGTCCTTCAGGGGTCGGTACTCTCAGCAACATTATTCTTGCTGCACATTAACGATCTGCTAAAACCTTTAGGTATGCAGAAGTCAACACTATTGCTGAGACATACTTGTCCAATGCACGGGCTACCGAGCCGCAGATCCAATCTCTCTGTGAGGCCGTGGTGGAGCGTTTGAACCTGTCCTTGCAGGCAGTCTCCGAATGGGGCGATGCCATTCTGATCAGGTTTAATACTGTTAAAACCCAGGCGTTTTGTGCCGCTAAAAAGAGCCAATTTCACCCGGCTCCAACTTGCCGAGATTTAGCAAACTCTCTTGGGGTTTTTTTTTGAGAAGTGTAAATTTTTGTTTTATCCTACTCCTCCTTTATTTTTCTGATTATTTTGTTGCAGGATCCAAAACAGTAAAAATCCAACCTCCTGGACTTCATCGACCTTCATTGCCTCGGCGCGTTTCTGGTGGTCGCCACTGTTGATTCTGGCATTCAGGAGTTGCAGTGGTTTGGGAATAGTGAGGCGGGATTGCCGAGATTTGACCGTGCCAATAACGGGCCAGCTTGAGCTTTTTGGCGTTACATTGGCATCGACTCTCAATTTTGGCTTACACATTTATTCAACGGCTCAGCTGACTGCCAAAAAGTTGGGATCCTTGCAAAAGTGAGACGATACTTCACACTGGAACAGCTGCTCAACTTGTACCAAGCGCAAGTTCGATCATGCATGGAGTACTGTTCTCATATCTAGGACGGTGCCAAATTACCCGCTTGATGCACTAGAAACGATTGAAAAGAAGGCCGAAAGGCTCACTTTCCGATCGATTTTAGAGAATAAAAAAAAATGCAAAATGTTACCATGCAGAACTAGGGGAAATAAAAAATCCTTCCCGTCTCACTTTGAGTTTTATGCCACTTTTTCCCCATGTTGCGAGTTGATATTGGCTGTTGGCTCATCGACCAACCTCGTTGTGGAAAAGGGCAACAAAATGACGAAATTAACAAAATCTACCCGACCATAATATTGAATTCGGGATCATGGTCCCGGAATTAAATACTATGCGAATTCAACATTGTAGGATTAGTTTAAAACAACATTTCGGAAATTCACCATTTTGCAAATTCAACATTTTGGGATTAACAGTTCAACATTTTCCAAATTCAACATTTTGGGATTCAACGTTTTGAGAATTCAACATTCACATCGGTTAATAATTGTCCATATATTATTATATGGACAATTATTAACCGGGCGCAAAATATACTGAATGGACGACTATTGTACTAAGTAAGTAACTATTTACTCAGTTTGAGTAATACCTTTTAGGAGGTTTTTGTGAGCTGCGGTAATAATATTGTTATAATACTCACAGTGGATCTTTGTGTCTCTGAAGTTGGTTTTGACACTTAACGCGCAAGAAACAGTAGAACTGCATAGAGTAAGCGAGATAGGATGATGCGACAAACGTAAGCGAGTGAAAGAGACAGTTATACAATGATAACTTCACTTTCAATATTGACACAAAAATAGCTACTGCGCAGGCTCTTGCAGCCAATTCAGAGACACAAAGATCCGTTGTGAGTATTATACGTACTTTAATTGTATTTGGGATACTATTTTTCAATTTTAGCATATTATTCTTTTGAAAATAGCTGAACAACCATCGAGGCGACATCGCTGTGCAGCGCGGGAGTTCGGTTGTATTCGTGTTCCCAACGAATTAGTCTGGACAACCCTGACACGGATAGGTTATGTTCGAAGGGGATGACGGGAGCTGAAGTGAGCGAACAAAGCGAGTGAACTTAGCTCCCGTCATCTCCTTCATGTTAGGTTACTTTAGACCCTGCAGACAGAAAAAGGAGCCCCGCATAACGGGGCTCCGTCGACAAACTTTTATTTTCAAGTCGCTGTTTTAAACATTTGTATATTTTACCCACTGTTTGTCGCTCATTTAGTATTTCAGTAAGCCGTATTCAGTATTTTTTACACCTTTATTATTATTTATTTTTTTGTACGGAAGATATTTATTGAAACATAATTAAATACAATTGAATATTCTAAAAAAAAATACCTATATACAAATATAAAGGGGAGACGGAAAAGAGCTCATTGTCCATCAAAAAATTCGTCCACATCGAAGCCAATGGGAAACGCGCCCAGAACGCTGGCAGCATAGCCACGTTGAATGGTAATGCTGGCACCTTTAATTTCAATTTATTTTCGCTCGTTTAAATCACAGAACAGGAAAAACGCCTTCAAATACTATTATTATTATATCTAGATGCTTAGATAAATTCACATCTGTATACTCGTATGGCTTAGAATGATGTTCCAAATTTGAAATTTTATTATTATTATTTTCAGCCTGTTCTATCCACTGCAGGGCAAAGATCTCCCTTTGACAATTTTGTATTATTACGTATATTTGTATCCGTGTTGGTCCGCTGGGAAATCGCATAACACTGTGACTCTACAATTTCATCCTGCCTGTCTGTCTGTCCGGCCGCATGTCACAACCGTTTTACTCGAAATTCACATTCTTTGTTTTGTGTAAACATAAGTGTACATTACAGAGCATTCAACCATCCACACATTTCATTTTAAACTTGGACTTAAAATTACCGTGAATTGTATTATTTTATGTGTGTTCTGTTGCGATAAGTATAGGATAAGTTGTACTCATTAAGTACTCATACCTACTTTCCTGTTGCGAGTAAGGAAAATCATAAAAAAATGCTTCTGTATATCCAATTAAGCGGGAATATGTTGCACAGTAGTAAGATAAAGTCCAAATAATAATGTCAATCAATACTTTGGTAGAGTCTGGTCGTAAAGGTTAGATACCAGTACAAGATATTTCTGAACTAGCTATAATCCAGCACTCGCGTTACACAGCTAGTCAAATATATTAAATAAACTCGCTCACCCAGCGAAGCCATTTTTTCAAATAATCTTTAGCCTCGCGTTTGACCACTATCTCACCTGATGGTAAGCGATGATATGGTCGACGGTGAGGCACACTGGCCTAGAAAAAACCCATTCACTCTTGACTTAAAAAACCCTAGATAGGCGTCATAAAAAGCAATGATTATTGTCAAATTATAAGGCAATAGTAACTCTTATATTCTTTACAGTAATTTCCTCCACTAAAATCAATCAAATTGCCAGCTATTACCGAAAGTTTCCTTCAAAAAAGCTTGTAATATGCCTTAGGTGGATATGCCAAGATAATAATATGAAAGAACTCCAATCGTCTCGAGAAAATAAGTAATACCCTGAAATAGCTTCAAATCATAGGAAGTAAAAACTGTCAATATGATGATCCAATGTGTAGTTGAGTCGGAAAACATGTCTTGGAATGTCATACTACGTAGTAGTAGGTGGCGATAAAAAAAAACATCTTGTCTCCACCCATGGGCATCATAAGTTGCGCGATCACGACTCACCACCCTTCGTATTATAAAAATAAATTACAATTAATTTAAATTTAGAATAGTGTGATTAACAAAAAAGAAATCATATTTTATTGACAGATATTGATTAAAGTACAGTAATTTTTAAAATATCTTAAAAAGCACCCACGTTTTTTTATAATATTTTTTTTTGTTATTCACTCTATTCTTAATTATTGCATTGTCATCGGTCTTTGTAAAGTGTGCAAAGTTTCAAATTAATCCGACGTTTAGAAGGGGATGAAAATCACGTTTAAAGATTCCATTACATAGATACCTACATAGATTCATACATATCAAGCAAATAAAAGCGTGTTAATAAGTAAATTAAATGAAAAATCTTCAATAATATCATTTAACTCGTCCAAAATAACAATCGTGAGAACAAACTAAAGTACACAATTAACAGTGAACAATATTATATTATCGTTAACGCCTAGCATTTACTGGGGCAACACTTTTATTAGGAGGAAATTAAAAAACCAGTACTGTAAAACCGATAACGAATCAATTTAGTTAATTATATCAGTTTGTTTAGTACAATACGTTGCACGTCTATATTATTAATTTTAATTAAGTGTATTTAATAGTATTACAAAATAAGATTTTCTCTTGTTAATATACAAAAACATATTGCCGTTGTTTTGTTTTACTCTTTTGTCCATGGACCACGAGTTTGGCTACGAACGTAACCATTTATCAAGATTATTGTAAGTAACCTTTCCTTATTTTAAGTATAAATGTGGATGGCTAAAGAGTTGTAGATATACCAAAGAAATGTCGGAGGATTGTGTGAATGATTACTTCTGGGGGTTTACCATAAGCTCTTAGAGTAACCTAGTAAATAACCTTATTTTGAGTGTGCTTAAAGGATAGATTTATACAAGTCATTTACATCTGTCCTTTACACAGTTACAGTTCATAAACAATGAAACCTCTGAATATTGTATATATATTGTAGCTATATATAAAGTGGATTGAGGGAAAAATTTAACTTTGCCGTTGGAAAACTGTTGTCCTCATACATCCACATAAGACCCGGTCAGTTTACCAAGTGTAAATAAGTAAATAATCTTTATTTTCTGGTTTTAGGATTTTTCCCTTTACTTGTGTTATAAGTCATAGCTTCTTGCCAAATTTCATGGTTCGTCAACGGGAAATACTCTAAAGGTTTTGATTATTCGAAAAAAAATATGACATATATGGCGATATCTTTTGATTCCGTTATTTTAGAAGTTTTTTTTTAGTTGCAAGGGGTTGCAGACTTGAGTATAATTTCAACTTGATTCCATCAGGCGTTCCAGAGAAAAAGATCTTGACACACGGACAGACAGACATCGAATTGATCTTATAAGTGTCTTTGTTTCCTTTTGAGGAACGGAACCCTAAAAATGCCACCCATAATAAAAAAATTGCAAATTTTTTTGGGCGCCATCTTTTATTTTAATATCCAGTTCAATTCTGGTTTAATGATTCGCGCAATTGGATTTTCACAAATGTCTTTCAGGCAAGTCCATTTGCGCAAGTTAGTTTCGCGAAAATGTATTTCGCGCAAGTATCCTGCCAGATAGATCATTGGGTAACAGTATTTTGATGCCTCACTATAGTTTATATGGTGTTGAACAGACCAAACCAAACTACTTTTTTATATTCAATACCCTGTTTGAAGCAATTGACTTACTGGAACATAGCAAAAAGATACATCATTAATTATGTACATTTATTTTAAAATCCAATCATTGATTTTCTTTAATCGTTTCAGATGTCGAAAATTTCGAAGTGAAGAAAAACACAGTGAATAATGACAAGATAAGGTGAAGATTATTGGGCCAGCAGATCGTTACTAAATAACTTTAACGAAATGAAAATTAAGCTTTGCCCATCAAAGATCTTGTGTTCGTCACTCCTAGTAGCTGAGTGGAGGAAACTCTTGGAAATTTCAAACGAGACTGAGAAGAAAAACTTGAATGTAAGATATTGTTGAAATGTTACAAGAATGTGTGAATGTTCTACTTTCAGCATCGTTTTTTTTGGATATTTGTTTTTTGATCTGCTACAAAGGATGCACGAAGGTTTTAAAATGCTAGCATTATTTCATTAATATCAATATTTTTTTATTTTAATCATTGCAATTAAATTTAACTTTATTTGTATTATATGTTTTAGACAAAATCTAAGTGCAAAGAGTAAAAGAACTGAAAACGTATTTGCCCTTGATTTTACAGCCAATCCAACGCAAAAACAAACTATTTGGTTACAGGTCCCACCTGTAACCTTGGTCTGGTCTGGATCATTCTCTAAACATCTCACTGTGAAACTAAGGAGGAGTGAACTTAATGTGAACTCTCATTCCTCCTTGTTTGGATGGATTGCAACTCACTTCATGTTTACTCCACTTAATTTTTCAAGGTTAGATATTTACATAATAGCACTGTACGGACCAGCACCTGTAGCCAAGTTGAGTATCTACAATCAATAACGTTAGTAGACCATACAATTAGAAGGCGTTAACGATTGTAGAAAGAGATTCGATACGAAACGTTTGTAACTTCGCTAGGGGGCTGAACCCACTTAGATGATTCACAATAACCACATCGATTTTGTTTGGAAAACTTTAGAACAAATGTTCTAAAGTTTTCCAAACAAAATCGACTAGACTTAACCACAGTGCGAAATTCATTGTGTGAGTAGGTACTCCACTATGTTAGTATTTACTAACATAGTGGAGTACCTACTCACACAATGTCACACTCCACTATGTTAGTATAAAAACACATACTAAAAACACGTACAAACTCACACTCCACTATGTTAGTATTTACTAACATAGTGGAGTACCTACTCACACAATGAATTTCGCACTGTGGTTAAGTCTACACAATTATAGTTTTTTCAGATTTATAGTCTTACCAATATATTCTAAGGCATTGCCTTTCATTTCAATAAATTGACAGATTCTTTACATTGATCGTGTTTTTTTTCCTGTTGTCATGTTGACTAAGTACTCGTTCACACAGAGGTCCGTTTTACAGGTCCGCTTTATCGTATACGTTTTTATTCGGCGCTGACGTATGTAGTTGTATGAGCAATTTCACACAAATGAGAGTGTGCCGAATCCAGTAAAAAATGCCGATTCGACAAAATATACAGCAGTCCGTTTTACGGGTCCGCTTTATTGTATACGTTTTTATTCGGCAATGGCGTAGGTAGTTGTATGAGCGAGTTCACACACAACAGAATTAAAATACTGATTCGTTTTATCCTTGTAGAAAGTTGGTTGGTGTTAACATTACCCCCAGTAGCGACGGATCCGTTAAAACGGTAGTGTAAATGCGGTGTGAACATCACCTCAAGTAGCGACGGATTCGTTAAAAACGTTACAGAAAATACGGATCTTCTGTGTGAACGTACCCGATAAGTGTGGATAAATTTCCCCTCGCGAGGCCTAACATTCAGACATTTCACCATCCCTTGTAATTTTCAGCACACAGCATTCCTGTCCGAAAAGGCTCTTCCGAAGAGTTTGATCAAGAAATAGTGGAAATAGAACAAAACCACTATGAGGGAAGCAGTTCACAATTCCTTGAGACTGAAACAGTTCCTGAAGGTAGCTGAACTTTTTAGTTATAGTAGCAGGATGGATGTCGACACATGAACGCGACTCTCAGGTTCTATACGCCAAGCAAACTGAAACTAAACCTTATATTGGTGACGTTAGGCAGTGGTGTAGCTTTTAAGAGTAAAGGGGTGCAATGCAACAGGGCCTCAAAACAGCTTTCAATGCCGGAAAACGCCACAAAATTGTCATTCACGTCACCGGAGCCAAGAATAATGAAGAGACCTAGGGCCTCATTCACCGAAAGGGGAGAAATAAAAGAATGAGCGTTAAGAAGATGAGTGAGAGGCCCATTTTCCTTGATGCGCAAGACTCGAAGCCACTTGACGTTATGAATTAAACAGGACATGACATGACACAATCGTTGTACGGGCATTTTGTTGGTCATTATATTTATGTAAGCTGTCTTTACTCTGGCAGAGAAGGCGTGGACCTTCAATGGTTGAGTCTTACGATCATCCATGACGTAATTTTTCGTCAAGTACAAGTGGATACAGACGGATCCTGCGGCGTTTCGTACACGGATTTCGGATTGCTACGTATTTTAAATTTAAATGTCAAGTTTTGAAATGTAAATGATTTTGTATATATTGTTATTTTAATAGAATCTTTATTTTTGTGATCAAAAGACTTTTATTTATAACACCAACCTATTAATGCAATATAAAGTATATTATCACTAGCTTCTGCCAGCGGCTTCGCCCGCGTGTATTATACATATAAACCTTCCTCTTGAATCACTCTATCTATTAAAAAAAAACCGCATCAAAATCCGTTGCGTCATGGTTTTAAAGATCTAAGCATACATAGGGACAGACAGCGTGAGGCGACTTTGTTTTATACTATGTAAGGATAAGGGTAAGGATAATGAAATAGTAGACAAGCGAGTGATGTAAGCTAACTCTCAAAACAAGCGAGCGAAGCGAGCCCACCTTCCATTTTAATAACTTGCATTTTATTATTACGATAGGTTTTGTGATAAAATTCTGTGACAGTCTGATAAAAAACTAACTTATAACCTTTCGTTTTCCTACTAAGGTTGTAACCCGGAAAAAAATAATCTAATAAATCCTGAATTTAGTTCAGGATTTATGGGAATGGACCCGGAATGCTATCGCGATGTACGGTCCGGTCCAAACTCTCCATAATTATGGACACAATGTACGGTAGAACGGACTTGAGTTTACTAGAGGAAGTTGCTCAAAACTTTGCACATAAATTGCACGACATATGGACATAACGGCCGTGGAAACAAGTGGAGCTAGTAATTAACTTTATATTAATCAGTACAAGAAGTAAACGATTCTTTCGCGTTGAAATATGATCACCGTAAAAACTAAACAAGGTACTCGTACCTTCCCACCTAATGTAGCATTGCGCTACAAGCCCTATTAATTTCTTCTTCTCAGAGTAGTCAGATAGGAAACGCCGACCACATCTAGTTTTAAAAAATATGTTCGACATGTAAAAGTGTTTGTACAAACCAACTTACAGAAATAAAATCATTTATCATTTATCAGTTTAGCCTTCTTTATTTAATTGTTTCTGGTTGGTTATATTTTTCGAAGGAGAGGGCACTTTTTATGCTGAAAACGTGACTTACTGAAAATTTATGGCAAAGAAATCAAGAACCAAATTATTGATATTTTATTAACAGCTGTTAAAAGCATCGGTATTATTAGAAATGGCAAGCAAGATGGTCAGACAGACCCGAGACATGACACCCGATTTCTTTGGGTTGGGTTTGGCCTCTCATTTAAAGAAAGCTGGTGACGGCTTTGGGTTATTTTATGAAAATTGGTACGTTTTTTCGTTTCCTACTAATTTTTCTTTGGAATGTCACTTTCGCTGGTATTTCAGACCCTTTTGTTTCGTCATTTTGACTGTCCGTTTCATTGTCTGTAGATAATTATCAGTTGATAGAAGCCGAAATTGGTTTCACCCTCCGGGCAAAGCGCATAATCCTTCGTGGCTCGGTCCATTTTTTTCAACGACCTGACTTTGCTTCAAGAATGCGGCGTGTTCTCACCCCGTAATCCAGTTTTGGAACGATACTACTAATGTCAGATTTTTTCTCGAATGGCTGACGTATCTTTTTATTTACATACAATTTTGTGTTAGAATTAACCCAGTATAGTTTTGTTCAGTTAATTTTTTTAAATAGGGTAAAAGCTGGATAGTTGCCACACTTTTTGAAATCAATCTCAGTACAAAAAAAGCAAAATACTTTATTAGTAAAATTGGCCGGTACTTTGGTTTTTTAACCGACTTCCCAAAAAGGAGGAGGTTCTATGTTCGACTTCAAGTATGTAATTTTTTTTTTTTTGTGTATGTTCACCGATTACTCCGTCAATTGTGGACCGATTCTGAAAATTCTTTTTTGTTTGAAAAGTATGTTCCGAAATTGGTCCCATTTTAATTTGGTGAAGATCTGATGAAGAACTTAAAGTTACCTTACTAACTTGCCTATTAGGTACGTACAACTAAAAAGTGAAAAATAAAAACAACTTTTTGCAAAAAAATACTACCGACTTCCAAATACAAAACTACAAAGTGAAAAATAACTAAATTTTTTGAAGTCGGTGTCCATAACGCAAAAAAATGGTACCTACGAAAAAAAAAGGACTAAAAAAAATTTTTTTTTTTTTTTTTCCTTGCTTATCTTGCAATCGGTTGAAAAACCTTTAGTAGATTTTTTTGTGCGGACGATGAGTTGTGAGGTCCAATCTTCCAGCGAAGAATTGTTTAGACTCTATTTAGTAAAGTCCCATATGTGGTGACGTTTGAGCCTTTTCATGTTTAATGGTTCTCTTAGGGCTACGGCTAAGGTGTTGGTATGTGTCGTTATTCGATGTTTATATGACTGTATCTTTTGTTCTATTTCCTCTTTCACTGTTTTGATTTGTAAATGCTCATGTAGTTCTGAGGTCTTCATGAACCAAGGAGCATTCGATATAATTCTGAGAGCTTTATTTTGGAATCGCTGAAGAATTTCCACATTTGAGTTCCTTGCAGAGCCCCACAGCTCGACTCCGTATGTCCAATAACTACTAAATAAGTACTCTGTTCTCCAGTGACACAGGTGATGCACCGCCCAAGAGCCAGTTCAGTTTTCGGAGCAGGATGTTAAGCTCGTCCCGTTTTTTTTCTATATGGCATTTCCACGTCTGTTTCCTGTCGAGATGCAAGCCGAGGTACTTAGCCGTTGTCCCGTGTGGAAGTGTGTCGTCTCCGAGTTTAACAGGTGGGCAGTCATCTTTTCTGAGAGCAAAAGTCACATGTGTTGACTTGCTAGCGCTAGCTTTAATTTTCCATTCACTCATCCACTTATAGACTTTGTCGAGATGATTTTGTAGTGTAAGTGAGGCCATGTGAGGGTTTTTGTTGTTGCACAAGGCAGCCGTATCATCAGCAAAGGTGGCGGAGAGAATTTCCTCTGACGTTGGTAAGTCTGCTGTGTATATGAGGTAGAGGGTTGGACCCAATACCGACCCTTAGGGTACGCCAGCCTGTATACTGTAGAATTTAGAGTATGACTCATTAATCTTTACCCGAAAAATTCTGTCTTCCAAGTAAGACTTTATAAGTACATACAGGTTATGTGGCAGTTGTTTTTTAACCTTAAACAATAAGCCCTGGTGCCAGACCTTGTCGAACGCCTGCTGTACGTCCAGGAATACAGCCGAGCAGTACTCCTTTCGTTCCAGTCCCTCTCGTATTTTGTTCACGACTCTATGCACCTGCTCCACGGTTGAGTTTCAAAAAAGTAAAGTAAGTGAGACTTCAAAAAATTAAGTTATATTTCACTTTGTAGTTTTGTATTTGGAAGTCGGTAGTATATTTTTGCAAAAAGTTTTTTTTTATTATCTATAAATTTATAAAAAGTAAACAACATTATCATCAATATTTCCAGAGTATAAGCAATTCCTGCGAACCTATATATTTTGGGACATCAGCTAGCCTACATAAAGAATAATTGCCTAATCCATGTAAATTACGTTTGGGATAGATACCCACCGAGAAACACCACCGACAAATAGGACATCCATCCCGCAAAAACTTTGATCGTATTTTGCCTTCCCATGACAATCCCACAGAGACATGAGATACGGTCAAGTTAGGTAGTATACTAAAAATATACTAAGTGTCTTAAACATATGACTTAACAAATATACTACTCACTAAATTTTCCACAGATTACCAACTACTTACACTATAAAAAAGAGACAAAGTAGTCTGGAAAGATATGGGGGAGGCCTTTGCCCAAAATTTTAGCTATTGGAATCACAGGTCACTCAACACTTTTGGTCCGTATTTTATTGAATAGGATCGGTGAAAAAGCGCTTTAACTCAAGAAAAAAAAAACAATATTTTATTTTGGTTAACCCCTATCCAATACAGATGTGCTAAAACCCTATTTTCATCCCTAAACAATCCCCAGCATCCTTTACAAACAATATTGTGGTCAAAAGGTAGAGCAGTAATTTTCAAATAATTTAATAAAAAAACAAACGAAATATACGCGTACTTACTTTATTTTTAAATGATTAGAATACACACCAGAAATTAACATTTAATTGATCCTAAGTAAATGTCACAGATAATATAATACTGCTATAGTTGAGTTATTACAAACTTGTGAACTCAGTCATAAAACATTATCCTCCATCCTTTTTAGGGTTCCGTAGACAACAAGGAACCTTTACAGTTTCGCCATGTCCGTCTGTCCGTCCGTCCGTCGCTCCAGCTTTGTTCAGAGACTCTTATAAATATTATTTACGCCGACAAAGTGATAAAATATAATAGGCAATGTTTTTTTTTATGAGCACCTTTATATCTTTTTTAGGTCTGTGAAAACCATTTTTCGAATCAGAAATCCGTTTGCGTAAAATTAAGCTTTAAATTTCTTATTTTTGTTAGAGTCAAGTGCCAGCTAAATGGCACCTAAATACCAGCTAAATGCTAATCTTTTGAGGAAAGAACCAGACAGATAGAATGGACCTGGCCAGTCATTGCACGCATTTGTCAGTAACCGTGCAGCTCAACTTAGCATTTAAGGGTCTCCACGATTTGACGAACAATATCAAAGAAAGGACATTTGGGTAGGCCGTATAAATTACTCAAACTGCCAGACCATGATTAAAACAAACTGAGATTGTTTTTGAAAAATAGAACGATCTATCTTCACATTGCAACAATACCAAAAAATCAAAATACAGTAGTAGTATCAATCCCAATCCTTTTTGTCTTCAACGTAATCTTTAACGGTATAAAACGCTTTCTGGCACAACTTACGTTTAATGAATGGTTTGCAATTATTAATGCTTAGATGTTGTACGTGGCTTGGAAGCTTATTATAAAAGCGAATACATTGACATCTAAGCGAGCCATCTATTTTCTTAAGCCTTGTTGTACGTACTACAAATTTGTGTTTGTCCCTAGAATTTATGTTATGAATATCACTGTATTTTTTTAACAATTTTATATTTTATGGGCGTATAAAAGATAGATCATAAATATACTGAGAGTCATTATATTAATCTCTTTAAATTTATTTCTGAGAGAGTGTCTCGGGCTTGATTTATAAATAGATCGAACACCTCTTTTTTGCAAAAGTTTGCTTTTGAATATGTGAAAAAAATTTGGGCTGTCGTATATAACGAAATTAAAAGGAAAACTATCACAGATTAGTAGGCTTTGCAAGTTTACAAGTAATAGTCGACCAACTTATAAATGTAATTGGAAAAAATATATATTTTGTATGGGGACAACAGTTTTTGAACGGCAAAGTTAATTTTGTCCCTTCGTTAGAGCAATGTTCGGTGCATTCATTGTTTATGAACGTTAGAAACCCTATTTATTTTGGTGAATGTAGCTGTTTATACGAAACCCTCTGTGCGAATGTTAGACTCGCACTTGGCCGGTTTTTCATTGACACACACAACAATAGGGCAGTTTCATAAGGCCTGTAAGTGCGATTCGAGAGGTCCGATAAAAATGTTTTATGACTAAATTTGCACGTTTTTAATGGCTCAAGTAGGTATAGGTGACCCAGTGGTTAAAAAGCCACCACGGTTCAAGTATCTGCAGTGAATATAGTACGACATAGGGTGATTTTACTAGCCTTGGTTTCAAAGATGTAGGACAAAGAGTATGTCGTTAAAGGCACAGACATTTTCATTAAAACATTATTTTTGCATGTTCCATTAATTGCTTGGCATGTTTTCTCTTACGAAACAACGCCGGAAAATACTCCCAGGTTTTTACTTTTAAAACGGTGGATATATTCCTGTTACGAGCTGTACATACAAGGAGATTTTTATTTATTTACTAGCTTCCCGCCTGCGGGTTAATATAGATTAAGGGATTTTGATCTACTTCTTCATGATTTTGATTGCCTGGTAGTTTGAGAGTCAGCACTCATGATTCCAGCCCCGGTTTTTTTTGCTTCAGGATTTTGGTCTCCTGGTTAGTTGTGGAAAATCTTAAAGAGGGTCCACACGGTCTTAGAGTAAATAAAAATGACCATAATTTTTTTACCCCTTATTTCACTTCTTTTGGGATGAATTCAGAAAAATCCATAATTAAATGACACCTACAGTGTAAAATCAATATCCTCTTATAATTTCAAACTTCTATCACTAGTGGTTTAGGCTGGGCGTTGATATATCAGTCGGGACATTTCCTTTCATATAAATAGAAGATAGATAGATTGGATATATAGAAGGATCACCAACGAATTACATAACAATAATTTATAGAAAACAAAGAAATTGATTGTTTGTTTGTTGTTGTAGGATTGGTGGGTTGTTTTTACAGTTGAATGTCCTGAATCGAGCCAACAATCTCATGCTCACCAGAAACACTTCAGTGTTGAGTTATTTATATTTTTTTACTAAACAAACTCGACTAAAGACGAAAGCCGAAACGAATATGTATAACTCATGAATACTTTATTTTGAAAGCCTCGTGAAGCTCTACATTTAGAGGCAAAGAAATGTAAATATTATTCTATTTAGTACCTATAATACTATATTTTCTAAGATCAAATAGCTTAACTACTTATATTTGGGCTCCAAGCACACGAAATAAAGTAAAATACTTTTAAAGCCTTTAAGACTTTTAATAAGAAATACTAGTGTGTTCTTTTAGATGTCTAACAGTATTATCGTTATTTTCACTTCACTGGATCAGGTGAACTTTTCATGTAGCGAATATTTTGTTACAATGAAGTATTTCTTACGTTGTGTTGGTTGGTGGAGCTGATGGCTAAATATTAGCAGCCGCACGGTTTAACTTCAAGGTTAAGCAACGTTGGCCGAGGTCGGTCCATGGATGGGTGACTATCTTTACAGAGCTAGACTAGTTACCTTCGTTGATTGACTTGATTGGCTTGCTTGATTGTGTCTGGAAATCATAATGTACTAGCTGCCCGCCCTCACTTAGTACGAGTGTATTTAATATTTTTTTCAGTCATACAACCTGGGGGTCTACTCCCTAAGCATGAAGTCCGTAGTTTACGCCTTGGTTAAGTGCGTTTCCTAGTCCTCCTTGGTATTACTTACGGAAGCATGATTTGTTCGGGGCCCGAACTACTAAAGAATGAAAAAAATACAAACACAACAAAATAAAAAATAGCCATACAGGTGCAGCCGTTATGCAGTGATGTGCTTACATACATTCAGATATTGATTTTATTTAAATAGATTTCTTTTGAACACGATTAAACCGGCAAGAAAAGATGGATGGATTGTGAGAGGAACGATATGACAGAGAAGGATGTCAGAGATAGCTTAACGGTTGACAGGACGTAATGGAAAAGGAAAACGTATATATAGTGCGGACCCCAAATAACATGGGCCAAGGGCAGGAAGATCATGACTATTAAACAGGAATACGTTATGTTCATCCCTACCCTACCCTCCAGGGAATACTGGCGTGATGTAATGATGGTGTTATCTTGTCAATACTAATAAATGCGAAAGTAACTTTGTCTTTTTGTTACTAGGCACAGATATCCCTGAGTAGCTGATTTTAAAATGAGAATCACGTCTAAACGGCCAGTCATATTTTTTTGGAAAAATATATGTTACATTAGACCACTTTTTTAATAATTTGATATAAGAAAATTTTGAATTTTATTCGTATAACATGGTGTAATTAATTTGTAAAGTTATGTCTAAAACGGACAGAAACAAGACAATAACACCAAAAGCGCTGCGGCGTATTTTAATGAAATTAACACCATCTCAAAGATAATTTAATTGATATGAGGCTTTTTTTTAAAGTCATAGAATACTAAGGAAAGTACAAAAACTACTAAATTTTGGGTCGCGCGGGTGTGTAACGAGTGCGCGTTTTGTTCCCTCAAGGTTGTTGGCGTTAGTCGTCGTCATAACTGCTGAACCTCTTTTGATAAATTTTGGAATAGAGATGGAATGTACATTGCAGAACGCGGAAAGCGCGGTAAAGATATCTCAGCACCCGAAATATCAATGACACTTATTTGACACTCGACTATTACTATTGGCTCACGAGTCTATTGATATTTGAGATGCTCAATTATTTTGGCCGCGCTATACTTTTTATTTCAACAGTACATTTCAAACTGGAAGTCACTCCGTTGGAAGGCCTATCACTAGGTGGACTAATAACCTAGTGAAGCTTGTGGGAATCTGCTGGATGCTAAATGCACGGGATCGAACAATGTGGCGACACATGGGGGAGGCTTATGTAGGTAGAGCAGTCACGCGGGTAAAGCCGCTTACAAAAACAAGCATATAAACAGGAAAAATACAAGAACAGCCCTATTAGCGGTTCCATCGCTCGGAGCAATTTTCTTACAATACTGATAACTTTTTGAAGGCCCAGAACTGTGCACAAGGGTAATTGAACATATTTTGTTCCGTGCGTTTTAGAATGAAAAAGAAATGTCGAGTGTTTGTGTTGTTTAGACATATTTTTACATATAGCAACTAAAGTACTTAAAAGAGCAGTGGTGGCCGCTTAGATACTTCATGCCACTACTGTCAAAACGGTGAAGGGAAAACATCGTCAGGAATCCGGCATGTCTTAGAACTAACAATTCAAAGACATGAGACCATCAACGCACTGGGCTCCACTACGGTCCATTCCCTTTCACAGATAGGAGGCCTGCACTCACAACGGACCAAATGGGAGTCTAAGTTCGGAGAAAGGGGTCCATCTACCCTAGGGGGCGAGCCTGTTGCCATCACCATACGGTATATTATTAATATGTTTATATAGAACCCCTTCGTCGAAGGTAACGATCTTTCTTAATAAACTCGAGAGTGTATTGAAGACGTTGTGTCGTAATACAAGAATGAAAATTATGATATGTGGGGATACAAATATCGATATTTTAAACAGTCAAAAGAAAGTAGGGAATATAATTACTTGCTAGATAGTTACAACATAAAACATGCTATCTTGACACCTACTAGAGTAACAGAAAAGACACAAACTTGCATTGATCACATCATAACCAGCATAGAAAAAGGGTGTGCAAAAATACATAATTTAGGTTTATCGGATCACACAGCCCAGTCATATTCTTGGGCTGTTACAAAAATATATCAACCAGCTTTAAAATTGTGGTATCAATTTAAACGAGACTACAATAATGACAATAAGGAAACATTTTTAAATTCAATCTCATGTCTATCTTTTGGTGACTTATTTGATGCAAACTCAGCAAACGAAGCATGCCACAAATTTATCGATACATTTTTGCTATTTTATAATTTATGTTTTCCTACGATTCGTGTAAAAGTTACAAATAAAGCATTAAATAAGTTAAACTGGCTTTCTAAAGGTATAAAAATAAGCTGTAAGAATAAAAGTAAATTACACTATAAATTAAAATATAAAATATTGAATCCCATAAAAGCAAGTACAAAAGCTATTGTACTTGCTTTTAAATTGTTGTAAATACATAAATAAAGCTCAAAATAAGTGTAAGGCAGCGTGGAATGTAATAAAAAAGCATACCGGCACAGATTTAAAACGCTCCTGTATTCCAAAAATTACTATGGACAACATTGACTGTGTAAGTCCTGATTCTATTGCAAATCATTTCAATAACTTTTTCATTAACTCGGTTTCCAATGATGGCCATGACAATAATGAAGATACAAGATTAATACAAATGGATCATATTGAATCAATCAGTAATTCAATATTTTTGTACCCACTGGATGGTAGTGACCTAAAAAAAATAGTGATGTCTCTAAATGATTCCAAAGCTAGTGGTTATGATGATATTCGCACTGACATCATAAAACTGTCAGTCAATATAATTCTAGAGCCACTTCTACATGTTGTTAACCTCTCTCTAGAACAAGGCATATTGCCCGATTTATTAAAGAAATCAGTGGTGAAACCAATATTTAAAAAAGGGGATATGGCTCAAATGGACAATTACAGACCCGTGACTTTGATACCTATATTTTCTAAAATTTTTGTTTTATTTATTTATTTCATAACAAATTAGCAAACTTCATTGAAAAGCACAAGATTATTAAGGACGAACAAAATGGGTTTCGTAAAAATAGAAGTACGTCTTTGGCAGCCTTTCAATTAATAAAAGAAATAACAGACTGTATTGACAAGAAAATACCGGGTACAGTTTTATTCATGGATATGAGTAAAGCGTTTGATCACGTTTCTCATGAACGATTATTGGAAAAGATTTCCAGATATGAAATCAGAGGAACGGCATATAATTGGATGGAATCATATTTGTCAAACAGAATACAATCAGTGGAAGTAACGAATTATAATGACGAAAACCTTAGAATCATCCCTATCTTCGTTTATGTTTAATAGATATGGTGTGCCACAGGGAAGTATTTTGGGACCGCCAATGTTTTTGTTATACATAAATGATTGCCCAGAAATTATAAATCATAAATGTGTACTGTTTGCCGACGATACTACAATCATAATCAAAGGACATGATAAAAGTTCGTACGAACAAGAAATTAATATTGCTCTTCAAAGAACTATAGAGTGGCTAGAGATTAATAATTTAAGAGTAAATATTAATAAAACAAAATTTGTGCAATTTCACACGTATCGATCAAAACCGCTGGACCTGAAGATATCTTATAAAGGGGTTGCCCTGGCAGAAACTGATTCTGTTAAGCTTCTTGGAATAAATTTAGATAAATTTAACTCATGGAAAATTCAAATAATACATTTGTTTTAAAATAAATAAATTCATATACCCTTTGATGCGTATTAGCTGCGAGGTATCTAGAAGTGCCGCAATAACGGCTTTCCATGGCTATATAACCTTCACTCCAAGGTATGGTATTATCCTGTGGGGTCGTTGTGTGGAGATTGATCAAGCATTCGTAATGCAAAAAAAGTGTCTAAGAGCTATATTTGGATTGAAGCAAATAGAGTCATGTCGTCCATTCTTTAGGAAATATAAAATACTAACTCTTCCATGTATTTATATATTAGAATCCTGTATATTTGTTTTCAAACATAAGATACTTTTTGAGCAGGCGACGAACTACTATGCCCCTCGATACATACTATGTATACTAATAAGCTACTCCAACCGAGGACGAATCTCACATTAACAAGTAACAATAGCTACATTATGTGCATAAAATTGTATAATAAAATACCAAACTCCACAAAAATGCTACCATTTTCTAGATTTAAAATAATTAGACAAGGTTTCTAATTGAAAAATGCTTATATAGTGTGCATTAGTTTTTGGATTATAAATTGTAAGTTTTTTTTGTAAATTGCTCGGTAATTTTTAAATTATGATTGATATTATTTTGTGGCGAATTTCGCCCATTATTGACATGATTATTATTGACATTTATGATTATTATTTTTAAATTGTTATTATTTTGTGTTTGGTTATTATTATTGTGTGGTGAATCTCTCTGTGAATTAATTGACATTATTATTATTGACACTTATGATTATTATCTTTATTAGTTTTTCATATTATATTGACATTTATTTAATTCTGTAATACAATTTTAATGTGCTTATCTGTTTAGTGACTGCATGATTATGACCAATAACAATTTTTAATAAAACGTGTCACTCTATTTTATATTTGCACGCCGAAATTAAAGGCAGAATAAGAGAACAATTTTGTACTTTTTACCAACCTTCTGTACCTTATTTATGCAAATAAATGTTTTTTGATTTTGATCAACCGGGCAAAAATCGGGCTGCTGCTCAAAAATTCTTGATGGAAAAACACAATAACATTTGCCCGAACAGCGTTAAACACTCTTTTGTCTCTTTTGTTCGTCTAAAAGTGAGATAGAATACATAAGATTTGTCATCTACTTAAAATTGTGTTTGAAAACTCACCCGTGAACCGATCACAGTGAACACTTAACAACCTTCACCTTGAACCTATTTTAACCCCGTACCCACTTTTCCAAAGACACAGTTGCTCTCAATGCCATATTATGTCAATCAATCTCTGTCAGCCACTATACTCTGTACCTCCATTAGATTCACTCAGTGACACTGAGGTACACTGAGTGGCTATTGACTGACACGCGTGATTTACTGGAAGCTTGAAGATTGAATGGAGAATAGAAGCTCTTGACCAAAGACATAAATCTAACTAGATAACGCAAGTCTCTCCATCTGTATGACAACCAAGCGTGTCACTTTTTCACACAAAATGTATAAACAAATTGACTTATCAATGAAAGAAAACATTTCCAACGTCTCAGCCAACTTTTTCTATATAGTCTTTACAGCTCAGTATGGCATAATTAGATTGTTTGTTCACGACGCGACAAACGACACCGCAAAATGTTATCACGATTCAGATCTCCATATATTTGTATGAACCGTTTGTTCGTTGCATGACACCGCATCACACGCGACACGATTTTCATACGGTATTTCGTCTATGTCGTCGATGCCACTATGTCGTCGCGACATTTTGGCGGTGACGATTTAGCGGCTGAACAAAACCGGTTTGCGCTTGTTGACGACACGACACTCCGCACCGCACGACTCACGCGCTCATAAAACAATACAAGTGCAATGCAGTGACGTTGCAGAATCGTGTTTAGTGAACAAACGAACGGACGACAGACCGTATGCATTGTGTCGTGTGTTAAAAATCGTGACCGCAAATCGTGTCGTGCGGAGCCTCGTGAACAAACGATCGTAGGCATTTTTTTTTTATTTCGGTAGATTTCCGGTACCGATAATGCTAAATAAAAAGTTCAAATTACGATTATTGAACGTAATTTTACTCCACGCGAAGTACATACAATCATATAATAATAATGGATTAATAAATGTGCTCTTGACAATGTAGTTTGCGGTATACAGAAACTAGTGAATTAAACTATCAATGGAGGTCACATGGGTCACACGTGGTGGCCCAGTAGAGGTCCGGGCTTCATAGCCGGTAAATTACCAGTGTGACTTTTTCAAATTCATTTGTACTTTCTAAGTTTACTTGTACATCGCGGGCATCGGCGAAGGAAAACATCGTGAGGAAACCTGAACTTATACAGGGCTACAGATTAAGTCGACCTAGACAGATCTTTTAATAGGTTACACACCGTACCCCAAACTTAATCATTTTCAAGATATAGGACATTAAAGTATTTTTTTTAAATTGCCGATTTTTGTCTATTTGCCTATTATTTTTTTGGTTTTTTTTATATGATTTATTTGGGTTTACGATTTTTGTGAAGTAGATAAGTTGTTTGTTTTATTAATATAAACACCAAAATAGCAGTTAATTGAACCAATTGGGTCGTAGTAGACGATTGTTTGTTATAAAACCTAACTAGAACGAGCGTTCGCTGCACAGAATACTCTAGGGAGAAGAATATCGACTTCATACAAAAAAAGTAAGGACAGATTTGCTGCGCGCCATCTAGTAGCACTCCAGAACACCTCCGAAACGAAAACATAAAAACAAGATCGATTATTCAAATAAATACTACTGACTTTCCAAATAAAAACACTACAAAGTGAAAAATTACTTTCTTTTTGGAAGTCGGTGTCTTTGGTTGGTACTATTTATTAACCAATATTTTTCGTTATGGACGTTTTCACTTTGTAGTGATTTTATTTGGAAGTCGGTAGTATTTTTTTGTTTTTTTTTCTCTTTTTAGTTTTACCTACCTAATAGGCAAGTTCTTTAGGGTACCTATAATGCCAAATAGATTACCCGAATATCATGAAACTTGAACATAACCGGTGAAATGAGGGTGTACCAAGGTGAACTGTACACATCTGCGTACTCTTTTAGAGCGTACTGTCGTGATGTTATGTTATGAAATGGTATAAACAATAAACAGACATGCGATTGCAGCAATCCCGAGTGATTTGCCCTCATTTATTGAAGAGTTCTGTTGTAGAATTATCTCCGAAGTTCTTCATCAGATCTTCACCAAATTAAAATGGGACCAATTTGGGAACATACTCTTTCAAATAAAAATAATTTTCAAAATCGGTCCACAATTGACGGAGAAACAGGAAAAAAAACCTAATGTCGAACCCCTCCTCCTTTTTGGAAAGTTTGTTAAAAAATACCTATCCTTAGCTGGGACTCGGACTCGCAACCTTAAATGTAGTAGGCCATCACGTTTATCATTAGACTATTCAGACGGGCAATAGCGGCAGCGAAATTACGGACCACATTGCACGCACGTCAACGCCATTATTAACAATAGTAGTATGATTAGAGACCTAAAATCTCATAAAACGTATTTTTTTAGTCTCGTGCATTAGGTCCCGACTCCCGAATTATAATTTTTACTCTAGCCACACTTGAAATAGCCTTTGAAGGTATATCGTTGATTCGACCCCCTTCCACCCCCCTGGTTCGCTGCGGCGGGCGTGTTTTAGGGAACCTAAATACCAACCAATTTTTTATTTTGTTTTTTCATCTTCCTCGGTAAATCTTAACACTGCCATTTAGAAAATGACGTGAAATGTACAACGCCATGTATAGAATATGGAATGCAACAATCCGAGTATCTGAATTGCGTATGTTGCGATATTTTAGTTCTTGAACACTTTAAATTCATCGAACTTTTGATAGAGTGAACCAATGCGATGAAACAAAAACTTAGTAATACTTCAAGTTACGCACAATATTTATGTATAATAGTTATCTACATTGGTTTCGTACATTTTACGTGATGCGTGTACAAATAAACAGAGCAACAGACAAAAATTCTCCTTTAACACCCTGGCTATTTTTTTTGGAAATATTTTCGATGTACAAAAACGA
The DNA here is from genome assembly GCA_964057195.1 of Orthosia cruda. NCBI lineage: Eukaryota > Metazoa > Arthropoda > Insecta > Lepidoptera > Noctuidae > Orthosia > Orthosia cruda. The sequence goes on along the minus strand of OZ059846.1, from coordinate 17,032,294 downwards.
CTTTTTCACAGATTTATTATGTATGTATTGATGATGATTGCAAGGAGAGGGACTCCTTGTAATAAATAATTAAATACATATATCAATTTTCATACCCCTAGCATCAAAATTTGCGTAAGTCTCATACAAACTTCAATCTCCTAGTTTAAGGGGTTGGGGGGTAAAAGTACCAAGTTAAACTTTTTTTTGTTGTTCGTGTATTAATACAAAAAACTAGCTTACAAACCCTTAGAATTTTGATGATCATCAGTGAGTAACTCAGTGACAAAATTGGGGTTTTTAGATATAAATAAAATCTAAAGTATAAGAGCTAATGGAATAGACACTTGACATCATTTATTTTATTTATTTTTTTATTGACATCATATCCTGAGAAATTTGTTAATCTGGTATAATCCAAACCCAAGTTATGATGGTTCAAAAAACTCATCTTGGCGGGGGCACTACCGTGCCTATGCTCAAATCACGCCGAAAACTCTGTTTATGCGATGTAGGATTTTGTGTGACGTCATGTTGTTAATTCGTATGTAGTGGCATAAATACCGCTACCGCTACAAAACAATGAGTAATTTCAAGATATTCGTGATATTTTATTAGGGTTCCGTACCTCAAAAGGTAAAAAAAGTGTCGTCTGTTTGTCCGTGTATCACCACCGATTTTATTAGGAACGGGTGGACCTAGCAAGTTGAAATTTATACCAGATACTAAGGTCTATCGTGCCTATATAATTTTATAAAATCAAGGTCCTGAGTTAACACGATAAAAAGATATGAACAAATTTAGATTTTCACGAAAACTTGTAATTACCAAAATTTACTTTAATTTTCAACCTTTTTTTTCGGTATTTTCCCTTTACTTGTGCTGTACGACCTTACTTTTACCAACATTGATAATTCTAGGTCAACCGGAAGTACCCCGTAGGTTTTGGGTCGAAAACTTTTATCGTAGTTCCCATTGACCTGAATCACGAAATTTGGCAAAAAGTAAGGTCTTACAGCACAAACAAAATAAAAAGTTGAAAATTAAAGACATACATACATAGTTGACGCCAATCATGATAGTCCCGTAAGTTGTATGGGCGCTCATACAATTTAGAGGACTAGCTAGGGTAGGTACGGAACCCTCGGCGCAATAGTTCGACTCGCACTTGACCGGTTTTTTAAAAATTAAATATGAGTTTGTGGGAAGGTTATAATTGCTTGTTAAACGACCTTTTACATTATTATGCCCCGTAATTGTTTCCCTGTACTGTAACTAGTATTCATTGATTCTCAGTGTGTGCTGCGTACGCAATTTTAATTATTATTCAAGAATCGTAGAAGCTGTTCTACTTCTGTTTATACTTATCTGGGTCAGCACTAATTAGTAATAATAATAATAGCAAAAAACCAATACGGCAAGAAAGTACAGGAATTGAAAAGTCGTATATGTACCTATATACTGAGAAAGTAGCTCTGTGTGTTTTTTTGTTAATAACAAGTGAGTTTGTTCAATAACTGCCAGTTATGCACGAGCATGAGGTCCAGCCCCTGTACCCTGACGTGTCAAAACTATCATATTTCGAATGTAAAAAAGGGACAGATGTATACAAGTCATATATATCTGCCCTTACGTACACTCAAAATAACCTTACTCTAAGAGCTTTTGGTCACCCCCCTGGTTTCGATTCCAGAATCGAGCAGTGTTGTAGGTTTATTCCATCTGGAATATCTCAGCAGAGTCTGGATTTGTGCCCAGTAGGTACCTACACCTCTACGTAACACTTCGGTGAATAAGTACACTATATAGCTGTGATGTTATGCTGGGGATCTTGCTGTTTCATTATCCAAACAACTTTTAATAATCTTTTTTATACCAATGCAATATTTGGAATGATTTTAGTACGCACATTTTTATTTGGTCAATTATTTTTCTCGGCAGAATATTACCAAGGAAAAAGTCACTAAGGCATAATGGTCTTTAATCAAATAATTTATTACAGCAAAAAATCTTTAGACAGTAAAAATTATGACATAATTACCTTCACTTTTAAAAATATTCTGTTATAATATCGAGTACCTACTATATAATTATATACCTACTATTTACCTACCATAATTGAATCTCCTAATTTTGCACGAAATAAAGTCATATGTCTTAAGTAAAGAAAAAAATTAAAGAATGTTCATTTATACTAAAATTATTAGTCCTATTTGAGATTTGTTAAAATTTGGTTTTGTGTCAAAAACGAATCGTTGTAAATCCGACTCCACGCAGTCTTGTCTGCCCTACACCTAGAGTGTTATTTAGAATCGAGTATGTGAGGCGGCCCGCAAGTTGAGGAGCAGGTGGTTGTAACGCTCGCTGCCGTGGCTGAGGACGAAGCTCGCTCGCTTGCATGCTGTATGCTTGTTTGCATGCATGGTATATGCTTGTTTGCAGGCTTCTGAGAGGAAAATAAAAACCAAATACTAAATATTTGGCTTATTTTATTTTTCTTATTGTTTTTTGTAACTGAAATATTTGATTACATTATAATTTCTAAAATTATTAGTTGGTAAAAAGACTTGCCAAAAATTACGTTTGCGTTACAATTATTTGTGAAGAGTTTATTTCATCATCATCATTTCAGCCGAAAGGCGTCCACTGCTGGACATGGGCCTCCCCCAAGCGTCGCCACATTGACCAATCCCGTGCGTTGCGTGCTATGTCGGTAACTTTGGCTCTCCTGCGGATCTCCTCATTTCTGATGCGATCACCCAAAGAAACTCCGCGCATAGCCCTCTCCATTGCCCTCTGGGTGACTTTAAACTATCTGATAAGGCTCATTGTGAGCGACCACGTCTCGGTCCCATAGGTGATCACTGGCAACACACACTGGTCATAGACAGTGTGTGTTGAGTCACTGCGGTAAATTGGACGAGAATATACCGCGCAACTTCCCGAACGCCACTCAGCCGAGTCGGATTCGACGGTTTACCTCTCGAGAGTTTACTTGCTAAGTTAAAATTTGGCAAATTAAATTATGCGGCCAATTGTTTGGGAAGTGATGATTGGTTTCTTTTTATGAAACTTAATTAACCCGTTATGCTGCTACAAAATCTTATTTCGCTTTCTAATTTCAGGTTTTAGTAATGACAAAGCCTCGGTGTTGCAAACACACAAACAACATATACAATTTCGAAAAGTAGAACCATTGTATTTGCATGGAAACAAGGCAAGATAATTGCGAGAAATGTCAAGAAAATATACTGTGGAAGCGCTAATGTGACAAGATAAGTACGCTACCAGTATATTTTCACGTTCTCTTGTGTGGAACGATGTGAACAGGCAGTTACGTTTACTTGTAAAGATATATTATTATTACCAGCCTGTTGTGTCCCACTGCAGAGGAAAGGCCCACCTTCTTTGTTTTAATTTTTTCCTTTCTCTTGCTATCTCATCATCATCATATAGATCCCAATGGGTCGAAGTGTCCGAGTTGTTTCTCGGCCCCTCCACAAGATCTCATCATCATAATCATCGTCCTTCTCCTTCTCGCGTCATTTTCCCTTTGCTGGAGGCTGTGACTTCATCATGCTTTCAAAACCTTTTCTTTGATGAAGTTTCTCCATCTGCTCCTATTCTCAGCAACACGCACGGCTTCTGAGACTTTGATGTTCAACGAGGTTCAGATTTGGTCAGATGTATAGGACTTCTGCCTCTAGGCCTTTTACCCTCTACTTTGCCAGTGACATCGTCATCCACAAACCACATCCCAACTTCGCCCTACTGCATAGGACTCCCTCTTGTACCAATCCCCACGTTCCTGTGCCAGCCTCGTTCTACGCGTGATGGCAACAATGTCGTCTGCCCGTCTCGCCGCCGGACCGTATTGGTCTTTTTCCATTCCTTGGACACCACCTCTTCTTGTTACCTACATCTGGGTAATCCTTTAAATGGGAGTTTAACCCGTCACGTCATCACCTTTTGGGGCCTACCGCGTCGCTGGTTCCTTCTGTTCGGAATCCAATCATTGCTATTTTTGCATAATTCTGTATTGATATGCTGCAGATGCGCGCGTGTGTGGAGCCTGTTTGGTGGAGGTATATTTATATATAAAAATTCAATTTTATTTATTTGTATAGATGAAAGAACGAAAAGATAGAATACTCTTTAGAAGTCTATCTTTCTCTTACAATAATAAAAGTATTTTGAGATCATTTAAATTTGTATTAAAAACTAACAAGTTGTAATAAAAAGTTGTTTTTAGTCTGTCAATCTATTTTGGTCCGAAAAAGCTTTCTCCATTTCCGTCCTTTTAATAGCCATTTATAATGGGCTGGTATTACGCAATTAATATATTTATGTCAATAGCTGGCATACTATTAAATGCATGCTCAATAAAGTTAAAACATCATGGTACGAATCATCGATGCTTGAGGGCATTAAAAGATCACGTAAGGAAACTTCATGCATAGTCTTCTCCACTAGAGATAAATGGATAGAATAAGCTTTATTGTATTGAAAAAGAGCATCTAACTAGAAAGAGATTCTAAGAGTGAAGATAATTCAATTCGATCGGCAGAATTAGTGCCAGGTTTGATAAAAACTAGCTGACTTTAGTCTAATATAGTCTAGTCTAGTCTTTTCACCTCGACATATTGAATTAATCTGCAGTCTTATTGCTTGTGTATGATATTTTATCGACACCATAAGACAGACTGGAGATGCGACGGACAAAATTTATAGGCCTTTGTAACTACTAAAATGAAATATACGCGAGGATAAATAATCCTCTGGAACCACTTAACATATTTGAAAATATCTCTCACCATTTGAAAGGTACATTATTCCAGACGGTTATAGGCTATACATTATTATGACACCGGCAAAGCCTGGGCGGGCTACTAGTAAATGTTAAATTTGATGTTTTGGCAGTTGTGGTTCCTGTTGATCCGAGAGTGGAAGAAGAATAACACTTCTTATATACCTTACTTATTTATGAGATGAGATACAAGATGAACCCAGAAAGTCCAAACCACCTAAGATACACATCTTCAAGAATTTGATCTACAACGGTATACCTAGAATTTGATATATTATTATTATATACTTTATTGTACACCACAAAAAAACATACAGGACAAACGTTCAAATATACAAGTGTACAATGGGCGGTCTTATCGCACTAGGCAATCTCTTACAGACAACCTTTGGATGGACTGAATGATAGGAGAAGAATTTAAGGTTGTCAGTGTACAAAATATCAAAATATAAATATACTAATACATATCAAATATATAACAGAGAAAGGAGAAGAATAAAAATTATAGTGAAAGGTAATGCTCCTTCACCATTTTCTTGAAAGTTGGCAGTGTTTGAGCACGTCTCACTTCAATAGGTAATACATTCCACAACCGAGCTGCTTGAATCGTGAAAGATATGTCAAAGAAGGAAGTGGAATGCATACGAATACATAATTTCAGATTTTCCGATGATCTCAAGGACCTAGAATGGGTGGTATATAATCTGTTGCGAAGATACTGAAGGGTAGATATTAGGAGTATTCCAAGAACTGTATAAGACCACGATATATCCTGTGCGATCATGTCGGTTGCGTTGAAAATGGATAAAAGTTATCGGATTTTTTTTTACTGAGGATCTAGATTATACGTAAAGTACGTAAGTAACTCTTCTTTTGCAGGTCTGCGGGAAGGATTGTTGTTAATTAAGATTTAGAATTCTTAGCAAACCATTGTTTTATTGCTTCCACATAGTTTCTTATGTTTTGCTTGTGTTAATAACTAAATAAGATTATCAAAAGCAAGCTTTTTCTGACGGCTTCACTCCAGTGGCCTATCTCACAGGATCCATGCATTTTTTAAGGACAAAACGTAGCCCATGGCGTGGCGAAAGCTACAGTACCGGCGAAAGAATTTGGATCAGAACCTACCTTTTTATTATATATAAGCTCGCCCTTGACCACTATTTCATCTGATGGTAAGTGATGATATGGTCGACGGTGAAGCACGCTTGCCTAGAAGTAACTTATCCACTCTTGACTTAAATACCCCTAGGTTGTAGCTACCGGGAAACACAGACTCAGGCAGGGAATTCCACTCCTTAGCTGTATGCGTAATGAAGTATTTCCAGAGAGTACGTATAATGAAAGTACAGAGATAATCTCTTACAATCAGTTTTACCACTTTATTATATCACACTAATATTTTGGCGAAAGTTTGTGAGTTGTGAGAAGTGTTTGTTACTTCTTCATGCCAGAATGGTTGAACGGATCTGGATGAAATATGGCACAGAGATAGATTACAGTCACGAATAGCACATAGGATACTATTTATGCCAGGAATATGTTCCCTCGGGCTAATTTTCGACCTTCACGCGAGTGAAGCCGCTGGCAGAAGCAAGCGTATCAAAAGAAATATTAGATACTTCGTATGGACTCAAAAATCGTGCTCCGACTGTATGTTATAAAAGCTTATTATTTATTACTCTGCTACAGTTTTGGGAAGCATATGATACGTCCAATTAATCAGGGTTGCATCGGGAACAAAATCGCTTTATATTCATAGCCTGCAGCTTCGTGGAGTAAGTAAACAGTCTCATAGAACATTTCGCCTGTATTCCCTGAAGGGTTAGGCAGAGAGTGTACGTATCAGGGCTGTTGCAAAAAATTAAAATCAGCGTCCGCAGAATATCAGCATTAGCATCCGCGAACATCATAATCAGCATTCGCGGAACTTAATAATTCACTTAAAATCACTTGAAGATGCTAAGTTTTTATTTGATTTTTAAAGCAGTTATCCTCCACCGATTAAGATGAAATTTTGCATACACGTTGAGTTTGTATGACAATACACGATTACCTGAGTGACGTCTTTTTAAATCTAATATAGAGGATTGCCCAAGATGGCGGACTAGTATTTTTTTGTGCATTACCCATGATATGGGTATCAAATGAAAGGGTTTGCTGAGATGAATACGAAAACAGCTTGTTTAAAAAAAAGATTTACTATGTTTTTTTTATTAATTAGTAAAAACGAAATAACAACAAGCTGATAATACGTTTTGTAAAGACAATTAAAAAAATTATAACAAAGAAATTTATTTTATATCTAAAATATTGAAGATCAGCATCAGCATCCGCTGATGTTAATGAAAAAATATTATCATTAGCAGATGTGAAAAATATGATAAATACATCAGCAACAACCCTGGTTCGTATAGTAGGTACACACGATTATACCAGTTTGTAATTAGGGGCGCGCTATTGCCATCAAGTAGCCGCAAAACCATATTTCAGACTGTTTCTGAGAAATTTCTTAATAACAATGCTCTGCCCGAAAATCGAGCTCATCTAAACATTTCAGTTTGCATGATAAATATTATGTATATTCTATTCTATTTTGGGGTAACGTTCGTCCTTGTCTTACCACAGGTATCTATAGGTACACCTCTACCAAACCTTTCTGGGAATACTGAATTATATACAAAACATCGTTATACATAACATCACACCTGCCCCCGTACCAGGACCGAATAAATTATAATACAGATAAAACGAGAGACTTTATCTCGATGCAGAGTTATTATATATTTTTGGGGAATCAATCAATCTGCCTACCCTTTTTACCAGTGTTTTACATGGAGGGACTGCCTATCTGACCTCCACAACCCAGTAACTGGGTAACACTGTACCCCTTGGCTAGACTGGTGTCAGATATCAAACTTCTGACTACTCGTAACGACTGTCGAAGATCTTCAAATGACAACCGGGACCAACGGCTTAACGTGCTTTCCGAGGCACGGAGGAAACTCGCTATGTTGTAATGGTCTCCCATCCATAGACTGACCTCGTCAAGCGTTGCTTAACATTGATGATCGACCCGTGCGGCTGTTATTATTTAGCCACGAGCTCCTTGGAAAAAAAAATGGAAATGTTTAACCTTTATTAAAATATTTCACATGAATATGAATAAATTATCTACAATTACCGTTCCCTATATTTTGTCGAGTTAAGTACGAGAACATCAATGAAAAACTATTTTTCTTTTTTATTTCCGAGTTGAAAGTTGTTTATATTCATGAGAAATTTCGCCCCATGAAAGATTGCCTAAGAATTCTAAGAATCAGCTTGTATATTTCTTTTAATGCCCTCAAGCATCGATGGGTATTCGTACCATGATGTTTATTTCTTTCAACTTTATTTAGTATAATATGCAATAAATAGTAAACCAGCCCATTATGGACCAGAATAGCAATTGAAAGGAAAAAATGGAAGGAAATGGAGGAGGCTTTTGCCAATGGGAACACAGAGCAAAATATATTGACAGACAGTTTATTTATTTTTTTGTTAGTAAGACAGGCTAGAATGGTATAAAAACTGCTTTTAATATTGTTAAAGAAAGAAACACTTCTTTCTAAAGGGTATTATATCTAGTCACAGTAGACTCCGGGCTGCTAAAGAGAAATTGCAAATGGATTAACCCAATAACACTTTACCTGACACGGGAATTGAACCTAGGAACACATTCTTCCCTGCGGCTAAAACCAGGAACACACTCTCCCCTGCAGCCGCAACTAGGAACACATTCTCCCCTGCGTCCAAAAACAGGAACACAATCTCCCCTGCGGCCGAAACCAAGAACACATTCTCCCCGCGGCCAAAACCAGGAACACGTGGCGGGGTCACTGACTTGACCCGTCACAGAGTCTCTGTGACGCCCTTGTCCCATACACGGTGTCGTCTGGTGTTCTAGTGCGCCGGTGATGGGGGGTACTCCTCAGAGGAGGGTCCGGTGACGGACAGCAGCGGCAGGTTCACGTATGAGTGCTAACGCGTACCCATGTTCCCGCCATAAACGGCACAAGAGGACACAGTGCAATTTTAGTGGGTTCATCATCATCATCAGCCTTTTTAATGTTCCCACTGCTGGGACACAGGCCTCTGTGAGAGGGAAAGTGCCGTAATCCAACACATGGGCTCAATACGGGTTGGTGGATGTCACATGTATTCGAATTTTTGTTTCTAGGACATGCCAGTTTCCTCGCGATGTTTTCCTTCACCGTTTTGAGAGCAGTGGTGGTGAAATAATAGTGGTTAGTGGGTTGGAATCCCACATAACTGCGCTATCTCCATTTGGTAGCGCAGTATGCATGAGCATTTCTCCATGCAAAAAAAGAGACCACATGCTCAGCTGTCGTGCTTGTGACAACTGGACCTTGAAGAAGAAGATGTTATGTAATCAAAAATGAGAAGTATTATTTTTACGAGCATTACTACCCACTAGAAGCCCATAAAGTGGGTGATCTACTAACCTAACCCTCACGAGTTCAAAGCAACTTATGGCGATATAATCTAAGTTTTAATTAATCACATAAATCTGACGTGTTACTAAATTTGTCCCAACTTATGATAGGATCCCTGAAAGTTTTTCAATAAAACCTTCGTTCACAACTTGTAGGTTCAATCATTTATAACTTTTAATGGTGCTTGAAATTTGACATCACGAATTCAAGAGTCACGACAAGGCTTCAGTGGGCTTGCTCCGAATTTTTACTCATTCTCGATTGTTTTCGTAAACGTTATCTTATGTCAATATTACACTAAAACAAGATATTATAAAAAAAAACAAACGACATCATAAAAAACACTTCAAAGTGAAAAATAACTTATTTTTCGGCAGTCGGTGTTCATGTTTTCTTTTCATCGTTTTTGAGACTGATTGCCGAAAAAGAAGTTATTTTTCACTTTGTAGTGTTTTTATTTGGAAGTCGGTTGTATTTTTTCTAAAGAAGTATAAATTTTTTAATTTTTTGTAATGGTACCTAATAGACAAGTTCTATAGTAAGATATCTATAATGCCAGAATAGATAGCACTGGCGTGATGTTATGTTATGAAATGGTATAAACAATAAACAGACCTGCTTTTGCAGCAATCCGGAGGGATATGCTGTTTTTTTTTTTTTATTATTGATAGGCTCGCGCTTGACCACTATCTCACCTGATGATAAGTGATGATGTGGTCAACGATGTAGCACGCTTACCTAGAAGAAACTAGTCTTGACTTAAAGACTCCCAGGTTGTAGCTATCAGGAAATACAGACTCTGGCAGGGAATTCCACTGCTTAACTGTACGCTTAATGAAAGTATTCCCAAAACGTTTGGTGCATATGGGTGGGATGTCCACCATGTACCGATTACGCATCGCCGTACCTCTTGTAGTCCGATGATGGAACGGCCTAGGAAGATTTAATTTTGTGAATAGTTCTGTTGTATATCTTCGAAGTTCTTCATCAGATCTTCACTAAATATAAATGGGACCAATTTGGGATCATAGTCTTTCAACAAAAAATAATTATCAAAATCTGACCACAATTGACAGAGAAATTGGTGAACATGCAAAAAAAAAAGATAAACATACAGTCGAACATAGAATCTCCTCCTTTTTGTAATGTCGGTTAAAAATACAACCAACTTCCAAATAAAAACACCACAAATTGAAAAATAACTTAAATTTCGGCAGTCGGTGTTTCTGTTTTTGTTTTTTCGTTTTTTGACACTGACTTCCTAAATTGAAGTTATTTTCACTTTGTAGTGTTTTTATTTTTCACTTTATAGTTTTGGTACAGTAAGCAAGTTCTGTAGTAAGGTATCTATAATGCCCAAAGTTATGCCAGAATAGATTACCCGATTAACAGAAAATTTTAACTTAACCAGTGAAAAGAAAGTGTAACAGGGTGAACTGTACAAATTTGCGTACCCCTTTAGAGCGTACCGGCGTTATGTTATGTTATAAAATGGTGTAAACAATAAACAGACATGCGATTGCAGCAATCCCGAGAGATTTGCCGTTGTTAATTGAAGAGTTCTGTTGTATATCTCCGAAGTTCTTCTTCAGATCTTCACTAAATTTAAATGAGACCAATTCGGGAACATACTCTTTCTAACAAAAAATAATCGGTGCAAAACTCAAAATAAAAACATAAATACAGTCGAAAATAAAAACTCCTCTTTTTTGGAAAGTCGGTTAAAAAGAGGTTTCTTCTTCCAGTCACCAGTCAGTGCTTTTCAATACAAATTGATGTTTACGTTAACGAGATCCAGTATGAGACAAAACTTGCACTAAGCCCACAGAAAATATTTAGTTAGCTTTTTTCGGAGGCGATACATGTGTTAAAGTCGAAAATTATCGCACGGGAACGCACTAACAAGATAAAAAATATCCTATGTCAGATCTAGGCCATCGCGAAATTTCATCCAAATCCCTGCAGCCGTTGAGTCGTGATTGGTCTAATAACAATATTCAATAATTTTTAATGTCACCGAATTTTACATTAATAGTATTATCAGAATAGTTTAACTTGCCTAATGGATCTAACAAATATTTTGAAGTAGTTTTAGTAAATTTATGTGTAAGTTTGATACAAATAATTTAAAATATTAACAAAACTGAACATTTCGAAAAATGCGAAATAACCAACCATTTCATATAATTTATTATTCTACGAGTAGGTATAGATATAAACAAAAAGCTCTCTGATCCTACTCTCAAGCTCATGAAGGAGAGGCGTGAGATGATCCTGCAGTCTTCAGACGATGCATTGAAGTACCGGCAGCTCAATGGACGGATCTCAAAGTCCTTGAAAAGCGATCTCCGCCGCTTTAATACCGAGCGTATTAAAGACGCGATTGAGCGGAATAAGGGTTCCAAGGTCTTTGCAAGAGATCTGACTATTGGGCAGAGCCAGCTCACGAAACTGAAGACCGACGATGGCAGAATCGTATCCGCCAAACCGGAGCTATTGAGAGAGATCGAGAGATTCTATGGGCAGTTGTACACGTCAACCAGTAAACCCGTCGCGAATCTAGCAAAAGACAACTGTCGAAATTCAGAATGACACTCAGCTTAAATACAACAAGGCGCCGGGTGAAGACGGAATTACAGCCGAACTCCTGAAGGCGGGTGGAAAACCGGTCCTTAAGGCCCTTCAGAAGCTTTTTGATTCCGTCATACTCGAGGGCAAAACCCCACAGGCATGGTGCAGGGGTGTGGTGGTACTCTTCTTCAAGAAGGGCGACAATGCCCTACTAAAGAACTATAGGCCCATCTCACTTCTTAGCCATGTCTACAAGCTGTTTTCAAGAGTCATCACGAATCGTCTCGCGCGCAGGTTTGACGATTTCCAGCCTCCTGAACAAGCCGGTTTCCGTAAAGGCTTTAACACCGTAGACCACATACATACGCTGCGGCAGGTTATACAGAAGACCGAAGAGTACAACCTGCCTCTCTGCTTAGCGTTTGTGGACTACGAGAAAGCCTTTGATTCGATCGAGAGTTGGGCTGTGCTTCAGTCTCTCCAACGGTGCCAAATTGACTACCGGTACATCGAGGTGTTGAAGTGTTTGTATAAAAACGCCACCATGACAGTTCGACTTCAGGAACCTCGGAACCTGTCTTTCTGCAGCGAGGTGTGAGGCAGGGAGATGTCATATCTCCGAAACTGTTCACCGCTGCACTGAAGGATGTCTTCAAGGTTCTGGACTGGAGAGGGCTAGGCATCAACGTCAATGGCGAGTACATCACTCACCTTCGGTTTGCCGACGATATAGTGGTCATGGCTGAGACTATGGAGGACCTCAATACAATGCTCGATGACCTCAGTAGAGCCTCCGAAAGAGTGGGTCTTAGGATGATCATGGATAAAACCAAGGTGATGTTGAATGCCCATGTCACACCCACTCCTATTAGGGTCGGAGACTCTACACTCGAAGTTGTGGATGACTATGTCTACCTGGGACAAACGATCCAGTTGGGTAGGGCCAACTTCGAGAAAGAGGTCAACCGTCGAATCCGACTCGGCTGGGCAGCGTTCGGGAAGTTGCGCGGTATCTTCACGTCCAACTTACCACAGTGTCTCAAGACGAAAGTCTATGACCAGTGTGTGTTGCCAGTTATGACCTATGGCTCTGAGACGTGCTCGCTCACAATGGGCACATCAGAAAGCTTACAGTCACCCAAAGGGCAATGGAGAGGGCTATGCTCGGAGTTTCCTTACGTCATCGAATCAGAAATGTAGAGATCCGCAAGAGAACCAGGGTTACCGACATAGCCCGAAGAATTGCCAAACTTAAGTGGCAGTGGGCAGGGCACATTGCTCGCAGAACGGATGGCCGATGGGGCAGAAAGGTTCTGGAGTGGCGACCGCGAACCGGAAGACGTTGCGTTGGAAGGCCTCCCACCAGGTGGACCGATGACCTGGTGAAGGTTGCAGGGATCCGCTGGATGCGGGACGCACGGGACCGGTCAATGTGGCGACGCTTGGGGGAGGCCTATGTCCAGCAGTGGACGTCTTGCGGCTGATATGATGATGATGATGATGAGTACGTATATAATTGTACTAATAATTTCGCCTACTTCTCAACTTCCAAAGGTAAACATAACCTCAAACATTCATGGGACGACAAACTATATAACAACTTAAAGGGTGTGTATAATGAAATGGATTCATTATAGCTACATATTTGCTATTCGAATCACGCGAACTTATTATGAAGGAACTAATGAACCTTTTTAGATGTAACCTCTAAGATAAGAAATTCTGAATATGACGTTTCATGTTTGGAGTCATTGAGGTAATAATGTACTACGCACTAGAGAAGTCACCACACATCACTGCTGTGTTCTGTTCATGTGGGGTCGGCCGGCCGCACTTCACTCAGTTGCTTGCTAGATCTTGAGTGCCTATGTCATTGTTTGTTTTTAAACGAAAAAACGTTCAATCGCATTAAATATGCTATTGTGTGTTTTAAGACATTGCACATATAATTCAACTAATACGACGAAATGCAAAGGAATAACTTTTCGTCAATGAGTAACTAGATAATTATTTTAAATTGAAATATTTGGTGGACGCCATGTTGCCTCATTTCTCATATAGACTAAAAATTAAGATGTGACCATTTGTGTAACAAGTGTAGGTAGAATAGATGACTTTGGTTTTATAGCGGAAAATAACAATCTTAAGTATATTCAGAAAGGAACTGACTGGTTATTCAAATAAATAGTTTAACAAATTGGTAGGTATGATAGGTGGGTAGGTGTCTAGGGTAGGGTATGCAGGTATCCAGTTGAAGGGAGCGAAGTCACGGGGGACAGCTAGTACCTAAATAATGGGTCGACATAAATTACTTCAAAGTCAGCGTTTAGCTTTGATATTCTTATGCAAAGCAAACAGGACGGTTAGTACTGAGACCTTACCGGTACTTGCTGGCGTACTTCCGGTCAACCTTGATGTGCAACGATGTGCTGCAATGTACTATTCAGCACGAGAAACCATGGACGCGGAGTGACCGTGAGAAAATCTCTAGATTATTTGAACCACATATTGACGTCTGGGAGGAACTTTTATCCGGATGGCAATGTAGGTGGGATAATTCCATCAAGGGCCGACACCTCCACCAATTATTTCCATCTGTTCGCGTGCGACTGGCCAGGACGTGGCTGGAGGTGGTTCACTGTGTTGCCCAATTTCTCACAGGGCATGGTAACTTTAAAAGTAAATTATTTTCCTTCAAGCTCGTTGCCTCGCCTTTATGTCAGTATTCTACATCTGACTGCGAATATGTACAATCTGCCCATCATAACTTATGGGAGTGTATTCTTTGGCAGAATGAAAGCAATACTATGTTGAATAATGTACAGGCTGCATCAGAAGATGTTTACTGTACGGAACTTGTGGTAACTAGAACAAATTTCCGTGCGTTCAAGCGTTTTTGCCATACCTATTTATTATTGGAATCAAATATAACACCTTACAATGTTAGGACCCATTAATTTTAATGCAAATTTTTATCCGTGGTGCCAGGCAACTGGGTTTATCCCAGTTGTAAATGACCCTTTGTGCCTATTGACCTTGTTTGTTCTATCTCCTACTTGATATGGAGGGAACTGGAAATTTTAATTTTTTCCTACTCCAATTTCCGAAATTAATCAGAAAAAAATAGTGGATATTCTTTTCTGATTAATTTCGTTGCGGGAACCATGACAGTTAAATTCATTCTCCCGGACTTCGTCGAGCTTCATTGCCTCGGTGCCGCCACTATTGATTCTGGCTCTCAGGAGTTGCAGTGATTTGGAAATAGTGCTGTGGGAATGTCCCAAAAAAGAAGTACCTACATAAATATAATATTAAATTAATACACTATTTTATTAATATAATATTAATAAAATATTACTTTATTTCAACTAATATTTTTTTTGAAAAAAAGTGTGAATTCTAATGAAGCTTGTTAGGTATAAAGCTATGTAGGTACCGCTTCTGTAGTCAGTCAGCAGTTTAGTCTATATGAGTGACAAGTTGTTGCAGATTGTTGAACGAAACGCGTAAGCGTCATGAAAATCACGGCGCTTCCGTCTTTTTGATCGCGAGAAAACTATACCTTAGAAACGCTCTAGCGCCGCGTGTTTATACTGTATTATTAGACGGCTAATTATTGTTTCAGCGCTGCAGCGAAGTTTAGTTTAAACTCTTGTCAAAATGGAGCAAGTCCTTTACTTAGGATAGCTTCTCTAGTACATATTATCTCAATGTTTGGAGTGAACGTTTTGGGTTAACTCAATATTCTTAGTAGGTTATTAGGTTACCGTTCAGTTTCGGTACATATGGTAATGTTCGCTGAAATTTCATATTCGATGCTGGATCGAATATTCGGTCTTTATCTATGATGAAAACCGGTAACCGGTTTTGGCAATGTGTCACTTTAAACTGTGATAATTACGATTAAATATTTCTACTCTCTTCTTTTCTTATATCCGCTGTTTGCGAGGGACTTATCAATGTGGTGACAATTGGGGACAGCCTTTGTTCAGTAGTGGACGTCTTTCGGCTGATATGATCATTATAAAATTTTATATTTAAGTTATTATATATTTTTTTAACCAATCTTTAGCCAGTCAATCGTAATCATCCTCAGCCTTTTAATGTTCCCACTGCTGAGACTCTGACCTCCTCTCTGTGAGAGAGGGAATGGGCCTTGATCCACCACGCGGACCCAATGCGGGTTGGTGGATGTCATATGCCTTCGAGTTTTTGGTTCTAGGTCATGCCGCGTATACCGCTCACACTATACTAGTTGTAATTGTTTCGATTGTAGCACTAAAGCTTTTGCTAAAGACATTCTTATATATATATATATACTAGCTTCTGCCCGCGGCTTCGCCCGCATAAAAAGTGTTTTATCATCCCAAGGAAAAACAAACTATCATATGTCCTTCCTATGGTCTCAAACTATCTCCAAGCCAAATTTCATCTAAATCGGTTCATTAGATCCAGAGATTACCCCCTACAACCTCACAAACTTTACCACTTTCTAATATTAGTATAGATATATATTTTGAGAGCTTTCAAAAGTTCGTTTTCTGTCACAGGCATGGATAAGTATGAAACAAAAAATCTCTTGATATTTTTTTCTTGGTGATTATTATAGCTAAAAATATAGGTACACGAGTAATTCAATACCGCGACTTATAACGAACATAAATCTTGAAAAATTCAAGAGAGCACCCTTAATTAGATAATAAATTTCTGTACAATCGCTGGCAAAGTTTCAAATATTTCATAATGCTTATTTATTAAAGCCAAATTAAATAGATATATTAAGGCTTGAGAGTTTTGGAGGTTTTGGGGTACCTGTATTAAACTTTGTTGGCAATTTAAAAGAAAATTACTTGTTACAAATGTTTTTAATAGATAATATTCACCTATTATTGTTTACACAGAAATGAAGGAATCTCCGCAGGAGAACCAGGGTTACTCAGTGGGATCGAGAATGGATGTTCGATGGAACCGAAAGGTTCTGGAATGGCGACCCCGTACCGGAAGACGCAACGTTGGAAGGGCTCTCTTTAAGTGGACCGATGAGGTCATCAGTCCACTTGCATCCACCGGAATCCGATGGTTGCGAGACGCACTGTACCAATCGATGTGTAGAAACTTTGGGGATGCCTACCTATGTCCAACAGTGGTGTTTTTTGATTGAAATGGTGATGATGATGGTTATTATTATTTATTCACTACATATAAACGGAGTCGGCCTTAAACTAAGATAAGAGTTTACTACTCGACAGCGTAAAGAACGCAATGAATAATGTTGAATTGTCTTAACGAAAGGCATTGCCATTGATTGAGTGAATTTGTTGGTTACGCAAGTACTCCGCAGGTTGGAATAATTCTGTGTTTTTGAGGAGACATAACCGATTCCAGCAACATCCTTGTCACTTCACCTTACTATCCATGTTTTGAATTAAGGCCTCTTCTGAAACTTTGTCAGCGTCTGTACACAATAAGGCGTCCCCTTGTAATTATGATATGAGCAATATTAGCTTGCGCAAAATGAGACGCCATCGTAACTTTACGGAACCTTTAGCTACATTTAAATTAAGAACATTCAGTATTGGCTCTACCATGTTACTATGAATTTATATATAAGTTTTGTATCCATACTTATAAGAATTATAAATACGAAAGTAACTCTATTTGTTTGTTACCTTTTCAACATTGAACCGATTTAGATAATATTTGGTATCGAGATATTTTGAGACCTTGGATAGGATAGGAACAAACATTTTTATCCCGTTAGTGTGTTTCCTTGGAATGACAAACTACTTGTTACGCGGGTGGCGCCGTGGGCAGTATCTAGTATAATATAAAAGATTGCCAGTACCTGCAGTTTAAATGTAAATATTATAAATGTGTTTGGATATTTGTTTATCAATCATGCAATGAAACTTGTTTTATGTACGGGTTGACCGTGATATAATTTTTGTGCCGGCCAGTACGTCCCCTTGAGATAGTTTGCGATTTTCGTGCTTGCGGCTTTATAATTGGGACCTGTATGTATCAATTTCCGAATGCTGACGATCTCTGTAATTTCAACACTTTCGTTTTTTCTCACTATATCGAAGCTCTCATCATCCATAAGTAAGCTTTTCATCCTATCTTGATGATAATTTGTTATTTTGTATGATTGTCTGAAGAGCTACATAATCAATTCCAGCCTTGCTAATTTGCGATTTTTTCGGAGACCAAAATATGGAGCTTCTTTTGAATATTATAACTACCCAATTTCTGCTACAATATTATTCTCAGAATTTCAGCAATCCAATTTTTGATCGCACCTTACATAATTTACTCACTTCGTTAGATGAAATCTTGTCGAAAGATAAATAAAAATACTCCTTCGTATTTCCATAAATTTTGTATTTCCAGAAATTATTTATGACGATAATTCAAGAGTCTAGTCGAAAACTTATTTATCGATGGAGCCATTTTTGACAAAAAATCAGCCTAGATTTTGTAAATTAATGAGTATTTCGTTACCAACTTTTCTGAAATTAAAACTAGATTACAAGATTCGGAGAACTTATAACCCGTTGTTAGGGTTCCGAAGTCAAAAAGGAACCCTTAAGGTCTATCCACACATATCAGGGCCGTGCCCGGGACGTGACAGGGCCGGGCCCAATCATTGAGGCTTCGTCACTGGCGCGTGCACGGACCTGTGTGAACGAGTTCATATAAAAGGTACACAACGATATTTTTTTGAGCCCCTGACGGGGCACAGCCCGTCCACGACCCGGGCACGGCCCTGATATGTGTGGATAGAGCTTTATAGTTTCGCTCTGTCCGTTTGTCCGTTCGCAGCTTAGCTCAGAGAATCTTAGTACTAGAAAGCATTTGGCATGGATATACATCAAATGTAAACATTACAAAGTGGTAGAATAAAATCATGAAAAAGATTTATTTTGCGGGTACCTCGTATAGACGTAAAGTGGGGATGTTTTTTTTCTCTTCTATCCCATGGTGTCGGGTATCGTTGGATAGGCCTTTCAAAAATATTACGGGTCTGTTAAAACCATTTTTCAATTCAGAGATCCGTTTGCGCAAGATTAAGCTTTTAATTGCAAATTTTTGTTAGAGTCAAGTGTCCGCACCCCATGCCAGCAAAATGGTTGCTATCGGCTATGTGTAAAATATCACGGCAGTAGTATATTGATACCGGAAATTTCAATTATCGTAAAGGACATTTTGCCGAAAATGAGTTATATACACATTTGAAATCAGCGGCGCGAGCTATATCATTTGATATATTTAAAATAATTCTATCTTTAAAAAAAGCACCTTACGAACTGGATTTTCAACAGCTCTAGCTCGATTTTTTTACGTTTTGGGATATATCCTAAAAATATTTTTTAACAGAGTGCGTAAAGTCATGTTTTAATTATTTTTGAGGTCGTAAATCTCATTTCTGCATTGAAATTTGCTATACGACATTATAAACAATATCGATACCACAAATGTAAATTGTCGTAAAGGACAAATAAACACGAGTTATCAGTAGAATAGTTAGTAAAACTAAGTGAAATAGAAGGTGTTTTTTACTACTATTATTTATTAATCAACATAATTATTTATTAAAAAAGTGACAAAAATGATATTCTAATAATTATCATCATTTCAGCCGAAAGGCTGAAATGATGATAAAGAAGAAAAGACTGCTGGACTTAGGCCTCTCCCAGGCGTCGCCACATTGACCGATCCTGTGCGTCTCGCATACAGTGCCTCCTCATCCATCCTCTTAATGGGAGGCCTTTCTACGAATAGTCTTCCGGTGCGCGATCGCCATTCCAGAACTTTATGGCCCCATCGGCCATCCGTTCTGCGAGCAATGTGCCCTGCCCACTGCCACTTAAGTTTGGCAATTCTTCGGTCTATGTCGGTAACTTTCTTGGTTCTCCTGCGGATATCATCATTTCTGACGTGATCACGCAAGAAAATTCCGAGCATAGCCCTATCCATTGCCCTTTAAGCTTTCTGATAAGGCCCATTGTGAGCTACCACGTCTCGGTCCCATAGGTGATCACTGGCAACACATACTGGTCATAAACTTTTGTCTACTGCGGTAAATTGGACGAGAGGAAACCACGCAACTTCCCAAAAGCCGCCCAGCCGAGTCGGATTCGACGGTTGACATCTTTCTCGAAGTTGGACCTAATAAACTGGACCGTTTGTCCCAGGGAGACATAATCGTCTACAACTTCGAGTGTAGAGTCTCCGATCTTGATAGAAGTGGGTGTTACACGGAACTTTCCCCGTGGCTCTGCGCGCTTGTTTCGGCTCCTTTTGCAATTGTCGTACTTCATATAGATTATTTATTGCAGCCTATTCACGTTGGTTATTTGTTCCTATCATTGAATAATTTGATTTTAGCCTTTTGGTATTTAAGCAGGTTGTTTGAAAATACTCAAACTAAAATATTTGTTTTTGTTTTTTTTTATTTGGAGATTTTAACGAAGACTAGATCTCCGTAACGGCAAAACTGCAGTATTCAAATTATTACGTTTCATTGGCTATAAACCTTAATTACAAACGCTTGCCTCTACTCGCGGTGGTACTCAAATAGATAAGATTTGTTCGGACTTCACTTGTGTAGTTGGATTTTATAACTCCTTCTTCAGTTACCATCGTCCTATGTGGGCCAGTTTTTAGACGTTGTGAGCCGCTGAAACCGTTTTAATGTTCATGTAACAACAAAAACCCTCGCCTTAGTCCGCATTATTATGCAAATACGCAACCCTATTACTGCGCGTGGCCCGACATGCACTTGGCCGGTGCATTTAATACTAGAGGACGCCTCGCGGTTTCACCCGCGTAGTTGCCGTTCCCGTGGTAATACAGGGATAAAAAGTAGCCTATGTCACCCGGGGATAGAGTAGCTTCCCAACGGTGAAAGAATTTTTGAAATCGGTCTAGTAGTTTTGGAGCCTATTCGGTACAAACAAACAAAAAAATCTTTCCTCTTTATAATATTGTTATTTAATATTAACAAAGTATTTAATTTTATAAAGATTGTACGAAGTGATTTAAGCTCTTTCAGTTTAGTCAAGCCACATTTTGTTAAGTAAAATAAGTTACTAAGTGCTCAAAGATATATATTTACTCAACTGCGTAGATGGGCAAAATATTTCTGTTTAAAAATTTATTTTGTAGGCTAAGCCAGTAGATCCAGACGCGCTTAGGGCGAATAGAATTGGCTTATGCTAAGTATGTTGATCCTAACGTGCCTCGGACCAAATATTTTGACAGGATAAACTATTTTATTCTAAAATCTGATTTAGTAAGTGATATATCTACCTACCATTTTATGTAGTCCCTTTGTAATTAATTTAGCCGGCCTAACTAAAGCTTATATAGACAACAAGCCTACGAACATGCGAGCTTGAGGTAGGTACAAAATGTGCAAATATCATCTCCAAATAGTTTGAAACCTGCGTCAGATGGGCAGGAAATCCGGTCAGTCAGACGAAACAGGAAACTGTGAGACTGTTTAGTTTTAGCAATTCGCTTCAAATAACGGTCTCTCCGGTGTTTGTATGTAAGTAATATATGTCAGAATCCATGTATATAGGATCATGATTTAACCTACTTAGTGACATACCGGTGTTAAATTATAGTCATGGGCGCAGAATTTGGGATACGGGTTCATCACAGTTTTAATTCGTTACAGAGTCTCTTACTACTATGGTACTAAGTACTACTCTGGACTTAAAGGGAAACACTGAGCAGTTCCTAGGCCAGTATGTTGTCAAGGCCATGTCCGAACGATCACTGTCGCTCTCCAATGAACCATATCGACACCATACGAAACACTAGACTCTACCCAGTACCAAACAAGGTACTTGTGTATCATTTTAAGTAAACAAATCATAACAAGATCCGACATATAGATAACCTGGCCCCGATAGTTATAACTTTTTTAAAAGATGAGGTGGAACTGAAGATTACAACAATAACGTTTACATCTAATCTAACATAACTGTCCCACTTATGTCCCACAGCTGGGCTTCTTCATCACATCCTTTGCTATTGTGGGCCTTTACGAGTGAAGTTCGTCCGTCAATCTTAGCCTTAGTCTGCTGCAACCGGTCGAGCGATTAGGTACTGATTTACCGCCTGGATCATCATAGGCTTCTCGTCCCCATGGTTTTTAGCTTTTTTGATCAAGGGCTTAAATCTAGACTATTTTTTTGTTCAAGTCGTCCCGCCATCGTCTACGGGGTCTACCACGATGCCTACTTTCAGGCTGTTTCAGGGCTCCTCATTGTGTTTATTTTGGTCCACAGCTCATTCTTCTTCGCTGCGTACATTCAAGACGTAGCGTTGGTAGGCCTTTCGGAAAGCGGTCCGACGACCTGGTGAAGGATGCGGGCATCCGCTGGATACGAGACGCACAGGAGCGGTCGATGTGGCGTTACTTTGGAAACAACTATGTTCAGCAGTCTTTTGACTTAAATTATACATACAGGGCATACGGCAAATGTGACCAAATGCCCTAGACAAGTAACATTCTATCAACGAAAACGTGGAAATAGAGAATGGAAAAATTAAAAAAATGCCAAAAAGGTTGGTCAAAATGTATGTGCACATTTCGGCATATAGAAAGAAAGAAAGAAAAATATTTATTTGTGACCCGCACAGGAGACACGAGATAAGCAACACAAACAATAATAAAAATAAAAAATTAAAATAAATAACCCCGTGCGAGACCAAAAAGGCTCCTATCTCAGCATGTGCAACGATATTAAAAAGAAAATAACGCTGCGCTGATATTCTGATAGGGCCCACTGTTGATGCCACGGACACATTCACGGATTCAGCAATAAAATGGAATAAGATAAATAATAACAAAATAGTATAAATACAGAAGGTGAGTCACAGTATGTATGTGTATAACGTAGACAAATATATGAATAAAACACAATAAATATACGACCAAAAACCTGACGGCTCAATTATCATTTGTCGAAACCGTAGACAAACGACAGAGCGCGCCAATTTCTATCTGTAGTCAGCGTCGGCTGTCAAAATAAAAAACTAAATAATGGTGAAAAGATTACTATTAAGTAAAACATTTGTGTAAATAAACAAAGTGAAAAGGTTGCTGGTATTCGATAAAACATAGTTGTGTAAATATTACTGTGTGTGGTGTAGTGTTCGCCAGAAAGTTTAAAAACTAAGAACAAGGAACATGACTGTAGAAAACATCAACTGCGTGCAAACCCCGAGTAAGTATAGCCGCTGGCTTTCTTTTGCTTGAGTAATAAGTACTGCTTGAAATTAGTACTAAATGTTCCAATTGTCTTTATAGCGCGAAACGGTGGAGGAAGATCATTCCAGATACGAGGGGCAGCGAATTTGAAACTGCCACGGAATGCAGCAGTTTTATGAGACGTCAACAGAAGGTACGCAGAAGCTCTCGTCCTGACTTTGTTTACATCTCGAGACCAGGTCAGTTTACTGAACAGATAGTCTGGCTTTTTTGTGAGAATTATGCCAAAGAGCAGGGTAGCCAAATGAAGCTTTCTACGATCTGACATTCTCATCAAATTACCCATATTTAGAAAAGGAGTTACATGAGATCTAGGAGGAATGGTGAAACAAAATCTTGCACAAGCATTCTGTACTCGCTGAATCAACCTTTCGCTCCTGCCCAGAATGCACGCCCCATACACAGTGTCCGCGTAGTTAAGCTTGGATAGAACTAGTGATTCACAGAGCAAGATACGCATATCCACACTTATGTAGGAACGCACACGGTACAGGAGCTTAAGCCTGTAAAAGCAGTTGCACACAGCCTCCATAATGTGGGTCTCAAAGTGCAGATACTCATCAAATACTACCCCGAGATTACGGGCTTCCCGTACCCTTTCAATGGGGCAGCCGTCAATCTTCAAGTCTAAACTCCCACTAGCCATTTTGCTCAAAAAATCTCTAGATCCCATTAATATAAATTTAGATTTGGCTGGGTTCAAAACTAAGGAGTTTCTCATAGACCAGGCTGAGATCCTAGCCAAATCCTCATTCAGTCTTTTTACAGTGTCAGCAGATTGCTGGGGATGAAAAGAGAGATACATCTGCAAATCATCAGCATATAAGTGGAACTTGGTGTTGAGCAGGCAGTTAATGATGTCGGCACTGTAAAGAATGAAGAGTAGCGGGCCCAGGATCGATCCCTGCGGTACACCCCTATTCACACGCTTAGGACCAGAGGATTTAACGGCTCCATCACTGTCGCTCGTCACCTGGACAAACTGAGAACGGTGAGTCAAGTAACTCTCAAACCACTTTACTGTCTCAGGCTGACATCCGTAGTAAGACAACTTCGATAGGAGGAGCGAGGTATTAATAGAGTCAAAAGCGCGCGAAAAATCTAATAAGACCAGCAAGGTACCCATGCTCTTATCTCTAGCTTCAAGAATATTCCCAACCACATCAAGAAGAGCTGTGGCTGTGCTGTGCCCCTTGCGAAAACCTGATTGAACAAGCGGCAAAATGCTATGTTCCTCAAGGTAAGACCGAAGCTGGTTAGAGACAACCTTCTCCAGAGAGAAGAGAGATGAGAGATTGGAGAGGCATGGCAATAAGCTAATCGGGCGAAGTTCTTTCACGCTGGTAGGATTAGAAACTTTAGGGATGGGTCTAACTATTGCCAATTTCCACAGATCCGGTAAAGATGAGGTGGTGATGGAACGGTTAATGATGGCCGTTATAGCTGCAAGGGTCCGAGGAATGGTCATCATCAGCATCTCCAGAGAGATATGGTCACAGCCCTGTGCATTGGACTTGAGACTATGCAACAGCTTCAGCACCATATCCTCATTAACGGGCTCAAGCTGGAAGTGACTGTTACTGAATCTGTGGTGCTCAAAGTACTTCAAGTCTTTATGTATGATTTAAAATATACACGTTTCTCACTCTCAATAGCAGCCCTAACAATATATTTGAGCTCTTTATATGAGTTGACATGACGCAAGGATTTAGTGGCTTTTGACTTTATGTGGCTCTTGTCCCGCAATTTCATCATTTGTTTGATAGTTGAAGTTATCCACGGGCAAGACTTATCTTTTATTAAGACTTTTTTAAGTGGTGCATGTAAATCAAACAAGTTCAAAATAAAATTATTAAATGTTTCAACCATGCTGTTCACATCCTCTAATCTTTCAATATATTCCCAGTCCATCTTGTTCAGGTCCTCGTTAAACTGGTCAATTAATATATCCCTGAGAGGTCTGTAGGTGACCCAGTGTGGGGAAGGCTTCCCCACCCTGAAGTTTATAGACCAACCCTAACGCTGACATCGAATAACAATAATGTTCTAGAGCCTCAGAGGGTCTAAATAAAGTATACCTGATAGCCTTTTCCCAATTATATTGGAGTCGGCTTCCAGTCTTACCGCATTCAGCTGAGTACCAGTGTTTTACATGGAGCGACTGCCTATCTGACCTACACAACCCAGTAACTAGGTGACACGATATTCCTTGGTAAGACTGGTGTCAGATCTCGAGCTTCTGACTTCCCGTAAAGACTGTCAAAGATGTTCAAATGACAGCCGGGGCAACGACTTACCGTGCTTTTTGGCACGGAGGAATCTCGGTACGTTGAAATGGTCACATTTCAATAGCGCTTTAGCTTGACATTCCTGTGCATTTTTGAAGATTTTTCCATTGCTACCGCGACACTTTCGTTAATAGATTGTCAATGGCCAAAGGCTCAGCTCAGTCCCATTTAATTGTGCGGTTTTTTGAGCTACCTACGACATTGATCTGTGTTTAACCGACATGTCAACAAATAATTAGGTCAACACAACACCGCCCGACCGTTATCGGTAAGTTCACAGCATCCGCAGCCGACCAAATATTAATTTGGCTATTACACATTATTCGACCAACTCGATTTGCTTCGGGCGGTCGATTTCCAACTGAGTTCCGTTTAGCCGAGAGATATGTAAATGCGGTTTCGTGAATATTTTGAATGGTTCAATAAATAGCATTATTTTTCTGTTGCAGAACATACAGACAAATCAATCAATCTGCCTAGACTTTTTCCCAACTATGTTGGAGTCGGCTTCCAGTCTAACTGGATTCAGCTGAGTACCAGCGACAGAACATACTCGTACAGCCAATATATATAAAAAAAAACAAAAGGTCTGCTATGAAATCATATACATACTGATGCGCTCGGTGAACTTTCTTCTCCTTTTTCGTTTGAGGATGTGACCTCTGGTGTCAGAGTTAATTAAGCCGCGTATTTTTTTGTTTGGTAAATCATCCAATGACCCTCCCCAACCCCTAGAAAAGTGATGGTCACTGTTTCGTGGTCTAGGGCTGGTGTGCATTTTTCTTTCATCACAGCGCTTTTTACTAAACGGGGTGAGCATAACTGCAGATGTGTACTGAGAAGAACTGAACATAATGATGGAGAAGCTCGTTCGTCTTCAGCCAGCTTTGGTCAATCACTCATTTCCGCTGCTCCTGCACGACAATGCGCGACCTCATATCGACAGTAGAAAGCCAAGTTACAAGAGCTGGGGTTGGAAACTCTCTGTCAATAGACATTGCACCTACAGATTTCGACTTTTTCCAGAATTTGGATAACTTCTAGGCGGTAAAAAAATTCAATACCCGAGAAGCAGTACAAAATGGCTTTAAAGAATTTGTTGCCTCCCGTCCAGAAAATTTCTTCAAGAAGCATCAATAATCTGCCAGTGCGTTGGCAAAGAGGCATCGATTGCATGGGTGATAACTTTGATTAATAAAAATAAAAAAATATGAAAACAAAATACGTTAATTTATTTCATAAAAAAACGGCAATTTCATAGGTAAAGACACAATATTAATATGTGTCAAGAGCTAGAAACCACAAAGAACATGTAATATGACACAAAATAATCTATGTCCTAGTTCAGTTATTAAACAAGACCAAGGTTAAGGGTCTGCGGCAAGTTCGAGACGTAAACAATTTAATTTAACATATAAATGGGTCTTGTCTGGCGAAACAATTATGGAACCACAGAAGCTCTAGATAATGGAGAAAATTATTATCTCTGTCTGCCTCTCCACGTTTGATGGAATTTGGCAGAGTATTGAGGTAACTTGCCATATTTAAAAGTCCCTCTTCCTCGCGTGTTGTTCCTCATTACTGAGCGTCGTGATTCTTCCAACAGGAGTTGTAACTATTATTTTATGATGGTCCTAAAAAGTATCTGTCCTTGGCGGCGTGGAGTACATTGTGCAGTTTGAAAACAATAATCGGACTCATTGTGAATGGGGCTTTTCATCAGGGAACATTTAACACTTAGAACCTAGGCTGTAATATTTACAAGGAAGCGAAATTTCATCCGATACTGATATAATCTTAGTGGTGGCACTATTGTGTGTGGTAATGCCATTAGGGATCTTGGTATCATTGTGGATGCATTCTTTATTGTTTTCGGGGTATGTGATCTATATCGTCGATAAAGCATACAAAAAGCAGGGATTCATTATACGCATGTGTAAATTATTTACCGATTTAGATAACATAAAAATATTTCATTTTGCGTATATACGTAGTATTTTAGAATACTGCCGTAATATCTGGAATCCGCACTACTTGGTTTATATTCAGCAGATAGAATCCATACAATCTAAGTTCATTAAATATAATATTAATTATCATAGTGGTTTCAGACCAAAAATAATCATCTATCATGCTATATTTCTTGCTATTGGAGAACAGACTTACGATTTTGGATATGTTGTTTCTTTATATTATTTGTAGTGGGAACATTGACAGTATCGCTCTTAATGACTTAGTTCTAAGATTAAGTACTCCGTCTCTACGAACTAGGCGCACGCAGTTCAGCAAACACCTTGGAGCCTCTATTCCGCTCAATCACGTCTTTACTACTTTACTTTAGGACTTAGAGATCCATCTATTGAGCTGCCGGTAGTTCCACGCATCGTATGAAGACTGCAGGATCATATCGCGCTTCTCGTTCATGAGCTTGAACGTAGGATCGGATAGTTTCTTGTTCTTATTTGTACGACGGGTCTTGAAAATCTTAGACCCGACCGTATGGACAGTTTCCACGAACCCGTCGTTTTAATCGTCCATGGAACTCCCTAGTCACTCGAAATGATTCTCGAGTTCAAGCTGAAAGCTTTCGGGGTTTTTGATCTGGATCTGTGCTAGACTTCATCAGTCGAGATCATTCCAGCTTAATATGTCAAAAAGCCAATAATATCCAAAAAAGCTATGTTCAAGAAAACATAAAAAGGACGCCATCTATTAGGAATTGAATTGCATGGAAGGTACAATTACATACCTACACATTATATACTTCTGTGGGTTCCGAGCGAGAGGACGGTTGGCGGCTTCGCTCACTCGCGATTTGTCGGGATTGTGCTGTTGTCGGCGGAATGGTTTGTTTTGGGAATTAGGGGTTAACATAAATAACTGTCCCTTGGCTTTTGAAAATTATTGTTTTGTTGCTAGCTGTGCGGTCTTGTCCGATTATCTCATACTGGGAGGGTAGCCGATTGTCCTCTAATTTTTGAAACGCATAATACAATATCACACTCTCACACAATTCCTCTTGCACATTTCACACGAGTCTTCAAATATTATATTTTGTTGTTCTAAGATCATTTAAAGTTAATAATAATTTTTCAATCCGTTTGTAATTCGTAATTTTGTATTTTAATGCTAGTTTTGGTCAGTGGGTCGTCTTAGTTTTGATTACTTACTCCTTTACTTAATTAATTAATCCTTGCATGCCTAACCTGGTAGATTGTACAAGAATCGCAATTGTTTTTTTTTATACCTTATATCATGTACCTATACGTACAATCTAAGCAAATAAAATAAACTTTACTTTGCTTTCACTATGTTATGATAAGACAAGCGTCATATAACGTGGGTAGATTTCTTTACAACTCATTTCTGAATGTTATCCTTTTGCCCTAAAACTCATGTTTTCTAATACGTATATTACCTTTAGGGGTAAATAAACTACCTTATTTTCACTGTAGTGGGTAGAAAAAGGGTACTTTTGTTATTTCTTTACACATAGTAACAATCTTGTTCCCTATAGTAAAACAAATGAAACTTATTTATACTCTTATGATGGTACAAGCCGTATTGCGCGGTTAGAATAGAATAAACTTTGTTGTTTTTTGTTATTTGTTGCTTCAGAGAAAAAGGAAATGATTTTTTCAACACACTTGCTCATAAAGTGGCTCTAATTTCATCGCAATAAGGCACATAATGACACCTGTAATCAAACTCTGACTTTTTCATTGCCATTATTCACAAGTGAGTTATAGTTTTTTTTTTTAATTATTTGTTGAGTTGCTTTGGTCTTAAAAAAGTTTCGATACAAAAAATATGGTGCTCAATAGTACAAATAAATTAATGTACCTATTGTTTGCTCATTTCATGCAACTTCGTATTTAAATAGATAATTTCAACTTGTACGTGTTTAATAAATAAAACTTTCACTCAAATATAACTTTTGTTTTTCTCCGTAATAAAGAAAACTTGAAATTCCCCATTTAGTACGTGGCTAAAACGCTATCCGCGAAAAGCCAAAAAAAAAGAAACCTCATTCTTTCAGTCTATGGCCGATCGCCATTGTTAGATGCGCGCGCATAGGAAAGCTGATTATTTTTTTTCGCCATGCATTGCGAAAAATTTTCACAACTCGTTTTCACTGTTGAAAATGTTTTTTTTTATTATTTTCTACACTAGTGTGTTGAAAAACGTCGTATGATACACGAGTGTATTGATGATTACCGTCCTCGGCTCTCTTAAGACTCTCACGTAACGGCTCGGATCTCAATGGCGCCTCAGCGGTAATCACAAACATTACACACTTCTACCATAATGTACTATTAACCAGGTTTTTAAAAGAAGCCAATGACTCGGTTTACCTTGCAGACAACGGCAACTCATTCCACAATCGCACAGCCGTTTTTTTTACCAGGTTAAATGCTCATGCATACCACGGAGAAATAGCGCAGTTTTGTGGGTCTCTAACCCACAAAAACTCCAAGGTGTCCTCCTGTGCCGCTTATGGCGGGAACACGGGCACGCGTTAGCACTCTCCGCGAACCCGCCGCGGCTGTCCGTCACCGGACACTCCGCCGGGGAGCACCCCCCATCACTGGCGCATCAGAACACGTTGCACGCATTGACCACCCCAGGGACCAAACTAGCACATGGGCGCCAGACGACCCCGTGAATGGCACCGTTGGTCCCTCTGTGACGGGTCAGGACAGTGGCCCCACTACCTACCACTTTTCGGCCGTAGGGGATAGGGAGAGCAGCCGACGCTATACCGACACTCCTCCTCGGTTAAAATTTCCATTATGGGCCGTTGATTTATGGCGCGCGGGGTGTGGTGGGGGAAGGGGGAGAAGTTTGGCTATCCCCCAGTACCATCCCCACCACTCGGAGCCCCATGGTTATGGAAATATCCATGGTTAAAGTTTTCAAGTTAGAATAATACTTAATACATTTTACATAGCTTCTGACAGCGGCTTTACCCGCGTGAATGTTGAAGATTAGCTATTGCGGACTATAATCTATCTCTGTGTCAAATTTCATCCAGATCCGGTCAGCAACAAACAAACAAACACTCTCACAAACTTTCGCCTTTATAATATTAGTGTGATGTGTTACATCAGAATAACGCATAGGCTTTTATAAAGATATTGGGAGAAGTACTAATACGACACGGGCGGCGCCGCGGCTCGCAGCTAGTCCCATAACAATTTACCAATCGCCTTCGCATAACATTCACGCTATCGCATC
Source organism: Orthosia cruda (assembly GCA_964057195.1). Classification (NCBI taxonomy): domain Eukaryota; kingdom Metazoa; phylum Arthropoda; class Insecta; order Lepidoptera; family Noctuidae; genus Orthosia; species Orthosia cruda. The sequence goes on along the minus strand of OZ059846.1, from coordinate 17,001,625 downwards.
ACTTTGTTGATAGAATTTCACTTGTTTAAAGCCAAAACACGCAGCCCGTAATTGCGTACTATTCTCAACGGGCCTTTGTAAAACTATAAAATGAAAAACGTGAAGACAGTTATCGGTAAGATAATAGGGTAGTTGACTGAAAACTCGCTTTTTGACCGTCAGGTAGGTGAATAAAAAAATTTGGTCACGTATTTTTCTTTTGAACCGTAAAAATAAAGTGACGACGATACAGTGCGTGGAAATATCGTGTGACGTCACGGTGTGTTACACTTTAGAATAAGAATAATATATTGTTTAAAAATTACATACAAATGCGTTGCTTCCTGGAACTCACACTAGGATTCACTGTGTCGTTAGATCCAGGCTCCTTCGTTCCGTTTTGCTGAAAGATTCTTCTCATTTCGTGGAGGAGTATTGTTCAATAAACTCAATAAAGATATTGACCTATCTAACTGTCGCAAAACTGAATGCAAGAATAAACTTAGAAAAAGGTTACTCGAGTTAAGCTACACGGACACTGAAAAATTGATTGACATGATTTCTTGATTTTTGAATTTTATTAATACATTTATTTATTATTATTTAAAAGTAATTCAATATTCTTACATACATACAAACACTCATTTATAAATTTTATATATATACAGCTATAAGGTAGTATTGTGTTTCAAACTGACACTAGCTACAACATACACGTATACACACACACACACATACACACACACATACACATACACACACATGCGCACGCATGCACATATTAGCTCATTCATCCACTAACATATCTGCTTACTCACGACGTCCGACAGTCTGAGCAACATAATTTAATGGGGGGCCTGGAGTTCTAAAATACAGGCCTAGGCTTAGTTTAGACTCCAGATCTCCCACAAATTACACACTTTGCCAATATTTCTGTGTCTGACTGTAATTTATGCTCATGTTGATATGTAATTTGTGGAGATAAATAAAGATTTTTTATTATTATTGTTTACGTTTATTGCTGTTCATGTAATATATTAAACCGTTACAATAAAATTATTAATTAAATCTAATCTAATTGTAATTTGCAAGAAAAGGAATATAAAATAAAAAAGCTAATACTAAAAGAAATCAGTATATAACCATTTATGCATGTACCTATGTTGTATGTGATTGTGATGGTGTGTATGTGTGTGTGATGGTGTGTGTGTAAATGTGATAGTGTGTGTTTGTGCGGGTGTATGAATTAAGATAGTGTGTCTGATTGTTATACCTGAGAATGTATATGATTATGTGGAAGTTTGTGATATAGAATAATAAATATATAAATAGAAATATGTATTTAGTACCTATTACACCTTATTTTTTTAGTTTTTAAGTTTTCGTTCTGATATGACCGAAAACTTAAAAAACTTAATAAACTAGTTCAGAGTAAGGAGCCATTTGGTAACCGTAATTTTGCATTTAATTTATTTGAGTAAGTTGTAGAATTTTGAGTTGCTTATTGAGTTTTCCGTAAATGTGCGGTCCCATAAAACCGTGCGACTTTATACCGATTGTTTTACGGCATTGAATCTTTTCCCATTGCACCCTTCGACTTGACAGAATACAAGTGCTCATGGAGGTTTTGTGAAATCTTAGGGTGACAGATAAGATATAAAGCTATCTGACTCGAAAAACTCCCACTTCGGTGTAGTGTGTTAGTGGGGTACCGGAATGGTCTTCCGTAGGCAACTTTAAGCAGAGCTAGTTGAGCTCTTTCAACCCTTATTAACGACGTTTTACCGGCTGCACTCCATGCTATTATGCAATAGTTAAGGACTGATTGACAGAGAGAGAAGTATATCATCTTTAGAACTGAGTCATCTGCAATTTTATCCAGTTGCTTAAAGATACGGAGCATCTTTCGAACCCTACCCCTTAATGCAGTCAGATGTTTGGACCATGACAAACGGTTATCTACAAAGACTCCCAGGTATTTAATCGAATCTGTTTGTTCGATGTATGGGCAAGTGCAATTTACTGGGCTAGAACAGGAGTAAACACGTTACCGAGTTAGGGGCGACTTTATACTGACAAAGTGACGTCACAAGCCACTCCTGAACTTTGATGCGCTTCATCGTTGTAAATTTTTGTTTATTGGATAAAGCAAAAAAAAACGGGTTTAATATTAATTGATAATCTCACTGATGGACTTAATAGAATTATCATTTTTCAATCCAGAAAAATCCCTATTGACATAAAGTTCGAAGTTATTTGCATATAAAGTCACGTAGGTTTCCATTAATTAAAATCTTTTCATCGCCAATAACGTGGCAGGACGTAGCCCGATCATCAATTTGCTATTCAAGAAAAATATTGAGTCGCAAGAAATGATGCACAATGTAAAATATTCTATTGAAAAGTTTCAAAGCGGTCTAAAGAATTGTTGATAAAGCCAACAATATTTTCATTGAATATCGAATTTAAATATTATGATTTATGATTCATCCAGTTGAATACATGAAACTATATTTGTTTACTTTATCTGTGATTTAAGTTAAAATAGGACCTGTGCGATAGTTTTGATCTCTTTCATTATTTTTGACTTTTATTCACTTATACTGCAATCAGAGTGGTTTCAAAGTTTTATTCATATCAGCGGGTAACTAGACATGTAGCGATGATCGTTGTTGAGTTGCTGAGTTTTAGTCACTTATACTGCCATCAGAGGGATTTCAAAGTTTCATTTATATTAGCGGGTAACTAGACATATTGCGATGATCGTTACTGAGTTGCTGAGTTTTAGTCACTTATACTGCCATCAGAGAGATTTCAAAGTTGCATTCTTATCAGCGGGTAACTAGACATGTAGCGATGATCGTTGTTGAGTTGCTGAGTTTTAGTCACTTATACTGCCATCAGAGAGATTTCAAAGTTGCATTCATATCAGCGGGTAACTAGACATATTGCGATGATCGTTACTGAGTTGCTGAGTATTAGTTTTGGAGAAGCAAAGAAACCAAAAAGGCTACAAAAATTGTTTCTCTGAGATTATTTCCCGAAAAAGTGTATGAATAAAACTGCAACCTTATAACGTATTTTTATCAAAGTTGCGTGCATGTGTGTACGCTCTATTATATAATCCATTGCTTCATCATTTTGTTTATAAGATCGGCTACTCGACAGCACAAAACACCGAATATTATTGGATTATCAAAATTAAAAAGTTTGCGATCGATTTCATGATTTATTATGTTACGTAATTAAGCTGCTGATCTCGCAACCAGAGAAATTAAAGTACGATTTTTATTTCTTACCCAAAGCATAGATTATATATTACTAGCATTCAAATGCCTAATCCCATTCAAAGAAACCGTGCCGATGTAACTATCGTTTTTCGTCTGATTAAGATGATTATTTTTATAAGTACTTCGACACGTTTGGTGCCGTTCCACGGCTATAGATGGTGTTAGCAGTGACTTGCAAGTAAAAGGGTTTTTTCCCGCTTTCTCTTGTTTTGTAGTATTTGTTTGCACGTTTTTACAGTTTTATAGTACCAAAATATTACAAAACCAATTTAAAAAAAAATTGATTGGCATGCCTCAGAAATTTAAAATCGCGCCATCTATTGGAATCAATTTTCAATGTACCATTAAAAAAATAATCGTTCAAATGTGAATTAAGAGCCCGATATTTCATAATTTTGTGCAAAAGTTAGTTACCGCGAAGTACGGTACTGCGAAAGTTTACCATTGCGAAGTACGTTGTTGCGAAAGTTCTTTACTGCGATGTACGTTACTGCGAAAGTTTACCATTGTGAAGTACGTTGTCACGAAAGTTCTTTACTGCGATGTACGTTACTGCGAAAGTTTACCATTGCGACGTACGCTGTCGCGAAAGTTCTTTACTGTGACGATTGCAGTTTTGATAACACGCTGTTGCGATTTAGGTCATCTAGGAGGATTGCTGATACTGGTGATAGTGGAAATATTATATTGTTGGACATGACTAACAAATGAGCAAACATTGTAAGCAAATTCGGGTGTACCCCATTGTTGCGAAGTTCATTACTTCGCAACAATGGGGTACACCCAAAAAGAACATACAATTTTAATTATCAATTCCAAAAAAAAAAAATGAACACACAATTCAATAGCAAATCGATGCATATCGCGCCATCTAGTGACATTTATTTGAACCAAAATTTTTTTTTTAGCGCTGGGATCCCGTGCCCAAAGAAATTTTTAAAAATGTATTCAATGAAATAGTTTTAAATTCACAAGCCTTTAGTTACTCAATCTCATTGTATATTACCTACTTAAAACTAGTGACTTACCTAGTAAAGCCATAAAGAACCCGTAGAGAACACACATGGTCTTTCCGAAGATCCAGCGATGGAACAGCGCTGATATGAGTGTGAAGGGGTTGCCCAGCACTGACACCGAGAAGTCTGAGCACACCAGGTTGAACAGGATTATGTTGAGCGGTGTCCATAACTGGAACAAAATAAATTCAAGATCAGTATATTATTAGGAAGAGTTAGTAAAGGCAGTGGTGGCCTATTGGTAACGTCCGCACTTAAAGTCTTAGGTCGTGTATAAATTATTTCATCACCACCACTCTGAAGAAAAACATCGTGAGGAAAACGTCATGTCTTAGAACCAAAAATTTGAAGACATGTGACATCCACCAACCAGCAATGGGCCCGTGTAATGGATTACGGCCCATTATCTCTCATAGAGGCACACGCACAACGGACCTAATGTGGAAAAAGGGGTTCCATCTATTCTTCTTCTATTCTATGGGTCGAAGTTCGAGGCTAAGCATCGCTTGCCGAGGGTGTGACCAATCTTGACCTAAAGAGAGTCCTCCGTACCTCGGCAAGAACGATAAGGCGTTGGTCCCGGCTGTCATTATTAGACATTTGACAATCGTTACGGTTAATCAGTTTAGAATTCTGTCACCAGTCTTGCCAAGGGGTATCGTGTAACACATTTAACGGGTAGAAGAAGTTAGATAGGCAGTCGCTCTTTGTAAAATTACCCAGTCGAATCTGTTTAGACTAGAAGCCAATGCTAAAACATTAGAAAAACATATTGATTAGTATTTTATTCACTTTCCAAAAAGGAGGAGGTTCTATTTTCAAATTTCTTTAGTTGTAGACCGATTTTGAAAATTCTAGGACCGAATTTTTTGTTTGAAACATAATGTTCCGAAATTGGCCAAATTTAAATTTGGTGAAGATCTGATGAAGAACTTCGGAGATATACAACATAACTCTTCAATAAATTTACAGCAAATCTCTCGGATTTACTTCAATATCATATCTGTGTATTGTTTATACCATTTCATAACATAACAACACGTCAGTACGCTCTAAAGCGGTACGCAGATATGTACAGTTCACCTTGGTACACACTCATTTCACCGGTTTTGTTCAAGTTTCATAATATTCGGGTAATATATTCTGGCATTATAGGTACCTTACTATAGAACTTGCCTATTAGGTACCCACAACTAAAAAGTGAAAAATAGAAAACCTTTTTCCAAAAAAATACAACCGACTTCCAAATTAAACACTACAAAGTAAAAAATAACTTCTTTTTCGGCAGTCAGTGTTCCTGTTTTCTTTTATTCGTTTTTTGACACCGACTTCCGAAAAACTTTTCATTTTGTATTAAGTTTTTTGTACGGTACCAAACAACTTTAGAATTTATATTTGTTTCGGGATATTTTGATTTTAGTTGAGAGCTCGATATTTCGGCACCGTTACAAGCGCCATGATCACGAGAACTCGCCAGCGCCATGTTCTCGTGATCATGGCGCTTGTGACGGTGCCGAAATATAGAGCTCTCAACTAAAATCAAAATATACATATCAAAATCAGTGACCATGTCAGCTTAAAATCTTATACCAAACAACTAAATACGTTTTAGATACGCGGACCATTGAAACTTGTACAACAGCAAAGTATATTCAGGACCATAGGATTGGTACAGACAGACCCATCCTCGCATTTATAATAGTAAAAGAAAAGTCCAGCACATAATCGTAGAATGCCCGTTATTTACCAGGGATCGCTACCAACTTGAATGTGAGCTGGACATGAAACTGACGAACGAAAGTATCTATGGGTTCATGACAAACCAAAAAAGGGAAAGGTTCCTAGCATACTGCCATAAAGTAGCCACTGTGTTTATACACAGAAATAAAACTGATGCGCACTGCGCTTCGTAAATATGTCACTATATTTAAACGCAAGCGAAGAATGCAGCTCAGAAATGTATAGCCAGTAGTATGTTAAGTTAGTACCTAGTTAGTTGTGTAAGAAAATCTGTGATAAATTATTTTATTGTGATAACTGCACCTTTTTATGTTTTTATTGTCCCTAATGTTTATATTTCACTGCACCGTTTTTACCCTAATGTAATAAAAATCTGTGATAATTAACACCGACTGTATAAACTCTGTGATAAATAGCACCTGTATATTGTAAGATAATCAGCTTTTTTACCATATTTATTTCGTAAACCTGTGATAAATAAATAAATAATGCCCGTAGACAAGACTAAATAAAGTGGGATTCCCACCCACAGTATGAAAGATGAAGAATGCAAGAAAGATATAGGATGAGGAATGAAAGTACGAGAGGCATAAAAGATTGAACGGAAAGATAGAGGTTGAGCACAGAATAGGCGCCAAACTCTGTGGCGGGGACTAGTGTAAATAAAAAAAAAAAAAAATAGTAAAAGAAGGGATAGATATTATGAAAATCCAAACCAATAATACCAAAACGAAAGATATTTGTTTAAAAAATTCACCACACTTGGAATATTCTACTGTATTGTGCATGTACCTACGAGTACAACAAACATACTCGGAATATAAACTCACATACACAAACAAACAGACCGGAGCAACTATCTGTAGGCCATACAAGTATTTGTTCCGTGCGGGAAACTAGTTTAGATGGATGAATGTTTATTACTCAATCACGCCAGAAGGGCTGAAAAAATCTGGATAAAATTTGGCATAGAGATAGATTATATTTTTTATCCCGGTATAATGTTCCCTCTGGATAATAAAACACTTTACACGTGGGCGAAGCCGCGAGCAGAAGCTAGTCCCGAATAAGGTCCGAATAAAAATGTGCTGAAACGAAAATATTTGGAAGTTTTGCCGTAACTTTCATGACTAAGACAATAATTGACCCTTTTTTACGGTATAACTTAGGTAAAGTTCATAAATTTACAGCACAATTAATTCAAAACCTACTCATCGGCAGATTAAATTGTGAAACATCTCGATGTATCGTAATCCGACAAATGTTGCGTGGAGACTTTGAAGCCATAGGTATGAACATAAGGTTGCAAGCCGTCTGCGTTCTACAGCCAAAGGCATAAACTCTTATGTAATACCGCAAATTCCATTAATTTACATACTTGGCTGCTAAGTATAGTATTACTCGGAATCTGAAAATAGTTTGTTCAGAATCAACTGGAAAATTTAATCTTGAAACATACTTGGCTTCAAATAATTACTAGCCAACATGAAATTTATTTACAGTGGCATAAGTAGAATAACATAATAATTATCAATAAAACACAGCAAAAATAAAAATGTTACTCTTTTAAATTGCTGATGGATGTTTGTTTGTTACTCAATCACGCCAGAACAGCTGAACGGAACTGGATGGAATTTGGCACAGAGGTAGATTATAGTGAGTGTTACGTACAATTATACTTATTAAGTGCTATTGCACTTAGGATACTTTTATCCTGGGAATATGTTCGCTCGGGATAAAGTAAAAAAAAAAAATGTTCTAACTTCATGCGGGCGAAGCCGCTGACAGAAGTTAGTAGTGTATAGCCTGGATTAACAGAAAGGATATTTTTATGCCGGTGTGTGGCGACGCTTGGAGGAAGCCTATGTCAAGCAGTGGACGTCTTTCGGCTGAAATGATGATGATGATAATACTTGTATGCCTGTAGTAGGCTCCTTTGGAATAATTATCGCACTTGGCGATAGTGTAGCTTTCTTTCATTTAGAATTTTCATAATCGGATCAGGGGGGTGACCATAAGTTCTTAGAGAAAGATTTGAGTGTGCGTAACGGACAGATGTATACAAGTCATATATTGTCCTTCGCTTGAACAAACTAAATTAATAAAGTACCTTGGAGTTGTGATCGACGAGAGACTTAGTTTTGCTCCTCACGTAGACCTTGTTTCTTCTAGGGTTCGTAAATCTATACTAATACTAGCTGACCCGGCAAACTTTGTTTTGCCATAAAAACACCAAACATTCATCTACCCTACCTAACACTATCTACCCAACTCTACCTACCCTACCCTACCTACCCTACCCTACCTACCCTACCCTACCTACCCTACCCTACCTACCCTACCCTACCTACCCTACCCTACCTACCCTACCTACCCTACCTACCCTACCTACCCTACCTACCCTACCTACCCTACCCTACCCTACCTACCCTACCCTACCTACCCTACCCTACCTACCCTACCCTACCCTACCTACCCTACCCTACCTACCATACCCTACCTACCCTACCCTACCTACCCTACCCTACCTACCCTACCCTACTTACCCTATAAACCTCACGGAGCCCGAGACCTTTCCAACGAATGCAAAACCGTGGAAATCGGTTCGTGCGTTCTGGAGTTATAGCGTCAGGTTATTGTGACTGTCAAATAATAACAGACAAATAATTAGCAATAAATTAAAATTGCGACTATAATTTGAGATTTAAACTATCCTATCTCTCAAGTTGGATCGAACTGCACATGGTGTGCGAATTTTATTATAATCGGTTAAGTAGTTTAGGAGTCCATTGAGGACAAACATTGTGACACGAGATTTATATATAATAAGATTATAAAGAGGTAAAGTTTGTGACTTTGTGAGTTTGTGACGTTGTAAGGGGTAATCTCTGGATCTACTGAACCGATTTTGAAAATTCTTTCACGAGTAGAAAGCTACATTATTCCTGAGTGTCATATGCTATAATATATTTCCAAAAAAAATAGAGATCCTTATGAAAATTGCAATAATGTAACCCAAGGTAGCAAAATGATGCATGTAAAATACATTATTTGGCGTGCGCTGAGGAAACTATTGATGATAGATAAAAGTTTGTAGGTAGGTAGGCAGGGTAGCCAGGGTAGGTAGGGTAGGCAGGATAGGCAGGGTAGCCAGGGTGGCCAGGGAAGCCAGGGAAGCCAGGGTAACCAGGTTAGCCATGGTAGCCAGGGTAGGCAGTTTTGGGCAGGGTAGCCATGGTAGCGAGGGAAGGCAGGTTTTGGGCAGTGTAGCCAGGGTAGCCAGGGTAGGCAAGTTTTGGGCAGGGTAGCCAGGGTAGGCAAGTTTTGGGCAGGGTAGCCATGGTAGCCAGGGTAGGCAGTAGCCAGGGTAGGCAGGGTAGCCAGGGTAGTTAGGGTAGGGGCAAGGTAGCCAGGATGGCCAGAGAAGCCGGGGAAGCCAGAGTAGCCAGGGTGGCCAGTGTAGCCAGGGCAGCCAGAATCAGAATCAGAATATTTATTTTTGAAACATAGGTATTTACATAGGTATTTTCAGAGTAGCCAGGGTAGCCATGGTAGCCAGGGTAGCCATGGTAGCCAGGATAGCTATGGTAGCCAGGGTAGCCATGGTAGCCAGGGAAGGCAGGGTAGGGGCAAGGTAGCCAGGGAAGCCAGAGTAGCCAGAGTAGCCAGAGTAGCCAGGGAAGCCAGGGTAGCGAGGGTGGCCAGGGTAGCCAGGGTAGCCAGAGTAGCCAGGGTAGCCAGGTTTGGGGCAGGGTAGCCTGGGTAGCCATGGTAGACAGGGTAGGCAGGGTAGGCAGGGTAGCCATGGTAGCAAGGGTAGGCAGGGTAGGGGCAAGGTAGCAAGGGTAGCCAGAGTAGCCAGGGTAGCCATGCTAGCCATGGTAGCCAGGGTAGCCATGGTAGCCAGGGTAGGCAGGGTAGGGGCAAGGTAGCCAGGGCAGCCAGAGTAGCCAGAGTAGCCATGGTAGCCAGGGTAGGCAGGTGTTGGGCAGGGTAGCCAGGGTAGGTAAGGTAGTCAGGGTAGGCAGGGTAGGGCAAGGTTGCCAGGGTAGCCAGAGTAGCCAGGGAAGCCAGGGTAGCCAGGGTGGCCAGGGTAGCCATGGTAGCCAGGGTAGGCAGGGTAGGGGCAAGGTAGCCAGGGTAGCCAGAGTAGCCAGAGTAGCCAGAGTAGCCAGGGAAGCCAGGGTAGCCTGGTAAGCTAGGGTAGCGAGGGTAGCCACAGTAGCCAGGGTAGCCATGGTAGCCAGGGTAGGCAGGGTAGGGGCAAGGTAGCCAGGGTAGCCAGAGTAGCCAGAGTAGCCGGGGAAGCCAGGGAAGCCAGGGTAGCCAGGGTAGCCAGGGTAGCCAGGGTGGCCAGGGTAGCCAGGTTTGGGGCAGGGTAGCCAGGGTAGCCAGGGTAGGCAGAGTAGGTAGGTAGGTAGGTAACCAGATGACGGGAGCGAAGCCCCGAGGGTCAGCTAGTTAATATACTCGTATATATTTAAAAATCTCAGACATACTGCTATCCCGAAGGTATTAAAGATGATTTATTCTGCTCTATGCCTTTCACTGTTGGTGCATTGTATAACTAGTTGGGGAAGTGCGTGTAAGACAGTCTTAATCAAAGTCGAGCGTGCTCAAAGTGCTCCTTAAAGTAAATCTGTTTTTACCATTCTTTCATCCCACAACACGCCTTTATTAAACCTGTAAGGTATTGACGGTGAGGCAGCTTTTTATACTAAACATGCGCAATTGCTACTGAAGCGCAGAATATATACAGTTGGTGTGTCTAGAGCGTGCCGACTACTAGAGCGTACTAAATTTGCTCAGAGATTCTTCCCTTTTCTTGGTGCCCATCTTTACATCAATATTAATCTTATCCACAACACGTATCCCCTTACCAAACGCAAATGTAAAACAACCGTTAAAAACTGGCTCTTTGACCTTGACTATGTTAATACGTCGTTACGTTACTCAATATACACTACACTACTATTCACTACACTACACTCCTACATCTTACATAATACAAAATCGTCAAGCTGTAAACTAACGCAATAATTAGTTATTATATTTTCTCTTTTTCGGTACCGATATTGTCTTAGTTGCTCCTTATCTAAGTAAGAGTCCTTGTTATGTTCATTGGAAGAGCACTGATTGCCAAGATACAGGTTTTACCTAGTTTGGCAATCAGCAGTTCATTTCGGTTAGAAACCTCTTATATGTTATGCTTTTAGTATTGAAACTGTAGTAGGCTAAGTTCTGATTTTGTCCAATAAACGTTATTATATACATGTGTCTTTTACACACACTCAAAATAACCTTACTTTAAGGACGTATGGTCACCCCTCTGTACGTTACTTCCAAAGATTACCGCCTTTAAACAATATGTGTTTAGTAAATTATTCCATACACTGAATGTGAAGCTTGTTCGACATAATACCACGGTTCAATGGATCGGCCAATGGCTGTGAAATATAAACTATTTGTTTGGGTGATCGCCTACGTGTGATGTAGGCGCAGTATTTATCTTAGAGATAAACAAAAGAAGTTTAGTATTGAAACTCTTCTCGAGGTCTTCAAAACACGAAATAACCAATAAGTTGCTAATTATATAATTTTTGATTACCTCCATTACGAAGGGATTAAGTGCTAATAAAAATACAAATCGCCATCGATTTAGAATTAGATTTTTAACCGACTTCCCAAAAAGGAGGAAGTTTCTCAATTCGACCGTATATATATATATATATATATATATTAAGTGTGTTCGCGGATAACTTCGTCGTTTATAAACCGATTTTGATGATTCTTTTTTTGTTGCAAAAGGAGATATCCTAAGAATGGTATCATGCCAGGAAACCAGGATTTGATGACGGCATCCCAGAGAAATCGAGGGAACTACTCAAATATTATAGGCATACATAATATAGCGATTTTATAGCGACCAAAATCAATACAATCATTACACAATATACAAATATGCAATCATTTACACTCAGTGTCATTTAGTCAAATGGAATTGAAATGAAAGGATGAAGAAGACCGCAGGTGACCTTTGGAACTCTTTAATGCTTAGTATGTCACGGGTATAAGATATATCGAATAGCTGACCGACTATGATGAAGCAAATACTTATAAATAAATGGGACTGATGAAAATGGTAACATCGAATTGATCTGATGATGAAGCCGGAAGGTAGGCCCTGAAACTCCGAAATAAAACAATGGATCCTGTTTGGGCTTATTGAAATCGTCATGAGATCTTCTATATCTATATAGTACATTACTGCAGCGGCCAGCAAAAGAGGCATTGATGGACGAACGTGTAAATCCATCCATATAACACATACGTAACTCCATCAATGCCTAGTTGTGGCCAAGGCTTGTATAGTGCTTTTCTCAAATAATGCGCGGAAATAAAAACTAAGTAGTACCTAGAACTCATTTTGTCAAAAACAATTACTTTTTTAAATCAATGACGAACATCGAACAACAATAATTATTCTCGCGTTAGGCTTAGCACGCACTGCGATTATTTTTCGGGCGATTTGTTTCCGCCCATTCTGCGGCCAATGGAATTGTATGAAGCTGCACGCATTGCGTTAAAAAAATCATGCGGGAATAATACTACAAAAATCCGCGCAAATAAAAATCGCAGTGCGTGCTAAGCCTAAAGTGTACATTTGTTTTTTTTTTCAATAAACAGCTTTCTATCTGCAAGCCAGTTCGAAATTTAAATAATACCCTTGATAAGTTACCTCCTTGGTTGCCATGTTTCGGAGGAAAAGATCGTTCCATTTTTAAATTACACGACAGATATGAGTTTACTATGTAATTTATTTGGCCGCTACACACGACAGATATGTATTTTCATACAACTTTTGCCGGCCGCTGCTCGCAAGTATTTGGCCTGTACTGCAATTTCGATTTATCTCGAAGAAGTTTGTCAAAATAATGCTCAAATTTCCAAGCATGTTTGAGAAAAATGATTTTCTTGGAGGTACCTACCAGAACAAAAAGAGAAAAAATTAAAAACATACCCAAAAAAGTCAAACCGACTTTCAAAACAAAACACGAAGCAAACACCGAAGTCGTTGTCGAAAAACGGAAAACAATGGGTATCAAAGACACAGACTTCGGAAAAGAAAGTTATTTTTCGCTTTGTAGTGTTTTATTTTGAAAGTGGGTTTGATTTTTTTGTTATGTGATATCTCTTTCAAAATCACGATGTGATATACGACCAAGAACTATGTTTAGTGCTATTTTCTCAAAAGTCAGTTGAAAACGATAGCACCAAATATCGTTGTACCGATATCCTTCAGAAATATACTCCTCATTTGATAAATTACGTTTAATATTCCTAGAACATTAACTAGACTGAAACAACCCCAAGAGGCTCTAGTAGACAAGGTGTCATGCCAAAAGCGATGGCATTGGTCAAATTGCCAAAATAAAAAACCGTTGCTCATGTGACATTTCGATAGCGCTTGAAAATCTCATTCATTTTTCCGATCGCTAGCAACGCGATTTCGTCACTTGTCTAGTCTAGAACTTCAGGTTACAATAGATTTTAGTAGCATCAAATTTTGTCCCTTAATTACATTCCAATATTATTATGGTAATAGCCAATATATTCTACCTATTCCAACGAATTCTTTCGAAAGGATTGATTAATTTTTTCGAGAATTTCAAAACCGTGTAAGTACTAATGTGGCTTTTTCAATTCATATGTACTCTCTAGGTTTATCTTGGACATCGTAGACAACGGTGAATGAAAGCATCGTAAGGAAACCTGGACTTATAAGTTAGTTTATTATAAGTTTGTGCGCCATAGGTGGAATTGCTGCAAGGCGTTCCATTGCGAGGATAAAACGAATAAATAAATAAATATGTTCATTTTACTTAAGTTATACCAAAGCAGAATTCGTTGGAAAACGTATCATATTTTGAGTCCAACTGTCTTAAATACATAGTACACGTTGTTGTGTCAATAAATACATTTATTCACGACTACATTTACAACATACTACAATGGAGCACGTTGGGCCGTGTTCGACGAGCATTAGTACCATTCGATTTTCGTCAAAGCAGACAATTGATAGCGAGCCATTGGAATTTAATAAATGAAATTGGTTCTGAATTTGGAATTCAGGGTCTCTGGTGGTGAATGATGGATTAATTCTATACTCATCAATTCGAACTAAGGGCCTAGTCAATTCAGCATGTTGACGTTAATCCATCAATGTGTAACAGATGAATCAGGACAACCGGGAAAGAGGTCATTGTACTCATTATCATGAACAACTTTTGCTACAGAACAACCCGCAAATCCAGAAATCAAATCAGTACATTGTCGAGTTATGCCAACAAAAATGTAAATCATCATCAGCCTTTTAGCGTTCCCACTGCTGGAACACAGGCCTCCTCTCTGTGCGAGAGGGAATGGGCAGTAATCCACCACGCGGGCCCAGTGCGGGTTGTAGATGTCATATGTCTTCGAATTGTTGGTTCTAGGGCATTCGGGTTTCCTCACGATGTTTTCCTTCACCATTTTAAGAGCAGTGGTGATGAAATAATTTACACAATGTAATGCGCCTGCATGGGTTCGAATCTACGACATACCTCAAGTAAGTCGGGGCCATTACCAATATTACGCGAACTTTTGGACTTCCCTAAAAATGTGTTAGGTCCAAAAGTTCGCAGAATGTTTTCCTCAAAACATCTTTTTAAGTAAAATATGCCGCGAATTTTTGGATTTCCCCATAAATTTAAATGAAATAATCAGGAATTGAGAACAGCTATATACACAGTTATTACTTCACAGAACTTATCACTCTTCGCCTGCCATCGCCGCCGAGCGGACGTCTCGCTGCCGCCCGCCGCTCTCGCCGCCCCCACCGCGCGCCCCGCCGCGCCCCTCTCTCCGACTCGTCGCGCCACTGTGTGACGTCACTGCGGTCGCCGCGTCTCCGCGCACCGCCCACAGCTGTCGCTACTAATAACTTCGGTTACTAGTAGGGACATCTTTTCTGGCTCCTTCCGGGTTAAAACCACGACTTAGTGGTCCTTGGTGGATACCTAACGGTGTTAACGAAGCCAAGTGGAGTAGTGACCCGCCCACTCGCCAAGTCCCGTCTGGACAAGGTAGTCGGAAGGAGTCGGGAGCAGGGTAGTTGGCCTTGGTAGATAGCCTAGTCAACCCCTGTCTCTGCGATTCCCCACAGCGATTTACCTGGCACGGTCGGGTGTCTCAACCCCGACGTGCCAGACTTTCGGTACACAGGAGGAGGGTGGCTCACCTTCGGTGGGTTCACCGGTACCCTAGGACCCCTGCCACCCAATAAGATTGGTGGCAGGATAACAAGCTTAGGGCTCACCAGATACTCACCTCCCAGTCTAACCCGGCTGGGAGGGTAGGATTCACACATCCCCGGGCCCATCCACCCGGGGAATAAGGTTATCAGCCCCTTAGTTTCTCTTCTCCTTATACTGGCTCTATTGACAACGATGCATCCCGTCGAGGTGTTAATAGAGCTCGTCAAGGACTTGATGTCGGACGATCCCAGTCCGCGTCATGAAAACCAGGCCCGATTTAAGATTATTCTTGCATCTCTTGCCAGATGTGCACCTTACAGTGCCCATATCCCCCCGCCCTTTTCTGACGTAAGTCAACTCCCAGACAATGTGCAATACGCCATTAAAACCATAAAGGAGAGGTTCGCTCAGGACTGTCATCTCCGAGCTAGACTCGCCACTCTTTTTGGCACAGTATTAGAAGCCCTCGTACCCAATATAAATCCGACCGTTGAGGATGTACTGGAACCCGAACCTAGCATGGCCCCCGTGCCATGTGAGGAGAAGGACTCTCCCAGATCACCCTCCCCACCCGTCAGGCCCACTTCCGGGCCTAGATCACCCACCCTTTCCCAGGGCGAGGTTCTTAGAAAGCCAGATCCAATTCCCTCTGAGAGAGACCGTAGCCCTCTAAAGCCCCAGACTTCGGCTACTAAGCCTCCTCCTCGTAATGTCGGATAATGACGGATGTCCGCCCGTCTTCAGTACAAAAAGTACAAGGAGCGCGTAGCCGCTATTCACGCAGATACTAGGTCCAGATCCAAATCTTGGGTCGATGAGGAAGGTGACTCTCCCATCGATATGGACACAGCCCTCAGTGCCGACGATGAATGGGCAGCAGTAGCTGACCACATCGATCAGGTTATAGAAAATCCCCCAGTTGACCCCAATAACCCCGATTTGTCAGAGGACTATGCCACTATGTCCTCTTCTTCTGACTCTGATGACAGAGAATTCACTGTCCACTCTGGAAGAAAGAGGAAGACTAGGAAAAGTCCGCCTCACGCTACCAAGGCCAAAAAGCCAGTAGCCAAAACCTCTCCCCAGCCAGTTCTGCCGCCGGCCTTGCCCGACAGGCAACCCTCCCCCGCCCCCGCCCCCGCTAGTCCTTCTCAGTGGTTAAACCGTTTGCCCAGCCCTATGGTAGTAGTAAATACTACCACTAGGAAGCCCCCTCCTCCTCCACCCATTTATCTTCAAGATAAAGGGAAATGGAGCGACATTTCAAGCGCCTGTGTAGCGCGTAAAATCAACTATACCAAGGCCACTGCATGCCAACAAGGCATCAGAATTCAAGTCCCCACTCCCCGTGATTATCGAGATTTAACTCGTTTTCTTAAAGAAAGGAAAGTATCTTTCCATACTTACTCCCTTCCGGAGGAAAAGTTTACAAGAGTAGTCATAAAGCGCGTTCCGAAGGAGATCCCGACGGAAGAAATCCGAAAGGATTTAGTAGCGCAAAAAGTCCCTGTGTCAGAGGTCCACCGATTGCATAAAGCAAGAGGCGGAGATCTCTACGACATGGTCCTTGTCGTGTGTTTCCCCTTCGAGGGTCACAATCCCATCTTTAATGTCAGGACCGTATGCAACTTATCAGGCATTTCCATAGAAAAGCCATACCGTCCCCATCTCGTTGGTCAGTGTCACAACTGCCAACTCTACGGTCACTCTCAGACAAATTGCTTCGCGCCTCCTAGGTGCGTTAAGTACATGGGAGAGCACAGTACCAAGGACTGTTCCCGTCCAAAGGACCGATCACATTGCACGGAGCCTCCCAGCTGCGTGCTTTGTGGACAAGTCGGGCACCCGGCTAATTACCGTGGTTGCCCAAAAGCCCCTAAACTTGCGCCTAAAATGGCCAAGCGTAATGACGCGCGCCAAGCGCGCCAAGCCCCTACCACTCAACCCCCCCCCAGACTAGCCCCTCAGAGGCCTTCACCCTGGGGTAAGCTGAACCACCAAAGTGTGGCTCCTCAGTCTTGTTCCCAGCCGATTCCAGCGCTGATGGCTACTCCCATCGCAGCGCCAATTCTTATCCCCGACTCAATGGCCCCCGCCACCCCTATGACCGCACAAAGCCAGAAGGTGGCTTCCACCACCCCTGCTGCTAAGTGCCAGCCCCCTGTCGCCCCCTCCGGGCAAAAGCCATATATATATGCGTCGCTAAAAATATAATTAGCGCGTACTCTATATTTATGACCCCTCAAGCCCGTGCTCTGGATACTGAAATCCGGAATGCGGGCTCTCTCCTTCCCGCTGAATGCGCCAACCTCTTTTCGAGGTATGAGTCCATTACTAGGGAGCTCGATAGCCTTGTCTACAAGGACGGTCAATGGGTTCGTAATTAGTACGAACCCTCCGATCATACAAAATTAATATACATATTCGTTCCGTCCTCACCGCAGAGGCTCGTCGTGTAATCCTTTTCGATTCATATAAGCTAGCCCGCGTGCTGAGCCATAGTTAAATGCCAGTCTGATATTATTGGAGTTTCTTGTCCGTTCTTCTTCACGTAGGCTTTTCCGAACGGATGGTAGAATCACTTTATTAGATCCGGCCTTTGCCATCCCCCCAGCGACGCCCTGAGCCGAGGTCCGACCCCAACTGGGGTAGCCCTTAGTGCTGTCGCTTTAGGTTTAGAACTTTGAAGCCTGGCCGGAGGCTATATAGCTTAGTCTCCACAGGTTAGTCCGGTTAAGCAGTGGACGGCTACTTTGGCCGAACTGCGAGACGCCACGTATTAAAAAAAAAGAAAACAAAACAGAACTTATTGAGATCAAAGTCATTGTACTAGCAACCCAGTAGGTATCACAGAGTACGAGTATTTCGTTCCCCCACAAACGTGTATTCGTCATCATTATCATTTCAGCCATAAAAACGTCCACGGCTGGACATGAGCCTCCCACAGGCGTCGCCACATTGACCGATCCCGTGCGTCTCGCAGCCAGCGGATTCCTGCAACCTTAATCAGGTCAACTTCAAACTTGGAATATACTAAAAAGTTATCTACCAATGGCTATAATAAAGCCATTGTTATCAGGTTTTGGCTAAGGCAAATAAAACTCAAACGACAAAGAGTTACAAAAGATCAGAACAAAATAGCATTTTGACGACAGTAATGAAACTGCAGAACATAATGAAATAATAAAAAATCGGCCAAGTGCGTGTTGGACTTCGCACATTTAGGGTTCCGTACCAAACCACAAAATTAAGTTGATTGTAATAGAAAAATGAGGGAATTTCAAAGAAAAATATGATTTATCAATATATTGGTATTTGTTAGTAAAATATATGTAATAATAAACATTATCACCAAATTTCAAGTTAGGTCCCCCCCCCCCCCTTTAACAATAAAGGAGGGACGAAAAAAAAATATTTTTTTGACAATTTCTTGGCTTTGGGTCAACAAGATTATATTGTGAAACTTTGAAGACTGTAGTACCAAACAACCGTTTGGCCGTAAAACCCGTTGTCCACCGCTGCTACATCTCGATGCACACCTTCAAGCTTGTTGCCTCGCCATTATGTCAGTGTTCTACATCTGACTGTGAATATGTACAATCTGCACATCATATCTTATGGGAGTGTATTCTTTGGCAGAATGAACGCAATACTATGTTGAATAATGTACAGGCTGTATCAGGAGCTGTTTACTATACGGACCTTGTGGAAACTAGAACAAATTTCCGTGCGTTCAAGCGCTTTTGCCATACCTATTATTGGAATCAAATATAACAGCTCACAATGTTAGGACCCATTAATATTAATGCTAATTTTTATCCGTGGTGCTAGGCAACTGGGCTTGTCCCAGTTGTAAACGACCCTTTGTGCCTATTGGTCTTGTTTGTTCTGTCTCCTGCTTGATATGGAGGGAAGTGGAAATTTGTATTTTTCTTACTCCTCCATTTTCTTTTCTGATTAATTTCGTTGCGGGATCCAAGACAGTTAA